>CM014277.1:42344869-42378119 GCA_004135705.1 Alloteropsis semialata
TGGATGGCTAAGATGAGTTGGGATCAAGGAAATCATATATATACATATACGTCATAAATAGATATTCAGTCCGCGAAAATGTTGAATTAGACTATCTGCAATGTTGACATAAGGTTCTGTCGTATCAACTGTAATCCTATATCTCTATAAAGTTCATACCCACTAGCAATCCACCACCTCTAAAGCTAGCCTCTCAGCTTATCCACGTCATCAACCATTTAGTTTCCATCTTGGCTCCACTAAACCTCATCACTCTTTTCGCTCATTTTAATTTCCACCGAATATCAGTAATAAACAGACACCACCTAAGAAGAATACGAAGAGTACAATAAATTAAATGACTTGCCACCTCCTATAGCTTCTCAGCCTATCAACGTCATCAACCATTTAGTTTCCATCTTGGCTCCACAAGCCCTCATCACTCTCTTCGCTCATTTTAATTTCCACCGAATATCAGTAATAAACAGACACCACCTAAAAAGAATACGAAGAGTACAATAAATCAAATGACTTGCCACCTCCTACAACTCAAATATGAAACTGATGCCCCACTTGGCCTTCCAAAACACAAACGTTCCAGGCATTTGATGTTGTCATGCGTGGGGTAAGCCTTTTTATTCACCTCACATACATTAGATGCGCCTCCTAGCCTATGGTAGTGGTTGATTCCCTCTGTCGATTATTCTCCCATCCTCTGTTTTCAAATAATTCTCGCACTGGAGCGCAACCAATACAGGAAACCCACACTGTGTGCGGGCGTGGTCATCGGTGCATCCGTGAACATCAGTTCGACCATCATGCTACCATTGGGTGACTATATGCCATCGCTTATCTCTAGGAGCTTCATCCCCTGCATCAGCATCGAGAATCCACCTATCACCAAACTTCTTACCATTGATGAGGGGATCTGGATGATCTACAGTATACCATTTTTTAGGTCTGCATTTGTTCTGGTTATTATACTTAGTTGTGACAGTAACATTTCTAGGTTTCCTCTTGAATGCAGATTCTACATTTATGCCCTATCAGATTGATTTTAGCATGATTTATTTTCCATAATATCTGATTCATAATCCATATATGTTGCTTAATTCTAAACGCCACAATATTAATATTGTACTAACAAAATATCTTCCGTTCCTTTGAATTAGGGTACAGTCAATGGCCATTAGTGTTTGTGCGAACTAGCTATATCATGTATATTATTCCTTCGTACCTACGTTTTGGGATATCTCAGAACCATAGATATGTTGATGGTACAACATTTCAGCTCTACTGCTTAAAATGTCATGGTACGACTAATCTATGTGTTAATTACGATAATGAATCCTCCTAGTTTGATGTAGGAGAACTTTTTCTTGCTTGATTGAGCACTTTACTATTAATTTCCCTCAAGGAATCTACTTCCTTTACTATTTTGGCTGAAGTAGGATAATCTAACATAAGGAAAAAAATGCAATCAGTCGACTATTTCGTCACATGATGAACAAGTGAGCATCTAATTCACCTTTCACCAAAATTGGCATGAACCGAAAGTAATAATATCTAATATACAAGGCATAACATACTAACAAAATACTTTTGTGATCCTTTAATACGTTCAACTATACTCATAAAATCAGTTGCACTTCTCGCAGCAATGCGCGGGGAATTCACCTAGTAAAATATTAAAGTACAACCATCTAGGCTATTGTTGAATTACCATATTTTTGCAATATATTTATAGTCATGCAGAAGGTAGAGATATAATATTGTGCTATTATAAGTTATTTTAATAAATATAGGGACACTTATAAAAATGTCTCTTTATTCAAAAAGACACTGTTTGAAGTGGCACCTCTATGACATATTGGAAAATGACTGTATAAGGATAATATAATATATATCTACAAGACTAATATGGTGTCTCAACATGTGAAGGTGTTTTGTAGTAAAAGTATACCCCTAGGAGATTGTTGAGCTGCACCATTTGAGCTAGATGGACTAATCTCTACACCTAAATCTCTACACCTAAAAAGAACCAAATGTCGCAGTTTCGCGTCCGTCGTAGGTCCTCCCGACGCCCGGTTTTCGTCCGCCCGCCCCGAGCGCCCCTTATCTCTACGTTTCGCGCCGACAGGTGGGCCCTACGGTCCCCGCGTTTTCTCCTTCCCATCCCTCGCCCTCTCCTCTGATCCCGCCGCCCCCTGACCGCAACGCCGCCCCGTCGCACCTCCACATGCGACGCCACTGCCGTCCCGTTCACCCTACGCGGCGCCAGCCTCCCGCATCTCGCCCTGCGCCCGCCCATGGACCGCCTCGCCGACGGTGGCCACCTCGCCGCGGCGTCCATCTTCGACCCAGCAGACCAGAGCGCCGCCACCGCGTCATGCGCGCCGTCAAGGGCGCGGACGCCACCATCCGCAGCCAGGTAACCCGCTCTTCCCTCTCTTCCTCTCTCATCCCAACATTCAGTTGATTCTCGGTAGCCTCTTGGAGGTAGACCCACACGATTCATGACGAGGCGGACTCGATCCGGCATCCTCCGGCGTGGATCTGGTGAGCAGCGGGGTTGCGGCGGTGGCTAGCAGCCAGGGCGGCGCGGCTGCTGCCGGATCCCATCTGGGTCTGGTAGTCGATGGTCTGTCCCTCTGTCCCTCTGCGTCTCACGTGTGTGCTCGCGGCCGGTTGGGCTGACTTGATTCCGCTCCGCACGCAGACCATGTGTTCGACGGGGAGGCGACCAACGCGCAGGTGTACGGCGCGCTCGTCCGGTACGTCATCCGCGCGGCCGTCGACGGGTTCAACGGCACCATCTTCGCCTACGGCCAGACGAGCAGCGGCAAGACCTACACCATGAGTGGCTCCGACGCCGACCCCGGCATCATCCCGCTCGCCGTGCGTGACCTCTTCGACACGCGTGTCAGGTGATTGATTAACTGCTCTCTACAGCGCGACGCCGTTGGCGCTTTTGGTTAGATACAGTTGCTCCAATTAATCTTGCTGCGACTGATTGACTGGGATTCGATTTTGGAGCAGGCTGTGGACCATGAGTTCCTTTTCAGGGTCTCCTACATGGAGCTCTATAATGAAGACATAAACGATCTCCTGATGCTGGGGAGCCAGAAGCTGCCGATCCATGATAACTTGGAGGTAAATGCAAGTGATGCTGATTCTCCCTCATTCACTACTGCATTTGTATCAATTTTCCTTTTTTTCTGGTTATAGCGTGAAGCTTGTGCTTGTGGTCTGCGGGAGGACGTTGTGGAAAGCTCTAAACAGGCACTTGAGCTCCTCAAGCTTGGAGAAGGCACTGTTTCTGCACATGCTATGTTTTCATTAATAATTATTGTTTACCCACAGTATGATAAGATTATTTTCTCTTCTTTCCAGCAAATAGGCATTTTGGGGAGACCAACATGAATGCGCGAAGCAGTCGGTCCCATACTATTTTCAGAATGGTACGAAGTTCTGGATCCCATTGCAGCTTTTCCATGGCCATTTCGGACAGTTGGATTAAATCGTTCATATAATTGTTAATTTTGCTGTTGTTCTGATTTCAGATAATTGAAAGCAGGGCTAAGAACCAGATCGACTCTGGGGATGCTATCCGAGTGTCTATCCTGGTTTGTGATACTGACTCTAATGTTTTTGTTGTAAAACAAGATGATGTGGTAAGAAAAATAACTATGATGCTATACAATTAGAATTTGGTGGATTTAGCTGGGTCTGAAAGAAACTCCAAGACAGGAGCAGAAGGAGTGCGTTTAGAGGAGGTGAAACATATAAACGAGAGCTTGATGCATCTGGGAATTGTCATCAACAAGCTGAGTAAGAATGGAAAACAAATGTATGTATACCAGAGTATCCAATTAATTTCTCTCACATCCCTAATTCATAAGTTTATTTAAGCAACTAGGTTGTGCTAAGTCTGATGGCAATACAATTATAAGCAACTTTATTGATATCTTGTATCCTATTACTTCTTTATAATGTCTATCTTCCGTTAACAAGCCAACACCTCAACCATTTGTGTCATTGGTTCATGCATGAAACTCCATAAATACGTTATCCAAAGATACGTCAGCAAGAAATTATTCTAGCTTTATTCCAATCTTTCGAAAGCTTGCTTGAGTGATGGCAGTGTCTTGAGTTATTCACCATTGGGGAATTTTGAATCATCGTAGTGTTTCTCATGATTGAAAATGGTTTACTGCCTAATAAAAGAGAAAAAATGACATGCAAATGAATAAGATCCACAATGGTGCAATTTTGAGCACTTATGTAGCTAATTATATCCGTGCAGAGGACACATTACTTATTGCAACAGCAAGTTGACACGCATTCTGTAGCAATTTTTTTAAAATTATTGATGATTTATTTAGTGTGTTGATTGAACTTTTTTAAATTACTGATGATTTGTTTGAGTCATATTATCCAACCCATTGAAATTATTATGTATTCGTTTGAATTATAAAATATACGTGTCTGTCACTCATATTTGGTAATCTAAATAAGCATGATTTTTTGGGTGCGTCAATTTTATCGCTTCTACAATTTTGTTTCCTTCCCGTAGCAACGCACAGGCACGAACCTAGTCTCTGCTCCTGTTTTTCGCCTCCGCAGACCCCCTCCACGTCGTTTGGTCGCTCCGGCCTCCGTCCCTACGCGCGTTCCGCGATCCGCAGAAGTCCTTCGTCCGTCGTCCCCCCGCCCCCGCGCCCGCATCTCGCGTCTCATCTGATCCAATCTGCCCCTTCCCTTCCGACCCTCTCCCGATCCAATCAAGGAGAATCCGCAATCCTTCCCTATCCACGACGCTCCCTTCCCCGTTCTGGCACTTCGTCCTTCCCCGTCGGCAACCTGACCATCGCCTACCCGTTCTGGCTCCCGGACGACCCGCCCTTGAGCTCCTCCTCCACGGCACCGCCGTGCGGCCCAGCGGCGTTCCAGGTGGACTGCCGCGGCGGCGAGGAGGCGTCGCTGGCGCGGTCCTTCGGTGGCGTGTACCGCGCATCGACGTCTCCGCCAGCCTCAGCCTCGCGCCGTTCACGGCCAGCACCGCCAACGCGCAGCTCGTCTTCCTCTTCAACTGCACCACTTGCTGCCTCTCACCTGCGACATCCTGGTAAGTGCAGCACTCCCTCCGCCGCCACCGACGCCGGCGATGGGACTCTGCCCAAAGAAAGTAACCGATTTTGCACCTCGCAGCGCATCCCCGACGAGCTCGCCCGGGAGGTCGGCTTCGGGGAGGCCCTCATCATCGTCCCGCACGGGAGGGGTGTGGTGCAGCGCGTCGAGGTCGGGCGGGACGGCGGCGGCACCTTCTTGGGTCGCGGGTGGCAGGACTTCGCGGACGCGTGCGGCATCGGCGCGGGGTTGTTGTTCTTGGTCCTCCGGCACCAGGGCGGCGGCGTGCTCAATGTCAAGGCATTCGACGGCACCTGCTGCCTCAGGGAGTTAATAGGCGCCCCACCAGCAGGTAAAGGTTCCACCTTTTCCTTCTCATGGTACGAAATTCTCTGAAGAAAACCCTCTGTGATGAAACGCTCCGTGATGGTACCAAATTCTGTGAAGAAAACCCACCTTTTCCGAAGTTATCTATGTTACATTGTTACCTGAATTGATGAATGCTCCGTATGGATATCAGTATTTCTGTTCCTGTGTGATAATCACCAGTTTGTTCCCTTGTACATGTGAATCCTCTTCTGGTTGCAGTAGGATTGTTTCCTACTATTTACTCTTGAAAAGATGGAGTCATGGAACTGAATTGATAAATTCTTGTATGGGTATCAGTATTTCTGTTCCTGTGTGGTTTTTACCCGTTTCTTCCATTATACATGTAAATCCTCTCTTCTTGCAGTAGGATTGTTTTCACTATTTACTCTTGAAAAGATGGAACTGAGAATCTGAGATATCACTTATATTTTTTATTTGCGTAGACTCTGAAATGATCTTGTTATATAATGAGATTGGCCGGAAGCTTTAAGTGAGATAGGTGTACCAATTTTGGAGGTGGCTAATTTTTTATTTTAGTACCATTACTCATAATAGGTAGGCAAAGAGAACTCGTGGCTAAAATTGTTGTGTATATATTATAGTAGTGTGGCTAAATAACGATCTAGGACTGTTGCTGCTTTGCCTTCTCGCTCTCGGGTACACCATGGCCATCTCCATTAGTCCATCTGCAACTTGTCTTACTTCCAAGTACATGCAATCCACCTCCACGTTGCCGTCCGGTAAGTCCTACAAGGGATTTACTTCAAAAATCCCTTTCTTGCTTCTAACTTTGAATATTTGTTGACTTTTGGTTTAGATTGTGTGCTGCTATTGGATAGACTGAACTAGCACTAGAGAGGATGGCGCATGACTGAATGCACTTGTGCACACTACTTCCTCTCTTGTTATGTAGTCGAGTATGAAGCTGATTATCCTTTTATTGAACTTAAGTTTATATTCTTTAATTTTTTCTCTTGGGGTTCATAAATCTAGATGTAAGATTCAATATATAATGTATCCACAAAATAGTGCTCTGCCCTTGACTCTTCCATAAAATGCAATCACCATACTTATAGTATCTCAGAGCTATTTTTTTCCTCAAATGTTTCAATCGCAGGTTCAATCTGTTGTAACTGGTGAAAGGCTGCCACATAGGAGTACATCTCATGGCCCTCAATGAGTAGGGGCATTGATCTGTATAGGCAACAACGGTTAGTGAGAATTGATGGGTGGATATATTAGCTTTAGTTTTAGCGATGCTATTTACTCTGATTCATTAAGAGATTATAGGCAATTGCTATTTTTCATTGATTGATTTAGTTAAATGATGGGGTCAGTTGCTTGTTTGTGCTTTTCCCGTACTTCTGGTAAGCCTTATTTGAACTATGCTTAGTTTTACATTTCATTTAAATGTTTCTGTTAGTTACCACCATTTGCACTAGGTACATGCTAGCTGAAGGCGTTGGTCTATCCGGCATTGTTTCTATTCTCTTCACTGGTATTGTAAGTTGAACTCCGATAATGTTGCCTTGGATCATGTTGTGAGCTTTTTAAGCTAAATTTATTACTGGACTAAGGAAAATGCTTCCATTTATCTTTTGAGTTTCTAACTGCAAAATTCAAATTCAGTAACCAATGTTAACTTTACTGGATTGGTTACAGAAAACTACTTGCAGGTCATGAAGAGATATACATTCTCAAATTTATCAGAAGATTCTCAGCGTTTTACAGCTCGTTTTTTCCATCTTCTTTCATCACTAGCAGAAGCTTTCGTGTAAGACAGACCGTAGTTCAGCTTGCATATGCAAGCAACTCTAGATGCTGAGTTGGCTGTCCTTCTATGCTGGTTGAATACATGGGATTTGATATTGCAATGGAACGTCAAAGCTGGTCACATATTGGATTCATATTTTTCTCAATTGTATCCTTGCACTGGTTTTTTTTTGTTGAATGCTCCTTCCATTGATTTAAACCACCAAACCTCTACTCTGTTTCCATTTCTGTTGCTTCCTTAATCTTCTGTTAATGACATGCAGATCTTCATACTACTTGCAAGGTATCTGGTCAATTGAAATATCCCCTCCCCACTGTTATTTGCTTTGGTTTGGGGAAGTGTGTCAACTTGATTGCTGAACTTTTGGAAAATATCCTACATTTTCTCTGTAGTTGCTTTCCTATAATATAATGTATGTTTCTCATCTCGTTTAATTTTGAAGGGCTGCAAATGTATTCTCTTGTGCATACATACTGAAGCTGGCACTACAGCCACAATGCCAAATACCTAGGCAATATCAGCAGGCTCTTTGGTATAGTTGTATATGTATGCCATAAAATCTCTCTTTCGACGAATCTACCAAGAACTGTTACGTCATTTTTTCATGCTTCTAAATACTGATAATTTGCTTATTCAGGGCTTAGAGGAGCTATGGCTTTTGTCCATGGTCTTCCTGATGGACATGACGAGACAATTTTCACTGCTACCACGTCTATTGTTGTACTTACTGTAAGTTATTGGGTGTGATTCTTTCCACAGTATATCAAATTGAACCAATATTGTCTGTATGGAAACGATTTGGATGGTATGCCTCTGAATTGTATGATTCTACAACATCACAAAGCATTGCTTCAATTGCAAGGATTTTGCTTCAGATTGATTCTTGGGGAATTATCTTACGTATGTATTTACTCTTTGTGTAGCACAAGGTTGGTTGAATCATATCTCTAAATCATTCTCTTATCAGTTATTTGCTTCAATTATACTTCCAAACCATTAATCGATAGTTTTTTGTTGCTCATCTTATTTGTTTAAATTTTTGTTTTCCTCCTATAACAATGCACGGGCACGAACCTATTATAAAATAAACATGTCTCTATGTGCGTGCTGTCAAGCATATTTGGTAATCTAAACAAGTATGGTTTTTTGTCGCGCCAATTTTATCACTTCTACAATTCTGTTTCCTTCCCGTAGCAACGCACGGGCATGAACCTAGTTATGCTTTAAAGTTGAGGGTGTGCGCAGCGGCAAGTGGCAGCCACAGTTGGACGGGTGGTCTGCTCATGCCTAGCCGTAGAGAGTGTTGCGACTCGCGAGCAATAAGTGGTAGTGGTGGCGAGAGTTGTGGGATGAGGTGGGTTTAGAGGGGGAAAAGAGATATATAGAGTTTTGCGAGATGGTGGATTCCAGTCGTGCTGGCCTTAACTTGGGAGTTTTGTGCGCGCTGCCTGCCATGCTCCCATCGGTCTAATAAATGTGTTAGGAGCTTTTGAAATACTTTTTTACCTATAACGAGTTCTTTTGAAATACTTTTTACCCAAAAAAAATTCCTGCACCCCCTCACAGAGGACCCACCTGCCAGACCGGGGGAGGAGAAAGTTTCTGGTAGAAGAAAAAATAGCACTTTCTAAAATATTTCGCATGTTTTCCCTCTACTTTTTTCACCAAAATTTTTGTTTACCCGCCAGCCCGTACCCACCCCGACCCGCCTCCATGTAATCTGGCTCCTTCCAAAATCTCGCCTCTTGTTTCCTGTTTTGTTACAAGTCTTAAGGGATCTAGGTACCAGAGAAAAACATTGATCGTCATCTCTCGCCGTCGTCGTTGCCCACTAAACACGCTGCCCTTCACCGATCCACCGCCTCCTGTTCTCGGTCGCGCCGTTGCTCCTTCCCCTTCCAGCGGCGCGCGCCGGCGACCCGCGGGACACCATCGCGCCGGGCCAGCCACTGATGGGGTCATGGGGAACGAAACGCTCGTCTTGTCGGGCACCGGCAGCTTCGCACTCGGCTTCTTCTCCCCGACAGGCTCCACCAACACCTACGTCGGGTCTGGTATGCCAGGCTGCCCGTCCGCACCGTCGTCTGGGTCGCCAACCGCGCCGACCCGGTCCGCGGCGCGGTGGGTCGCAACCCCGGCGTCACGCTCTCCGTGTCCACCGGCTGCGAGCTCGTCGTCGTGGGCGGCAACGGCACCGTGGTGTGGTCGGTGTCCCCGGCGCTGGGCGCGGCAGAGGGCGGCGGGCCGTGCACGGCGCGGATCGCCAGCCTACTCCGCCTCCACTTCCACGACTGCAACGGCAACTTACGTGCACGACGCACCAAGCGTGTGCTCTCATCTGGATCTAACCTTGAGTGCTCAATTATATTGCTGATCGTGTCAGGGCTGCGACGGATCGCTGCTGCTCGACGAGACCCCGACGATGCGCAGCGAGAAGGCGGCCGACCCGATCAAACAACGGCTCCGTGCCGGGGTTTCCCGTGGTGGACGACATCAAGGCCGCCCTGGAGGAAGCTTGCCCCGGAGTCGTCTCCAGCGCCGACATCCGCCGAGGTCTCCGTTGAGCCAGCACAAGTTACTGTCGAGAACCACAGAGCGCGACTGCTGTCATTCTTGCGTTTGGGCTCGTTCCAGCCGGTCCCAAGGTACGTCCTATTGTCCAAGGGTTTGTTTGGTCTCTCCATTCTGATCACGTGGGTAATCAGAAGTGGCTTCATGTTTTCTCATCCATTTCGTATTCCTTTCCCCCATTTCCTAAGCACGATTATGTTTCTAGCCATTCTTGCGTTTGGGCCTAAAGTACCGGCATACTGCCAATAATCACCAAATCAATACTATAATACACCACCAATTTGGGATAAGGAGATCCTAGAGAAGATCATTTGGGATAAGGAGATTGAAGTAGCCGAGGTATGCAGTTGTAACTTGCTGATGATAAATATAGATTAGCATACAGGAAAATCAAGTGCACTGCACAATCATCCGCTCCCGGCTCCCCATGCCTACCAGTGGCCACTCTAATAGTCAAATGACCTAGGAACTGTTCAATGTAGTGGTTGTCGTATGCTGGAATCATTTCAGCCTAGAAATTGATATGCTTCATAGTTTTTTTTGCAGTGCATCTGAATATTGTTTTAGTGGCACTATATTAGTTTGTCCTATATCCACAGTTCCACACAAAATACTTGATAAAATGACCCTTAAAGTGCCAACTACTATGCTTGCAGCGTTTCTTTTAATGCCATTCTACTTTCTTATTTTTGCCGGAGTCTCATCTGAATTAGATTGCAAAAACCAGCTCTCTGGACAGGAAGGTATTTTAGATTCCAAGGTACATCCCTTTTTCTAGCTTATACTGCTCATGTGAATAAGCTTTGTCAGATTATGCAGGACACACTAGGTGCTATTTTTCCAATATTCCAATTTTACCGACATGGCCATTTTGAAATGTGCTTCATTATGTGGTTTATGACTGTACTTGTTTTGAGCCAGAAGATGAAAATTGTTTAACTGCATGCTTTGGCTTAGATCTGTCTCTTTAGGTGATACGCGTTCAGTTTGCCTTTACAATACTGGAAAGTGCCCTTAGTCATATGCTCTCATCTACATTTTAATGCAGATATACACAATGGTGGATAGAGAAGAGATAGAACTATGTGTTCCTTCTGCAAAAGAAGTGAATATTATGAGCAAGAGTTGTATATTTTGAATATTTAAATGAAGAACCGGGAATTTCTGCTCCATGGTACTCTTTAATTCCTGATTCTGTTGTTGAGGTGTTTAAAGAATGATGTCTAAAATTAGTCTCTTTTACTATTGTGCAGTAGGATGGGCTGATAGCACAATTGCATAGTAGGCTGACCGAAGATGATTAAATGTCAAAAGAATCATAGATCGCATCCAGGTGCTCTATCACTCACCAAACTCTCTTATTCTTGATGATCCGACAATAACTGTAAAGGTGGTTATTTGAAAAAGTTGTCTCTGTTTACAACAATTTTAGTGCTTGGGTGTAAGCCAGCATGGGTGCCATGGCGCTCTTGAACAAACGTTGCCATTGCCAGTGTTCTTTCAGGGCATATTCTGACTAGGTGAGAAAATAATGTGATTCGAAACTCCAAATCTGTCTGTGGAGCGCATGGTTTACCAGACAGTACCCTTTCATGTATTCAATTAAAATTGATGTGATATGCTCGATTACCAATGCGATGCATTGACTTCACTCTTTTTTTTTTTGTCAAGACATGTTATGTGCTGTAGACCTGCTGATACTTATTTGGTTGGGCAGCTACATATTTCTGTGACTCTACTGATCTGGCTTTATCAAAATAAAGTGGTTCCAACTTTGGATATTAGAAATATGTTTTACTTATGTGACCTTTTCGCAGGTTGAGCACGTGACCAGCATGCTTAGACCCATAGGACAGTATTCGAACTTTCAGATGATGAGTGGATGAGAATAAACTGGCTTCACCAGATTACTGTGCTCAATTGTGAATTCAGAGCTTTCGGGTATGTTGGATACGATGCCCTTAAAGTTGGACCTCTTTGTCTTTGTGCTTGTTTTCATCATCTTCCCTGGATAGATGCCACTTCAGTGCTTGTTGCTTGCCCCAGTAGCTCTTGGCATACTGCATTCAAGATCTTTACTGGTAAATACATCCTTTTTCCTTGATGTTTTTTGAGTTAGTGTTTATCTGTTGCCTCTCTATGATTCTATTGGAAAATGGCAAGAGAACTATCTAAATTGACAATCCACATGTCTATTTAGAGGTCTAACAATGTTTAGTTGTCAAGTTCCTTTTCTTAAGAGGTATATTGTAGGCCTGCTAATTGGTTAAATGCAGACAAGGTCAACTATTGTTCTTTTGAAAGAAGAGGTCTGTCCCAAACTTATATTCTGACAAAATAAATAAGCAGTTAATTTCTGTTTTTTCCTTATTGGTCCTAAATGTTACCACCCGAATCATATATTTCAAGAAGACTATATCTTATAATACCATTGACGAAGAGCTGGCAATGTATGCTATGTCCTTAAGCTGCTCCATCTTGTTTTATATTATTTTGTTGCGAAATATTTGGAAAAAATAAATATTGTTTGTGTATTTGCAAATATTCAAATCTTTTTTCATTGTTTTTATTTGTTCAGAATGTTGACCACACAAGTCAGCAACTGGTAAGGAACAAGACAATGTTACCACAATCATCCAGATGAGTACTAAATTCACATGTACTGGTACAAGGGCAATTTATTTATATTTTGTAAATCTTTAAAAAAATCTTAGTGGATTTCGAGCTGAGCAGTATATTGTATAACCTGATAAAACATGACTGAAGGGAGAATGAGTGGATCTTGGTGATTACATAATGTTCAACCTATTTAACTTTCTTGGAAAAATATGTGGATTATTTCAAATGGTAATTACATAATTAGCTGGAAGAATTTGATTTCTGAAACATTTTTTCAGCAATTGTGGCACTCAAGTTTTCAGAGTAGCTTGCCTAGCCATGGTGTGTTGCCTAAATGTTCATTATTTTGTGATATGTATAAACATGTGAGATGACCCTTTTGTTCATGGAAACTCCATGTCACGGCCTCGCGGGAGGCTGTCGGCTAGGCGCCTCATCCAGAACGAGGGTGCGCCCTCGTGCGGTCGTGGGTGTGCAACTGGACAAGTGCTATTAGCATTAACTATAGTAATATAGAAGTAATCCTTTTCCCAGCGCGAAAACTCCTGCTGTGTCTCTTCAGAGGAGGTGGGAAATCTTGGTCTTTTTTTTCTTGTGTTAAGATAAGAAAGAGGAGCTTGTGTAGTGTTGTGCTGCTTTTGCATGGATGGTAGGTTCAGATAATTCTGCACTCGAAATTCTTGTGTAGAAGTTTGATGAGAAGTTTAAATTGATCAGTTGAGCTCTTGTCATTTTAAATTTAGATGTAATGCATCGATAGAAGTAGCCACCTTAGAAAACGTCTTTAGCCTGATAGCTACCTAATCGGTGTGTACATCTGTGTACAGTATATAGTGATTTTTCATTTCATTGTTGCTAAGTTTCAGTCTACATTTCATTGTTGCTAAGTTTCAGCCTGCAGTTTGTAAAATGCTGATTTTCTTTCTATGCTAGGTGAATCTTTATCTTTTGCATTTTCTGTTCAAATTTCTATAATACCTCCTGCTCATTTGGTATCAGTGGTTTTCATCATTGCATATTTCTATAATATCTCTTGCCCATTTAGACTATGAAGTGATTAGAAAATTATTCTCGCTTGCTTTCAGATAAGAGAGGATTCCAAAAAGGGTGTCCATGCTGAGAATCTAATGGAATATGAGATCTCCAATGCTCGAGAAGCACTTCAACAACTCATCGAGGTTAATTGATAAAGTATTTGCGATTTCTTTTATCAGAGGTGGCTAGACTATTTTATTTTCCAGAGAGTCAAAAGCCAACAGAATCATCATCGCATTGATTCCTTACATGTGAGATAATTTTTTCACGGTTTAGTTGATTTAGGTCTGAATTCACATTAGTTATTTTCTTAAGTGTACATATTTCTTGGATTTTAATAGTAGAACTTAAAAGTTAAAAAGCCATTCTTCAGAGATAAATTTATTCAGTTAGTGTCTGCCTGCTAGATTTGAGTAACCCTAATATCTTTTTTAAGGTTTTTGAGTTCTTTGAAACCCAGTACTATGCTGATGTTGTTTAGTATATGGCTAGCTACTATATTGTTTACAATGAGTATTTCTTCTTCATTAACCCAGTAACTTGACTTGATACTAATAGGGTAAAACGTGAAGGTTCACCTGATGTTTAATTTATCAAATACCGTGTTTGATCACCTGCAGGTCTGGCGGTCCACAATTCCTCAGGTACTGAGCTAGACATGTGTTTAAGTAATTGCAACCAAGGAGAAATGGAGATGAGATAGGGATAGGGACTAAATATAAAGTACATGTCTTCTCAAAATGCTTTTCTGAATAATCATTTTGTTAACTATCCATTTATATATCTTGGGTTAACTAATATGTGAACTATAGGTTTCTGCATTCCTAGAACTGAACTATGCATTCCTGCATGGTCAACTTTCTCAGTAACATAAGTGTAGTCTTTTCTCAGCACATACATCGCCTCTCCTTACTCGCGCCGCCCATGATTGCAAGAGTAGGAGGTGGACATGGTGGGCTGCGGCAGGAGCCAGACGCGGTGCTGTTGGGGGTATTTCTCAGCGCTTCCCGTCCATCTGCGCTAGCTGATGGTTTGGAGATAGTATCGGCAGTATATAGCGGGTTAGTGGACAAGGTGGGGCCAGTTTCTTCTTCCTTTGCAACACCTCTTTGTGTGGATTGCGGGAAGAGAGCATCAGGGTATTGGGCTGGGATCCAATTTTCCACATACAGCAGTGCAGATTGTGCAATTGTTGTAACTTGCAAATATTTTTATTGCCATATATTACTGAATAAAGAAACTTGGCACCATGAGTGATATATCAGTAGAGGGTCCATAGGTTGGGTTGATAGGTTTTATTTTGGCTGACTGGTGGAGAATTTGTTTTGCATGTTTCTATTTCATTTTATGTTTTGGCATCAGCAAATTTTTTTTCGTTTCAAGTTGTATCTCACCAAGTTCAACCATAAACCATTAGACAGCCACTAATCAGAGGAGGAATCTGGACCGATAGTGGAATAATTGATCTTTTGTTACAATTTTTGAAAATATTTTGATTAGAACAAGCTCAATTGTTGTAATGCAAATCCTTGAATACGCTGGGTCATTCCTATTTTTATGATGACCAATTTATAAATATATATGAGTCATGGATGGTTGTGTTCTGTTTAAGCTCTTACTATGTATGGATGTGTGTTTGAATTTTTGAAGAAATAATGTTAAAATAAATCTTATCTGGTACTGAGTTGACGCAATATATAACTTCATCTTAGAAGTAATATTCAGCAAAATGAGCATTCTCTCTCTTGCGGCCTAGTGTGGGCGCGAGCGTGAGCATGTGGCTCGCCGTGGCTCGCACGGCTAGAGGCAGGAGCGTCGGAGTAGCAACGGTGGCCGGCGCAGCAACACGCATGGCGAGGGGCCAGAGAAGGCAGCAGTGCGAGCTGGACTTTGCGCCGGAGACGGGAGATAAGAGGATACGTATGAGTAAGCCATGAACGGATATGGAGGGGGAAAAAAGGAAAACGAAAAAAATGGAGAAAAAAAGAAAAGATAAATTATGTTATTAATAACATGGCTGCTTCTGGGTTAAGGTCTTCTGTGGACAACTTTGTTCTCAATTGTATCAATTCGTGCAGTCATTACCATAATTTTTTCTTTATCTGATTTGTGGGAGAGAAGAGGCGAAAGTTCCTTAAACTCCTCCTGTAACATGAATAAGGTGGAAATACCGATTTTTTTTAGAAAAGGAAAATACCCTATGCAAGCGCAACCAAACACAACATTTGTTTGCCAAGCTGAACTTAGCACAATAACCAAACACATATGGCCTGGTACTATTGCAGTCGCCAGTCCCAAGCTGGCCATGGCTAAATCCTATCTAGACTCACCCGTAGGGAGTTGCCGAGGACCCGTAGGGTTTTTTTATCTATTGATTATAAAACTCTTGTTTCAACATTTTCTGAGAAAGCTCGATGTCAATAAAATACTATGATATTGGTTAATATTTTTGTTATTGTACACACTTGTACCATATACATCTTTTTGTGAATATGAAATACTTGTTTACTAGATAATTTTTCAAATGTGTGCGCTTTGTAAAATGATTTCTAGATTTTGGCACCACGTCTTTCACCGTGAAAATTTCCTACCTTGGTACCTCCACCCCCACCCCTGACCCACCTCCATCAATTTCTCTGCCTTTCTCAGCAATCACATGCTAATCGCGAACTAATCCTCACATTTCCTGTATTGAAATTTTTTGTTTGCATCAATTGAAAAGTTTGTGGAATTATCCAAGTTTGTCTTTTTCAAACCTACACAGATCATAGCTTATTTATGTTTGCCATTTTACAAACTAAGGTAGCTTGTTTAGTGAGGCAAATTTAGCTAATATTGTCATAATATTAAAGAATATTCTTAGTGTGTGTTTGTATATATCTTTTTAGAGTATATAAAAACCATTATGTCATAATTTTAATTACCACAATATCAACATATAGCAGGCGCGTGCCGCACGGGCATTGCTGCTAGTTTTGATAATGTATTAGCTATGAAAATAACGCCCCTAAAAAAACTCTTTTGTCCCCCTCTCCTACCTGACTTCTACAGTCTCCCCCACATGTCGCGCCTGTTTGTCTGTCGTGCCCCACCAGCACGCCCAGGCCTGTATCCTTGCGCTTAAAGCGCCACCACCGCTACATCGCTCCCCCAGCCTCATGCACCTCCGTTCTCGAGGTGCTTCTGCCTCTGTGACGCCGTCGCAAGTCCTTCCTCCATCCCTATGGTCGAGGTGAGGCCATGGCAGCGTCACCCACAACTCGACCTTCTCTAAAGTCGCGCTCAAGGTACAAGTGCCAGGAGGGATCTCTTATTGTTGCCATGGTGATGAACTTGAATAATCAAATATATGTACTGAAATTTGTTTTATTATAATATATATTTTGTTGACGATCAAAATTGGCACGACAGAGGTTTTCCTACAATCTGGACAAACAGGTTAAACAGGTTCTAGAAACCGGTAGGACCGGATTTTATAACATTGTCAAATTAGCATTTTTATTGCACCATAGCGTAGCTTGCGTCGAGATGATCGAAATGCATATATAGAAAGTCCGATTTGGAGTTCGGACGAGAGAGTTATGGCTCGAGGAAGATCTTCACCTGGACAACACCGGTGAAACCGGTTTGGAAATAGGTAAAACCGGTTTTGGTGACTAGCTGATCTGGCAACACAAACCGGTGGAACCGGTTTGTCAAACCGGTGGAACCGGTTTTGGACAGAGTTCTGGTAGATTTAGAGATCCGTGTGGAATATGACTTGTAAAAGGATTTCCTTGCGGGGCAAGACCTCCCCACCCTATAAATATAAAGGGCCACAGCCGATTGAGGGGTTACCCAATCGATCAAATACAAATTACCTTTACTTTTTATCCCTTCCAAACCCTAACTTTTCCATCCCCTCCTGCTGTCCGTGCTTCGTCTCTATGGCGTTTGACGACGTTCTGAGTGGCCTGCCGATCTCAGAACAACCCTAGGCGCGCCAGCCCTGACGGGGTCCCTCCCGGGCCGGCGTTCGTAGGTCAACGCAGCAAACCCTAGGAAACCGGTTTCACCGGTTTCCCAAACCGGTTTTACCGGTTTTGGCTGGGCGTGCTGCAGGTGATCGATCCGTTGCGGATCCACGCGTTCTAGCGCATATCTCGGTGTGTTGGCCAGAAAAAGCGTCAACACATTTTTGGCGACTCCGCTGGGGAAAGAGATCTTGGTTTTTATAACCGATCTACCTAACCCTAGCCAGATGGGCTCTATTTCAGATCTAAACAAAGACAACATCGTCGTGCCCTCCATGGAAGAGCTCGATGAAGAGGAGCATCAGAAGTTTGAAGTAGCCCAAGAATTTTTCAAGAATCAATTTCTGATGGGGCTGAAGAAAGATCGTCAGGGCACAGTATCAAGAACACAAGACTTCGTGATGCCCGCGTTCAAGATTGATAATCGGAAGGTTGAGGTAATACCCACTGTAAGCAATTCACCGTCTACTCCGATTGATCAACTTGCGATTACTTTTGATTCTGTACATAAAAAAAGATTGGATCTTTTATCTGCATTATCAAAACGAATAGATCGATTAGAAAAGGGGAATTGTGTTAGTAATATTATTCCTTATGATATTCCTCATATTGAGCAACATGAGAAAATTCAGACTAGTTCATCGGCTGTACTAGAGGAATTTTCTGAAAATTTACAGTATAATATGCCGATAAACTTTTCTTCAGAGCAAACGGTGCCAAAATCAGTTCAATTGCCGGATACAGCAAAACCGGTACCACCGGTCCTTGAAACCGGTACCACCGGTTTTTGGATGGCATCTCCTGGACAGTCTGAATTAATGCATTGTGTCCCATTAAATTATATGCCTCATGTTACTCAGTCAGTACCACATGTTGCTACAATGCATCCAGAATTAAAATTGACAGATTTAACATCAGTTAGACAACAAGAGAATGAATCTGTTTCTGAATATATTAGGAGATTCAAAGAAATAAAAAACCGTTGTTATGATCTGTCAATTTCTGATAAAGATCTTGCTCGTATTGCTGTTGATGGTTTGAGATCTATTATTAAAGAAAAACTTGAAGGCTTTGATTTTTATTCAGTTAACCAAGTTTTAGTAAGGGCATATGGTGTAGAATTACAAATCAATAAAGATGCCTATAGAACTCATCAGTCTTGTTTACATGTGAAAAACAATAGTTTGGACGATGAGAGAAAAGGTGATTATGTTGCTGAATTAGTTTGGCCTTCAGAAGATAAAGCATACGCATGTCCATCTCTTAAGCTGATTCCTAAGGATCGGCAAGAACAGATGCGGTTTAGTTTTGATGTTTCTAAATGTGATCGTATATTTGATGAATTGTTAAAACATGGGAACATCAAGATGTCTCATACTATACCTCCACCTGAAGAATTGAAAGGGAGTGCATATTGTAAACTTCATAATTCTTTTTTGCATGCTACTGTTGATTGTAATATTTTCCGTCGGCAGATACAATCGGCCATAAATCAAGGATGATTGGATTATCATGAGATGCCAATGGATAATGTTTCTCTTTCTGTCAACACCATTGATGTACAGCAACCCAAGGTTTTGGTTCGGCCACATCAAGCTAAATCAACCAAGGGAAAAAATGTCGTCATCGGTGAGGAGAAACCTAAAAATTTGAAAGACAGACAGGTGATCAGGGAAGTGGTGTCTGAGAAGACTCCGGATGGTAGAGAAATTTTCAAAGTCACTAAAAGGACTTTGGAACTCGGGGGGCAAGGATCTTCGCAAAAATCGTTTGAGCCTGCTGCACAGGCCAAACCGGTAAAACCAGTTTCTGAAACCAACAAAACCGGTTTTGGGCAACACCGTACTCAGCCCAAATCGGTAAAACCGGTTTCTGAAACCAATAAAACCAGTTTTGGACAGCACCATTCCAAAGCGGTTAAATCAAGGCGTCCCGGGATTGAAATTTCAAAGGTGGACTTGAAAAAAGATCAGAGGAAATGTGGAAATAAGAAATTAACCTTTGATGAATTATTATCCAAGTATGAAAATCAAAAGGCCGTTACTAGTAATCGGCCGGTAAATGAAACCAATAAAACCAGTTTTGGACAGCACCATTCCAAAGCGGTTAAATCAAGGCGTCCCGGGATTGAAATTTCAAAGGTGGACTTGGAAAAAGATCAGAGGAAATGTGGAAATAAGAAATTAACCTTTGATGAATTATTATCCAAGTATGAAAATCAAAAGGCCGTTACTAGTAATCGGCCGGTAAAAAAGGGAACATGGTCACCGATGCGTCATGAGAGACATGCTTCATCTCAGAAGGGAGCTACGCAGCAGGGTGATTTTGTCAAATTGCATTCTCTTTATGATTCACATCGAGACATGTCATGGATACCTCCAACTTCTTCTAATTTTTCATATCTGGCATGTGATTTTAACAATATGTGGTGGCCATATCATCCTATGTTATATTCACCTTTTTATGCAGAATGTGATGCATTTAATAAGCCAATTTACGATGGGGTGTTGCATTCTAAACATGACCGTTTGACATCTAGTCAATCAGGTTGGAATCAGCAGAACAAATCCGGTGAAACCGGATTGCCAAACCGGTTTAACCGGTTTTCCCAGGAAAAACATACAGCTCCTCCAAAACAGGTTTATCGTGTCAAGAAGAAGGAGGTGGAGGTGCAAAGAATGGATGATGATCTGGGAAAGATTACTGATAATAATGTCACACAGGTTGAGGGCATTGAAACAATTTCAAAGGATGATGACAAAAGACCAAATGTAATTAATAATAAGGTTGAAGCATCGGTCCAGGAGAATGTTGCTGCTGTCCATGGTGAGAAAAATAGAATTGATAATGATACTTCTAAATATTTCTTGCCAAGATGGTGTCCTCCAGGTTTAACTCGCACACAAAAGAGGAAATTGCAGCGGCTTTGTTTCCAGGAGAATAAAGAGAAGGAATTGGAGAAACAGAAGAATGAAAACTCTAGCAAGGATAGACCAATGGTTCCTCAGAAGGAGTGGAAGATCAAGCCTGGTGTCTGCTCAGCGGCAAAACCGGTGGAACCGGTTTCAAATCCGGTAGAACCGGTTTCCACGACGGCTCAAGGAGATTTGGTTGACACAATACAGGCTCCTCTGATTCCTAATATTTTTGCTCCTGATTCAATTCATTATGATAAGAAGTTGTCATCGGGTTCCCAGAATAAGGACGATGAACAATTTTTGGATTATGAGCTATCCTCTGAGCATATGGATATTAATCTTGATGTGGTGCACTTGCCTTCGGAGGAGGGGATGGCTTATTTCAATTTTGGGCCACAAGACGCTATTTTTCAGAAGCCCAAAGATAGTGATGATCATCTGAAAGCTCTATACATGAAAGGTTATATCAAAGGGAGGCCAATTTCTCGCATGCTGGTTGATAGTGGAGCGGTTGTTAATTTAATGCCTTATACTTTGTTCAAGAAATTGGGATGTTCAGATGATGAGTTGATCCAAACTGATATGGCTTTAAGTGGTGTGGGAGGAGATGATCCTATAAGTGCTAAAGGAATCGTTTCTATGGATCCCACTATTGGAAGCAAGACATTGGTTGCTGCGTTCTTCGTTGTTGAGACCCAAGGTAAATTCAGTTTGATTTTGGGGCGTGATTGGATACATGCGAACCAATGTGTACCTTCTAGCTTGCATCAATTCTTGATACAATGGATAGGCGATAAGCTAGAGATTGTGCATGGTGATACATCGGCTTATATTACAGCTGATGGTTCTATTAAAGGTGTGCATGATGATTTTAAGTGCTTGACAGGTGTAGACGTTTCACATTGTGGGTTTATAAGGTCTACACGAGATGGTTTTATTCTTTGTCATAATAAAGCCAATTAAAGATTTTGCAAGAGATGGCCGATATTTTGTGATATCGCCCTTAGAATAAAAAGGCCGATGGATATGTGTTAAACATCGCCCTTAGTGTTGTCTTTGTGCTTTTATGTTTTCTGCTACGCAAGCTTTACCAGAAAACAGGGGGCATATGTTGACGATCAAAATTGGCACGACAGAGGTTTTCCTGCAATCTGGACAAACAGGTTAAACCGGTTCTAGAAACCGGTAGGACCGGATTTTATAACATTGTCAAATTAGCATTTTTATTGCACCATTGCGTAGCTCGCGTCGAGATGATCGAAATGCATATATAGAAAGTCCGATTTGGAGTTCGGACGAGAGAGTTATGGCTCGAGGAAGATCTTCACCTGGACAAAACCGGTGAAACCGGTTTGGAAATAGGTAAAACCGGTTTTGGTGACTAGCTGATCTGGCAACACAAACCGGTGGAACCGGTTTTGGACAGAGTCCTGGTAGATTTAGAGATCCGTGTGGAATATGACTTGTAAAAGGATTTCCTTGCGGGGCAAGACCTCCCCACCCTATAAATATAAAGGGCCACGGCCGATTGAGGGGTTATCCAATCGATCAAATACAAATTACCTTTACTTTTTATCCCTTCCAAACCCTAACTTTGCCAACCCCTCCTGCTGTTCGTGCTTCGTCTCTACGGCGTTTGACGACGTTCTGAGTGGCCTGCCGATCTCAGAACAACCCTAGGCGCGCCAGCCCTGACGGGGTCCCTCCCAGGCCGGCGTTCGTAGGTCAACGCAGCAAACCCTAGGAAACCGGTTTCACCGGTTTCCCAAACCGGTTTTACCGGTTTTGGCTGGGCGTGCTGCAGGTGATCGATCCGTTGCGGATCCGCGCGTTCTAGCGCATATCTCGGTGTGTTGGCCAGAAAAAGCGTCAACATATTTGATTTTTGTTTTTTCTTGGGTTGTGAGGAAATTGTCTGTTCCATCTATGTACATAGCTTACTACGAACACTTTCCAGTGTGGAGGCCACGTGCTGTTAAAGGGAGAACCAAGTCCGTGGACATTCATAATGGTGGTTGACCACTCGGTTGAACCGCGATAACCAGAATGCAATTAACATCATGTGTTGATAGGAAGCGCTATGTACCTATGGATAAAAGCGATAGATATGCTACTGAAAAGGCACCATGAAGCAAAGATGAGCTACTGAAAAGCCATCATAAAGCAAGCCAGGTTCAGCATCAGAAACCATGCGAAGTAGCTCCAGAGTGCAGTAAAATCAGACAAGCTGCGAAATTTGATAATGCTGCCATTTTTTATTACACAAATTGTCTGTCCACATAAACAAGTGCTACAGTGTCTGCCAATTCTGAAGTCGAGAAAGATGGCGTGCACGAACTGCTTTTGGGTTAGGCTGATAGGATTCCTGATCCTACCGGGGACGTTGCGAAGGAATAGGGGTGACGGGTTGGAGGTCGAGGGCGTGGACGGCGCTGGCACGCTGTGGCAGTGCTCATGAGGACGAACAGAAATGGTGGCTAGGGTTTGGCTCCCAGCTTCTTGAGGGAAGCCGACAACAATTGAGTTGCAACTTGCTTAATTCCCACGCTCCAATGTTTATAAGTATTTATACTCTGTCTAATAATAATAGCTAATAATGCTAATAATGATAAATTGGCCTTTGCCCCTTGCTGGTGCCTCCTAATAAGCCACTATTGGGCCTTCGCCTCTGATAATGGATGCCGGTCATAACATCTCTCCCTGCCTGCACAAACAGCTCGTCCTCGAGCTGGAAGTCGGGGTAGAGGCGTCGGAAGTCGTCGAGGAGCTCCCAAGTCGCATCTTCGCGAGGCAAGCCCCGCCACTGGATAAGAACATGCCATGCATCACGTTGTTGTTGTGCCTGCAAAGCTGTCTCTGGTGCTGGCAGGAGCCGGCCATCCAGGCGCCGATTCAGCTGGAGGCTTGCCTCGGTGACACTTGAGCAGCCCCACATGGAAGACATCGTGCAGGCGGGCGCTTGCCGGCATCTGAAGACGATAGGCGATGCGCCCAATCCGCTCCAGCACGTGGAACTACCCCGCGTATAGGGGGCCAAGCTTGCCCTTGGCGCGGGGTCTAGCGACTCCGCTGTTCTATGCAGCAGGCGCAGCCACACCCACTCGCCAACCTCCAGCTCCAAGTCACGGTGGGAGACGTCGTAGTACTTCTTGGAGAGCTGCTGGGCCTGGATGAGACGTTGGCGAACTTTAGCAAGGATCTCATCACGGCTACGAAGAAGTGCATCCGCCGTCTCTGTCCTTGCCGTCCTTGGTTTATAGGGCAGGATGGGTGGGGGCGGCCTGCCGTAGACCACCTCGAAGGGAGTGGCCTGCAAGGCTGTATGGAAAGAGGTATTGTAGCAATACTCCGCCCACAACAGCTAGTCCACCCAAGCACACGTGCGGTCACCTGTTATACAATGCAAATACATAGCGATCACCTTATTAACCACCTCGGATTGGCCATTTGTCTGGGGGTGGAATGTTGTCCTCATGCACAAGGTGACGCCCGCCATCTTAAAGAGGTCACGCCACACATGTCCGGTGAACACGGGTCCCTGTCACTGACGATGGAAGAGGGGAACCCATGCAACCAGACGATGCCGCCGGAAAAGGCGCGAGCGACGGACACCGCCGTATAAAGGTGGCCAAGTGCAATGAAATGCACATACTTGGAGAAGCGATCGACAACGGTGAGGATGACAGATTTCCCGCTGACCTTTGGCAGCCCTTCAATGATGTCCATGGAGATGTCCACCCACACCAGGAACGGCACCTCGGGGGGCTCCAGTAGTCCCGCCGGCTGCTGCGTCTCCGTCTTGTTCCGCTGACAAGTGCTGCATGCGCAGACCCAATCCCGGACCAAGCAGCGGTCGCCAGGAATGCGGAGGCGGTGCAGCATCTTCTGCACTCCTTCATGGCCCGCTGAATGAGCCAAAAGGAGCACCTGGTGGCGAAGGTCATTGTGGTCTGGTACGAAAATGCGGCTGCCATGGAGGAGCAGGCTGTCCTCGAGGCGCCAAAGCGGCAGCAGCTCGCCCGCCTACAAGCGCTGGAGGAGCTGCTGGCCGTCCATGGCCTCAAGTGTCGCACGGCGGATGGCGTCAATAATGGTGAACGAAGGCCCAGAGAGGGCATGTACAGTAGCAGCCCTGGCTGTTGTTGGTATTTCTTAGCATCACCACTTAGAGTAGTGATGGCACTAGAGATACTTCATCATAAATCTAGACATTACAGATATTCTGCAAACGCACAGAAGTACATTGTAGCATTTCACCCGGAAGTATTCCAGAGTATCGTTATTTGTTTATCCGCAGGAAAAGCGTTTAATTAAAGAGAGGTGTCATCCGATGTATTTACTTACAACAACATTAATATACCATAATCTAAACAGGGGTAAATGATATAGAGGTGAATGGGTAATGTGACACACAGAAGTTCATTGCTCATCATTAAGGTAGTCTTAGTTAGTTATAGAACATTAGTAAAAGATTACAAAGGGTTCATTAGCATCATACATATGGGACTTGGATATACTACAATACCCTATAAAAGCTCATTCAATGATTATATGCAAGAGGACATATCGAGGTATCCAGTGGTTCCCTCATCAAGGGACGACAGTAGGACACCTTATCATAAAGGCCTAATACCCACTCCCAAACGTGGAGGATTACAAAGGACGGACAGGGCTGTCACCACGTACCACCTACCTCTACTAATCTGTGGGACTGCGGTACCCTCAACAGTATTTCATATTCCAAACACCATACTTGTAATATGAGATACAACTCTATCTATCATGTTAATAAATAGAGCAACCAAAAGGCACATTGAGCCAATGTCATAGCATGTATTCACTTGAACAAAGTGCAAGACATAAGTAGTATATACTAAGTAGATAAGGTATAACTGAGGCATACAACATAAGTATGAAGATACTTCCATTAAGCTCAGAGTATTACAAGTAAGTAAAGAGATACAAGAACTGAACTCTAGAACTTACCAAGACTCCTCCGGAAGTCCTTCAGAAGATCTAATACTAGAACTATCACTACTAAGACTAAGACTAAGCTTGTAGCAAAGGAGAGCTCTTCTTCTAGTGTGTGTTTGAGTACGGCACCCCTTGCAGGTATTTATAGCATCACATAGGCGGTTGGAGCCGGCCAGAGGCGGTTGTGGCAGTTTGAAGGTGGGCCCAGGTCGGTCGAAGTCCCCAGGTCGGCCGACCCTTGGATTCACCGCCTTCAGCATTGCTCGGCTCAGATGGACTCCTGATGGTGGTTTACAGGTACTGGTCAAGGGGGAAGCGAAACGGCCGCAGGGCCAGGTCGGCCGACCTGGTGCCGCCGCCTTTTGGCCCCACTCTTCTCTGGTAGACTTCCATGTGGGCCCTTATGACAGTTCCAGGTGGGTATACTCCGTTTGGGTGCAATTGATTTGAGGTGTGGGCCCATCAATCCATGGGAGTGACACGTGGCTCATCCCTCTCCCTTGACTTGAACCGACCATGATTCAGCGTCCATGATCATCTCCTAGTGTGTTTCTTGGCCTGTTTGGAGGATGGGCTCGATTGGGGTCCAGGCCAGGTCACCCGACCTAGCCAGGTCGGCCGACCTGGGCCTGTGCCCAAGTTCGTCCGTCTTTTGCACCATAGTCGCTGTACTCAAATATATTCTGGATATGCATGGTACAATATTATTTGAATACTAATGTCTAAGTTATGCTTTGATATCTATTGGTTTTCTGAACCTATTGACGGTCGGATTTTCGTTATAAGGACCGTCAACAACTCCCCCAAGCTTAGCCTTTTGCTCGTCCCGAGCAAAGACTAGAACTTTAGGCTTAGTGGATTAGGAGTTGCTTCCTCATTACTCCTCAAAAGTACCAGTGGTTTAGCAAGATATTCTACCAAGAATTGAATAAGCTGGTAAAATAAGCTTTCCTTATTACCTTGGCCTTTTATAGGGCTTGTAGCTTCTCCTTGTATTGGGCGGTTGGTAGCCAGAACGACTTAGACCAAGCATCTTGCCTTCTACCTTGTTTGACAATCAAACCGGAGGTTTTGGGATTCTTCTAAAGGTAGAGTTCCTTAGGTGGTACTCTCAAGTCACTCAAAGTGTATTTCCTTACCAAGTTTCTCTCTCAACTCTCATGTCACTCATTGGAGTGGAGTTTGTGCTAGGAGGGCTTTATAGCATACTTGTAGCGCACATATTGTAAAGTCAAGACCAGGATTCAAAGAGAAGTAAGTCATACTTTCAAACCAAGATGTGCACGTGTGTGGATGGCAAGATATATGATAGCTTCTTTTTACAGGTTCCTCTTCCCCTTATAGAGTTGCTTTTAGAGACATGGCTATTTTTCTTGAACCAAGAGCCTTCATGTGCTCTTTTTTTACATACTTGGACCTTCATGTGTCCATATATATATATATATATATATATATATATATATATATATATATATATATATATATATATCTAGCCCATGTCTCTTTTGCAATAAAGTTGGGAAGAGTACCATACTTTATGTAGAGCTTTTATTTAGTGGATGGATGGCATGCTTACTCCCAGAGTAGAAGTAAAACATGTATATGGTGGTGTGTGCGTGATCTTGGCTTTAAAAGCATGAAGTAAATCTCTAAAAATCACAATGACCTTGACAAAACTCAATGCAAAAGCAAGTAGCTCATGTAGGGGTTTCAAACAATGTAGGCTTTGGTAGGAATGCGAATCACCATAAGGAACTCTTTATTTTATTTCTAAAACAAAACTCCGGTTATCAAGTCTTGCATGATATGAGCTTAGGGTAACTCAAGTCTTATCATATCATAGCCAACAACAACCTAGACTAGAGCTTGCATACGCTACCCACAGATAGACAAGATAACTGAAAAGATCATGCTCAACCAGCAAACTCAAAGCTTAGGAGAATAGTAGGTTGAAACATAGGTACAAGAGAGAAATAAGAGCAACTATTCATCATATCCATGATAAAGAAATAAGCATAGACTCAAAACATTAAGGGACTAGCCTAGATAGCTCTTATTTACTAACTTTATTCAAAAGAAAATTTTATTCAATAATACTTACCTTAACTTNGCTTATTTCAATTTTGGGCCACAAGAAGCTATTTTTCAGAAGCCCAAAGATAGTGATGATCATCTGAAAGCTCTATACATGAAAGGTTATATCAAAGGGAGGCCAATTTCTCGCATGCTGGTTGATAGTGGAGCGGTTGTTAATTTAATGCCTTATACTTTGTTCAAGAAATTGGGATGTTCAGATGATGAGTTGATCCAAACTGATATGGCTTTAAGTGGTGTGGGAGGAGATGATCCTATAAGTGCTAAAGGAATCGTTTCTATGGATCTCACTATTGGAAGCAAGACATTGGTTGCTGCGTTCTTCGTTGTTGAGACCCAAGGTAAATTCAGTTTGATTTTGGGGCGTGATTGGATACATGCGAACCAATGTGTACCTTCTAGCTTGCATCAATTCTTGATACAATGGATAGGCGATAAGCTAGAGATTGTGCATGGTGATACATCGGCTTATATTACAGCTGATGGTTCTATTAAAGGTGTGCATGATGATTTTAAGTGCTTGACAGGTGTAGACGTTTCACATTGTGGGTTTATAAGGTCTACACAAGATGGTTTTATTCTTTGTCATAATAAAGCCAATTAAAGATTTTGCAAGAGATGGCCGATATTTTGTGATATCGCCCTTAGAATAAAAAGGCCGATGGATATGTGTTAAACATCGCCCTTAGTGTTGTCTTTGTGCTTTTATGTTTTCTGCTACGCAAGCTTTACCAGAAAACAGGGGGCATATGTTGACGATCAAAATTGGCACGACAGAGGTTTTCCTGCAATCTGGACAAACAGGTTAAACCGGTTCTAGAAACCGGTAGGACCGGATTTTATAGCATTGTCAAATTAGCATTTTTATTGCACCATTGCGTAGCTCGCGTCGAGATGATCGAAATGCATATATAGAAAGTCCGATTTGGAGTTCGGACGAGAGAGTTATGGCTCGAGGAAGATCTTCACCTGGACAAAACCGGTGAAACCGGTTT
This sequence comes from Alloteropsis semialata, assembly GCA_004135705.1. Taxonomy (NCBI): domain Eukaryota; kingdom Viridiplantae; phylum Streptophyta; class Magnoliopsida; order Poales; family Poaceae; genus Alloteropsis; species Alloteropsis semialata. The sequence continues at coordinate 42,373,341 of CM014277.1, forward strand.
GGAAATAGGTAAAACCGGTTTTGGTGACTAGCTGATCTGGCAACACAAACCGGTGGAACCGGTTTTGGACAGAGTCCTGGTAGATTTAGAGATCCGTGTGGAATATGACTTGTAAAAGGATTTCCTTGCGGGGCAAGACCTCCCCACCCTATAAATATAAAGGGCCACGGCCGATTGAGGGGTTATCCAATCGATCAAATACAAATTACCTTTACTTTTTATCCCTTCCAAACCCTAACTTTGCCAACCCCTCCTGCTGTTCGTGCTTCGTCTCTACGGCGTTTGACGACGTTCTGAGTGGCCTGCCGATCTCAGAACAACCCTAGGCGCGCCAGCCCTGACGGGGTCCCTCCCGGGCCGGCGTTCGTAGGTCGACGCAGCAAACCCTAGGAAACCGGTTTCACCGGTTTCCCAAACCGGTTTTACCGGTTTTGGCTGGGCGTGCTGCAGGTGATCGATCCGTTGCGGATCCGCGCGTTCTAGCGCATATCTCGGTGTGTTGGCCAGAAAAAGCGTCAACATATTTGATTTTTGTTTTTTCTTGGGTTGTGAGGAAATTATCTGTTCCATCTATGTACATAGCTTACTACTAACACTTTCCGGTGTGGAGGCCACGCGCTGTTAAAGGGAGAACCAAGTCCGTGGACATTCATAATGGTGGTTGACCACTCGGTTGAACCGCGATAACCAGAATGCAATCAACATCATGTGTTGATAGGAAGCGCTATGTACCTATGGATAAAAGCGATAGATATGCTACTGAAAAGGCACCATGATAGGAAGCGCTATGTACCTATGGATAAAAGCGATAGATATGCTACTGAAAAGGCACCATGAAGCAAAGATGAGCTACTGAAAAGCCATCATAAAGCAAACCAGGTTCAGCATCAGAAACCATGCGAAGTAGCTCCAGAGTGCAGTAAAATCAGACAAGCTGCGAAATTTGATAATGCTGCCATTTTTTATGACACAAATTGTCTGTCCACATAAACAAGTGCTACAGTGTCTGCCAATTCTGAAGTCGAGAAAGATGGCGTGCATGAACTGCTTTTGGGTTAGGCTGATAGGATTCCTGATCCTACCGGGGACGTTGCGAAGGAATAGGGGTGACGGGTTGGAGGTCGAGGGCGTGGACGGCGCTGGCACGCTGTGGCAGTGCTCATGAGGACGAACAGAAATGGTGGCTAGGGTTTGGCTCCCAGCTTCTTGAGGGAAGCCGACAACAATTGAGTTGCAACTTGCTTAATTCCCACGCTCCAATGTTTATAAGTATTTATACTTTGTCTAATAATAATAGCTAATAATGCTAATAATGATAAATTGGCCTTTGCCCCTTGCTGGTGCCTCCTAATAAGCCACTATTGGGCCTTCGCCTGTGATAATGGATGCCGGTCATAACATCTCTCCCTGCCTGCACAAACAGCTCGTCCTCGAGCTGGAAGTCGGGGTAGAGGCGTCGGAAGTCGTCGAGGAGCTCCCAAGTCGCATCTTCGTGAGGCAAGCCCCGCCACTGGATAAGAACATGCCATGCACCACGTTGTTGTTGTGCCTGCAAAGCTGTCTCTGGTGCTGGCAGGAGCCGGCCATCCAGGCGCCGATTCAGCTGGAGGCTTGCCTCGGTGACACTTGAGCAGCCCCACATGGAAGACATCGTGCAGGCGGGCGCTTGCCGGCATCTGAAGACGATAGGCGATGCGCCCAATCCGCTCCAGCACGTGGAACTACCCCGCGTATAGGGGGCCAAGCTTGCCCTTGGCGCGGGGTCTAGCGACTCCGCTGTTCTATGCAGCAGGCGCAGCCACACCCACTCGCCAACCTCCAGCTCCAAGTCGCGGTGGGAGACGTCGTAGTACTTCTTGGAGAGCTGCTGGGCCTGGATGAGACGTTGGCGAACTTTAGCAAGGATCTCATCACGGCTGCGAAGAAGTGCATCCACCGTCTCTGTCCTTGCCGTCCTTGGTTTATAGGGCAGGATGGGTGGGGGCGGCCTGCCGTAGGCCACCTCGAAGGGAGTGGCCTGCAAGGCTATATGGAAAGAGGTATTGTAGCAATACTCCGCCCACAACAGCTAGTCCACCCAAGCACACGTGCGGTCACCTGTTATACAATGCAAATACATAGCGATCACCTTATTAACCCCCTCGGATTGGCCATCTGTCTGGGGGTGGAATGTTGTCCTCATGCACAAGGTGACGCCCGCCATCTTAAAGAGGTCACGCCACACATGTCCGGTGAACACGGGTCCCTGTCACTGACGATGGAAGAGGGGAACCCATGCAACCAGACGATGCCGCCGGAAAAGGCGCGAGCGACGGACGCCGCCGTATAAAGGTGGCCAAGTGCAATGAAATGCACATACTTGGAGAAGCGATCGACAACGGTGAGGATGACAGATTTCCCGCTGACCTTTGGCAGCCCTTCAATGATGTCCATGGAGATGTCCACCCACACCAGGAACGGCACCTCGGGGGGCTCCAGTAGTCCCGCCGGCTGCTGCGTCTCCGTCTTGTTCCGCTGACAAGTGCTGCATGCGCAGACCCAATCCCGGACCAAGCAGCGGTCGCCAGGAATGCGGAGGCGGTGCAGCATCTTCTGCACTCCTTCATGGCCCGCTGAATGAGCCAAAAGGAGCACCTGGTGGCGAAGGTCATTGTGGTCTGGTACGAAAATGCGGCTGCCATGGAGGAGCAGGCCGTCCTCGAGGCGCCAAAGTGGCAGCAGCTCGCCCGCCTGCAAGCGCTGGAGGAGCTGCTGGCCGTCCATGGCCTCAAGTGTCGCACAGCGGATGGCGTCGATAAGGGTGAACGAAGGCCCAGAGAGGGCATGTACAGTAGCAGCCCTGGCTGTTGTTGGTATTTCTTAGCATCACCACTTAGAGTAGTGATGGCACTAGAGATACTTCATCGTAAATCTAGACATTACAGATATTCTGCAAACGCACAGAAGTACATTGTAGCATTTCACCCGGAAGTATTCCAGAGTATCGTTATTTGTTTATCCGTAGAAAAAGCGTTTAATTAAAGAGAGGTGTCATCCGATGTATTTACTTACAACAACATTAATATACCATAATCTAAACAGGGGTAAATGATATAGAGGTGAATGGGTAATGTGACACACAGAAGTTCATTAGTTATAGAACATTAGTAAAAGATTACAAAGGGTTCATTAGCATCATACATATGGGACTTGGATATACTACAATACCCTATAAAAGCTCATTCAATGATTATATGCAAGAGGACATATCGAGGTATCCAGTGGTTCTCTCATCAAGGGACGACAGTAGGACGTCTTATCATAAAGGCCTAATACCCACTCCCGTACGTGGAGGATTACAAAGGACGGACAGGGCTGTCACCACGTACCACCTACCTCTACTAATCTGTGGGACTGCGGTACCCTCAACAGTATTTCATATTCCAAACACCATACTTGTAATATGAGATACAACTCTATCTATCATGTTAATAAATAGAGCAACCAAAAGGCACATTGAGCCAATGTCATAGCATGTATTCACTTGAACAAAGTGCAAGACATAAGTAGTATATACTAAGTAGATAAGGTATAACTGAGGCATACAACATAGGTATGAAGATACTTCCATTAAGCTCAGAGTATTACAAGTAAGTAAAGAGATACAAGAACTGAACTCTAGAACTTACCAAGACTCCTCCGGAAGTCCTTCAGAAGATCTAATACTAGAACTATCACTACTAAGACTAAGACTAAGCTTGTAGCAAAGGAGAGCTCTTCTTCTAGTGTGTGTTTGAGTACGGCACCCCTTGCAGGTATTTATAGCATCACATAGGCGGTTGGAGCCGGCCAGAGGCGGTTGTGGCAGTTTGAAGGTGGGCCCAGGTCGGTCGAAGTCCCCAGGTCGGCCGACCCTTGGATTCACCGCCTTCAGCATTGCTCGGCTCAGATGGACTCCTGATGGTGGTTTACAGGTACTGGTCAAGGGGGAAGCGAAACGGCCGCAGGGCCAGGTCGGCCGACCTGGTGCCGCCACCTTTTGGCCCCACTCTTCTCTGGTAGACTTCCATGTGGGTCCTTATGACAGTTCCAGGTGGGTATACTCCGTTTGGGTGCAATTGATTTGAGGTGTGGGCCCATCAATCCATGGGAGTGACACGTGGCTCATCCCTCTCCCTTGACTTGAACCGACCATGATTCAGCGTCCATGATCATCTCCTAGTGTGTTTCTTGGCCTGTTTGGAGGATGGGCTCGATTGGGGTCCAGGCCAGGTCACCCGACCTAGCCAGGTCGGCCGACCTGGGCCTGTGCCCAAGTTCGTCCGTCTTTTGCACCATAGTCGCTGTACTCAAATATATTCTGGATATGCATGGTACAATATTATTTGAATACTAATGTCTAAGTTATGCTTTGATATCTATTGGTTTTCTGAACCTATTGACGGTCGGATTTTCATTATAAGGACCGTCAACAACTCCCCCAAGCTTAGCCTTTTGCTCGTCCCGAGCAAAGACTAGAACTTTAGGCTTAGTGGATTAGGAGTTGCTTCCTCATTACTCCTCAAAAGTACCAGTGGTTTAGCAAGATATTCTACCAAGAATTGAATAAGCTGGTAAAATAAGCTTTCCTTATTACCTTGGCCTTTTGTAGGGCTTGTAGCTTCTCCTTGTATTGGGCGGTTGGTAGCCAGAACGACTTAGACCAAGCATCTTGCCTTCTACCTTGTTTGACAATCAAACCGGAGGTTTTGGGATTCTTCCAAAGGTAGAGTTCCTTAGGTGGTACTCTCAAGTCACTCA
>CM014277.1:42381530-42407152 GCA_004135705.1 Alloteropsis semialata
GTTTCTCCCATACTTGATCTTGATCATGGAGCATTGCTCCACCTTTGGCCTGAACTCAAACTTCTCCTTCTTACCATTAATGTGAAGCTGGATCTCTCTAGCACCCACATTAATGTGAGCGTCTGCTGTGCTCAAGAAGGGTCGTCCAAGGATGAGCGACGAGTCGTTGCTCACATCCATGTCCAGTACCACGAAGTCGACAGGGAAGCAATCCCGGATGCGCACCGGAATGTCCTCGGCTATCCCCTCTGGGTAGCGGACCATGGAGTCGGCCAGCTGCAGTCTCATGGGAGTAGGGGACAAGGTAATATAGTTTAAGTAATCAAATACTACCTTTGGCATGACGCTAACACTTTCCCCTAGATCCCAGAGTGCGTGCTCGAAATGCTCTGTCCCGATTGTGCACATGATGGTGGGGCACCCTGGGTCCTTCTTCTTCTCTAGGACCTTGTTCAGGATGGCTGCACTACACTCCTCAGTCAATTTCATAACCTCGGTACTTGGGAGTGGACGTTTGTTATTGAGTATGTCCTTCAAGTACTTCACATAGGTCAGAACCTGCATAGCATCCAGCAATGGCACATGTATATTTAGCTTTTGAATAACCTCGATGAACCTGGCGAATTGCTCGTCCGCGGATGGTTTCTTTTGATGTTGGGGGAACGGCAAGACGTGGGAGTCGTAGAATTCTTGTGGCACAGTTTGTCCAGCTAGTGCCATTTCGGCTTTAGGCTCTTCCCTTTCTTCTGGGATCTCCTTCCTTGGCGTTGCTGCCTTTCCTGCATGGTTAGGTGGGACTGGATCTCGAGTAGCCTTACCGCTCCTCGTGGACACAGCCTTTGCATTCTCAAAGGAAGAATCCGGTTGCCCGGGAATTCACCCCTTATCACCAGAAGGAACAGCGGTGGTTAGCTGAGCTAACTGGGTTTCTAGCATTTTGTTATAGATTAGTTGGCTCTGGAAGGTGGAGGACAGACTTTTTATTTTGGAATTTATGCCCTCCAGAGCCTTATCCTTAGCGGCAAGCCTCTTAGAGACAGATTCATTAATCTTGGCTTGACCAAGGACAAGATCTTTAAGGGAAGGTTGGTTAGAGAAAGAGTTGTTATTGTTACCTCCCTGGTAGAATGGGCGTTGCTGATTCCAGTTCCCTTGAGGCCGGTACCCATTGTTGCTGTTCACGAACTGTACCTCCTCTTGTGTCTCGGGGCAGTTGATCCCCGAGTGGCCGGTTTCTCCACAGACCTCACACGTCATGTGTGAATCCAGTGGTCCTTCGTTGTTGGCGCCTCCATCCTGGGTGCGGTCATCAAGGCGCCTCATGATAAGGTCCATTTTAGCGGCCAGCATGTCCACCTCCTTCACGGTGTGCATACCGCGTTTGTGTCCCTGAAGACGGTCGTCATTCTAGGCTTGGTTTGACACCATCTTTTCGATGAGCAGCTTAGCGGCGGCCATGGTCAAGGAGAGGAATGCTCCTCCAACCGCAGCATCCATGTGTTCACGGGCTATTTGAGACAGCCCATGATAGAAGTTCTAGAGCAGGAGCCACTCTTGTATGCCGTGGTGTGGGCATGCTAGAATGTAGTCCAGGAAGCGATCCCACGCCTCCGGAATAGTCTCCCCGAACTCTTGCTGGAAGCTAGAGATTCTTCCCCAAGGGCATTGGTTTTTCCAATGGGGAAGAATTTGGCCAGGAATGCATTGGAGCATTTGGTCCACGTGTTCACCGCATCACGGTTGGAATAGAACCATTGTTTGGCTCTTTCCAACAGCGAGAACGGAAACAGGCAGAGCCGAATGGCCTCTTCTTGGACTCCCCGGAAGGTGATGGTGCTGCACACCTCCAGGAAGTGCTGCAGGTAAGCACTAGCATCCTCATTGGCTTTCCCACAGAAGGGACTGGCCTGCACCATGTTGATCAATGGGGCCTTGAGCTCAAAAGCATTGTCCACCACAGCCACTTCCGGACCCGTAGGGATCTGGGCAGCGGACGGGGCGGAGTAGTCACGGATGGTCCTGTCGGCCATGGCTTCTTCCGGTTGGGGTGCTATGGGAATGGGTTGTTCTCCTTAGTTGGAGGATTCTTCGATGACTGGTTCGGTCTCCAACAAGAACACCTGAGGGATTACGACATGAGAACGTACCCTCCTTCCTATAGTATTCGGGTTGTCGACGTAGTTGGATGGTCATTGGAAACCAGTCATACACTACCCTGTTTCACGTCACAGAGAAATAGAGCAAAAGGATAAACCTGCTAGATTACTGGCAATTAATCATGTTGCATTAAGTACATGGATGATCAAAACTCTTTAAGCATTACTTTCCCAGGCAACAGCGCCAGAAATGCTTGTTGGTATTTCTTAGCATCACCACTTAGAGTAGTGATGGCACTAGAGATACTTAATCGTAAATCTAGACATTACAGATATTCTGCAAGCGCACAGAAGTACGTTGTAGCATTTCACCTGGGAGTATTCCAGAGTATCATTATTTGTTTATCCGCAGGAAAAGCGTTTAGTTAAAGAGAGGTGTCATCCGATGTATTTACTTGCAACAACATTAATATACCATAATCTAAACGGGGGGAAATGATATAGACGTGAATGGGTAATGTGACACAAAATTTCATTGCTCATCATTAAGGTAGTCTTAGTTAGTTATAGAACATTAGTAAAAGATTACAAAGGGTTCATTAGCATCATACATATGGGACTTTGATATAATACAGTACCCTATATAAGCTCATTCAATAATTATATGCAAGAGGACATATCGAGGTATCCAGTGGTTCCCTCATCAAGGGATGGCAGTAGGACGTCTTATCATAAAGGCCTAATACCCACTCCCGAGCGTGGAGGATTATAAAGGATGGAAAGGGCTGTCACCACCTGCTGCCTACGTCTACTAATCCGTGGGGCAGTGGTACCCTCAACAGTATTCCATATTCCAAACACCATGCTTGCAATATGAGATACAACTCTATCTATCACGTTAATAAATAGAGCAACCAAAAGGCATATTGAGCCAATGTCATAGCATATATTCACTTGAACAAGGTGCAAGACATAAGTAGTATATACTAAGTAGATAAGGTATAACTGAGGCATACAATATAAGTATAAAGATACTTCTATTAAGCTCAGAGTATTACAAGTAAGTAAAAAGATACAAGAACTGAACTCTAGAACTTACCAAGACTCCTTCAGAAGCCCATCAGAAGATCTAATACTAGAACTATCACTACAAAGACTAAGACTATGCTTGTAGCAAAGGAGAGCTCTTCTTCTGGTGTGTGTTTGAGTACGGCACCCCTCGCAGGTATTTATAGCATCACATAGGCAGTTGTGGCAGTTTGGATGTGGGCCCAGGTCGGCCGAAGTCCCTAGGTTGGCCGACCCTTGGATTCAATGCCTTCAGCGTTGCTCGGCTTAGATGGACTCCTGATGGCGGTTTACAGGTACTGGTCAAGGGGGAAGCGAAACGGCCACAGGGCCAGGTCGGCCGACCTGGTGCCGCCGCCTTTCGGCCCCACTATTCTCTGGTAGACTGCCATGTGGGTCCTTATGATGGTTTCAGGTGGGTATACTCCGTTTGGGTGCAATTGAGTTGAAGTGTGGGCCCTTTAATCCATAGGAGTGACATGTGGCTCATCCCTCACCCTTGACTTGAACCGACCATGATTTAGCGTCCATGATTATCTCCTAGTGTGCTTCTTGACCTGTGTGGAGGATGGGCTTGATTGGGGGTCCAGGCCAGGTCACCCGACCTAGCCAGGTCGGCCGACCTAGGCCTGTGCCCAAGTTCATCCATCTTTTGCACCGTAGTCCCTGTACTCAAATATATTCTGGATACGCATGGTACAATATTATTTGAATACTAATGTCTAAGTTATGCTTTGATCTCTATTGGTTTTTTGAACCTATTGATGGTCGGATTTTCATTATAAGGACCGTCCATAGCTGTCCCCTCTGCAGTTGTCGGTGTATGAAATCACCGACTAGTGAATTTAGGATTGCGTGTTTAAGCTCGGATGGTTCGCGAGAGGACACAGGAATTATAGTGGTTTAGGCACGAACGCCCTACGTCTAGTTTGAGGTTGCTCGTGTTACTCGCATTGTTGCTCATAGTAGGGGTTACAAGCGGTCGAGAGAGGGAACGAGCTCCCAAGTCTCTGTGGGTGTGTGCATGTGTTAGAATGAGTCAAACCTGTGCTAAGGAAGGCCCCCATTCCCTTTTATAGCTCAAAAAAATGGGCCGGGCCGTTTACACAAGAGAGAGAGAGAGAGAGAGACAGAGAAATCTTCAGGAGGAAGGAAGACATCTGGGTCTCCTACCTTCGCTGACGCCTGAGGCCCCTCCCGGGGCACTGTGGATGACGCCCAGAACGGTACCGTGTGACGTGTTGAATAGAACTGCCAAATGCCCCCACGCCGTGCGCTAGTGCATCGCCGCTCGCTAGGACAGAGTGGCCATCGTGTTAGGTGTATGACGCCCATCCCGCTTGTCCGGGGCAATTAATGCCCATCGCGTCCGCTCACGTCACGGGCTGGCCCTGCCTTGAGAGGCTGGCCCCCTGGGCCCAGGTCCTTGGTGAATCTTTGACCGGAGCGGGGGAGGTCGGGGCGAGGCGGAGATGAGCCTGCAGTGGGTCTTGCCCCCGACTCACGTGTCCGAGGGTCGGTCCCGTTGCGGACCCCATTCCCGACTCCCCCACTCAGGGTCGGGTGAGGTAGAGGAGCCGTACGGACGGCTTCCCCCTTATCGCCCCAGAGGGTTGGGGGTCGGACGAGGCGGGGTTCAGCGTATTGGGCCATGGCTAGGCTAATCTGTGTGTGGGCGTTTTGAATGACGGGCTTTATCTTCCCCGGCCCATCGCACTGGGAGGCTCGTGATGTTTGTGCTTAATCCAGTTGGTTAAGACGCCTCGGATATCGGTATCCGACAGCAATTGACTCGTGCTTAGCGTCACGGCAGGACAACGCGTCGGCGATAGTGTTGAGGCACCCCGGATGGTACTCCACTTCAAAATCAAAGCCAAATAGCTTGTTGATCCATTGGTGCTGTGGCACTATAGATAGGCGCTGATCCAACAAAAAATTGAGACTATAATGGTCAGTATGCACAAGAAAATGCCGGCCCCAAAGATATGGGTGTTGGCAGCTCTTAAACGATAAAATATTATTGCCAACAAGGACACAAAAGGATGATAAAACAAATATACATAGAGTTATTTACTAATAAATTCCACGAGGTTTGGTGCATATGTGTTTACAGGGATAAAGTGGCAAAAAAGGACCAAAGTGGGCCCAGATCCAGGTCGGCCGACATGGGTCCAGGGCCAACTCAGTCCAGCTTTGGCCCACTAACAGAAGCACACTTGGGGATGATCAGAAACATTGAGATCAAGTCAGTGGAAGGAAAGAAATGGGATTGAGCCACGTGGCAAGCACATGGATCCATGGGCCCACATCCCTGACTTAACATACACAACTACGCGAGTTCCCACCGGGAATCGACTGTTGGGTCACTGCCGAAGCCAATAAACCCAGACAATAGTTAAGACAGAGAAATAGAGACAAGCAACAATATATTACTTATCTACAGTGTTCTCAGGAATCAGCCCTTTACATGTTGGTAGGGGGTCTCCTTTTATAGGAAGGTCAAGAGGCACATTTTACATCCCATTTACGCCCCTGAAAATCAGGCCTCACCCTCTTGACTATACAACTTAGGTTATCCAGGGGCATATGAGTACATTCGCACGTCTCAATGTGAATTCGTAGACTAGCAACTCCGTCTTTGACTCGGTTTGGACCCGGTCCACACTGCCTTCATCGTGCCTCCAATGACCTTTAATGCCTTCACCGTCTAGGCGCCTTCGGCTACAAGGTGCCTTCTCCTCCATAGAAGAGAAACCGTCGTACTGTCGTTCGGGCCTGTTTTGAACCTGTATAAGAAGATAAACCACGCACATGCTGGTAATATCTGCCAATTACCTTCGCATCCACTTTGGACGACCTTTGTTACCGAAGGAAGCGAATCGTCTCTCAGTGCCAAATCACTTAGCGAAGGAGAGAGTAACCGAACGTACGTAGGCATTATTCATAGTTTGCCTTCGCACACAAGTAAGACGAATCCAGGAAAATGAAGGCAACAGATCACTACATAATGCCTGATCGCTGGCGAAGGCATTGGCCTTTCAAACACATGAAGCGAAGGCAAATGCCAGGAGCTCGAATGCGAAGTAAGCGGTTGAAGGCATTTCCTTGGCAGGCCAATCCCCCAACAGTAGCCCCTCGCGGACGAGGGTTTTCTCCAACAGGCCGATGTCCTCGAAAATTTAGGATTGCCTTCGCCTGTTCAAGAGAAACGCCTCCTCCCGTTGGAGTAAAACCCGAGTCGATGATTTCGCTCCGAGTTTGGCTTCGCATTTTGTATTTTTCTTCTCATTTTCAATTTATTTTTATTTGTTATTATTTTTTTGAATTGTCAGCGCCGTTTCATTTTCTAAGACGTGGTAACGGTCACATTTTTTGCTGCCCTATAAATAGGACCAAAGGGGTCCCCCCTTTTTACCTTTTCTTGCTTTCGCAGTCAATCGCTTTCTGCTTGCGGAAGTTTCTTCGCGTTATATGGCATCTGGTTTTCACCCTTCTTCTATCAAGCTGTGAGGTATTCCCTTGTTTGCTTGACATGCTCTTTAATTATTTTAGCTTTGTATGAAAATTTTATTTATTTGAATTTTGTCTTCGCTTGGTCAGATCATAAACTGACAGCTGCTTTCGTGATAGTGTTGACTTTTGTCTTGCGATCCCCACTTTGTTGTAAGTAAAGTTCTCTCCCTGCATTTAAATATTTTATTTTCACTGATTTCCTTCGCTGAGGTAATGATAATTATTGTCATTCCTGCAGAGGCACGCACCAGGCAGAACGCAGTACTTATTGACATGGCTGGCGAAGGCAGCCCCGATGCAGAGTTTTGAGGTCGTCTTCGTCGATTGGTTCATAATATCCCCTGAGATACGCCATTATGGATGACCACCAATCTTCTGAGTTTATTGCATTAATCAAGTGTGGCTACTCATCAAGCTCTTTGTTCGAAGGCACTGTTAGTGTCTGGAAGAAGACATCGGGTGACAACTTGTCCCCCTTTGCTGCTACCTTGGCCAGTGCATCGGCTTCTTCATTTTTTGTCCTCGGGATATATTCGATTGTGAAACCTTTGAATTTTTTCTCCGTTGCTCTGACTATACTCAGATATTTGATCAGCTCAGGCTGCTTTGGAAAACTTTCTTTTTCAATATGATCTGCTACCACCTTCGAGTCAGTTTTCACAATAAAGCGCTGAGCACCCAGCGCCTTCGCTTTCCTAAACCCCAATAGCACAGCTTCGTATTCAGCGACATTGTTTGTGCTTCTGTCGCTGTTTCTGCAGAACTCTAGGTTCGCTGCATATCTCATTTTGACGCCCGAAGGCGATTGTACTATGGCTGCGATGCCAGCTCTTTTGCCCCCCAAGCGCCATCACAATGTATTAGCCAGCTTTCTTCTCTTGTTAGATTTTCTGCCAAAGGCGATGCCCACTCTACTATGAAATTAGTCAAGACTTGTGATTTGATTGATGTTCTTCGCTGAAAATTGACTACATATTTTGACAGCTCTGCAGCCCATTTGCGTATTCTTACTGAAGCTTCTTTGTTACTCAGTAACTCTTTGAGTGGTTGATTTGTGAGCACTTTGATGTTGTGCCCCTCGAAATAATGCCTTAGCTTTCTGGATGCCATCACCACGGCATAGATCACTTTCTCAATCTCAGTGTAGAATAGATTCGATCCGGCCAGTGCCTCAGAGACATAATACACTGGCTGCTGTATGCTTTTGCCCTCTATTAGTTTCTCCGCAATAAGCGCAGCACTGACGGCTGATTGCGAAGCTGCGATGTACAACAGTAAGGGTGCCTTCGGATCAGGTACTGTTAGCTTCGTGAGCTGCATCAGATATTGCCTTAGCTCTTGAAATGTCTTCAACTGCTCTTCTTCCCATTCAAATTTTGATGCATTTCTGAGAGTTGCGAAGAATGGTAAACTGCGTTCAGCTGCCTTTGCAATAAACCTGTTAAGTGCCGCGATTCTGCCAGAGAGTTTCTGCACGTCTCTTATGCATTTTGGCTCTTCCATGTTGGATTACATTGATCTTATCTGGATTGGCTTCGATCTCATTCGCTTTTGACGCTCTTGACCAAGATGTCATCAACATATGCAAGTATAGTTTTGAAGAGCTCTTCTTTGAACACAGTGCTTGACATGCGACAGAAAGTAGTACCGGCGTTGCGAAGCCCCTCGGGCATTCTGATGAAGCAAAATGTGCCAACAGGAGTGATGAAGCTGGTTTTTTCTTCATCTTGTTTCTTCATCCAGATCTGATGATAACCAGAGAAGCAATTTAGAAGGGACATCATCTCACTTGCAGCAGCTTGCTCGATGATTTTGTCAATTCTTGGAAGTGGGAAGTCATCTTTTAGACATGCCTTATTGAGATTGGTGAAGTTAATGCACATTCTCCACTTACCATTTTTCTTTTTCACTGGCACAGTATTTGCTAACCACTGGGGTTATTTTACTTCGCGTATAACATTTGCATCTAGCAACCTCTGCACCTTGACTTTGACTACACTCACTTTTTTTCAGACATTTTCCTCAATTTCTGCTTCTTCGGCCTCATCTCAGGGCTGATTGCAAGTTTGTGCTCAACTATGCTCCTGTCGATGCCTGGCAAATCTTTGCTTGACCAAGCGAAGACATCTTTGTTGTTTCGCAAGAATTCAATGAGTCTTTCTTCTTCGTCTGGTTCGAGATCTGAACCGATGATGACTTTCCTGTCGAAGACATCAGGCTGCAACTGCACTTGCCTTGTTTCTGTTGCACCTTGCATGCTCTTGCTGTCTTTGTCAGCAGCTGGCTTCTCCTCTGGGTAGATAGGTTCTCTTTCTTCGAGCACATGCACCATTTGCTGGCCTGGTGTGTTGGCATATTCGATTCTTCTTGCCTCTGTTTGATCACCGTAGATGGTGATGACCCCTTTGAGAGCTTGCATTTTCATGCATAAGAAAGCTTGCCTTATGATGATGTCGAAGATATTTATGACTCCTCTGCCGAAGATAACATTGTAGTCGAAGAACATGTCAACGACATCGAAGGTGATGAACTCAGTTCTTGCATTTGATGTGTCGCCAAAGGATACTGGCAATGTGATTTTCCCCAATGTTGCAGTGCGCTTTCCCCTGAAGCCAACTAATGGTGTATCTGATGGCTCTAGTTTATCTGGGTTGGTGTTAGTAATTGATCTGAGAGTCTTTGCCAGGATAATATCTGCAGAGCTTCCTGTGTCCACTAGCACTTCACCAGTTGTCCAGCTAGCAATGTTAGCCTCAATCGACATCGCGTCGTTGTGTGGAAAATTATGGAGCTTGAGATCTTCTTCGGTGAAAGTGATTGGCATGTGAGACCATTCCAATTTCTTGTAAGGACCGTCAACTGAGATGTTGTTGACTGGGCGAAAGTAGCTCTTTCTCTGCTTCTTAATTTGTCTCAAAGGCGAGTGAGGATCCTCTAGTTAATGGCATAATGAGGCCATAACTGGGCAAGGGTGTTAGTGTAACTTGGTCTTTTGGCTTTTGTGGTGGTGGTGGAGGTAATTGCTCCACTTTGATGTCTTTGTTTGGGATAGGCTGGGTGTTTTGGGGATATAGGTGTGGGCACAATGTTTGTGGGTAGTAGTGTTGGAATGCTTGTGGCGAAGGCGAGAATTGGGTTGCCATCGCGGTTGTGGGATGTACAAAGTTTGAGTTTAGGGAGGGATAGACTGGGCAATATGGCTGGATAGCTTGGGTTTGAGTTTGGATTTGTGTGGTTTGGGTATTGGAATACGAAGCCGAAGGTGGCTTCGTTTGGTTAGCTTGGATTTTTTCTGCCTTAGCTTGGATTTTTTCTGCCTTCATCTTGTCGATGGTTTTCTTGATGTCTCGGCACTGCTCTGTGCCATGGATGTGAGTTTTGCCATGATATTGACAAAACAGCTCTGGTCCCAAAGGCGGACCCCTTCCTCTTCCTCAGCCTCTGCCGGTTCTTCCACCTCTTTATGTAGGCTCATTTCTTTGGTTCTAGAATTGGCTTTCTGGGTGAGAGGGTTTGTTCTCTTGGAACGAAGGCGGACTCTCCACGCTCATGATAGTTTGGGAAGGGTAGTTTTGGTTGTAGTGGTGGTGCTTGTTTTAGGAATCATACTGGCTTTTCATGACGGCTTCTCTGGCAATTCGCATTCGGTTGTCATTGTCGGATTGACAGTATTTTTTGAACTCCCCATACAAATCTCCAAGGGTTGCTGGTGTTTCCTTTGCAATGTGCTGCGCGAATGGGCCAGGCCGAAGCCCCTGTATAGCTGCAAATTTGGCGACTTCGTCAGGAATATGAGGAGCCTGAGATCACAGTCCCACAAACCTGTGAAAGTAGTCCTCCAAAGATTCCTTCGGCTGTTGGTATAGAGTTAGCTCTGCGTATGAGAGTGCTTGGTCTCCCATTATGCTGAAATTCTTGATCAGCTCTCTCTTCAGATCATACCAGCTACTGATAGATAACCCTGGAAGCTTGGTATACCAGTTCATCGCATTGCCATCGCAGACTATGATGAAAGACTTTGCCAGTACCACATCGTCTCCCCCTGCCAAAGCTATTGCAGCCTCAAAGCTCATGAGAAATTGCTTGGGGTCGGTGAGGCCATTGTACCTTGGTACAGAGATGGGCTTGTATGAAGGCGGCCATCTTGCCAATTGCAGACTTTCTGAGAGAGGGCAAGTATGATCAATGGGACGAGTGTGCAGCACTTGGAAGCCGGTTTCCGATGTAGAGATACGATTTGGTCCAGAATTGGTGAAGGCAATTGGCTCATTGAGTTCTGCTTGGAGCTCAACAACTTATTTCTTGGCTTTTTCCAGTTCTTCTCGGAGCTTCGCAGCTCTAGAACTTGTGTTGTTCAATCTTCTTTGCTTCGCTTGCCTCAGCTCCTCCAACTGCTTCCTGACCTGCAGCAGCCGGTGTTGTTGTTGTTGTTCTTCTTCTTGCATTTGCTGTTGTAGCTCAAGCTGGGCAGCTTTGAGCTCTCTCTGCTGTTCCAGACGGCGTAGGCGGAGCCTGTCCTCCACCTTGCGTAGCTTTTCTTCGGTGGTGAGTGTATCCTCATCGACTTCCGGCTCTTCAATGACGGCTTCGGTTATGGGTGGTAAGGTGCTTGGTGGAATTATGGTTTGGGCATCGGCTTCGCCGGTAGGGGTTGTATCTTCGGTGGTGGTGGGTGGTTTTGTTGCTACTCTTCTTGGTGGCATAGTGGTGTTCATGGATTTCCTTCGTGCACAGCACAAACGGTGGGCGCCAATTGTTGGGTCACTGCCGAAGCCTATAAACCCAGACAATAGCTAAGACAGAGAAATAGAGACAAGCAACAATATATTACTTATCTACAATGTTCTCAGGAATCAGTGCTTTGCACGTTGGTAGGGGGTCTCCTTTTATAGGGAAGTCAAGAGGCACAATTTACATCCCATTTGTACCCCTGGAAATCAGGCATCACCCTCTTGACTGTACAACTTAGGTTATCCAAGGGCATATGAGTACATTCGCACGTCTCAATGTGAATTCGTAGACTAGCAACTCTGTCTTTGACTCGGTTTGGACCCGGTCCACGCTGCCTTCATCGTGCCTCCAATGACCTTTAATGCCTTCACCATGCTGGGCGCCTTCGGCTACAAGGTGCCTTCTCCTTCGGAGAAGAGAAACCGTCGTACTGTCGCCTGGGCCTATTTTGAACCTGTATAAGAAGATAAACCATGCACATACTGGTAATATCTGCCAATTACCTTCGCATCCACTTTGGATGACCTTTGTTACCGAAGGAAGCGAATTGTCTCTCAGCGCCAAAACACTTAGCGAAGGAGAGAGAAACCGAACGTACGTAGGCAGTATTCATAGTTTGTCTTCGCACACAAGTATGATGAATATAGTCAGGCTTTGGGCTTTATGGGCCTGGTGCATAGGCCTTCTGAGGCTACTGTGCACCAGCTATAGATGGATAGGTGATGTGCTTGATTAGGCAAGGATCTTCGTTGATTGGGTGTATTCTATAAACCCTAGGACATCCTTGCCTATATATATGTAACCGTGCCTTGCACTCCCTAATTCATTCATTGATTTTCCCAAGCATATCTCTGCTTTCATGGTATCAAGAGTCTGGGTGCCTCACCCGCCATTTCTTTCGCTGCCCTAGCGCGCCGTCTTTGGTTGCGCACCCCCTTCGCACCGTCTTCCTGCCGTCGCTGCGTCCATCATGCCGGGGTCGTCTCCATCATCCCCCATGGCCGTCGTAGCCGCCGCCGCCGCCAAGAAAGCCAAGGATGTTGCCGCCCCTGGCACCGTCCCTCCTCCCTCTGCTGCTGATCGCGACAAGGCGCGCCAGGAGGCGTGTGACGCTGCCTTGGCAGGCGCCGCTGCTACCGAAGAGGAGGCTGCTGCTGTGTCCAAGGAGCGGGACGCTGCCGCGGATCGCGCGCGCCTTGCCTTGCAACGCGCCGCTGCTGATCTTCACCCCTCGACGACGACGCTGAAGACCCCAAGCCCCCGTTGCATGATGACTTCCAGCACGCCATCCTGATGCACGAAGCCGCTGCTCTGGCCAACCTTCATGCCCAGGCAGTGGCGGTCCAAAACATCAGGAGTCTCATCCCCATCGTCCTCGACCTCAACGCCACCAATTACTCTCGCTGGCGCAATCAGTTCCTCCTCACCATCGGCAAGTTCTCACTTGAGGAACACGTCCTCAGTGACCACCCACTGCTCGCCCTCTCGGACTGGACACGCATGGACTGCGTCATCAAGTCCTGGATCTGCGGCACCATCTCCAACGACCTTGCAGACACGACGATGGAACGGGACATCACCGCTCGCGCTGCCTGGCTGGTGCTCGAGACCCAGTTCCTTGGCAACAAGGAGGCGCGCATCCTCATCCTCGACGCCTAGTTCCTACAGTTCGTCCAAGGGGATCTCTCCATTACCGACTACTGCAGATCCTTCAAGAACATGGTGGCCAAGCTTCGGGACTTGGGCGAACATGTCATCAACAGAACCTTGGTTCTGAATGTGATCTGCGGTCTCAATGACCGGTTCACCGACCTCGGCCGCCATCTACGTGGTGCCAGGCCCTTCCCCTCCTTCCAGGACGTCTGCGCCGACCTGCTCATGTAGGAGCTGAACATGGCGAATCGCTCCTCCATGCCCTCTGCCGCCCTTGTCGCTGCCACGGGTGGCCCCACCTCCGATGCACCTTCGGCTCCTCCCTCGGATTCCCGACCCCCCAAGCCATCTGTCTCTCCTCCCAACAACGGTGGTAATGGCTCTGGGGGCGGGAACCCCAAGTGTCGCTGCGGCAAACGCTGGCTCCTGGCTCCGGCGACACCCCTCCTGGCTTTGGTGGTTCGGCCAAAGGCGCTGCACCGGCCGCTGCCCAGTGGCCCTCCTTCTACAACCCATGGACGGGGACCATCCACATGTATCCCGGTCCACGGCCTCCACTGGCACAGATCCCGTGGCCTGGACCTCCCTAGGCGCTCCTGGCTCAACAGCCGGGCTTGGCTGCTCCTCCAGCGCCGCCCGGCTTCACTCCACCGGCACTCCTGGCGCCCCAGGCCGGCACTTGGGCCGCCCTGCTCCCAGCTAGTGGGCTGCCCCGTCGCCCGGGTTCTATAACCCAATGGCCGGCCTTCCCTCATGGGACCAAAAGTCCCTGGCGAGCACCTTCAGCACCACTACACTGAATCAACCGTCGAACAATGATTGGTATTTCGACTCAGGTGCCTCCTCTCATATGTCTTCTGATTCCAATGCTTTAATCCTTCATTCTCATCCATGACATCCAATTCCTTCTAATATTGTTGTTGGTGACGATTCCCTCCTCCCCGTCACTGCTACTGGTGCTACTCATCTTGATTGGTCTCTTCACCTTAATAATGTTCTTGTTTCCCCTAAACTTATTAAGAATCTTATTTTGGTACGCCAGTTTACCACTGACAACAATTGTTCTGTTGAATTTGATCCCGCTAGTTGTTCTGTGAAGGATCTCCTGTCTCAGAACATGATCATCAAGTGCAATAGCTCCCGGCCGCTGTACCCTCTTCAGCTCCCAGTCGCCCACTCCTTGGTCGCCACCTCCTTCTCGTCGCTCTGGCATTGTCGACTCGGTCATCCAGGCCATGAGGCGCTCTCCAAACTAGCATTAGTCTTACCAGGTTGTAATAAAGATGCTAGCTATTCCATTTGTCATGCATGTCAACTAGGACGTCATGTTCATTTACCCTTTCATGCGTCATCATCTCGTGCTGCTCACAACTTTGATCTTATACATTGTGATCTCTAGACCTCCCCAATTGTCAGTGTCTCGGGTTACAAATACTATTTGGTCATTCTTGATGATTGCTCGCATTACTTATGGACGTTTCCTTTGTGCCTCAAGTCAGACACGCTTGCCACTCTGACAAATTTCTTAGCCCATGTGAAAACACAGTTCGGCACCGTCATCAAGGCAGTCCAGTGCGACAACGACCGTGAGTTCGATAACTCCAGTGCCCGCATGTTCTTCCTCACACGCGGCATCCATCTTCGCATGTCATAACCCTACACGTCTCCCCAGAACGGTAAAGCTGAGTGTATCATTCGATCCACCAACAATGTCATTTGCTCACTTCTATTTCAGGCGAGCATACACTGTCCTACTAGGTCAAGGATCTCCACACTGCTACTACCCTTCTCAACATCATTCCCACCAAGACGCTGAATTCCTCTACACCCCATGCGGCCTTGTTTGGCGCAACCCCTTTGTATGAGCATCTTCGCGTCTTCAGGTGTACATGTTATCCTAACCTCTCAGCCACCGCCAGCCACAAGCTCTCGCCTCGCTCCACACTTTATGTCTTTCTAGGCTATTCTCCTCACCACAAGGGATATCGGTGCCTCGACACTATGACCAATCGAGTACTCATCTCTCGCCATGTCATCTTTGACGAGAGCACGTTTCCCTTCGGCACTGTTTAGTGCTCTCCATCCCCGGCAGATTTTTCCTTCCTGGAAACCAGCACTGACCTGGCACTAGCACCTATCGGTGTGTTGCCTCTATTTTCTATAGGTACACCCACCGCCGTGGACGCACTGCTGGCTGCTGCACCACCAACTCCAGCAGCGGTGCCCTTCGGTGCATCTGCCGCGGTCCACCACAGAGCCACATGCGGCATCCTCGGGACCTTCACCTCCAGCATCGCCACATGCGGCCCCCACTGGCGTTCCTTCATCCCCTGTGCCACCCCTGAGTGGGCACACCGACGGGCGCACCACTCCGGTGGTCTTCGATGGCGCCTCTCCTACGTCCCCGGGGCCTGTTGTCACCAGCTCCCGCCCGGCTGGGGCCTCATCACCGCTCGTCCCCGCCCATGCGGAGCTACCATCAGTCGCTGCTTTGCCTGGTCCCGTGGCCCCTGCTGCGCCGCCCACCGGCCACGGCGTTCACCGCCCCCTCTGGGACTTCACGCAGGTCTACTCGCGGCGCGCAGTTCACGGCCCGCAGCTGCCCAGTTCTCGCCAAGGATCACTAGTGCCACTTCCCAGGGGTGCTGTTCCAGTGCAGCCGGTGTCCAATCGCCACTCCATGATGACATGAGCAAAGGATGGGTTCCGGATTCTGTCGCTGTTACATGCCACACCGCTCTCGCCGATTCCTTGGACTTACTGAGCGGCCCTTGCTGATCCTAATTGGCAGGCTGCAATGGAGGACAAGCATGCCACCCTACTGAAGAACAACATGTGGGACTTGGTTCCATGACCATCTTACACCAATGTCATCTCCGTCAAGTGGATATTCAAGCAGAAGTTTTATGCCGATGGGTCTCTTGAGCGCTATAAAGCCCGCTGGGTTCTTCGCGGCTTTACACAGCACCCCGGCATCGACTTCGCTGAGACCTTCAGTCCGGTTGTCAAACCGGATACAATTTGCATTGTCTTGTCTCTTGCCCTGTCTCGAGGGTGGGCCGTGCATTAGCTCGATGTGAAGAACGCCTTTCTACATGGCACTCTGTCTGAGACTGTCTACGCCACTCAGCCAGCTGGTTTTGATGACTCTACACATCCAAAGTATGTTTGTCATCTCAACCGCTCCCTGTATGGTCTCAAACAGGCACCTCGTGCATGGTACAGCCGATTTGCATCCTACTTGCTATCACTTGGATTTGTGGAGGCCAAGTCAGATACTTCCTTGTTCGTCTATCACCGTGGCAACGACACCATCTATTTGTTGCTGTATGTGGATGATACTGTTCTGACTGCTTCTTCCTCAGCACTACTCTAGCGCACCATCTCGGCCTTGCAGCAGGAGTTTTCGACGAAGGACCTTGGCGAGCTCCATCACTTTCTTGGTATGCATGTTCAATGGCAAGATGACTGCTTCATTCTCTCTTAGCGCTAATACATGCTTGACATTCTGGACCGAGCTGGCATGGCTAATTGCAAGCCCTGTTCCACTCTGGTTGATACAAATCTGAAGCTTTCCTCTATCATTGGCGATCCTGTTTCGGATGCTACGGATTTTTGAAGCCTAGCGGGAGCTCTTCAGTATTTGACTTTCACTCGTCCAAACATTGCATATGCTGTTCAGCAGGTCTGTCTCCACATGCATGATCCGCGGGAACCACATCTGGCTGCTCTAAAGCGCATCCTGCGCTATGTTCGAGGGACCCTTCACTTGGGACTTGTTCTGCGCCCTTCTTCACTGACTGATCTTGTGGTCTATTCTGATGCTGATTAGGCTGGATGCCCTGACACACGCAAATCCACCTCTGATTATGCTGTGTTCCTTGGTGACAACCTTGTTTCCTAGTCTTCCAAGCGTCAAAATACAGCGTCTCGTTCCAGTGCTGAGGCTGAGTATCGCGCCGTTGCTAATGCTGTTGCAGAAGCTTCTTGGCTGCGCTAACTTTTTGTTGAGCTTCATACTCCGCTCCGCAGTGCTACACTGGTCTACTGCGACAATGCCAGTGCTGTCTATATGTCCTCCAACCCCATTCAACATCAGCGCACCAAGCACATTGAGATTGATCTCCACTTTGTGCGTGAACGGGTGGGCCTTGGTGATGTTCGAGTTCTGCATGTTCCTACTTCATCTCAGTTTGCAGACATCTTCACCAAAGGACTACCTTCTTCTGTCTTTACAGAGTTCAGATCCAGCCTGAAAGTCTATGGTGGCTGACGATCAGACTGCGAGGGCGTGTTAGAAGGATTAATATAGTCAGGCTTTGGGCTTCATGGGCCTGGCGCATAGGCCTTCTGAGGCTGCTATGCGCTAGCAATAGATGGATAGGTGATGTGCTTGATTAGGCAAGGATCTTCATTGATTGGGTGTATTCTATAAACCCTAGGACATCCTTGCCTATGTATATGTTTTGAGCTGTCCCTTTGACCTTGTTCTAGCCCCTGGAGGCTTATTGGAATTGAACTCTCCTATTACACTTGTCCAGTAGGACTCCCCACTCTGATCTATGCCACGGATTGGATCTACTGAATGCTTTAGCCATGCACTTACTAGGCGTAGATTCTCCTCCTCGGTGTAGTTGATTCTCACAGCCCTCCTGACTTCATCCAGGCTACTGGCACTTGAATCTTCCTTGTCTTCTACTTGCATCACTTCCTTTTGGGACTGTGGAGATATTGATTCAGAGCCATGTGAGGAAGCACCACCTGTAGCTCCAAATATGCCACCTGGGACCCCATGTTGTGCTTGTTGTTGAAAACCTTGATAACTTGGTGGATATTGGGCATACTGGTGGAAGTTGCCTACTCCACCAAAGGGATTGAAATTCTGCAGGACATGTGTAGGTGGTCTGTTTTGAGGATACTGGGAATGGTTTCAAGGTGGAGTGGCAAACTGTGACTGGTTGAAAGGGTTTGGGATTTGATTTGGTGGGAAATTTGTCGTGGGATGGTAACTTGTGTTTTCAGCATTTGGATTTGTAGGATCAGAGGCTAGCAAACTTCTGAAACTCTTCTCATTTGGATCCATGAGTAGAGCTTTGTTGTAGGCTGCTCTGTTGTGCAAAGATAGTGATGTGTGTCTTGAGATGAGGTGTTTTTGCATTTCTGAGCCTGCTTCTCTTCTTTTATGCAGGCTGGGAACAAGGAGGCAACGGTGCAAGGCTGCTGTGAACGAGGAGGCAACGGATAGTAGTAGAAGGCCGAAGTGGTTTGGAGCAACGGTCAAATGCTATAGTGCCACAGCGGTTGAAATTGAAATAGGAAACACTGTTGTACGTCAGAGTTTATATCATTTTCTATTCCATGGGAGCCGGTTCCATCCTTTGCACCCGTGTCTTCATGGAATCGACCGTGCAATGTGAAGGACCGGGTCCTATGGCAGCATTTATTGCATAGGACCGGCTTAGATACGCCCATTGGAGAGGCCCTAACAGCTCGGCAAATACTAGAGTATTGGGTTCCGCACGAAACCAGTCACAATTTGAGTCAACCGAAGTTTCACCAGTTGGCTGCGTCTTCGCTCGGGACTCATCAGCGACCAACAACGAGGCCTCGACTCCACCTTTATGCTCGTGTCCTGGAAAATCTGGAAAGAACGCAATGGGAGAGTGTTCGACAACCCAAGGGAGCAGCCAACGGCATCCCTGATTCACGCAATCATGGAGGAGGGTCGTAACTGGATGGCGGCCGGTGCTGGGAGAATGGCGGCGGTAGGTTGGACAGCCGGCCAGAACTAGCTAGGTCACGGCTGTTTTCGTAGTCTCTGGTTGTTTTAGTGTTCAGTAGATTAAGCCCCATTTTCCTCATGTAACCGTGTGCGTGTGCCCGGTTTTCGGCCCGCGTTGTAAAACTCTATCTTCTTAATACAAAGATATGCAGCTCTCCTGCATATTCTCGAAAAAAGAAGTTTCACCAGTGAATATCCCACTCTTTTCCATAGTATACAGGTACAGGTACAGGTGTCCAGAACTCTCTCTGATCGTGGTAGAACCTGATATTCAGCACGTCCAGACTAAAACACCGATGCTCGTGTAAAAAGATCAAAACATCAACCGAGTCGTCAATGAGATGATAATGATACTTACAGGTACCTTTCTGGCTTTCTTTCTTTATTTTGTATCGCCCATTCAGATCTGAATGCTGTGAGGCTGTGACCAAGAAGAATAAAGTATGACCCTCGGTCTTTGTTTTACAGGAAATCCATGACCGAAGAGAACGCAATTGGGCAGCTTGGTTTTCCATCGAATTTGGCTCACAAATTAAGACGAAGATATTTCTTGCAACAGGCCAATTTTGGATGACTTGAGACGACGACCGACAGGCGACGGTGCGACGACAGCCGATTCCGTAGCCGCATGCGCAACTCTGCCTCGCTTGGGAGGGAGTTGGTGGCCTCGCACCGCATGTCCGCATCCGCATCCGACGGTAGGGCGCCGGCATGCTCGCTGCCGTGGAACGGCGATCACAGGCTCCGGCGCAACGGTGGCCGCGGTGGAAACCCAGGTCGGTGCCGGCCCAATCCGCGCCCTGCTCCGTGCCCGCGCGCGGTGCTCCTCCCGGCTGATCGCGCGCGGTATCCGCCTCCAGCCCGAGCCACACCAGGCCATGTCCTCGCGCGCCGGCTCCCTCGATGCCGCGCCGCCCCGGTCTTCCCGCTGGAGAAGGGGAGATTGGAATGAGGAGGAATGGGATGTAAGTCCGCAGGGCCACCGTGTGAGAAAACAATCGGTAAACTCTGACTATAGGACTCCAGACAACTCCGACCCCTCCGAATATAAACTAGCCTCTGGATGCAAATTACTGCTAACCAAACGAAGTAAAGATACCAATTGATGAAGACAATTGAATACATCATAGAACTAAAAAGCCAAGTAAGGAAACTGAAATATACAGTTGTGTGCAAACAATTATCCAAAATAGGCATCTCATCTATGTGCACTTGTTCGCGCGACCAAATTACAGAAGAAACCAGTACAGTACCATTGTGGCTCAGGAATGGACATCGGATTCGGACGAGTGGACGCGATGAACGGATCCCAGAGCAGTCGAGGCATTCGGTGCGGGAGTTGAACACGAACATGTGGCGTGGCACTTAAGTTGTGCGCAGCTTATGTTGTGCGGCTGTTTGAAAAAAAAAAATCGAGAAAAAGGAGGAAGCTGAGTACCGGAAGTAACTAGTACTTAGAACATAAAAGTCTCAAGTAATGAATGACTGAATGAGTGAAACGAACTACTGGTCTTGAAACAATCTATCCTCAACAGTATGTACAATGCTGGAAGTTTTACCTCTCTTTTTTCTTCCCTTGTGAATCTGAAGCACGGATCATCGTATCTCCTTCCAACAGATACAAGCAATCTTTGACCAGCTCTCCCCATCAGGTTGACAGCTCTCCTTCAAGCGTTCACAGGACCATATTCTTATGTGCTGAATAGAGGTTGGCAAATCTGGTAAAGATGACAAATTGGGACATCTATATATGTCGAGCTTCTCCAGACAAGAGAGGCTCGTCAGATTTGTTGGCAGGAACTGGGTTTTACATTCCTGGAAACATAGGCTCCTGACACCTCTCAGATTACCAGACCTTGCAAATGAAAAGGATGTCTCCTTGCAACAGTTAAGCACTAGCATTGCTGGAACCGTAAAACCTTCAGTCGAGAGCATGTCGTTAAGCATCACGGAGCTGCTAACGGCGAGCAATTTCTGGGCATGACACTGCGAGATGCAATCGGCAGAGAGCTTTGGAACATTTATCAAACTTAATTGCTGTAGATGCAGGGAACGCAATCCTTCAAGCATGCATAAGTCTGGCAAATGCCGTAGAGATAGTGATTTCAGGGAGGTTAGATGACCAATCGATAGGGATGTAGAGCTCCTTGACTCGCATACAGAATCACCGGCAATCAGGCAGTGGGATATTGTGAGACTCTCGAGGGACAGAGGCATAGATTCTGCTGCGCGTGCCAACCCTAAAGAAGGGCAGGAATATAACCTAACGCTCAAAATTGAGCTAGCAGCTTGTAAGCCCCCTAATGATCTGAGACACCAGCAGTCAGTAAAGAGCAAATTTTCAAGTACTTTCAATTGTTGGAAGACCCCTTCTGATGGAAGTTTAGTTAGAGTCATGATGCATGTTAATATCAAATATCTCAGTGAAGTGAGGTCTCCAAGGCAAGCAGCTAAGGCCCCATCTGTTATACTGCACCCATGAAGATTAAGTGTACAAAGTGCTGACGGCAGAACCAACAGTGGCCCAGTGCTACGTCCATAGAGGAGTTTTATCCTCTGTTCGTGGCAATATACCCATGCCTTGAAGGTTTTTTTCTTTCACCACCACTTCGTCTCTTGCTCCGTCCAGAGAGGTTTGGATGGCTTGAAGCTGTTCTGATATATCTGTATCCATCAATGGAGCCAGACACGTCATAGATGAATATTCTTCCAATAGGCTATTCCTGATCCCGCAATCTGGTCCTGAATCCACTTCCCAGACGGAAGCAAGTTGGGATGACAAGAGTTCTTTACTCGTATATTCCTTTTCTCGCTGTTCCAGCTCATCATTACAAACGAATGTAAGTAATGGGCATCCCTTGATACGGAGATATTCAAGGCCAGTCGGGAGACATGGTAGTGTTTTCAGATTTGGGACATTTTGCAGTATGAGACGAGAACAGTGGTTAAAGAGCTCAGTATTGTGTGGTAGGCCTTGTAGAGCACTGCAATTTTCAAGTTGAAAGGATGTCAAATTCTCAATATAGGAACTCTCAAGTAACCAGCTTGGATATGTGGCAGCTTTATAACCAACGAGTGTAAGGCAATTCAGTTCAGGCGGTGGCATCAGTCCCTCCAGAATCTCCAAATGTAAATGTAAACTATCTTCTCCTTGCAAGGCGTTCTCATTCTCCTGACTCCAGACAAGTTCCAAACTCTTAAGATGACTTTTCAGATGTATCTTCGACTCTAAGGCTTCACCTTTTCCTGTGACATTGTCAAGATCTTTGATACTTAGACTGCCACCAAGCTCATTCAAGTAACTCAGCTGTTGTAACTCAAATCCCTTCTGCCTTCGTACAGTAAAAGTACCAAGTTCTTGAAGCAGAGCTAGCTTGCCTACGTGAGGAATTTGAGGCACCCGTCCTGTACTATATCCGGTAACATAACATGATACCACATGCCGTAACTGAGTTAAATTGCAGATTTGATCAGGCAGACTCTCAACTTTGGTATTTAATAGAAGTATTTGTAAGTGGTACAAAGTACACAACGAGCTTGGCAATTCGGAAATCGAAGTGTTGACAAGGTTCAGATACCGAAGGTGCTTCAGCTCACCAATAGATTCAGGCAGCTTGTTTTTATTGTAAAAATACAAATCCAATACACGCAACTTTTTCAAATTCTGCAGTACCTGATCGAAAACATCACTTATATCATCCATAAGTGGGTCAACGCAGATAACAGTGCGTAAATGATGTAGCTTGTTCATAATTTGATTATGTTGTTTGATAGTCTCAACACGAACTGATAGATGTCGAATAGATAATGGTACCTCTGTCACCGAATCATCTTCTAATCTGAAGCAGTCATCTTTAGATAGCTCCTCTGCCAAATCATGTAGGAGATCATGCATAACATACGATTCTCTAAGAGCTGGTTGGAAGAATGAGCAAGCCACCATCTCATTAAGGTAATCCTTTCCAATATCTTCCTTTCTCCTATTCTTGTTACATGAATCAACAAGTCCCTCTGCGATCCATAGATAGACCAACTCATTCAAGTCATACTTGTGACCTTTTGGAAATAAGCTGCAATAAAGAAAGCACCTCTGAAGATGTGGATCTAACCTCTCATAACTCCACAATAGAGCTCTCTTGGGTTCTGTTAAGCTATTGACCTTTAGAGCATCTTTCCATGCAGCAATATCCTTTTTCCTGCTCAATTGGGAGCCCAAAACTTTTGCTGCCAAAGGAGATTGTCCAAGCCTCTTTGCGATCTTCTCGGCAGTCCCTTCTAGCTTGACGCGCATCTTTTGATCCCTGATTTCTTCTCCAGAAAAGGAATGATGTTTGAAGAGTGCCAAAAATTCAGAATCTTCCATGTTTTCCAAACGGACCACTTTTTTGCAGCAAAGAGCAGCTGGAAATATATCTCGTCGAGAGGTTACCAAAACTTTGCTTTCACCCTCCTGACAAACCAAAGGATCTAGCAGTAAGTCCCATTCCCTCTCACTGTTGGATTCATCAAACCAAACATCATCGAGAACAAGAAGGAATCTTTCGCATTTTTGCATAACCTCCCTTAATGTGCACTGGAGAGTGTCCAGGCTGTCAAAGCGAGGGCACTCCTTTTTGGTGGCAGACTCGATGATCTCTCGAGTGTGACGATGGACATCAAGTTTACATGAGATGCAGACCCACATCCTGAGATCAAAGTATTCTTGTACCCTCTTGTCATTGTACACAAGCTGGGCCAAGGTTGATTTTCCGGCGCCTCCGTGTGCCACAATGGCCAAACCCGAGTACACAGCTGAACTATCCTTGTCACCAGGCTTCACTGTAAGAAGATCTATTATGCAATCACGATCTGTGTCACGGCCAAACACTTTTGGAGGAGGTAGTGATGTAGCTGGAGGTATCACTGCTGTTGCTACGGTTGAGCAATCGGCACTATTACCATATAATGTCAAGCCAAGAAGTTCACGGAAGTCCTTGGCTTTTGCCAGGATAGCCTTTAGATGGTTCAGCTGGCGAATTAACTTTCTGTTCTTGGGGAGCAAATTGGCTGCCCTGCTCCTGGCAGAACGAAAAGGCTTCAACATTTTTGCTTTCATTGAGGAGGCATTTTCTCCTGGCCAGAGATCATTCCCATTCTCTGCCTTTTGCTTGAGGAGGTTGTACTCGTGCTCATCGAGCAGGTCCTCGGCAGTGTACAAGGCTTCTTTGAGCTGCTGGAGCCATTTGTCCAGCGTACCCCTGTGGTTGCTCTTATCGGCTGCTTTAATCATGAGTTCGAACTGCAGCATGATGGTGGTCTCCAGTTCATTGAGCTCACTCGCCATGTCCACGCCAAGGTAGGTGGAAGCATCAGCAAGGAGCCTCTTCAAGATCGGCGATGCCGCCAATCGTAAACCAGCCAGCACCACCTCCGCCATGGTATGTTTCCTTTTTCTTGTGGGTGTGCGTCTGCGTTTTGAGTGTGGTTGATGTCCAGCAAAGAGATTACAGAAGTGATTCCTGAGAAAATTAAAGAATAGAATCATCAAATTAGGATATGGGGCAACTAAGGCTCTAAAACTGGTTTCTTGTTCTTTTAATTTCTTTTGTTTTAGCAGTTTTGTGCGCACATGTGTGTGCTTTGAGGGTGGTACGGACCTGACTGGGTGGATGTCTGAATTAAGAGGTGAGCAGCTGGAAGTGCTCGGAAAAGCAACTGTTGCAGCAGCGTACAGACAACCTCAACCTGCAGGAGTCAGAAACGACGGGATCAAAAGCAACTGTTGCAGCAGCGTACAGACAACCTCAACCTGCAGGAGTCAGAAACGACGGGATCAATTAGTAATTAGGAGGTGAGAAACATAGCATACAAGTAAACAGTTTCCCCCTCTTCCTGCCTGTTTGACTGGATATATCTGATGAGGAAAACTGAGGGAAAGAACAAGCGAAGGCATCAGAGTCGGAGTAAAGGCTGAAGAGCTTACTAGTACTGATGAAAGGGTGAGCGGCGACGGGAACAGAGTTGCCGGAGCAGGTGACGAAGCCTCGAAGAGGAAAGCGAAGCTGCATAAATGGTGGGTGGATAGTGGTGGCTTGGCCAGTCTTCTCCTTGAGCGTGCAGGGGTCAAAAATTAACATATCTGCTGATCCATGATGGCGTTGGTTAGGTGTGTCCTCCACATCATGGAGTGATGCCTGAAAAAAAAAACGCAGGCTCCACTAGCTAAATCTTTAGGTTTCGCTCCGGAGGCCACACGCCATCAGTGCATCAACACACTATAGGAATTCAATTAAAGAAAGAGTCATACGAAACATATCTTTCTTGCGCAACTTTGTCTGACGAACCACGCCGGGTCTTCGCGCCGCCCCTGACCTCCTTCTCTATGGACGCCTGCCATTGGGGCGGCGCGGAGGACCGGCGTGCGGCGAAGGCGGCAGAAGAGAGGACGGCCGCTGGGTCAGAAAGGGCAGCATCGAACGATAGTGGGCGAGTGGCGCGGCGGCGAGCCAGCCGCCGACGGGGATGGAAGATGACCGGAAAAGGAAGAAGAAGAAAGAGGAGATTACACGGGCCTCGGTGGGCCGGAAGCTATCTTTCTTTTCTAGCTTCCAGGCCCGGTGGCGAACTTGGCTGTGTCTCCGTCATGCGCCCGCTAATACGCTATCACGTATTCACGTGCGTCGGCGTGCCCACTGCCCGCTGCGAGCCTGCGAAGGATGTTCGCTTGGCTTATCAGCCATCAGCCACTAGTATTTCAGTCTCATAATAAATCAGCACCAGTCATCAGCCAGACAGCAGTA
>CM014277.1:42408152-42430488 GCA_004135705.1 Alloteropsis semialata
AGAACGTCTTTCTACATGGCACTCTGTCTGAGACTGTCTACGCCACTCAGCCAGCTGGTTTTGATGACTCTACACATCCAAAGTATGTTTGTCATCTCAACCGCTCCCTGTATGGTCTCAAACAGGCACCTCGTGCATGGTACAGCCGATTTGCATCCTACTTGCTATCACTTGGATTTGTGGAGGCCAAGTCAGATACTTCCTTGTTCGTCTATCACCGTGGCAACGACACCATCTATTTGCTGCTGTACGTGGATGATATTGTTCTGACTGCTTCTTCCTCAGCACTACTCTAGCGCACCATCTCGGCCTTGCAGCAGGAGTTTTCGACGAAGGACCTTGGCGAGCTCCATCACTTTCTTGGTATGCATGTTCAATGGCAAGATGACTGCTTCATTCTCTCTCAGCGCTAATACATGCTTGACATTCTGGACCGAGCTGGCATGGCTGATTGCAAGCCCTGTTCCACTCTGGTTGATACAAATCTGAAGCTTTCCTCTATCATTGGTGATCCTGTTTCAGATGCTACGGATTTTTGAAGCCTAGCGGGAGCTCTTCAGTATTTGACTTTCACTCGTCCAAACATTGCATATGCTGTTCAGCAGGTCTGTCTCCACATGCATGATCCGCGGGAACCACATCTGGCTGCTCTAAAGCGCATCCTGCGCTATGTTCGAGGGACCCTTCACTTGGGACTTGTTCTGCGCCCTTCTTCACTGACTGATCTTGTGGTCTATTCTGATGCTGATTAGGCTGGATGCCCTGACACACGCAAATCCACCTCTGATTATGCTGTGTTCCTTGGTGACAACCTTGTTTCCTGGTCTTCCAAGCGTCAAAATACAGCGTCTCGTTCCAGTGCTGAGGCTGAGTATCGTGCCGTTGCTAATGCTGTTGCAGAAGCTTCTTGGCTGCGCTAACTTTTTGTTGAGCTTCATACTCCGCTCCGCAGTGCTACACTGGTCTACTGCGACAATGCCAGTGCTGTCTATATGTCCTCCAACCCCGTTCAACATCAGCACACCAAGCACATTGAGATTGATCTCCACTTTGTGCGTGAACGGGTGGGCCTTGGTGATGTTCGAGTTCTGCATGTTCCTACTTCATCTCAGTTTGCAGACATCTTCACCAAAGGACTACCTTCTTCTGTCTTTACAGAGTTCAGATCCAGCCTGAAAGTCTATGGTGGCTGACGATCAGACTGCGAGGGCGTGTTAGAAGGATTAATATAGTCAGGCTTTGGGCTTCATGGGCCTGGCGCATAGGCCTTCTGAGGCTGCTATGCGCTAGCAATAGATGGATAGGTGATGTGCTTGATTAGGCAAGGATCTTCATTGATTGGGTGTATTCTATAAACCCTAGGACATCCTTGCCTATGTATATGTAACCGTGCCTTGCACTCCCTAATTCATTCATTGATTTTCCCAAGCATATCTCTGCTTTCAAGCATATACCAAAATATTTAAATAGCTGATATCATGAGCCACCAGAACACTGTAATTCCTCACGAATCAATTATAGACCAAGGTGTATGCCTAGAAACAAACAACCAGTGATAGAGGAATCCAACTATATCAAACAACGATCCATTCCAACAAACACAACACTTCAGCACCACAAAGGAAAAGGAAGACACTGTTTACTAAGTCGAAATTAATATAACCAAGAATGAGGGAGCAGTTTATAATGATGCAAGCCAAACCCTAGATGATTCTTCCACCCATGTAAAATGGCACGATCAGAATAATAGAGGATCATGACTGGAATACAAGGTGTGCCCTAGCCATAGGGGCTCGACGACACACTCCACATAATCTAGATTGATGGTAGGGAATCACTGTTGGTATTTCTTAGCGTCACCACTTAGATTAGTGATGGCACTAGAGATGCCTCATCGTAAATCTAAACGTAACAGATATTCTGCAAGCGCATAGAAGTACGTTGTAGCATTTCATCCGGGAGTATTCCAGAGTATCATTATTTGTTTATCCGCAGGGAAAGCGTTTAGTTAAAAAGAGGTGTCATCCAATGCATTTACTTACAACACTATTAATATACCTTAATCTAGACAGGGGTAATGGATAAGGAATTGAAAGGGTAATGTAACACACAGAAGTTCATTGCTCATCATTATGGTAGTCTTAGTTTGTCATAGAACATTAGTAAAGATTACAAAGGGGTTCATTAGCATCATACATATGGGACTTGGATATACTACAATGCCCTATACAAGCTCATACAATGGACATATGCATGAGGACATATCGAGGTGTCCAGTGGTTCCCTCATCAAGGGACAACAAGAGGACGTCTTATCATAAAGGCTTAATATCATCTCCCGAACGTGGAGGATTACAAAGGACGGACAGGGCTGTCACCACCTACCGCCTACCTCTACTAATCCGTGGGGCAGCGATACCCTCAACAGTATTCCATAACCCAAACACAATGTTTGCACTATGAAATTGTTGACGGTCCTTAAGTGCAACTTTTGGTTGTCAATTCCCGCAGAAAACATATGAAATATAAACACCAAACATAGTTATAGGGTTTTATACTAATGATTTCCACGAGTGTTGGTGTTTTGACTTGTCTTGTAGGAAATGCCCAAAATAACACTAAGAGGTTAAGATGGATCCAAATATATCATTATAATAAATTCCCTCAGATGCCCAATTAGAGGTCACCATTGCGAATAGCTCGTCGAGATGGTCGAAATAGATATAATATTCATGTATTTCAGAGCTCGGGAGAAAAAGATATGAAAACTATAATTTAATACACTACAAGGTTTTGGCCCTAATGCCACGGACGCTGTTGACGGTCCTTAAACGCGCCAATTGTTAACCGCAAGCGCACGGATCATCGTAGCTTTTCCCTTAGAGTATTCATCCAAGGTTTATCAATCCGTGGATCGACAATGAACTACCTAGGGTTTTCCATCTAATCTAACGGATCTATTCCTAGCATTAAGCGTTGATTGCATATAAAGGGGTAAAACCTATAAGATTTGAGTGGAGTGTATAGGTTGATCACATCCATAACATAGGCGGGGGTAAAGAGCAACCAAAGGATAAACGGGCCTATCGTCTTCTAGTTGTAGTTCTAGCAAATAAGAATAAGCGCATCATGCATCTCATCTAAAGCCATCTTTAAACCCTTACCTTCGGTCAACCTCCCGAAAACGCCACCTTACAAGGGATCACACCCTGTCACGACGCTCCTTATCGGCGTGGTTAGTGCAAGGGCACGTCCACAAGTGAACGTGTCTAGATATCATGAAGGGTCAACATACTAGATCTAATCGCCACGATTACATAGAGTATGCTATATAGTCTAGCCTAGCA
Organism: Alloteropsis semialata; assembly: GCA_004135705.1. Lineage (NCBI taxonomy): Eukaryota > Viridiplantae > Streptophyta > Magnoliopsida > Poales > Poaceae > Alloteropsis > Alloteropsis semialata. Next base: position 42,411,499 of record CM014277.1, read on the forward strand.
TTAGACTAAGAATCAATCTTATTCATGATAGGTAGAAAGCATAGAAAGAGGCATCGAGTCGCTAAGAGATCAGATGACATGAAGAACAATACTCATATAATAGATGTGTTTGGATCATCACCACCGAATACAAACCATTGATGACTCCAACTTGCTCATGAACTCCACCATGGCACAACCACGCAGGGAGGCCATGGTGGCTAGGTTAGGCCTAAGCCATCCCTAGACAACTTCAAGGACTTGCGGCGGCCGTCGTCTCCTTTTGGTGTATGCCCTAGGTTTCGCCGAGTTCTGGTGGATGGATATTCATGGCTCTGGGCATTGGGGCTATAAATAGTCCGAGAAAACCCTAGCTCGAAGGGGAGGTCGAGGCGGCGCAAAAACACCCTGGGCTGGCCGGCATGGACCCCTGGGCCGGCCGGCCTGGGCTGTTTTTGCAGCCCCTCGGCCCCATCTTTTGCGTGCAAGCTTCTAGAACCTCCGGGAGTTGATTTGCTAATGCATGTGGGTTTTTGACGTCAGTTGCTTTGGGATTAGGTCTTGATGTCTTTCCATATGTCCGCTTGATTCGCCTTGATCCCGAAGTCATCCGACTTTATCTTCAAGTCTTTGCCCTTCCTCATTTTTGAAGGTTGGTTCACCATAGATGAGAGCGAACGAAATCTGAGTCACATGGCCTTCATTCCTCCACTCCACACATGATCTTGGTCTTTGTCCAAAAGTGCTCATTTATAGCTCAAAAACCTGCGTAAACCAAAGTCTTCCAAAAATACATGCATATACCAAAATGGGGTTATTTCAAGTGCCAAGTGGCGGGTTAGTATATGAATTGGTCCCAAAACACCACTTAAATGGCACTAAAAGTGTGTCGCTAACGAGCGTCAATAATCCCCCCTTGCTTAAACCTTGCTCGTCCTCGAGTAAGTCCAAGATCTTTGCTTAACAAGGAAATCAGCATTGCCCTTCAATGTTTTCCCTGCACTTAGTCATACACAACAAGACACATTGCTCTCAAGTGTTTAGCATTTAAAGTTCAAGTTGTAACCGGCTACTTTTCATTATGGAAGATAGACTAGCAATAAAGAACAAGCCACAATGATAATAAATGCAATGCTCTTGAACTTAAGCAAACTTCAGATCTTTACCTTGTTCCATTGTGAAGAGTTTTCAAAATGATGCATATCCAACATAAGTGAGATTCTCTTGCAAAAGCTCATGGGAACACTCATCTCATCAAGTCGCTCAAGCCTATACTAGATTATTTTCATCCTATTCCACTCATATATGAAAGTGGAAGGCTTATGTGGAGCTTGGTAGGTAAAAACAATCCTAGCAAAACATTATATATGAAATATTGTCAAACTAAGAGAGAGATCTATTGGAATTACCGAGACTAGTCAAAAAGGCCATGGAGAATAAATGTTGGAGAGAGAGAGGGATGGAATACACACATTTAGATAGGTGGACATGTGCAAGTGGCAAGTGGATGATCTTGAGGCACAAATGAAGTCCTCGTAATCAGATTGCACATGGTTGGAAAATTGAGTATGGAATTGTCTTGAAAGCACTTGGAATTTGATGGAGCTAAAAGAACTAAGGAGCATTATTTCTCTTTTCTTTCATTCTTTCTTTCATTTTTTTCCTTTCATTTTTGTTTCTTTTCTTTCTTTCTCACTTTTTTCTTTTTCTTTTTCTTTCTTTTTGCTCCTTAGAACCTTGGCAACATAGTACTTACTCAGCATCCTCCCCCATGCTTAAACGATTGCTCGTCCTCGAGCATAGAAGTAAGGGTTGATAATTGCTGAAGTAAGTACACAAAGTCCATCTTGATCTTCTAGAAAAACACTTGAATCTTCAGGGAGTTTCTTCGATGCCTCCCAAATTGATGTTCTCTAAATTAAGCTCTCGATTCTTGTGGATTTTCATGGAGAAAATGATCCATACTCAATTGTGGGTTGTGGTCAAGGAGGGTAATCACAAAAAAGATATTTGGGTTTAGGGTGGATATCCAGTGAAGTTTGCGAAGTTTCCAGTGTAGAAACTCACAATGCATGGATAGAAAGGCTAGCAAAAGGAAGGTACGCAAAATGGAATGGCCAGCTTCTTAGTCTTGAACCATAGAAATCAATCTTAATCCAACTCATCAAAATATAAGTTTGCAAATCTAAGGGTTTCATCATGAAAATCATGTATATGTAAAGGCTTTGGTAGGTAGAACTTTGCAAGAGATTCACGAATGTGGATAGCATAAGAATCAAGTTTTAAATAAAATAATACAAGGCATGAGGTCATCAGTAAACTTAAATCAAAGAGCAACATAAGGAATATGTGGGTCTAGAATTTAGTCTTTTAACCTCCACAAATAAAAGAGCCGGTACTTAGTCAATTTAAGATTATTTAATTGAGAGCAAATAGTCAAGTCGTATACAACATCATGTAGGTAAAACAAGGCGGCAACTTTCATCACTTTTCTATAAGCAAAGCATTCAAAATATTTAATCGTGGTGAGCACAAAGTGATGGTGATCATTTATGAAAAACAAAAATAAAACTAGGTTGTACTCCTAGTAGCCATGTTATTAACAAGAGAGATATACAAAGTTTTCTAACCTATGGTCGATGGCATACATATATATACAAGCATTAAGAAGTAGATGAACAAAGAGAAGGTTGAGGAAGAGTTACCGTCCTTTTTGATGCTTGCAATGAAGTGTAGCGCGGCTTCCCCATGCTTAAGCATTGTGCTTAGCATGGAAGAAGAATCTTGAGCATCTTGTGGTGAACACGATCATTGTACTCCATATGGCCTTTTCCTTTTCGTCCAACAAGTCCTCCCCCATGCTTAGCATGTTGTTAAGCGTAGAAGAAGATGGTGAACCGTCATGTGATTCTTGAAGTCCTTTCGCCATGTGTTTGGAGATTATCTTTATGCTTCTTCACCTTTCTTGCCTTAACTTTCTTCAACCCCTTCTTGTCATCAAGCCATGGTCCCAATCATTCTTCATATCATTATCACCTCCTTGCATGTTGTCTTCATTGCTGCTTCATCTTCCACGAATTTTTCCTCTGCACCCTTGCTCGACTGCAAAGTGCACAAATTTTTCTTTCCAACGAGTCATCATTTGCCCAAAAAGGATTCCAAACAAAAAAGTTACACCTATTTTATTCCAGCACTGCAATATGTCCTGAGCTGATTTCAGAACGCGCAGCACCCAATGTTTTTGTCGTATCTTCTTGTATGGGTCTTCAAATTGATTGATCCTGGATGCGTTGGAATGAGAATTTGATGGAGTCTTTGAATATCCTCTTTTTCACCCTTGTACAGCTCTGAGCATGTGCAGATTTTTGATGAAAACAGCAGCGTCCCTTCAATCTTCGGAGATGTTGACGATCTTGGTTGCAACTTTGATTATGAATTCATGGGATTCCTTCGTCATTCCTGCAAAACACTTGAGACACACAAACTACCCCCGGGGTGACGGTCGAGAGTATAAACAAATGCCAACAACCGATGACATCCCTAAGACCTTAATTTGTGGCATAATTAACCTAGTAAAAGGGAAAAATAAAAACCTAATGGGTGTGCGTGTGCGCAAAATGAGTATGCAAATGAGAGGAAAGCATATAAACAAAGACAATGTTTACACCTAGTTCTAAACACCATGTTTACAACTAGGTTGCCTAATCTCTCCATAGCCATAAAGATTTGTTAACCAAGGCCAAAACACATGTCTATCCCAAGGTCAACAATTCCTTATAGCGCAAGAAAAATAAAGCGCATCGCAAAGCTTATAAACCAACCAATGCAATGTAAATGCTAACAAAGCTCTCAAAACTAAATGATGATGGTCCGCGATCATGTCTAAACACCACGCTTAAACAAGATTGCAAAGGGGAATGCCGTATACAAGCATTAACATGGATATGAAAGCATTCATCATGAAGTTTTGTGAAAGAGTCAAGCTAACAAATGCATGATGGAACAATGGAATGGATGCAAAATGCACATGCAAAAAGTTAGCAAAAACAAGAGTTAGCAAGATTTGAAAGGTCTTTCAATGTTGTTCCGCAATCAATTCATTCAAAAAGTAATTGCTTAGGGCGACAAAGCTTGGCCGGCCACTTCATAAGAAGTGAAGGATTGTCGACAAGAAAATCATTCATCGAAAAGAACCGAACAACCTAGCTAACGAGGTTTAGGGGAAGGTTCATGGGTATCCTAAATTTTTGGCTTAAAACAAGAATTTTGAAGAGAGAAGTCAAGTTTTAGAAAATCTACCTAAGGTGGTTGAAAACAAAATGAAAAACAAATGTTGTTTTTTTGGGTGGAAAACAAAACCTAAGGGTTTAGGATGGCTATAGGTATGAGAGATTTTCCTAAGGGTTTAGGATCTCGTGGGGAGGCTAGTCAAAGTTTTCAGTTAGAACAAGGAATAGAAATAAACTTGGCTAATCCAAATGGTGCAGCAAGCAAATCAACGCAAGTCAATCCTACCCTTGTTGGCTCCGGTTTTGGCGGGGGTGATAGGAAGGCTTAGGTGGTTTTAACGAAAAGTTATGTCAAAACAAAGCATGCAATGCAAGGGTGAGAACAACATGGCATGAAGTAGAACATGAGGTGGATGAACAAAATGATATGACATGATGTGGTGGTCTAAAAACAAAATAAAAGTTAGCCTAGATTAACTAGCCACAAGTTTAGAATCAACGGGTGGTGTCATACCTCATATTTCTCTCTAAAAAGACACAAAAGAAAAAAACTCTAAACACTAATAAGGCACACAAAAGGGTCTACAAGTTTTCCAAGATCAAATAACAAAGTGCTCCCTCAATAACATTTAGATCATACAACATAAAATTATGGCATTTATTAGAGCAATGGTACAATGTTACTTGATGAATCAATTAAAGTGCACATTATAGACCGTCATTTTATATAGGTAATAAACAAAAGATCGGGTTGCCTCCCGCAAAGCGCTTCATTTAAAGTCATAGAGCTAGACTTCTCACCTCGATTATGCTTATGCGAAGCCATGGTCTTTGTGCGAGAATCCAAAGTGTCCATGCCGCTTGATGTCACCTTTTGTAATCCATCGTGATTTGCTTCTAACATCTTCATGAATTGAATGTAGCCGGCTTGTGTCTTCATATGCCAATGTTCTTGGAGGTCTTCATTTTGTTCTTAGCTTCTGAATTTGATCATGTACGCTCGATGAAAGCATTGCCCAAGCTCTTCTTTATTGTTGTCATCATTATCTCCTCTACCTTGTTCTCATCACATTGCGCCTGCCTCTTCTTCATGGATTTTCCCCTGTATAAAGAACAGAATATATACCAAAGTATAGCTCTATTGAAAAATTTATGAAATTACCTTTCGAACGAGTAGTCATTCATCTTAAACGGAGTTCAAATAAGAGAGTTATGCTAATTTTACTTCTGCGCTGCGTGCTGTCCAGAAAATTTCAGAATGCACGACCTTCGATGTTTTGATCATAACCGCTTGTAGGAATCTCCGATTGACTTGATTCTTCAATTCGTTGGAACCAGAACTTCATGGGGCTTTTAAATATCCAAAAATATTCTACTATTTTCTTCATAGGTTGCACAGACTTTGATGTGAACAGTATCTTCTTGTGAATTGATCCGGAGATGTTGATGATCTTGATCTTGTGGTCTTTGGAGCGTCGTGTTGTCCATCCTTAGGACTCAAGGTCATCACCATTGATTCACCAGCGAGTAGCATGGCTCCAATGATGAGTCTTCTCCATAGTTCTTGCTTTACCCAAGGTGTCGGGATCGTAGGGGACTCTTGCTCTTTATGTCGATGATTTGAGCGGTTTCCAGTCTTGATCTACTTCAAATCATCATCTTTTGTGCTCGAGGTCCTCCAATCATTCCTTGACATCATCATCAGCTTCTCTGTTGTTTGCTGCTGCCTCTTCTTCATTGAATTCCTCTTCACCCAGTGCAGAAGATATACCAAACTTCTACTCCATTGCAATGTGCATCAAATTGTCTTTCCAACGAGTGCTCATTCACTCCAAATGAACTCCGGATGAAAGAGTTATGCTTGTTTTACTCTGACACTACGTTCTGTCCCGAACAGATTTCAGAACGCGTAGTGTTGAAAGATTTTACCATAACTTCTTGCACTGATCTCCAAAAATTGCGACTCTTGATGCGTTGAAAAGAAGACTTGATGGAGCTTCATATTTTCTAATTTTCTTCCATGGTACTTCTCTGATCAAGGGCGAAAAACTGGTCTCAACAGCAACCTTCCAGAGATATTGATGATCGGGTCCCACGACTTCGTCGGGGCATGATTCATCTCCTATAGCTTGGACAAACAAATCTCCAAAAAACATTAGTCTTAAAATTCAATTGACATGGCCATCAATCTTGTGGGAGCGAGTTTTGGACTTGTCAAAGTCCAAGCTTAGTGTCTAGATTTCCACCTGCTTTCAAGGACACAAACAAGAAAACAAGGGTATTTTCAATAATAAAAATTAGAGTTAGTCCAAAAAATTAGATAGATCACCCTAGGGTTCGAGTTGCCAATCCCCGGCAACGGCGCCAGAAAAGCTTGTTGACGGTCCTTAAACGCGCCAATTGTTAACCGCAAGCGCACGGATCATCGTAGCTTTTCTCTTAGAGTATTCATCCAAGGTTTATCAATCCGTGGATCGACAATTAACTACCTAGGGTTTTCCATCTAATCTAACGTATCTATTCCTAGCATTAAGCGTTGATTGCATATAAAGGGGTAAAACCTATAAGATTTGAGAGGAGTGTATAGGTTGATCACATCCATAACATAGGTGGGGGTAAAGAGCAACCAAAGGATAAACGGGCTTATCGTCTTCTAGTTGTAGTTCTAGCAAATAAGAATAAGCGCATCATGCATCTCATCTAAAGCCATGTTTAAACCCTTACCTCCGGTCAACCTCCCGAGAACGCCACTTTACATGGGATCACACCCTGTCACGATGCTCCCTATCGGCGTGGTTAGTGCAAGGGCACGTCCACAAGTGAATGTGTCTAGATATCATGAAGGGTCAACATACTAGATCTAATCGCCACGATTACATAGAGTATGCTATATAGTCTAACCTAGCATTAGACTAAGAATCAATCTTATTCATGATAGGTAGAAAGCATAGAAAGAGGCATCGAGTCGCTAAGAGATCGGATGACATGAAGAACAATACTCATATAATAGATGTGTTTGGATCTTCACCACCGAATACATACCATTGATGACTCCAACTTGTTCATGAACTCCACCATGGCACAACCACGCAGGGAGGCCATGGTGGCTATGTTAGGCCTAAGCCATCCCTAGACAACTTCGAGGACTTGCGGCGGCCGTCGTCTCCTTTTGGTGTATGCCCTAGGTTTCGCCGAGTTCTGGTGGATGGATATTCGTGTCTCTGGGCATCGGGGCTATAAATAGTCCAAGGAAACCCTAGCTCGAAGGGGAGGTCGAGGCGGCGCAAAAACACCCTGGGCCGGCCGGCATGGACCCTCTGGGCCGGCCGGCCTGGGTTGTTTTTGCAGCCCCTCGGCCCCATCTTTTGCGTGCAAGCTTCTAGAACCTCTTGGAGTTGATTTGCCAATGCATGTGGGTTTTTGACGTCAGTTGCTTTGGGATAAGATTAGGTCTTGATGTCTTTCCATATGTCCGCTTGATTCGCCTTGATCCCGAAGTCATCCGACTTTGTCTTCAAGTCTTTGCCCTTCCTCATTTTTGAAGGTTGGTTCACCATAGATGAGAGCGAACGAAATCCGAGTCACATGGCCTTCATTCCTCCACTCCACGCATGATCTTGGTCTTTGTCCAAAAGTGCTCATTTATAGCTCAAAAAACTGCGTAAACCAAAGTCTTCCAAAAATACATGCATATGCCAAAATGGGGTTATTTCAAGTGCCAAGTGGCGGGTTAGTAAATGAATTGGTCCCAAAACACCACTTAAATGGCACTAAAAGTGTGTCGCTAATGAGCGTCAACGGACGCTTTGACGCAACGCCCAATTTTCGTTGCAATACATAGGGTTATTGCAACAATTTCGGATTTTCGTTGCGATAGAAGGGCTTACTACAATGAAATGTGTAGTGTTGCGAGTAAATTGTCGCGCGTTGCGATAAATAGGATATATCACAACGCATAATGTTTTGTTGCAATTTTGCTGTAGTTAATGCAACGATATTTTGTCATGGTGGCAATAGGTGGCCATATTGCAATGATTATATCCCGTTGGTATTAGTTCTCTCGTCTGTTGCAATAGAGTCGTAGATATAGCAACATAAACGCGTGCATTGCGACTGAGATGTTGGATATTGCAACGGAAAGCTATGGTGTTGCAAATGTGTCTTAGATATTGCAACGCTAACACAAAAGCATTGCGAGTAGGTCTTTATATAGCAACAAAAATAGCAGATGTTGCGAATTGGTCTTAGATATTGCAACGCTCGCGTGACTCGTTGCGAAATGTGTGTGCGTGCACCAGGCCGTGTTTAGTCCTTGGGCCTTTAGTCCGTGGGCCACAGAAATATACACGGCAGGCCTTTATTGTTCTCACGACCGAACCCTAATCAATCCATTCACGCAACGACTCGTCTCCTTCGCGCCGACCTGCATGAAGAATCCATCTTGCATCCTCTAGGTATAATATCAATCCGATCTTGCGCATAAATTCATGTTTGAATGTTGATTTTATGAGAACCCATTTTTTCCCGTGGCTCAGGATAGATCTAATAAACCTGCTGCGCTCTGTTGATTGATTTTCCAATGGGAAGTGAGGATTGTAGTTGGATGCTACTGCCTCAAACAGATGATGCATGGCAACAAGGATATGAGAAATTCATTGAAAAAACCTTTGAACGCGCCTTTGAAGGAGAGACTGCACTCTGTCCATGTAGTAGATGCCGTGCCATGGCATATAGAGAAAAAGAGGAGATCCAAGTACACTTGCTTGAAAACGGGTTTGACAAGGCTTTCATCATGAAAGGACAGCCTTGTGCTTCTACATCTATCCCTGTGGATGATGATCGTGACTTTGGTGATGTTGGAGGTGATTATTATGATGATGGTCCATCCACCAATAATCTGCTTTCGTCACTAATCAGCGGTGCAGTACATGGTAATGTTGAGGAGCCAAATAATGAGGCGGCAAAGAAATTTTTCAAATTAATGGAAGAGGCCCGGATTGAATTGTACCCAGGTTGCAAGGAGGCTTCCAAAGTATCTTTCATTGTCAGGCTTTTCCAGATTAAGTGCATGTTCAGTATTATGAACAATGCAATGGAGCACATAATTCACTTATTCGCTCTTGTGCTCCCCAAAGGACATTGTATCCCAAATACCATGGATAAAGTTCGAAGGGTAATTTGAGACCTTGGGTTGGACTACCAAAAGATTCATGCTTGTGTCAATGATTGTGTGCTATTCCGTGGAGAAGAGTACGAGAACCTGGACTCATGTCCAACATGTGGGGAGAGTAGGTGAAAAAATACTGAATTAGAGGGCCTTGATGATGATACTGGTGCAGTAAAGAAGAAGCGATGTCCTCAAAAAATTCTGATGTATTTTCCACTGATTCCTCGACTGCAAAGATTATACATGAACGAGACCACATCATCGTATATGCATTGGCACAAGGAGGAATTGGTTGAAGATGGGAAAATGCGTCACCCAGCTAACTCACCGGCATGGAAGCACGTGGATGAGAAGTATAAGGACACATTTGCATTGGATCCACGTAATGTTAGGCTGGGACTTGCCTCAGATGGCTTCAATCCATTTGGGATGTTGAATGTGACTCACACTACATGGCCAGTGATCCTAATTCCTTATAACCTACCTCCTTGGCTGTGCTTGAAACAATCGTATTGGATGATGTCGATGCTAATTCCTGGGCCTAAATCACCAGGAATTAACATTGACGTATATTTGCAGCCTCTGATCAATGAGCTTAAAGAGCTATGGGAGAATGGAGTTGATACTTGGGATGCAAAGGTGAAGAAAAATTTTACTCTACGTGCAATGCTACTCTGGACAATTAATGATTTTCCTGCATATGCGATGTTGTTTGGTTGGAGCACAAAAGGGAGGTTTGCTTGTCCTTATTGTCACAAGGATACTGATTACTTGTGGCTAAGATCCGGTTCCAAGCATTGCTACATGGGGCATCGTCGTTTTTTGCCTACAAACCACAGGTGGCGAAGGAACAAGGTCAGCTTCAATAACAAGGTTGAAACGAGGGATGCTCCAGAGCCGCTCAGTGGCGCACAACAGTACCAGAGTTTCGAGCAGGTCACTTTTGGAGTGACTACTTCTCAGAAGAGGAAGCAGCGTGACGAAGATAATAGATGGCACAACTGGAGGAAAAAGAGTATTTTCTTTGATCTTCCATACTGGGAATCCTTGCTTATACGCCATAATCTAGATGTCATGCATATTGAAAAGAATATATGTGAGAGCTTGCTAGGGACTTTGCTTCGTTTGGCAGGTAAATGTAAGGACAGCGAGAAGGCTAGACTTGATATGCAAGAACTGGGTATAAGGAAGGATCAACATCCGTTCATTGAGAAAGGAAAATACACTTTGCCTCCAGCGTTGTACACATTAGGTGATCCTGAGATGAAAATTCTGTGCGAATTTCTTCAAGGTGTTAAGATGCCAGATGGTTATGCCTCAAATTTAAGAAGATGTGTTGATGTTAGTGGTTGCAAGGTTGCGGGACTGAAAAGTCATGACTATCATGTTATATTACAAAAACTTTTACCCTTGGTGGTGCGCCACATATTGCCTGATGATGTTGTGATCCCATTGATCCAGCTCAGCAGGTTTTTTAACAACATAACAATTCGATTGGAGAGACCCTTTGTCGACTTGAGATGGTATTCCCTCCGGCATTTTTTGATACCGTCAAGGGCTATGTGAGGAACAAAGCTTCCCTGGAGGGTTCAATAGCTGAGGGATACATCTCGGAGGAGTGCCTTACGTTCTGTTCTCGATTCTTTGATGGCATTGCTATAAAGCTGAATCGGCCAGAGCGACAAGAAAGGAGCACTGTTAATGAACCACCTGCTGGTCTAAGTGTGTTTGTGAGCATGGACTTGGATAGAAAGAAATCTTCTAATAAGCATAATATTGAGATAGCATCTTATGATGATCTTCAAAGGATGAGGCACTACATATTAACCAACTGTGATGAAGCCATTCCATGGATAAAGTAAGCTACATGTTTATGAGTTTATGTGTAATAATTAATGTGTTTACTATCAAACTGATAAGTTTTTGTTTCATTTTTGTTTCGTTGAAGTGAGCATATGGATGAATTGAGGAAAACGAACCCACAGAATGTTGAAACAAGGCACAAGAAAGAATTTGTGGAGTGGTTCGAGCGTAAGGTGAATCATTTATATTTGTGTTCCGTTTAATGCATCACAGTTGAATATTGTTGTAATTTGTCAAGAACATATATGAGTGCAGATCAGGAAGGAACATGCTGAGGGAACTGCAAAGATATGATCTATGCTCTATCTCGTGGTTCAGATCATCGAGTTACTGTGATTAACAGGTGCTCCATCAATGGTTTTTTCTTTCGGACATTGCATATAGAGAAAAATCTAACAACACAGAACAGTGGTGTTTTTGTCCAGGGCGATGACATGGAATGGTACGGAGTGGTTAAAAAAATCATCATCCTTGATTTTCCTAACGTGCAGGAAGTAACATTATTCCAGTGTGACTGGTATGATATTCCGACACCAACTTCGAACCAATCCAGAGGGTACAACAAAGATAAATTTGGGATCATCGATATTGATACATCTCGGTTTCGCTATTCAGATGAACCATACAAACTAGCGATTCAAGCGGAGCAAGTGTATTATTTGAAATGTAGAAAGAAAGCTAATTGATGCAGTGTCCTCAGAATGAAACCTAGGACCCTGTTTGCCATGCCTGAACGAGAGGACACTAATAATAATGTTGGTGATGCCGATGTGGACTCGGTTGTCATTGGAGTGGAAAATGTTACTGTCGACGATGGAGACCATGAGTTGATAAATTGGAGTAGGAAAGACGTGGAAGGGGTAAGTGGTGATGCTTCTGTACTTGAAAAGGCGCTTGCTGAACCCATGCCTGAACCGGATCATGCGAACATACCAGAAGACGACGATGAAGATGATGACACATACATAGGTGATGGAGTCGTTGCTCCCGTCAATTCACTTGAAGACGATGATGTTTTCTTTTGTGTAAACTGGGTTCAAATTCTTTTTTCAGGATTGCTACACTTTTGTGACTTATGCTACTTAAATACAGTTTCTTACACAGAAATATCTGCGGAATATGTAAGATGAAATGTGATAAGCCTTTCATGACAACAAAAATATGTACATATCATATGTAGCATTCAAAGGTTCACTGCAGAGCACCAAAAGATACCACACATTGCATATGTACACACATCAGGATCATCGTCGTCGTCGTCGTCGCGGTCCTCCTGTGGAGCCTTGGACAACGACGGCGGCAACTCCAGGCGCGCCGCCTGCGACGGTGCCAACTCCGGGAGCACCGCCTGCGACGGCGCCAACTCCGGGCCCGACTCCTCCGCCGGGTCGGCTGCACCCCGAGCCCTCTTGGGAGACGGCGAGCGCGAGGCGGGAGACGGCGGTGGCAACCGCGAGGCGGGAGGCCAGCCACGGTGGCGCGCCCCCGACGACCCGCCAGCAGCAGCACCCTGCAAGCAATGAACTCAGTACAAAAAACCCTAATGAACAGTACAAAAACACTAATGAACCCAACGATCCTGCCAACAGCAGCACCTTGCCCCTGAGATGTACGATCTTACCGAAGATGGTGTCACGCTAGTAGGAGCCATTGACGTCGAGAGAGTCGCAGCGAGAAGGCGGAGCGCGACGAGAAGGCGAGAAGGACGGAGCGCGGCGAGAAGGCGAGAAGGACGGAGCGCGGCGATAAGGAGAGAAGGGCGGAGCGCGGCTAGAAGGCGAGAAGGGCGGAGCACGGTGAGAAGGCGAGAAGGGCAGAGCGCGACGAGCGAGGAGAAGGCGTGCGGAAGGATGAATGTGCACTGCGTTCTTGTTATAGCACGCCTCCTACGAACTGAAGACCAACGGACTATTGTCCATCCCAAACTCACTGACGGCCGGGCCCTCTTGGCATTGGGACTCATCCGTCATGGACTAATGCTGGCAGACTTAGGGACGAGTGAGGGAGCCGACGGGACGGGACGTTGGGAACCGACGAGCGTGAGGCAAGACGACGGGACGTGGGGGTCAGAGAGTTTTGACCTCCGGTTCACAGTGTACACCCTCCATCTCAGACACACTGATGGCCGGGCCCCATTGGCATTGGGGCCCATCCGTCATACACTCACCCACCAGTGAAAGCGGTGACAGTAATATATGGGTCTCTCACCCCTCCCATCTTTGGAGCAAACAGTAAATGGGTCTCTCCCCCTCCAATCTTTTGTCTCTTTTGTCTCTTGGGCAAATCTAGATCTATTTTGGATTTATTTTGTTTTTTTGAAACTTATAACATGTATAAGATTCACAAATTTGGGCCACATAAAGTGGTTTTTTTCACGAAATTCTTTGAAAAAGTATATTATATCACTTGAAAGGAAATGTCATCCCCACGTACATAATCTATTGAGAGTCACAAGAATTGGGTTCATCATACACTTTGACATTAGTGTATGACATGAATTTGGGCCAAATAAAGTGGGGGTTTTTTTCCCAAAATTCTTAGAGAAAAGTATATTATATCACTTCCCCACATACATAAATTGAGAGTCACAAGAATTGGGTACATAATATCAAAAGTGACCATATGGTACTGAACACTTCAAAGTGAAGGTGAGTGTGATGTGTCAAAGCGTTTTGTCCTTCTAAACATTCCGTCATACATTTCTATGACCAAATGTCTGTGAGGTGTGCATACCCACAAAAGCAAATATATTGCATTGCCAAATGCAACTTCATTGGAGACTTTGACATTAGTGTATGACATGCTAAGTTGGTTTTCGTAATGCAGTACCAAATAAACTCGTGAAACTCAATGCAATGGAATCCATTAGGTTGCTTATGTTGTTCTAAGAACGTAGAAAAACAAATCACCTGATTTGGACAACAATTGCTTAATATAAACATGTTTAAAGTTTTGATTAAGAATCATAATGCATAAAAATATGAACAACTAATGAACAAGCAGCCAAGATCCTGGCACTGACAGGTGGGACCCACATGGCAACCGCACGCGAGGAAGCCTCCTGGTCAGCGCGTCGTCGCAGCCCGAGCGGTGTGTCGTCAACAGCGCGTGCGTCCCTTGCTTGTGGGCCCACCTTGTGGGCCTCAGGTTGTTGCCCATATTGTCAATGACTAGGATGAAAAAATGCCGTATCCCCAGATTCCATGAATGGAAGCCCAACCGCCCACACATCCGCCAGTTTCCTTTTGCCTTCTCCCCCAATACGTCCCATCACCATTGGGGTTTTCTTGCCTTCCTCGCTGCTTGTTGGTATTTCTTAGCATCACCACTTAGAGTAGTGATGGTACTAGAGATACTTCATCGTAAATCTAGACGTTATAGATATTCTGCAAGCGCACAGAAGTACGTTGTAGCATTTCACCCGGGAGTATTCCAGAGTATCGTTATTTGTTTATCCGCAGGGAAAGCGTTTAGTTAAGAGAGCGATGTCATCCCATGTAATTACTTACAACAGCATTAATATACCATAATCTAAACAGGGGTAAAGAATATAGAAATGAATGGGTAGAGTGACACACAGAAGTTCATTGCTCATCATTATGGTAGTCTTAGTTAGTAATAATACACTAGTGAAGATCACCAAGGTTTCATAAGCATCATACAAATGTGACTTAGTTATACCACAATACCCTATACAAGCTCATTCAATGATCATATGCAAGAGGACATATCGAGGTATCCAGTGGTTCCCTCATCAAGGGACGACAGTAGGACGTCTTATCATAAAGGCCTAATACCCACTCCCGTACGTGGAGGATTACAAAGGACGGATAGGGCTGTCACCACCTGCCGCCTACCTCTACTAATCCGTGGGGCAGCGGTACCCTCAACAGTATACTGTATCCCAAACACCATGTTTGCAATACAAGATACAACTCTATCTATCACGTTAATAAATAGAGCAACCAAGAGGCACATTGAGCCAATGACATTGCATACATTCACTTGATTAAGGTGTAAGACATAAGTAGCATATACTAAATAGATATAGCATAGCTGAGGCACATGACATAAGTATGATGGTATTTCCATTAAGATCAGAGTACAAGAAGTAAGTAAGAGAATGCAAGAGATGAACTCTAGAACTTACCAAGACTCCTTCAGAAGCCCTTCAGCAGATCTAACACTATGACTATTACTACTAAGACTAAGACTAAGCTTGTAGCAAAGAGAGCTCTTCTTCTGGTGTGTGTTGAGTACGGTGCCCCCTTGCAGGTATTTATAGCATCACAAGGGCGGTTGGAGACGGCCAGAGGCGGTTGAGGCCGGTTGGAGGTGGGCCTAGGTCGGCCGACGTCCAAGGATCGGCCAACCCTTGGATCCACCGTCTTCAACTCTCCACGGCGCAGATGTCTTCTCCATGGCGGTTTACAGCTTCAGGTCAAAGGAGGGCCGAGTCGGGCGCACGGGAGGATCGGCCGACCTGGCCAGGTCGGCCGACTTCCCATAACCGCCATTAGGGCCCACCTTCCTCTGGGAGGCTTACATGTGGGTCCTAAGGTCGGTTCCAGCTGGGTATCGTCGGTTTGGGTACATTTGTCTCTGGTTGTGGGCCCTTCAATCCATGTGATGGACATGTGGCTCATTCTCCACCCTTGGCTTCCACCGACCATGAATCAACGTTCAAGATCCTTACATTGTGTGCTTCTTGACCTGTGTTGAGTTTGGGCTCGATTGGGATCCAGACCAGGTCGCCCGACCTAGCCAGGTCAGCCGACCTGGGCCTGTGCCCAATTTTGTCCTTCTTTTGCACCGTAGTCCCTGTACTCAAATATATTCCAGATATGCATGGTATACCATTATTTGAATACTAATGTCTAAGTTATGTCTTGATCTTTATTGGTTTCTGAGCCTATTGACGGTCGGATTTTATGTTATAAGGACCGTCAACAACTCCCCCAAGCTTAACCCTTGCTCGTCCCGAGCAAAGATTAGAACTTTTAGGCTCAGTGGATCAGGAGTTGTTTCCTCATTACTCCTCAAAAGTACCAGTGGTTCAACAAGATATTCTACCAAAAATTGAATAAGCTGGTAAAATAAACTTCCCTCATTACCTTGGCCTTTTATGGGGCTTGTAGCTTCTCCTGGTCTTGGGCGGTTGATGGCTAGAATGACTTAGACTAAGCACCTTGCCTTCTACCTAGCTAGACAATCAAACCGGAGGTTTTGGAAGTTTTTCAAAAGAGAGAGCAGAATTCCTTAAGTGGTACTCTCAAGTCACTCATGGTGTATTTCCTTGCCAATTTCCTCTCTCAACTCTCATGTCACTCGTTGAAGTGGAGCTTATGCTAGGAGAGCTTTATAGCACACTTGTAATGCACATATTGTAAAGTCAAAATTAGGATTCGAAAAGAAATAAGTCATACTCTTAAACCAAGATGTGCACGTGTGTGAATAGCATGGTAACCGACAACTCTTTTTCGCAGGTACCTCTTCCCCTTAAGGAGTTGCTTTTAGAGACATGGCTTTATTTTTGAATCAAGAGCTTCATTTGCTCTTTCTCTCTTTTTTTTTACATACTTGGACCTTCGTGTGTCCAAATTTTTTTTAATCAGCCTATGCCTCTCTTTGCAAAAGGATGGGGAACAACACCTTACATTATGTAGAGCTTTTATTTGGTGGAATGATATGTGTCATGTGTACTTCCAGTGTAGAAGTATAACATGTATATGGTGGCGTGTACGTGATCTTGGCTTTAAAAGCATGAAGTAAATCTCTAAAAATCACAAAAACTTTGACAAAACTCAATGCAAAAGCAAGCAGCTTATGTAAGGGTTTAAAATAATATGAGCCTTGGTAGGGAATTTAATTACCACAAGGAACTCTCTTCATTTTGTTTTCAAAAGATAAACTCCGGTTATCAAGTCTAACTTAGTAAGATCTTAAGGAAACTCGAGCCTTATCATATCTTAGCTAACAACAACCTAGACTAGAGCTTGCATATGCTACCCACAGATAGACAAGATAACAGAAAAGATCATGTTCAACCAACAAACTCAAAACTTAGGAGAATAACAGGTTGAAACATAGGGACAAGAGAGAAATAAGAGCAACCATTCATCATATCCGAAATAAGGATTTAAGTATGGACTTAAACATTAAGGGATTATCATAGATAACTCTCATTTGCTAACTTTATTTGAAAAGAAAAACTTTATTTGAAAACTTTGTTTGATAGTTCTTACCTGAACTTACCTGAGCTGAGGGTCCTCCCCCAAGCTTAACTTGTTGACACCGATGAACCTGTCGGCGCAGGACTCGTATTTTACGTCGTCGAGCGAAGACGTCTCTGATATGTGATTTAACTTGATGAAGCAGCATCTGACCCTGGAGATGAGGATACAGATGATTTAACTCGCCATACCTGTTTTACCTTCTTATGGCGGTCGACAGCTTGTTCCGGTGTTTTCTTCGTCTGTGCTTTCGCACCTCGTGTAGACTTCTTGTTGTGCTTTGCGTAATACCGGATGGGGAAATCCTTTTCCCAGAACTTCTCCATAAACTTGATTAGGCTGTCTTTCTCCGGAGGTGTTACTTCCACCTCTTTGACGTTCTGACTGTTTCTCCCATACTTGATCTTGATCATGGAGCATTGCTCCACTTTTGGCCTGAACTCAAACCTCTCCTTCCTTCCATTAATGTTGAGCTGGATTTCTCCAGCACCCACATTAATGTGAGCGTCTGCTGTGCTCAAGAAAGGTCGCCCAAGGATGAGCGATGAATCGTTGCTCACGTCCATGTCTAGAACCACGAAGTCGACAGGAACGAAGCAATCCCGGATGCGCACCGGAATGTCTTCGGCTATCCCCTCCGGGTAGCGAACCGTGGAATCGGCTAACTGCAGTCTCATGGGAGTAGGGGACAAGGTAGTATAATTAAGGCGGTCAAATACTACCTTTGGCATGACGCTAACACTTGCCCCCAGATCACAGAGTGCATGCTCAAAATGCTGTGTCCCAATTGTACACGTGATGGTGGGACATCCTGGGTCCTTCTTCTTCTCCGGAACCTTGTTTAGGATGGCCGCACTGCACTCCTCAGTCAGCTTCACGACCTCGGTACTTGGGAGTGGACGTTTGTTGTTGAGAATGTCCCTCAAGTACTTAGCATAGGTCGGTACCTGCATAGCATCCAGCAATGGTACGTGTATATTTAACTTTTGAATGACTTCTACGAACCTGGCGAACTGCTCATCCGCGGATGGTTTCTTCTGACGTTGCGGGAATGGCAGCACGTTGCTGTCGTAGAACTCATGTGGTGCACTTTGTCCAGCTGGTGCCAGCTCGGCTTCAGGCTCTTTCTCCACTTCTGGGGTTTCCTTCCTTGGTGTTGCTGCCTTCCCTGCATGGTTAAGTGGGACTGGATCCCGAGTAGCCTTACCGCTTCTCGTAGAAACAGCTTTCACATTTTCAAAAGACGATTCCGGTTGCCCAGGAATTCGCCCCTACTCGGACGAGGTGGAGCCTTCACAGGTGGGCCCAGAGCCATTCGGACGAGGTGGGTCCGTTTGATCTGGGGCCTTAGTTCTTGTTTTTGAAGGGCCGTTTGGCGTCGTGTCGTTGTTTAGTGGGTTGATCGGTCAACCCTGGTCTAAACCCTCGTTAGTAGCCCCCCGAGCCTGGGTGGGAGTCAGGGACTCGTGCCCAGGTTCAGCCGCTGCGAGAGAGTGTGGAGCCGTTGTTCTTCTGGTGG
>CM014277.1:42432971-42457083 GCA_004135705.1 Alloteropsis semialata
GTTCAAGATCCTTACATTGTGTGCTTCTTGACCTGTGTTGAGTTTGGGCTCGATTGGGATCCAGACCAGGTCGCCCGACCTAGCCAGGTCAGCCGACCTGGGCCTGTGCCCAATTTTGTCCTTCTTTTGCACCGTAGTCCCTGTACTCAAATATATTCCAGATATGCATGGTATACCATTATTTGAATACTAATGTCTAAGTTATGCCTTGATCTTTATTGGTTTCTGAGCCTATTGACGGTCGGATTTTATGTTATAAGGACCGTCAACAACTCCCCCAAGCTTAACCCTTGCTCGTCCCGAGCAAAGATTAGAACTTTTAGGCTCAGTGGATCAGGAGTTGCTTCCTCATTACTCCTCAAAAGTACCAGTGGTTCAACAAGATATTCTACCAAAAATTGAATAAGCTGGTAAAATAAACTTCCCTCATTACCTTGGCCTTTTATGGGGCTTGTAGCTTCTCCTGGTCTTGGGCGGTTGATGGCTAGAATGACTTAGACTAAGCACCTTGCCTTCTACCTAGCTAGACAATCAAACCGGAGGTTTTGAAGTTTTTCAAAAGAGAGAGCAGAATTCCTTAGGTGGTACTCTCAAGTCACTCATGGTGTATTTCCTTGCCAATTTCCTCTCTCAACTCTCATGTCACTCGTTGAAGTGGAGCTTCTGCTAGGAGAGCTTTATAGCACACTTGTAATGCACATATTGTAAAGTCAAAATCAGGATTCGAAAAGAAATAAGTCATACTCTTAAACCGAGATGTGCACGTGTGTGAATAGCATGGTAACCGACAGCTCTTTTTCGCAGGTACCTCTTCCCCTTAAGGAGTTGCTTTTAGAGACATGGCTTTATTTTTGAATCAAGAGCTTCATTTGCGCTTTCTCTCTTTTTTTTACATACTTGGACCTTCATGCGTCCAAATTTTTTTTAATCAGCCTATGCCTCTCTTTGCAAAAGGATGGGGAACAGCACCTTACATTATGTAGAGCTTTTATTTGGTGGAATGATATGTGTCATGTGTACTTCCAGTGTAGAAGTATAACATGTATATGGTGGCGTGTACGTGATCTTGGCTCTAAAAATCACAAAAACTTTGACAAAACTCAATGCAAAAGCAAGCAGCTTATGTAGGGGTTTAAAACAATATGAGCCTTGGTAGGGAATTTAATTACCACAAGGAACTCTCTTCATTTTGTTTTCAAAAGATAAACTCCGGTTATCAAGTCTAACTTAGTAAGATCTTAAGGAAACTCGAGCCTTATCATATCTTAGCTAACAACAACCTAGACTAGAGCTTGCATATGCTACCCACAGATAGACAAGATAACAGAAAAGATCATGTTCAACCAACAAACTCAAAACTTAGGAGAATAACAGGTTGAAACATAGGGACAAGAGAGAAATAAGAGCAACCATTCATCATATCCGAAATAAGGATTTAAGTATGGACTTAAACATTAAGGGATTATCATATATAACTCTCATTTGCTAACTTTATTTGAAAAGAAAAACTTTATTTGAAAACTTTGTTTGATAGTTCTTACTTGAACTTACCTGAGCTGAGGGTCCTCCCCCAAGCTTAGCTTGTTGACACCGATGAACCGGTCGGCGCAGGACTCGTATTTTACGTCGTCGAGCGAAGACGTCTCTGATATGTGATTTAACTTGATGAAGCAGCATCTGACCCTGGAGATGAGGATACAGATGATTTAACTCGCCATACCTGTTTTACCTTCTTATGGCGATCGACAGCTTGCTCCGGTGTTTTCTTCGTCTGTGCTTTTGCACCTCGTGTAGACTTCTTGCTGTGCTTTGCGTAATACCGGATGGGGAAATCCTTTTCCCAGAACTTCTCCATAAACTTGATTAGGTTGTCTTTCTCCGGAGGTGTTACTTCCACCTCTTTGACGTTCTGACTGTTTCTCCCATACTTGATCTTGATCATGGAGCATTGCTCCACTTTTGGCTTGAACTCAAACCTCTCCTTCCTTCCATTAATGTTGAGCTGGATTTCTCCAGCACCCAAATTAATGTGAGCGTCTGCTGTGCTCAAGAAAGGTCGCCCAAGGATGAGCGACGAATCGTTGCTCACGTCCATGTCTAGAACCACGAAGTCGACAAGAACGAAGCAATCCCGGATGCGCACCGGAATGTCTTCGGCTATCCCCTCCGGGTAGCGAACCGTGGAATCGGCCAACTGCAGTCTCATGGGAGTAGGGGACAAGGTAGTATAATTAAGGCGGTCAAATACTACCTTTGGCATGACGCTAACACTTGCCCCCAGATCACAGAGTGCATGCTCAAAATGCTGTGTCCCAATTGTACACATGATGGTGGGACATCCTGGGTCCTTCTTCTTCTCCGGAACCTTGTTTAGGATGGCCGCACTGCACTCCTCAGTCAGCTTCACGACCTCGGTACTTGGGAGTGGATGTTTGTTGTTGAGAATGTCCCTCAAGTACTTAGCATAGGTCGGTACCTGCATAGCATCCAGCAATGGTACGTGTATATTTAACTTTTGAATGACTTCTACGAACCTGGCGAACTGCTCATCCGCGGATGGTTTCTTCTGACGTTGTGGGAATGGCAGCACGTTGCTGTCGTAGAACTCATGTGGTGCACTTTGTCCAGCTGGTGCCAGCTCGGCTTCAGGCTCTTTCTCCACTTCTGGGGTTTCCTTCCTTGGTGTTGCTGCCTTCCCTGCATGGTTAAGTGGGACTGGATCCCGAGTAGCCTTACCGCTTCTCGTAGAAACAGCTTTCATATTTTCAAAAGACGATTCCGGTTGCCCAGGAATTCGCCCCTTGTCACCAGAAGGGACAGCAGCCGCTAGCTGAGCTAATTGAGTTTCTAACATTTTGTTAAAGCTTAGCTGGCTCTGGAAGGTCGAGGACAAACTTTCTATCTTAGAATTTATGCCCTCTAGAGCCTTATCATTAGCAGCAAGCCTCTTAGAGATAGATTCATTAATCCTAGATTGACCAAGGACAAGATCTTTGAGGGAAGGTTGGTTAGAGAAAGAATTATTATTGTTACCTCCCTGGTAGAATGGGCGTTGCTGATTCCAGTTCCCTTGAGGCCGGTACCCGTTGTTGCCATTTACGAACTGTACCTCCTCTTGCGTCTCGAGGCAGTCGTTCCCTGAGTGGCCAGTTTCTCCACAGACTTCACACGTCATGTGTGAGTCCAGTGGCCCTTCATTGTCGGCGCCTCCATCCTTGGTGCGGTCCTCGAGGCGCTTCATGATGAGATCCATCTTGGCAGCCAGCATGTCCACCTCCTTCACGGTGTGCATACCGCGTTTACGTCCCTGAAGACGGTCGTCATTCCAAGATTGGTTTGACACCATCTTCTCAATGAGAAGCTTGGCGGCGGCCACGGTCAAGGAAAGGAATACCCCACCAGCAGCAGCATCCATGTGTTCACGGGCTGTCTGGGACAACCCATGATAGAAGTTCTGAAGCAGGAGCCATTCTTGCATGCCATGGTGGGGGCATGCCAGAATGTAGTCCTGGAAGCGATCCCACGCTTCCGGAACCGTCTCCTCGGACTCTTGCTAGAAGCTGGAAATTCTTTCCCGAAGGGCATTGGTTTTCCCAATGGGGAAGAATTTTGCCAAGAAGGCGTTGGAGCACTTGGTCCATGTATTCACCGCCTCACGGTTGGAATAGAACCATTGTTTGGCTCTACCTAGCAGTGAGAATGGGAATAGACGGAGCCTGATGGCCTCTTGATCCACCCCTCGGATGGTGATGGTACTGAACACCTCCAGGAAGTGCTGCAGGTGAGCACTGGCGTCTTCATTGGCTTTCCCACAGAAGGGGCTAGCATGCACCATGTTGATCAGCTGGGCCTTCAGCTCAAAAGCATGATCCCCCACCTCCACTGCTGGTCCCGTAGGGATCTGAGCAGCGGACGGGGCGGAGTAGTCACGGATGGTTCTGTCGGCCATGGCTTCTTCTGGTTGGGGTGCTACGGGAACGGGTTGTTCTCCTTGGTTGGAGGATTCTCCGATGACTGGTTCGGTTTCCGACAAGAACACCTGAGGGATTACGACACGAGTGCGTACCCTCCTTCCTATGGTATTTGGGTTCTCGACGTAGTTGGATGGTAGGTGGAAACCAGTCATGCACTACCCTGTTTCACATCACAGAGAAACAGAGCAAAAGGGTAAACCTGCTAGATTACCAGCAATTAATCTTGTTGTATTAAATACATGGATGATCTAATCTCTTTAACCAATGCTTTCCCCGGCAACGGCGCCAGAAATGCTTGTTGGTATTTCTTAGCATCACCACTTAGAGTAGTGATGGTACTAAAGATACTTCATCGTAAATCTAGACGTTACAGATATTCTGCAAGCGCACAGAAGTACGTTGTAGCATTTCACCCGGGAGTATTCCAGAGTATCGTTATTTGTTTATCCGCAGGGAAAGCGTTTAGTTAAGAGAGCGATGTCATCCCATGTAATTACTTACAACAACATTAATATACCATAATCTAAACAGGGGTAAAGAATATAAAAATGAATGGGTAGAGTGACACACAGAAGTTCATTGCTCATCATTATGGTAGTCTTAGTTAGTAATAATACACTAGTGAAGATCACCAAGGTTTCATAAGCATCATACAAATGTGACTTAGTTATACCACAATACCCTATACAAGCTCATTCAATGATCATATGCAAGAGGACATATCGAGATATCCAGTGGTTCCCTCATCAAGGGACGACAGTAGGACGTCTTATTATAAAGGCCTAATACCCACTCCCGTACGTGGAGGATTACAAAGGACGGACAGGGCTGTCACCACCTGCCGCCTACCTCTACTAATCCGTGGGGCAGCGGTACCCTCAACAGTATACCGTATCCCAAACACCATGTTTGCAATACAAGATACAACTCTATCTATCACGTTAATAAATAGAGCAACCAAGAAGCACATTGAGCCAATGACATTGCATACATTCACTTGATTAAGGTGTAAGACATAAGTAGTATATACTAAATAGATATAGCATAGCTGAGGCACGTGACATAAGTATGAAGGTATTTCCATTAAGATCGGAGTACAAGAAGTAAGTAAGAGAATACAAGAGATGAACTCTAGAACTTACCCAGACTCCTTCAGAAGCCCTTCAGCAGATCTAACACTATGACTATCACTACTAAGACTAAGACTAAGCTTGTAGCAAAGAGAGCTCTTCTTCTAGTGTGTGTTGAGTACGGTGCCCCCTTGCAGGTATTTATAGCATCACAAGGACGGTTGGAGACGGCCAGAGGCGGTTGAGGCCGGTTGGAGGTGGGCCTAGGTCGGCCGACGTCCAAGGATCGGCCGACCCTTGGATCCACCGTCTTCAACTCTCCACGGCGCAGATGTCTTCTCCATGGCGGTTTACAGCTTCAGGTCAAAGGAGGGCCGAGTCGGGCGCACGGGAGGATCGGCCGACCTGGCCAGGTCGGCCGACTTCCCATAACCGCCATTAGGGCCCACCTTCCTCTGGGAGGCTTACATGTGGGTCCTAAGGTCGGTTCCAGCTGGGTATCGTCGGTTTGGGTACATTTGTCTCTGGTTGTGGGCCCTTCAATCCATGTGATGGATATGTGGCTCATCCTCCACCCTTGGCTTCCACCGACCATGAATCAACGTTCAAGATCCTTACATTGTGTGCTTCTTGACCTGTGTTGAGTTTGGGCTCGATTGGGATCCAGACCAGGTCGCCCGACCTAGCCAGGTCGGCCGACCTGGGCCTGTGCTCAATTTCGTCCATCTTTTGCATCGTAGTCCATGTACTCAAATATATTCCAGATATGCATGGTATACTATTATTTGAATACTAATGCCTAAGTTATGTCTTGATCTTTATTGGTTTCTGAGCCTATTGACGGTCGGATTTTATGTTATAAGGACCGTCAACAACGTACTATGTACTACTCCCTCCATTCAGAAATGATAGATTTAGTGGTGGCATTAGATGAAACGGAGGGAGTAAATAAAAATTATTCAAGCTATTGGCTTATTGGTATTTATGTGCACATATATACAGCACGCCGCTGACAGGTGACATGTGGAAGGTTACGGTCTTATGTTGCCACCAGGAAGGAGAAGAACCAAATCGCAGAGTCCATTTGAATCTTGACAAGGCTCAAATAATTTTTTTGTCCTATTAGAAATCAAAGATGAGCTTGGGTATGGTGTCCGAGACTACTACTACTACCTCAGGAGAATCGGAAATGATACAGCAACTTTGGAAGCAATTGATACAAGAAAAGATGTAGAAATCATGGTTTCAGAATTGGATTCATGGGGTGAGAGGAGACTCAGGTTGGTGTTGTGTGGAGAACAAGCTCTCAATTCTGTTTCAAACATTACACCCCTGAAACGACGGCGTCCGTGGGAGAATGAGAGTCTGACGATGACGATGATGCTGATGACGACGATGAAAAGATTGATGAATACAAAATATGGCTTCAATAACTAGAACAAATTGGTATATATGATGTTTGTACTACACTATCCACATGTACCTATAACTGTACTCTTAACTCACATAATGTTGTTGGTAACTTGCAGAACTACACGATGTGACCAGACATCAAACAGTACTCACATACAAAGAATGGCTTAGGTAGGAAGGCCTTCTGAGACGAATTGGTATATCATTCTGATTTGCACATCTTACTTATACTCAAATTTGTGTATGTACTAAGTGCAAGTTTTAAATCTTTTTGCAGCAGCTTATAGTAGACCTAGAGGTCAGTGTATAGAACCACTCGATGAGAGCAATGGTAGTAGCACGACACCGCCAGCAGAACCGTCATCACAATGGCCATGTCATGCAAGGAAAGTACAGAAGGAGATAAAAGGTTGTAAAATCTATCACATAATTCGAATGTTCACTCTATATTGTTCAGCAGTTAAGCTAAGCTTGTATATTGTGAATGTATGTAGATGGAAAGAAATCTGGCCTTGGATCCTTGAAAGGGATAGCTGCACTTGCTAGGAGAAGGAAGTCTGGATCCCACAAACTAAAAGTCCACTTTTCTCATCTGGGTCGTCCCTGTGGTGATAATCGACATTCCTTTGTGGACGAAATTGTTATGATCACAAGGCAACTAGCTCCACTAATTGGAGTTAAAACTTGGAGCGATATAAAGGATGAAGTCAAGGAGGATATCGCTACAGCTGTGAAGGTATGTTAATTGCCACCTCATATGCTTCATCATAATGTTAGATACATGTAGTCAGTACATTTGGTCAAAAATATTATGAATGTACTATACTACACAACATGTTTTGTTTTGCACCAGGATCTATGGGAGCTTGAGACCACTGAGGATCACAGCAAAAAGATATGGGGGATTGTGAGAGAACGCTACAAAGGTTGGCGATCCACCTTGAGTTCTACATTCAAGGCATACGACAACTTGAGGACAGAATGAAAAATAAGCTTGAAGACTTAGACATTGTGGAGTGGCACTATTTGAACCAGTGGTTTGGACAAAATACTTTCAAGGTCACACCATTTGCTAAATTTAAGAATGCAGGCTTGAGTTGAAGTTTTCTTTGCTTAACGTACATTACTTGTTTACTGCATGCAGGAGTCGAGTATTAGGAGCTCTTCGAATCGCTCTAAAATGAAGACCAACCATACGACGGGTTCCAAACCTTTCTTTCGGTGTAGTTGGGAAAATGTAAAGAATCAATCCTCAATTCTCAACTTGCACTACAGTAAAGAATGATATGATGACATGTAATTTTGCTAGAGAGATCCAGTAACTGGTGCCGAGCCACGCAAGTTAGCACTTTGGAAGGCTCCCCACACAAAGCAAGGAAAATGGACAACGCCGGTGGCTAAGAGTGTTTATGTGAGTGCTACTTTGAACATAAGCATTCTTCCGCAATATCATAAATTTTTACGTATCACTATGTGACCAAAATTGATATCATACGATTGTTTATTGCCCTCAGGATTATGCATCCAAGAGATTGGAAGAAGACAAACCAACAAGTATCACTTCAGCTGCTGCTAAGGAAGACCAGGTTTTCCAGGAGACGTACAGGGAGACAACTGGAGCCAAAGCGAGGAGGTCACGTGGCAAAGGATACATATCCAATCGCAAAAGAAACCAATTGCTTCAGGAACGACTTATTCAGGAAAGTCTGGAGAAGCTCAAAGAAAAAGAGCGTGAATTAAATGAAAAGCTTGAACAGCATGAGGCTCAAAAGGAAGCAGAAAAGGAAGCACTTAAAGCCTCAATTAGACAAGAATTGATGGGGGAGTTCCAATCAATGATCGCACAACAGAATCGACCTACATTGCCAAATGAGGTAACCTGCTTGCTCATCTTGATCATGCTCACAATCTCAGAAATACATGTAAATATTGCTTACATGTTGGTTCTGATTCATTGCATTTGACAATGAACATTTCTTGCTGATCTTTTACCTGCCATATCTGAAAATTCATAGACCCCCCATCAAATCGACAACATTTCACATGAAGTGCCTGCTAGGACCACTGAGAAGAATATTGCTACACCAGCAGCTGTGCAGATTCAACAAACAACAAACCAGGTAACGACTGTAAATGCTTTGAGATTGACAATAGATTCATGTGGCTAATGTCTTACCTGCCTTCTTGCAAATTGCATAGACTACCACTGCAAACAGCAATCAATCTTTGGGAGTTGATTCTATGACCATCACTAAGAATAACATCGCTCGTACACCAGAAGTGTATAGTACTCAAGAAACAGCTCGTAGGTAGCGACATCGAACAATCATTCCCATAATTATGCCTTTGTGTATTTAATCACTCCTTATTAACATTGTTCCAACAACTTTATATTCTAGGTTGAGCCACCACGCATTGTCACAACTGAGAAAATAAATGAAAAACCTGCTGGCAATGTTCAACCTTGTGGCATTTCAAAGAAACTGTTCACTTCGAATAATCGTGCGAAAGGTGCAGGAGCAGATGCAAGGTCATATGTTACTTCAGATCAGCTGCTACGGGCTTCTAGTGCTAAGACGCGAGCAGCCGCAAAGCGACTGCACCTACAGGTACGAACTGCATGTGGGCTTTCATAATGCAATTACAATTTTTCATGTCCAATTCTATTCTGCTGCTGAATCAGTACAAGACAAATCAGCTTCAAAAATCTGTACAATCTCTAGCTAATTCTCTCATTAGTTTTTGATCGGAAGGGAACTGAAGCAACCACAGGCGAACAAGGATGAAGATTGCCATGCTTCAAGAAGACATCCAACCTTGGAGCTCAAACAATGTTGATGACCATCATGAAAGGTTGGACTGGTGGTCAAGAGATTTATATATGCGTGCACATTTATACAAACTTGATTACTGTACATTGATTTGTTGAATATTGTGTTACAACAATTCTATCATGAATTGTGGGATTTGTTTCTATTATAGAAATCCATTTGCATTTAAAAATCAGCATGTGGCGATCAACCAGCTCTTTTGTTGCGTTACCATACAACCATATTGCGAGACCCAAATTGAGACACGTTATCGTAGAACCATATTGCGACGAGCCAGATTTCGTAGCGTTGCGATACCCTCTATGAATATAGCAACGCCATATTCCGTTGCGCCACCCTCTACGCATATAGCAACGCACATTTCCGTTGTTGTACCCTCAACGTGTATAGCAACGACATATTCCTGTTGCAACAGGATTTAAGAAAATAGCAATGAGCTCTTCCGTTGCAACAGGGCTTAAGCATATAGCAACGAGTACTAATTTTACAGTTGCGACAGGGCTTAAGCGTATAGCAACGAGTACCAAACTGGTCGTTGCAACAGGGCTTAAGCGTATAGCAACGACTACCAATTTTACCATTGCGCTACCCAATAATCATATAGCAACGACAAAGATGGCATAATGCTACCAATCTATTGCGTTGCAATAACATTTTCTTGCAACATGCCCTCGTCGTTGCAATAACTCGCGTCGCAATGACGCCCCCCCCCCCGCGTTGCGATTTGGTGGCAATGATTGTTGCGACTTGAGGCAATTGCCGCGCCACACGTCATTGCAACACGGCTCACGTAGCGCAACGCGTTGTACACTGTTGCGATATCTTATCGCAACAGACTTTTATGCAACGGCACAAGACGAATTGCAACGGCCAGAAAATGTCGTGATATATCGCTATTGCAACAAAAATACCCCTATCGCAATGATTATGGGGCGTTGCGCCGTGGCCAAAACGTTGTAGTGATAGGAGGTCTTGACATCAGCATGACGTCAGCACCCCTAGGCGCTGGCGTTAGCAACCCGACAGGCCGTCACCGGGCGAGGCCCACGCACCAGCCCAGGTGGGCCATGGCCCAGCAGGCTGGAAGCATGGCGTGGGTGCCTGGCCAACCCAGCCCCGACGAGTCGCGACCGTGGCATCAACGCTCGCGAGCTCGCCCGCGCGCGGAGCGGGAGCCGGGCGGGGTACGTGGCAGCTACGGACTTGTGCGCCGGCGGGTCAGGCACGGGAGGTCGGCGCGGCCAGGGACAGGTGGCAGCGAGGGATTGGCCGCGGCTTGGTTCTGCGGGGTTTTCTCTCCAAAGCGGCCGGTTCAGGCTGGTCATATTCAGTTTTGTCCTCCATGGCCTTACAGAGACACTACAGGGTCCGGTTTTGACTGGTTCTCACGTGGTTCAAGGCCATGGGATCCGGTTCTTGACTGGTTTTAGTCCTACGCGTTGAAAACGTCAGCGAAGAGGCTGGGGGTGCGATTCTTCGGCACAACCGACGTCCCTAGTCGGTTCTGAGGGACAGGTGGAAGAGAGGGAGAGTTTGGAGGAGGGATATTCCTTGGAACCTTTGAAGCATCTCCACTCTCCCAAGGCATCTCTTCTACTATAAATAGAGGGTCCCTCTCCCTCATTCAAGACACAAAGAAGTGAAGCAAAGCTCCAATGTTAGATCCAATGTAGTGCTAGAAATAGTGAGAGGTGAGACGAGAGTTCGGGAGAAGCCAGGGATGTCGGCTCCTCTCCTCTTCTTGTACCTCGGTGGATGCGGCTAAGGTTTGAGTAACATCCAGGTATTTTCTTAGTATTTCTGGATTAATACTTATTTAAGTTCAAGCTTTACTTTATTTACTTTTGGGCTCCTCGCTGTGATAGGTGTCTTAGTACTTGCAAAGCTAAGATAGTATTCAATAGAATAGATGGATGTCTAATCTGTTGAATACCTTGGAGTGCGCCTAGTGCCACGGATTTGTAGTGGTAGCCCCAGGTGGTGACAGCCCTGACGGCCTACGTAGTCCACCACGTGAGAAGCACTAGAGAGTAGTAGGACCATTGCTTGGCTTGTCTTGCCCTCTTCTCATCCCTTTCCGGGCTTGGACGGTCGGGCGTCCCGAAGCCAGTAATAAAGTAAACAAACTTAAGCTATCCTTTGATTATCCAGAATACCTAGAAATAACCCTTTCCACCTTTTACACATTTATCACTTCTGTTGTCCTTGGTCGTTTTTATCTCGTCACTAGTACACACACGTTCCCTGTGGATTCGATACCCTGGAATACTCTCGGGTGAAAGCTACATCGGTATCCGTACGCTTGCGGATTTATCTGTGATCGTTAAAAATACCAAGATTTCTGGCGCCGTTGACGGGGAACAGTTGCTGTACTAGTGTTGAACCGAGTTCGCCCATGTATCCCCAATCCATACCATCACATCATTTCATTTATATTTACCATTCATTTTCATCACTACCCATCCATCTTTCACATGAAAAAAAGAGCAAGACCGTGTTCTTCGGTTAAGTTTTCCCTCGGGTATTTTTGGTCGCTAACAATTACATGTTGGAACTGAAAAGAATGATGGATCTATGATGCTTAAGAACATGAGAGCTACATCATCTGCAACACCTTGGTAAGTTTTGGTGATGGAACACATTCAAAGGAGACCAACACACACTTGATTTTTTTGTCCAACGACACAAGAATCCAAGTGTGGGGGAGGTTTGTCCTTATCTCATGACAAGTTCCATTAATGCTAGATTTTTATCTTTGGTTTATAGATGATACTAGTTCATGTATCCTTTCTTGCTATTAAAAAATTAAAAAAATCTCAAATTCCTGCCTAGATGAAACCAGGCATTATCCCTTGCAATTCGAAACATTCTTGTTGCACATCATATTTGTTTCGAAGCATTCATGTTGCACATCATTTGCAAGCAAACTCTTGTGCCTTCTTTTTGAATGGGTGGCTCCTCGGCTTTGAACTGTATTCGGGCACTGTGCCTAGTCTAGGTTGGTGGCAAAATCTTTCATTACCTATCTATTCGGGTTCCTAGTCCAACTCATGCAGCCCCTACAGGGTCGGTTAATTGCTAGAACGTGGTTGGTAGATCGATCAATAGGGTTAAATGTTACTGGCTCCCACCACGTCATTTAGATCAAAAGAGTTGATCAGTTTGCGCTTTGAGAAATGCCAGGCCTTGAGTTTCTTAGAAATTGCATATCATGTTTTGAATTTCCCTCATTTGGATTTTCCAATCGCCCAGCATATTAGTTTTGATTATGCATCTTTAAGTTAGTCTGTATATTTATTTCCCAACCATAATTGCATTTAAAAAAAGAAAACAAATATTTAGCCAGCAAGGCTCAGTGGGATTAAAACATCCGGGTGTGCAAGCCACAATGTCGTTGCACCTTGGTAGTTCCCATATGCTTCCTGGTTTCACCTTGCCTTGCATCCTTGGTTCTTGTGCGCGTTTTCATGAAAAAAAGTGTTTGTTGCATGCTCGTGTTTTGCCTCTTTGCCAACTACTTGTAGGGATCATCCCAACATTT
The DNA here is from genome assembly GCA_004135705.1 of Alloteropsis semialata. Taxonomy (NCBI): domain Eukaryota; kingdom Viridiplantae; phylum Streptophyta; class Magnoliopsida; order Poales; family Poaceae; genus Alloteropsis; species Alloteropsis semialata. Next base: position 42,445,801 of record CM014277.1, read on the forward strand.
AGTGCACACTTGCAATCCGCGTGCGACAGCGTCACTATCAAAGATGGCAACAAGAGCTAAGGAATTACCGCGATGGCAATTCTAAACTTATCATCTAACGCCAGTGGTAAGTATATTAAGGTAAGTGTCATGTCCTACTTTTGACTTTAAACAAAGCCCTTCCGAGAGGTAACCAGAAGTTCACGATTCATATACTCATGTTTATCTCCATTTGAAAAATGCTTGGTCATGTTCTCATGCATCCTTTATCTATCCTCGTATGCTCTGGTTTGAATGTAATCTATAGGTGCATTCATGGACCTTTTAAATTAAGCGTGGTGCTTAAGCTAAACAACCTGCTTTAATTAAAGTTGACATGGTGTCAAGTTTGATTAATGAACCATTAAGCAAATGCATGTATAGATATTGGTTGTATCTATGGACTAACCCCTGCAGGAAAGATTTCAAATTTGAACGGGTAAGTCATCAAGCTTGATTCAAACTAGAGATAAACCAAGGCATTGGATGCACTGCAACAATGTTGCACAACATACAAAGAGGTACATCACCTTTTTGAAGGTCCACCGTGAGTATATTGCAAACCCCCTTGTGACCATGTTGATGCAATTCAGCCTTGTTGGAGTTGTGCTTAAAAGAAAGTGGTGAAAATAAAATTTGAAAAAAAGAACATTTAAAATAAATATCCAAATAATGGCAAACAGGATCTACGCTTAATTTGTTAAAGACCAATCTGTTTCTAAGCGTGGATGTGAACTAACCCGATGGCAACAATGATTTATTCAATATAATCCTTCAGGTATTTGTTGTCCACTAACCATTTGCAGGGATGAAGTGCTGACTTAAGGATGGTGAGCATAACTTCAACATTCAACACCTTTAGTCACATAGAAGAAATTTGCACACTTAAGCAACATTAACATGGAGAAATCTTCTGGCACTCTTAAGCTCAAATCTCGCATTCACTTGCGAGATTTCAGTTTGGGGAAGATTCGCCAAGGAAGTATCCAAAATATTTTGTGCATTTATTCTCCTTAAATCTCCCTTCTAAGTTACCTTACAAGATTTGTTTGCCATGAAAAAATAAAAAAATCATCAATAAAAATTTGCATAACATAAAAACACCAAAAAATATATTTGATTGTCAAATAAAGATCAGCTCCCTGGTTTGTAAGGCCAGTAGAGTCGTTGTTTTGTTTCCACTTTGTTTTGAATACACATAGGTACAAGATCAAGTGTGAGGGTCACTCAGGCTTCTTCACGTTCACACATTTAGGACCGCCCACAACTGAACCACACAACATCGCATGGACCGACATCAAAAAGATCACGATGGTTGGACACCAGAGGGGTTCGAGCGAATTCCTTCAACCCAAGCCCTCTGGCACACCTCGTCTTCCACTTCATCCAATGCGAGGGTTTGCATGCCAATCCCTCACTCCCTCTCACTCATGAGTTTAAACATAATCTTAAGATGATCATTAAAATTAAACTCAAGTGAAACTTGTGCTCCAATGGTTCCTATGCTCATCCTTGATTGGCTTGCATATTCTTTATTCCTTGCACATTGGCCTTTTGCTTGTGAAAATATATATGTAGGAAAGCATGCTATCTAAATGGTTGATGAATGAGATATGGTATGATAAGATGACTCTTTCTGTATAAAGTACATGGGATATTTTTCTTGCAAAAGTTTAAAACCATTAGCCTTACAAAGCTCCTCAATGATATTCCATTCCTACCAAAGCCATATGTTGTTCACATTGAAAATCTCATACATATGCTGCTTGTTATTACATTGAGCTTGGTCAAATTGTTGTGACCCTTGTAAGATGCTCTTCATGCTTTCTTGATCAAGATCACGTACACACCACCTCCATATGCGAAACTTCTATACTGGAAGTTAGCAATATCCATTCATCCACCAAATAAATGCTCCATGTGTTTTATGAATCTCTCTCCAAATATTCCTTTGCAAAAGAGACATGGGCTACAGAAAAAATATTATGGGACACATGGAGGTCCAAGAAAAAAGAAGAAAAAAATACACATGCACATAGAAGCAGTGAGAATGAAAAAAAGAAAAAAAGATAGTCTTGTTCTCAAAATAAATTGAAAAAGGAAAGAGATCATAAAAAAATGAGTTCTCATACACCCTCCATTTTTCCATACACATGCACATCTTGATCAGATTGTATGAATAGTTTTCTTCTTGGATCCACTCTTTGACTTTGCAATATATGTGATATAAGTATGCCTATTCTTTACTCCTACCTTGAGCTCCACATAAGCCTTTTAGAAGTAGGATGAAAGAAGGCAAAGAAATGCCTTGGTGAGGAATCATACACATTGAGCGATTCGGGAGAATCAATTGAGGAGCTAGATAAGGTTTTGTTTTTGAAAATCTATCAAAAACCCAAGCTACTTACCAGAAGAGTGGAGATTAGTCGAATCAAGGCCGTTCCATTTCTCAACCATCCAAGATGACATGATAGACACTTTGAAAATCACAAGTACAAGTATGTCTTGGAATAGCTTATATGCTTGCATCATATCAAAAGGAGTATGTTGTTCCACCTTAGTCTTTCAACTTTACTCGAGGACGAGTAAAGGCTAAGTGTGGGGGAGCTTGTTGACGGTCCTTAAGTGCAACTTTTGGCCATCAATTCCCACAAAAAACATATGAAATATAAACACCAAACATAGTTATAGGGTTTTATACTAATGATTTCCACGAATGTTGGTGTTTTGACTTGTCTTGCAGGAAATGCCCAAAACAACACTAAGAGGTTGAGATGGATCCAAATATATCATTGTCATAAATTCCCTCAGATGCCCAATTAGAGGTCACCATTGTGAAGAGCTCATCGAGACGATCGAAATAGATATAATATTCATGTATTTTGGAGCTCGGGAGAAAAAGATATGAAAACTATAATTTAATAGAAGGTGCTGACGTCAGCACCCCTAGGCGCTGGCGTTAGCAACCCGACAGGCCGTCACCGGGCGAGGCCCACGCACCAGCCCAGGTGGGCCATGGCCCAGCAGGCTGGAAGCATGGCGTGGGTGCCTGGCCAACCCAGCCCCGACGAGTCGCGACCGTGGCATCAACGCTCGCGAGCTCGCCCGCGCGCGGAGCGGGAGCCAGGCGGGGCACGTGGCAGCTGCGGACTTGTGCACCGGCGAGTCAGGCGCGGGAGGTCGGCACGGCCAGGGACAAGTGGCAGCAAGGGATTGGCCACGGCTTGGTTCTGCGGGGTTTTCTCTCCAAAGCGGCCGGTTCAGGCTGGTCATATTCAGTTTTGTCCTCCATGGCCTTACAGAGACACTACAGGGTCCGGTTTTGACTGGTTCTCGCGCGGTTCAAGGCCATGGGATCCGGTTCTTGACCAGTTTTCAAGTCCTGCGTGTGGGAAACATCGGTGGACAGGCTAGGGGCGCAATTCTTCGGCACAACCGATGTCCTAGTTGGTTCTGAGGGACAGGTGGAAGAGAGGGAGAGTTTGGTGGAGGAATATTCCTTGGAACCTTTGAATCATCTCCACTCTCCCAAGGCATCTCTTCTACTATAAATAGAGGGCCCCTCTCCCTCATTCAAGATGCAAAGAAGTGAAGCAAAGCTCTAACGTTAGATCCAATGTAGTGCTAGAAATGGTGAGAGGTGAGGCGAGAGTCCGGGAGAAGCCGGGAATGTCGGCTCCTCTCCTCTTCTTGTACCTCGGCGGATGCGGCTCAGGTTCGAGTAACATCTGGGTATTTTCTTAGTATTTCTGGATTAATACTTATTTAAGTTCAAGCTTTACTTTATTTACTTGTGGGCTTGTTGGTATTTCTTACGTCGCAGATAAATCCGCAAGCGCATGGATACCGTTGTAGCTTTCACCCGGAAATATTCAAGGTATCGAATCCACAGGGAAGGCAGTGGTTGACTAGAGTAGTTATCCATTGTATTCAATCATAACATTATTAATATACCAAACTCTAGCAAGGGGTAAACATTGATAGATGGGTAGTGTGACACACAGAAGGTTTCATTGCTCATTATATAAGTCTAGTTAATATGAAGGTCCTAAAAGAGAACCAGGGGTTCTATGTACTTCTTGCATATGGGTTACATTCCTACAAGCGTATCCTATACAAGCTTAGCAAGGGACACATGTTAGAGGGTAAATCGAGGAGTCGTGGGATCCCCTCATCCAAGGGTACTGTCACGATGTTTATCACTAAGGCCTGCAAACGCCCAGACCCGAACGCCGAGGATTACAAGGGACGGACAGGGCTGTCACCACCTGCCGCCTACCTCTTACTACGTAGGGAAGGGTATCCCCAATGGTATTTCATACCCCAAACACCACGTTTGTAATATGAAATAACTACTCTATTTATTGTCCAGATAAACAGAGCAACCTTGCGGTGCATTGGGCCATTGCCATAACATGCATCCACTATACTAAGGTGTAAGACATACATCTTATATGATGAACACACAAGACTATAAGTCAAATAACATAAGCAAGAGAGTAATTCCATTAATAGCTCTAAGTCTTATAAGTAAACAAAAGATACAAGATAACTGAGCTCTAGGCTTACCAAGACTCCGTCGGAAACCCGTAGAAGCTCAACTCCTAGAACTACTTCACTACTAACTAAGACTAGAATGTGTGGCAAAGAGAGCTTTTCCTTCTTGGTGTGTGATGTTCAATGCCCGGTATGCAGCTATTTATAGCTTGTAGAGGCGGTTAGGAGTGGACACGTGGAAGATGAGGACGAACGGACTCAGTCACAGGTCGGGCGATTCGGGGAGATCGGCCGACGTAGGATCCACCGCCTTGAGTGATGCACGGCGTAGATGGACTCCTGGAGGCGGTGGGAACGCGCACCAGAAGGATGAGGCGGTTTGGCCTCCGGACCAGGTCGGGCGACCGGGGAGATCGGCCAACCGTCCACCGACACCGATCGGGCCCATCTTCGACTGAGTGACTGAGGAGTGGGTCCTAATGACGGTTCCAGGTGGGTTTGCTCACTTTGAGTACGTTTAGATATGTTGGTGGGCCCCTCAATCCATGTGAACTCCTCTTGGACCATTCCCCTCTCTTCGATTCAACCGTCATGGATTCAACGGCTATGATGGTCCTGAAGTGTGCTTCTTTCCTGTGGCCAAATATGGGCTCCATTGGGCTTGGGCCCAGGTCGGCCGACCTAGGGGGGTCGGGCGACCTGGCCCTAAGCCCAAATCTCCTCCTCTTTTGCCAATTAGTCTATGCATTCACATATTCACCAAAACTTGTTGAATTGATTAGATATAAACCCTATCATTATGTTTGGTGATTATATTTGACATATTCTCTGCAGGAGTTGACGACTAAAAGTGGTACTTAAGGATCGTCAACAGGGCTCCTCACTGTGATAGGTGTCTTAGTACTTGCAAAGCTAAGATAGTATTCAATAGAATAGATGGATGTCTAATCATGTTGAATACCTTGGAGTGCGCCTAGTGCCACAGATTTGTATTGGTAGCCCCAGGTGGTGACAGCCCTGACGGCCTACGTAGTCCACCACGTGAGAAGCACTAGACAGTAGTAGGACCATTGCTTGGCTTGCCTTGCCCCCTTCTCATCCCTTTCCGGGCTTGGACAGTTGGGCGTCCCAAAGCAAGTAATACAGTAAACAACTTGAGCTATCCTTTGATTATCCAGAATACCTAGAAATAACCCTTTCCACCTTCTACACATTTATCACTTCTGTTGTCCTTGGTCGTTCTTATCTCGTCACTAGTACACACACATTCCCTGTGGATTCGATACCTTGGAATACTCTCGGGTGAAAGCTACATCGCTATCCGTACGCTTGCAGATTTATCTCTGATTGTTAAAAATACCAACAAAAATACAACTCTATCTATCGCGCTAATAAATAGAGCACCGTAAGGCACATTGAGCCAATGTCATAGCATATATTCACTTGAACAAGGTGCAAGACATAAGTAGTATATACTAAGTAGATAAAGTATAACTGAGGCATGCAACATAAGTATGAATATACTTCCATTAAGCTCAGAGTATTACAAGTAAGTAAGAGAATACAAGAACTAAACTCTAGAACTTACCAAGACTCCTCCGGATGCCCTTCAGAAGATCTACTACTAGAACTATCACTACTAAGACTAAGACTAAGCTTGTAGCAAAGGAGAGCTCTTCTTCTGGTGTGTGTTGAGTACGGCGCCCTTTGCAGGTATTTACAGCATTACATAGGCAGTTGAAGTAGGCCAGAGGTGATTGTGGTAGTTTGGAGGTGGGCCCAGGTCGGCCGAAGTGCCCTGGTTGACCGACCCTCCGATGAACCGCCTCGAGCAATGCACGGCGTAGATGTACTCCTGATGGCGGTTCACAGGTACTGGTCAAGGGGGGAGCAAAACGGCCGCAGGGCCAGGTCGGCCGACCTGGTGCCGCCGCCTTTCGGCCCCACTCTTCTCTGGTAGACTGCCATGTTTGTCCTTATGACGGTTCCAGGTGGGTATACTTGGTTTGCGTGCATTTGTGTTGAGGTGTGGGCCCTTCAATCCATGCGAGTGACATGTGGCTCATCCCTTACCCTTGACTTCAACCGACCATGATTCAACGTCCATGATCATCTCCTAGTGTGCTTCTTGACCTGTGTGGAGGATGGACTTGAACGGTGTCCAGGCCAGGTCGCCCAACCTCGCCATGTCGGCCGACCTGGGCATGTGCCCAATTTTGTCCATCTTTTGCACCGTGGTCCCTGTACTCAAATATATTCTGGACATGCATGCTACAACATTATTTGAATACAAATGCCTAAGTTATGCCTTATCTTTATTGGTTTTCTGAGCCCATTGACGATCGGATTTTCGTTATAAGGACCGTCAACAACTCCCCCAAGCTTAGCCCTATGCTCGTCCTGAGCAAAGACTAGAACTTTTAGGCTTAGTGGATCAGGAGTTGCTTCCCCATTACTCCTCAAAAGTACCAGTGGTTCAACAAGATATTCTTCCAAGAATTGAATAAGCTGGTAAAATAAACTTCCCTTATTACCTTGGCCTTCTATGGGGCTTGTAGCTTCTCCTTGTCTTGGGCGGTTGGTAGCCAGAACGATTTAGACCAAGTACCTTGCCTCCTACCTTGCTTGAAAATCAAACCAGAGGTTTTGGAGTTTTTTTCAAAAAGGCAGAGTTTCTTAGGTGGTTCTAACGAGTCACTCAAGGTGTATTTCCTTACCAAGATCCTCTCTCAACTCTCATTTCACTCATTGAAGTGGAGATTGTGCTTGGAGAGTTTTGTAGCTTACTTGCATTGCACATATTGTAAAGTTAAAACCAGGATTTGAAGAGAAGTAAGTCATACTCTCAAACCAAGATGTGCACGTGTGTGGATGGCATGATAAATGATAGCTCCTTTTTGTAAGTTCCTCTTCCCCTTATCAAGATTGCTTTTAGAGACATGGCTATTCTTTCTAAACCAAGAGCCTTTATGTGCTCCCTCTCTCTCTCTCTCTCTCTCTCTTTACATACTTGGACCTTCATGTGTCCATATATTTTTTTTTCATCAACCCATGTCACTTTATGTAGAGCTTTTATTTAGTGGATGGATGGCATGCTTACTTCCAGATTAGAAGCGGAACATGTATATGATGGTGTGTGCGTGATCTTGGCTTTAAAAGCATGAAGTAAATCTCTAAGAATCACAATGATCTTGACAAAACTCAATGCAACAACAAGCAGCATTTGTAGGGGTTTAAACAATATAAGCTTTGGTAGGAAATTTAATCACCATAAGGAACTCTTTATTTTATTTTTTAAAAGAAAACTCCAGTCATCAAGTCTTGCTTGGTAAGATCTTAAGGTAACTCAAGTCTTATCATATTATAGCCAACAACAACCTAGACTAGAGCTTGCATATGCTACCCACAGATTGACAAGATAACAGAAAAGATCATGCTCAACCAGCAAACTCAAAGCTTAGGAGAATAGCAGGTCGAAACGTACGTACAAGAAATAAATAAGAGCAACTATTCATCATATCCAAAATAAAGACTTAAGCATAAACTTATGACATTAAGGGACTAACCTAGATAGCTCTCATTTACTAACTTTATTCTGGAAGAAAACTTTATTCATAAATGCTTACCTGAACTTACCTGATTGAGGGTCCTCCCCCAAGCTATTTTGTTGATACCGATGAACCTGTCGGCGCAGGACTCGTGTTTTACGTCATTGAGCGAAGACTTCTCCGTTGTTGGATTAGCTTGATGAAGCAGCATCTGACCCTGGAGATGAGGATACAGATGATTTAACCCCGCCATACCTGTTTTACCTTCTTCTGGCAGTCGACAGCTTGTTCCGGTGCTTTCTTTGCCCGTGCTTTCGTACCTCGTATAGGCTTCTTATTCTTCGCGTGATACCGGATAGGGAATTGCTTTTCCCATATTTTTCCATGAATTTTATCAAGCTATCTTTTTCTGGAGGTGTAACCTCCACTTCCTTCACATTCTGACTATTCCTCCCGTATTTAATCTTGATCATGGAGCATTGCTTCATTTTTGGCCTGAACTCAAACTTCTCCTTCTTTCCATTAATGTGGGGCTGGATCTCTTCAGCACCCACATTAATGTGAGCGTCCGCTGTGCTCAACAAGGGTCGCCCAAGGATGAGTGATAAGTCGTTGCTCACGTCCATGTCCAATACCACGTAGTCGATAGGGACGAAGCAATCCCGGATGCGCACCGTAATGTCCTCGGCTATCCCCTCTGGGTAGCGGACCATGGAGTCGGCCAGATGTAGTCTCATGGGAGTAGGGGACAAGGTAGTATAATTTAGGCAGTCGAATACTACCTTTGGCATGACGCTGATGCTTGCCCCTAAGTCATAGAGTGCGTGCTCGAAACACTGTGTCCTGATTGTGCACGTGATGGTGGGACACCTTGGGTCCTTCTTCTTTTTCGGGACCTTGTTTAAGATGGCTGCACTGCACTCCTCAGTCAAAATTACGACCTTGGTACTTGGGAGTGGACGTTTGTTGTTTAGTATGTCCTTCAAGTACTTGGCGTAGGTCGGCACCTGCAAGCATCCAGCAATGGCACATGTATGTTTAACTTTTGAATGATCTCTATGAACCTGGCAAACTGTTCGTCTGCCGATGGTTTCTTCTGGCGTTGAGGGAATGGCAAGATGTTGGAGTCATAGAACTCATGTGGTACAGTTTGTCCTGCTGGTGCCAGCTCAGCTTCAGGCTCTTCTCCTTCTTCTGGGATCTCCTTCCTCGGCGCTGCTGTCTTCCCTGCATGGTTAGGTGGAACTGGATCCCGAGTAGCCTTACCGCTCCTCGTAGAAACAACGTTTTCAATTTCAAAGGAGGAATCCGGTTGTTCGGGAATTCGCCCCTTGTCTCCAGAAGGAACAGCGGCGGCTAGCTGAGCTAACTAGGTTTCTAACATTTTATTAAAGCTCAGCTGGCTCTGGAAGGTGGAGGACAAACTTTCTATTTTAGAGTTTATGCCCTCCAGAGCCTTATCATTAGCAGGAAGCCTTTTTGAAATAGATTCATTAATCTTGGCCTGACCAAGGACAAGATCTTTCAGAGAGGGTTGATTAGAGAAGGAGTTGTTGTTGTTACCTCCCTGGTAGAATGGGCGTTGCTGGTTCCAATTCCCTTGAGGCCGGTACCCGTTGTTACCGTTTATGAACTGTACCTCCTCTTGTGTCTCGGGGCAATTGTTCCCTGAGTGGCAGGTTTCTCCACATACCTCACACGTTATGTGTGAATCCAGTGGCCCTTCATTATCGGCACCATCTTTGGTGCGGTTGTCAAGGCGCTTCATGATGAGGTCCATCTTGGCGGCCAGCATGTCCACCTCCTTTACGGTGTGCATACCGCGTTTGCGCCCCTGAAGGCGGTCGTCATTCCAGGCTTGGTTTGACACCATCTTCTCGATGAGCAACTTTGCGGCGGCCACGGTCAAGGAGAGGAATGCTCCTCCAGCAGCAGCATGCATACGTTCACGGGCGGTCTGGGACAACCCATGGTAGAAGTTCTGGAGTAGGAGCCACTCTTGCATACCGTGGTGTGGGCATGCCAGGATATAGTCCTGGAACCAATCCCATGCCTCGGATACAGTCTCCCCAGACTCTTGCTGAAAGCTGGAAATTCTTCCCTGAAGGGCATTGGTTTTCCCAATGAGGAAGAACTTGGCCAAGAATGCATTGGAGCACTTGGTCCATGTGTTCACCGCCTCACGGTTGGAATAGAACCATTGTTTGGCTCTTGCCAATAGCAAGAACGGGAACAAGCGGAGCCGGATGGCCTCTTGTTCGACTGCCTGGATAGTGATGGTGTTGCACACGTCCAGGAAGTGCTACAAGTGAGCACTAGTGTCTTCATTGGCCTTCCCACGGAAAGGGCTGGCCTACACCATGTTGATTAGCGGGGCTTTGAGCTCAAAAGCATGGTCCCCCACAACCACTTTCGGACCCGTAGGGATCTGGGCAGCGGACGGGGCAGAGTAGTCGCAGATTGCCTATCGGCCATGGCTTCTTGTAGTTGGGGTGCTACGAGAACGGGTTGTTCTCCTTGGTTGGATGACTCTCCGATGACTGGCTCAGTCTCTGACATGAACACCTGAGGGATTATGACACGAGAACGTACCCTCCTTCCTGTGGTATTCGGGTTCTCGATGTAGTTGGATGGTAATTGGAAACCAATCATACACTACCATGTTTCACGTCACAGAGAAACAGAGCAAAAGGGTAAACCTGCTAGATTACTGGCAATTAATCATGCTGCATTAAATACATGGATGATCAAGACTCTTTAACCATTGCTTTCCCCTTCAACGGTGCCAGAAATGCTTGTTGGTACTTCTTAGCATCACCACTTAGATTAGTGATGGCACGAGAGATGCCTCATCGTAAATCTAAACGTTACAGATATTCTGCAAGCGCACAGAAGTACATTGTAGCATTTCACCCGGGAGTATTCCAGAGTATCGTTATTTGTTTATCCACAAGGAAAGAGTTTAGTTAAAGAGAGGTGTCATCCAATGCATTTACTTACAACACTATTAATATACCTTAATCTAGATAGGGGTAAAGGATATGGAATTGAAATGATAATGTGACACACAAAAGTTCATTGCTCATCATTATGGTAGTCTTAGTTAGTCATAGAACATTAGTAAAGATTACAAAGGGGTTCATTAGCATCATACATATGGGACTTGGATATACTACAATACCCTATACAAGCTCATACAATGGACATATGCAAGAGGACA
>CM014277.1:42458083-42476592 GCA_004135705.1 Alloteropsis semialata
GATTGCACTCGGCGTAAGACGAGGTCTCCGATGTTGAAGTCCCATTGCTGGACGTTCTTGTCATGGTAGCATCGAAGTTGTTGCTGGTAGCGCGCATGCTGTATGAGGGCATTAACTCTATGTTCCTCGATGGAGTCGAGGTCCACCTCACGAGCTGCTTCCGCTTCTCCTTCCTCGTAATTGTCGATGCGCGGTGATCCGAAAGCGATGTCGGTCGGGAGGATTGCCTCAGAGCCGTAGACCAAGAAGAAGGGAGTGTGGCCTGTGGCACGACTCGGTTGAGTCCTGAGTCCCCAAATGACCTGTGGTAGCTCTTGGTGCCATCGTCCGGCGAACTTCTTCAACGGGTCGAAGATCCTTGCCTTTAAGCCTTGGAGTATCATGGCGTTGGCTCGTTCCACCTGTCCGTTGCACCTGGGATGGGCGATCGAGGCGAATATACATCGATGCATCTGCTCTCAGAAAAATCCCAAAAGGCGGATGCGGTGAACTGCGTTCCCAAGTCGGTTATGATTCTGTTTGGGACCCCGAACCGGTGCGTAATTTCTTCGATGAAGGCGGCGGCTTGCTTTGACGTTGGAGTTCCGACGATGGCTTTGTACTCTATCCATTTGGAGAATTTGTTGATGGCGATGAGTATGTGCGTGTAAACTCCCGGAGCTGCTCTAAACGGTCCCACCATGTCCAATCCCCAGCAGGCGAAAGACCACGAGGGCGGGATTGTGCGTAGAGCTTGCACTGGGAGGTGTTTCTGCTTGGCGAAGAATTGGCACCCTCGGCAGCGGCGGACGAGTTCCTTAGCATCGGAGACAGCAGTAGGCCAAAAGAACTGTTGGTATTTCTTACGTCGCAGATAAATCCGCAAGTGCACAGATACCGTTGTAGCTTTTACCCGGAAGTATTCAGGGTATCGAATCCACAGGGAAGGCAGTGGTTGACTAGAGTAGTTATCCATTGTATCCAATTATAACATTATTAATATACCAAACTCTAGCAAGGGGTAAACATTGATAGATGGGTAGTGTGACACACAGAAGGTTTCATTGCTCATTACATAAGTCTAGTTAATATGAAGGTCCTAAAAGAGAACCAGGGGTTCTATGTACTTCTTGCATATGGGTTACATTCCTACAAGCATATCCTATACAAGCTTAGCAAGGGACACATGTTAGAGGGCAAATCGAGGAGTCGTGGGATCCCCTCATCCAAGGGTATTGTCACGATGTTTATCACTAAGGCCTGCAAACGCCCAGACCCGAATGCCGAGGATTACAAGGGACGGACAGGGCTGTCACCACCTGCCGCCTACCTCTTACTACGTAGGGAAGGGTATCCCCAATGGTATTTCATACCCCAAACACCACGTTTGTAATATGAAATAACTACTCTATTTATTGTCCAGATAAACAGGGCAACCTTGCGGTGCATTGGGCCATTGCCATAACATGCATCCACTATACTAAGGTGTAAGACATACATCTTATATGATGAACACACAAGACTATAAGTCAAATAACATAAGCAAGAGAGTAATTCCATTAATAGCTCTAAGTCTTATAAGTAAACAAAAGATACAAGATAACTGAGCTCTAGGCTTACCAAGACTCCGTCGGAAACCCGTAGAAGCTCAACTCCTAGAACTACTTCACTACTAACTAAGACTAGAATGTGTGGCAAAGAGAGCTCTTCCTTCTTGGTGTGTGATGTTCAATGCCCGGTATGCAGCTATTTATAGCTTGTAGAGGCGGTTAGGAGTGGACACGTGAAAGATGAGGACGAATGGACTCAGTCACAGATCGGGCGATTCGGGGAGATCGGCCGACGTAGGATCCACCGCCTTGAGTGATGTACGGCGTAGATGGACTCCTGGAGGCGGTGGGAACGCGTACCAGAAGGATAAGGCAGTTTGGCCTCTGGACCAGGTCGGGCGACCGGCTTGGTCGGCCAACCGTCCACCGACACCGATCGGGCCCATCTTCGGCTGAGTGACTGAGGAGTGGGTCCTAATGACGGTTCCAGGTGGGTTTGCTCACTTTGAGTACGTTTAGATATGTTGGTGGGCCCTCAATCCATGTGAACTCCTCTTGGACCATTCCCCTCTCTTCGATTCAACCGTCATGGATTCAACGGCTATGATGGTCCTGAAGTGTGCTTCTTTCCTGTGGCCAAATATGGGTTCCATTGGGCTTGGGCCCAGGTCGGCCGACCTAGGGGGGTCGGGCGACCTGGCCCTGAGCCCAAATCTCCTCCTCTTTTGCCAATTAGTCCCTGCATTCACATATTCACCAAAACTTGTGGAATTGATTAGATATAAACCCTATCATTATGTTTGGTGATTATATTTGACATATTCTCTGCAGGAGTTGATGACTAAAAGTGGTACTTAAGGATCGTCAACAAGCTCCCCCACACTTAGCCTTTGCTCGTCCTCGAGTAAAGCTTAAGACTAAGGTGGAAAACATGAATCCAATTGACTTGATACAAGCATATAAGTTATTCCAAGACATACCTGTTCTTGTGAATTTTTATGTGTCTATCATGTCATCTTGGATGGTTGAGGAACGGAACGGCCTTGATTCAAGTCATCCTAACTCTTCTGTCAAGTAACTTGGTTTTCGATAAATTTTCAAAAACATAACCTTACCTAGCTCCTCAAATGATTCTCTCAGATCGCTCATTGTGTATAATTCCTCACCAAGATATTCTTTTGCCTTCTTTCACCCTACTTCTAAAAGGCTTATGTGGATCTCAAGGTAGGAGTAAAGATAAGGCATACTTGCATCTCNGCAAAGTCAAAAAGCGGATCCAAGAAGAAAACTATTCATACAATCTGATCAAGATGTGCATGTGTGTGGAACAATGAAAAATGAATATGGAAAGTATGATAGCTCCTTTTTGTATGATCCCTCTCCTCTTTATTTTAAGAACATGGCTATAACATTTTTTCTCTTTTTTTTCTTTTTCATGCTCTATGCTTTTATGAGCATATCTTTTTTTTTCTCTTGGACCTTCATATGTCCAAAATATTTTTTTTATAGCCCATGCCTCTTTTGCAAAGGATAGCTTGAGAGAGATTCGTAAGACATATGGAGCATTTATTTGGTGGATGGATAAAATGTATGTGGCTAACTTCCAGTGTAGAAGTTTAGCATGTGTATGTGGAGTGTACGTGATCTTGATCATGAAAGTATGAAGAGCATCATACAAGGGTCACAACAATTTGACAAAGCTCAATGCAATAACAAGCAGCATATGTATAAGGTTTTCAATGTGAGCAACATATGGCTTTGGTAGGGATGGAATATCATTGAGGAGCTTTGCAAGGCTATTGATTTTAAACTTTTGCAATAAAAACCTCCCAAGTACTTTGTACAGAAAGAGCAAGATTTCTTTCATCATACCATATCTCATTAATCAACCACTTAGATAAACATGCTTTCCTAAAGAGATATGTTCACAAGCAACAGGTGTATGTGCAAGGAATAAAGAATATGCAAGCCAATCAAGGAGAATCATGTCTATCAAAAGAGCACCAGAATTCATTGAGTTTAATTTTAGTGATCATCTCAAGATTATTTTAAACTCATGAATCAAAGAGGATGAAGGATAGGATGTGCAAACCATCGCTCTGGGCGAAAATGTGGGCGAGAGGTACTAGAGGCCCGTCGGCAGACCTGGGGGATCGACCGACACCTTCTGAGCCTCGGTCGTCTTGATCTTTCTTGAACAGACCTGTGCGATGTTGTACATCCTGTCTGTGGGTGGTCTCGATCATATGTGCGTCAGAATGCTCGAGAGACCCCCACACTTGAGCTTTTGCCTGCATTTATTCTCACACGGTGGAAACAAAACAATGGCTCCATGGTTTTAAGGACCATGAGCCTTTATTGGAATTCAAATATTTTTGGCATTTTTAAGTTATGCAAATTTTTATGGTTTTTTTCATGGCAAACAAATCTTTCAAGGTAACTTAGCAGGGGATCAGAGGAAAATAAGTGCACAGAGTAATCTGGATACTTCCCTGACGAATTCCCCTAAACTCTGATCTTGCAAGCGAATGCAAGATTTGAGCTTAAGAGTGCCAAAAGATTTGTCCACTGTTCATCTTGCTTCATTGTGCAAATTTCTTCCATGTGACTAAAGATGTTAAATGTTGAAGTTATGCTCACCATCTTTTAGTCATTACTTCATCCCTGCAAGAAGTTAGTGGACAACGAATACCCGAAGGACTATAAAGAATAAATCAATGTTGCCATCGGGTTAGTTGTTCACATCCACGCTCAAAAACAAGATTGGTCCTTCACATGTCAAGCGTAGATCCAGTTTGCCAATTTTTTATATTTATTTTTCAAATGTTCTCCTTTTCTTTTCAAATTTTATTTTCACCACTTTCCTTTTAAGCATAACTCAAACAAGGCTGGATTTAAATCACATCAACATGATCACAAGGGTTTTTGCAATATACTCACAGTGAACCATCGAAAGGTTATGTACCTCGTCGTATGTTGTGCACAATGTGTTGCAGCGCATCCAATGCCTTGTCTGTCTCCAATTCGAATCAAGCTCGAGGACTTACCCGCTCAAATTTGAAATCTTTCCTGCAGGGGTTAGTCCATGCATACAACCGATATCTATATATGCATTTACTCAAAGATTCATTAATCAAACTTGACACCATGTTTAATTTGATTAAAGGAGACCATTTTAACCTAAGCACCATGCTTAATTTTTAAAAAGGTCTATGAATGTACCTCGAGAATACATTCAAACCAGAGCATATGAGAATAGATAAAGGAAGCATGATAACCTTACCAAGCATTTTTTTCAAATGGAGATATCATGAGTGGTGAACTTCGGGTTACCTCCCGAAAGGGCTTTGTTTAAAGTCAAAAACAAGACAAGATACTTACCTTAGCATATTTACCGTTGGCTATGGATGATTAGTTTAGAATTTCCATCACGGTAGTTCCTTGGCTCTTGGTGATGTCATTGACGGTGACGCGGTTGCACGTGGATTGCAAGTGCATACTAAATGTTGGGATTTCCCCAACAAGTAGTTGGCAACGCGGCAGAACACGAGCAGACGTCTTTTCTCATGAAAGCAAGCACAAGAACCAAGGATGCAAGGCAAGGTGGAGCTAGGAGCCATATGGGGACTACCGAGGTGAAACGCCACAATGGCATGTACACCCGGTTGTCTTAATCCCGCTAAGACTCACCGGCTATATCTCTCTCTCTCTCTTTTTTAATTTGTTAAGCAAGAAATGCAAGAACTAGCATCACCTGAAAACCAAGATAAATTTTGTACCAATGGAACTTGTCGTGTAACACTTACTGACCTCCCCCACACTTGGATTTTTGTGTATCGCAGGACACCCAAAAATCAAGTGTGTAGGCCTCCTTTGAATTTGTTCCATCACCAGAACTTACCAAGGTGTTGCAGCTGTTGCAGCTCTCATGTTCTTAAGCATTGCACCCTTCGTTCTTTTCAGTTGCAACCTGTAATGGTTAGTGACCAAAAATACCCGAAGGGAACTTATCCTAAAAACATGTTCTTGCTCTTTTTTTTAACTTGGGAGCCCATCACTTGAAAATCCTAAGGAGGGATAGGAGAAAACCGAGGTCTCTTGGCAGCTTAGCTGGGGGCAAGAATTGACGGTGGAGGGCACCGACTTTCTTTGAACAGAGGAGGCCTGGGGTCGGCCGACCCTAGCACGGCTCTGTTCCAGCAAAGCTTTCAAGGGTTGCACTAGATCCGCTGGTCGTTAACTAATGGCAATTGAATTCGCTGCAGAAGGGCCAGGGCTAGGTCAGCCGATCGATGGGGTCGGGCGATCCTGGCTCAGGGACCATTCTGCTGAACCTTCGCAGCGATATACAAGATGCAAGGGCTGTTGTAAATCTGAATGAATATGGCGCACGAAAGGCAGCCACAGGTTGGGCGACCCATGTGGTCGGCCGACAGGCCTGTTGGCACCTCTCAAGCCCAGCTGGCTCGGCTATCCTATGTGGTCCCGGCTCATTAAGATTATGTATGTGTATTCAGGAGCGAGGGATCCAAAGGGATTTCAAGATAAAAGACTCCAAGTTTAAATTTCAATGCACAAATTGATTTGGAATGTAAACATGCAAAGATTTGGAATTTAAACATGCAGAGATTGAAATTCAAAAATGCAATGTGAAATAAATATGAGATACATACCGATTTACCTGTCGGTGAGGACTCGTCAGTTTACGTCCATCGAGTGAGGACGTCTCCATCATAAGTTTTAACTTTATGCAGCATTTGGAGATGGTTTGTATCACCATACCTGTTTGTCTTCTTCGGACGGGATCATGTAGGCCTTGGTGTTGAGCCTTGGCCTTGGGTCCGTTCGTGTTGGTCTTCCCATGAAATGGGCTGGCGTGTACCAATTTGACAGATGCTAGCCTAAGAATGAACGCGGAGTCTCTCATGTTCAGCTCTGGGCCGGTTTGCGAACCAGAGTGAATCGAGAACTCACGAATCGTTCTATCGGCAGTAGCACTCGTTGATATTGGTGGTGTAGGATTGACTGGAGTTGCCGCCGATCAGACTACCTAGGAAGATACGATGCAAGACCGTATTTCCCGATAATCTTGGGTTGTCGATGAAGTCCATTGGCAGTTCAAGACCAATCATACACTACCCTGTTCCACATCAAAGAGAAACTGAGCAAAGATAACCCTGCCGGAGTAGTGGTAATTAATCATGCTATTAATTGAGTACATGGGTTAACCACACTCTTCAACCATTGCCGTTCCCCGGCAACGGCGCCAGAAAGCTTGTTGGTATTTCTTACGTCGCAGATAAATCCGCAAGCGCACGGATACCGTTGTAGCTTTCATCCGAAAGTATTCAGGGTATCGAATCCACCGGGAAGGCAGTGGTTGACTAGAGTAGTTATCCATTGTATTCAATCATAACATTATTAATATATCAAACTCCAGCAAGGGGTAAACATTGATAGATGGGTAGTGTGACACACAGAAGGTTTCATTGCTCATCATATAAGTCTAGTTAATATTAAGGTCCTAAAAGAGAACCAGGGGTTCTATGTACTTCTTGCATATGGGTTACATTCCTACAAGCGTATCCTATACAAGCTTAGCAAGGGACACATGTTAGAGGGCAAATCGAGGAGTCGTGGGATCCCCTCATCCAAGGGTACTGTCACGATGTTTATCACTAAGGCCTGCAAACGCCCAGACCCGAACGCCGAGGATTACAAGGGACGGACAGGGCTGTCACCACCTGCCGCCTACCTCTTACTACGTAGGGAAGGGTATCCCCAATGGTATTTCATACCCCAAACACCACGTTTGTAATATGAAATAACTACTCTATTTATTGTCCAGATAAACAGAGCAACCTTGCGGTGCATTGGGCCATTGCCATAACATGCATCCACTATACTAAGGTGTAAGACATACATCTTATATGATGAACACACAAGACTATAAGTCAAATAACATAAGCAAGACAGTAATTCCATTAATAGCTCTAAGTCTTATAAGTAAACAAAAGATACAAGATAACTGAGCTCTAGGCTTACCAAGACTCCGTCGGAAACCCGTAGAAGCTCAACTCCTAGAACTACTTCACTACTAACTAAGACTAGAATGTGTGGCAAAGAGAGCTCTTCCTTCTTGGTGTGTGATGTTCAATGCCCGGTATGCAGCTATTTATAGCTTGTAGAGGCGGTTAGGCGTGGACACGTGGAAGATGAGGACGAACGGACTCAGTCACAGGTCGGGCGATTCGGGGAGATCGGCCGACGTAGGATCCACCGCCTTGAGTGATGCACGGCGTAGATGGACTCCTGGAGGCGGTGGGAACGCGCACCAGAAGGATGAGGCGGTTTGGCCTCCGGACCAGGTCGGGCGACCGGCTCGGTCGGCCAACCGTCCACCGACACCGATCGGGCCCATCTTCGGCTGAGTGACTGAGGAGTGGGTCCTAATGACGGTTCCAGGTGGGTTTGCTCACTTTGAGTACGTTTAGATATGTTGGTGGGCCCCTCAATCCATGTGAACTCCTCTTGGACCATTCCCCTCTCTTCGATTCAACCGTCATGGATTCAACGGCTATGATGGTCCTGAAGTGTGCTTCTTTCCTGTGGCCAAATATGGGCTCCATTGGGCTTGGGCCCAGGTCGGCCGACCTAGGGGGTCGGGCGACCTGGCCCTAAGCCCAAATCTCCTCCTCTTTTGCCAATTAGTCTATGCATTCACATATTCACCAAAACTTGTTGAATTGATTAGATATAAACCCTATCACTATGTTTGGTGATTATATTTGACATATTCTCTGCAGGAGTTGACGACTAAAAGTGGTACTTAAGGATCGTCAACAGGGCTCCTCACTGTGATAGGTGTCTTAGTACTTGCAAAGCTAAGATAGTATTCAATAGAATAGATGGATGTCTAATCATGTTGAATACCTTGGAGTGCACCTAGTGCCACGGATTTGTATTGGTAGCCCCAGGTGGTGACAGCCCTGACGGCCTACGTAGTCCACCACGTGAGAAGCATTAGACAGTAGTAGGACCATTGCTTGGCTTGCCTTGCCCCCTTCTCATCCCTTTCCGGGCTTGGACAGTTGGGCGTCCCAAAGCAAGTAATACAGTAAACAACTTGAGCTATCCTTTGATTATCCAGAATACCTAGAAATAACCCTTTCCACCTTCTACACATTTATCACTTCTGTTGTCCTTGGTCGTTCTTATCTTGTCACTAGTACACACACATTCCCTGTGGATTCGATACCTTGGAATACTCTCGGGTGAAAGCTACATCGCTATCTGTACGCTTGCAGATTTATCTCTGATTGTTAAAAATACCAACAAAAATACAACTCTATCTATCGCGCTAATAAATAGAGCACCGTAAGGCACATTGAGCCTATGTCATAGCATATATTCACTTGAACAAGGTGCAAGACATAAGTAGTATATACTAAGTAGATAAAGTATAACTGAGGCATGCAACATAAGTATGAATATACTTCCATTAAGCTCAGAGTATTACAAGTAAGTAAGAGAATACAAGAACTAAACTCTAGAACTTACCAAGACTCCTCCGGAAGCCCTTCAGAAGATCTACTACTAGAACTATCACTACTAAGACTAAGACTAAGCTTGTAGCAAAGGAGAGCTCTTCTTCTGGTGTGTGTTGAGTACGGCGCCCTTTGCAGGTATTTACAGCATTACATAGGCGGTTGAAGTAGGCCAGAGGTGATTGTGGTAGTTTGGAGGTGGGCCCAGGTCGGCCGAAGTGCCCTGGTTGACCGACCCTCCGATGAACCGCCTCGAGCAATGCACGGCGTAGATGTACTCCTGATGGCGGTTCACAGGTACTGGTCAAGGGGGGAGCGAAACGGCCGCAGGGCCAGGTCGGCCGACCTGGTGCCGCTGCCTTTCGGCCCCACTCTTCTCTGGTAGACTGCCATGTTTGTCCTTATGACGGTTCCAGGTGGGTATACTTGGTTTGCGTGCATTTGAGTTGAGGTGTGGGCCCTTCAATCCATGGGAGTGACATGTGGCTCATCCCTTACCCTTGACTTCAACCGACCATGATTCAACGTCCATGATCATCTCCTAGTGTGCTTCTTGACCTGTGTGGAGGATGGACTTGAACGGTGTCCAGGCCAGGTCGCCCAACCTCGCCATGTCGGCCGACCTGGGCATGTGCCCAATTTTGTCCATCTTTTGCACCGTGGTCCCTGTACTCAAATATATTCTGGACATGCATGCTACAACATTATTTGAATACAAATGCCTAAGTTATGCCTTATCTTTATTGGTTTTCTGAGCCCATTGACGATCGGATTTTCGTTATAAGGACCGTCAACAACTCCCCCAAGCTTAGCCCTATGCTCGTCCTGAGCAAAGACTAGAACTTTTAGGCTTAGTGGATCAGGAGTTGCTTCCCCATTACTCCTCAAAAGTACCAGTGGTTCAACAAGATATTCTTCCAAGAATTGAATAAGCTGGTAAAATAAACTTCCCTTATTACCTTGGCCTTCTATGGGGCTTGTAGCTTCTCCTTGTCTTGGGCGGTTGGTAGCCAGAACGATTTAGACCAAGTACCTTGCCTCCTTCCTTGCTTGAAAATCAAACCAGAGGTTTTGGAGTTTTTTTCAAAAAGGCAGAGTTTCTTAGGTGGTTCTAACGAGTCACTCAAGGTGTATTTCCTTACCAAGATCCTCTCTCAACTCTCATTTCACTCATTGAAGTGGAGATTGTGCTTGGAGAGTTTTGTAGCTTACTTGCATTGCACATATTGTAAAGTCAAAACCAGGATTTGAAGAGAAGTAAGTCATACTCTCAAACCAAGATGTGCACGTGTGTGGATGGCATGATAAATGATAGCTCCTTTTTGTAAGTTCCTCTTCCCCTTATCAAGATTGCTTTTAGAGACATGGCTATTCTTTCTAAACCAAGAGCCTTTATGTGCTCTCTCTCTCTCTCTTTTTTTACATACTTGGACCTTCATGTGTCCATATATTTTTTTTTCATCAACCCATGTCACTTTTTGCAATAAAGTTGGGAAAGAGTACCACACTTTATGTAGAGCTTTTATTTAGTGGATGGATGGCATGCTTACTTCCAGATTAGAAGCGGAACATGTATATGATGGTGTGTGCGTGATCTTGGCTTTAAAAGCATGAAGTAAATCTCTAAGAATCACAATGATCTTGACAAAACTCAATGCAACAACAAGCAACATTTGTAGGGGTTTAAACAATATGAGCTTTGGTAGGAAATTTAATCACCATAAGGAACTCTTTATTTTATTTTTTAAAAGAAAACTCCAGTCATCAAGTCTTGCTTGGTAAGATCTTAAGGTAACTCAAGTCTTATCATATTATAGCCAACAACAACCTAGACTAGAGCTTGCATATGCTACCCACAGATTGACAAGATAACAGAAAAGATCATGCTCAACCAGCAAACTCAAAGCTTAGGAGAATAGCAGGTCGAAACGTACGTACAAGAAATAAATAAGAGCAACTATTCATCATATCCAAAATAAAGACTTAAGCATAAACTTATGACATTAAGGGACTAACCTAGATAGCTCTCATTTACTAACTTTATTCTGAAAGAAAACTTTATTCATAAATGCTTACCTGAACTTACCTGATTGAGGGTCCTCCCCCAAGCTATTTTGTTGATACCGATGAACCTGTCGGCGCAGGACTCGTGTTTTACGTCATTGAGCGAAGACTTCTCCGTTGTTGGATTAGCTTGATGAAGCAGCATCTGACCCTGGAGATGAGGATACAGATGATTTAACCCGCCATACCTGTTTTACCTTCTTCTGGCGGTCGACAGCTTGTTCCGGTGCTTTCTTCGCCCGTGCTTTCATACCTCGTATAGGCTTCTTATTCTTCGCGTGATACCGGATAGGGAATTGCTTTTCCCAGATTTTTCCATGAATTTTATCAAGCTATCTTTTTCTGGAGGTGTAACCTCCACTTCCTTCACATTCTGACTATTCCTCCCGTATTTAATCTTGATCATGGAGCATTGCTTCATTTTTGGCCTGAACTCAAACTTCTCTTTCTTTCCATTAATGTGGGGCTGGATCTCTCCAGCACCCACATTAATGTGAGCATCTGCTGTGCTCAACAAGGGTCGCCCAAGGATGAGCGATAAGTCGTTGCTCACGTCCATGTCCAATACCACGTAGTCGATAGGGACGAAGCAATCCCGGATGCGCACCGTAATGTCCTCGGCTATCCCCTCTGGGTAGCGGACCATGGAGTCGGCCAGATGTAGTCTCATGGGAGTAGGGGACAAGGTAGTATAATTTAGGCAGTCGAATACTACCTTTGGCATGATGTTGATGCTTGCCCCTAAGTCATAGAGTGCGTGCTTGAAACACTGTGTCCTGATTGTGCACGTGATGGTGGGACACCTTGGGTCCTTCTTCTTTTTCGGGACCTTGTTTAAGATGGCTGCACTGCACTCCTCAGTCAAAATTACGACCTTGGTACTTGGGAGTGGACGTTTGTTGTTTAGTATGTCCTTCAAGTACTTGGCGTAGGTCGGCACCTGCAAGCATCCAGCAATGGCACATGTATGTTTAACTTTTGAATGATCTCTATGAACCTGGCAAATTGTTCGTCTGCCGATGGTTTCTTCTGGCGTTGAGGGAATGGCAAGATGTTGGAGTCATAGAACTCATGTGGTACAGTTTGTCCTGCTGGTGCCAGCTCAGCTTCAGGCTCTTCTCCTTCTTCTGGGATCTCCTTCCTCGGCGCTGCTGTCTTCCCTGCATGGTTAGGTGGAACTGGATCTCGAGTAGCCTTACCGCTCCTCGTAGAAACAACGTTTTCAATTTCAAAGGAGGAATCCGGTTGTTCGGGAATTCGCCCCTTGTCTCCAGAAGGAACAGCGGCGGCTAGCTGAGCTAACTAGGTTTCTAACATTTTATTAAAGCTCAGCTGGCTCTGGAAGGTGGAGGACAAACTTTCTATTTTAGAGTTTATGCCCTCCAGAGCCTTATCATTAGCAGGAAGCCTTTTTGAAATAGATTCATTAATCTTGGCCTGACCAAGGACAAGATCTTTCAGAGAGGGTTGATTAGAGAAGGAGTTGTTGTTGTTACCTCCCTGGTAGAATGGGCGTTGCTGGTTCCAGTTCCCTTGAGGCCGGTACCCGTTGTTACCGTTTATGAACTGTACCTCCTCTTGTGTCTCGGGGCAATTGTTCCCTGAGTGGCAGGTTTCTCCACATACCTCACACGTTATGTGTGAATCCAGTGGCCCTTCATTATCGGCACCATCTTTGGTGCGGTTGTCAAGGCGCTTCATGATGAGGTCCATCTTGGCGCCCAGCATGTCCACCTCCTTTACAGTGTGCATACCGCGTTTGCGCCCCTGAAGGCGGTCGTCATTCCAGGCTTGGTTTGACACCATCTTCTCGATGAGCAACTTTGCGGCGGCCACGGTCAAGGAGAGGAATGCTCCTCCAGCAGCAGCATGCATACGTTCACGGGCGGTCTGGGACAACCCATGGTAGAAGTTCTGGAGTAGGAGCCACTCTTGCATACCGTGGTGTGGGCATGCCAGGATGTAGTCCTGGAACCGATCCCATGCCTCGGATACAGTCTCCCCAGACTCTTGCTGAAAGCTGGAAATTCTTCCCTGAAGGGCATTGGTTTTCCCAATGAGGAAGAACTTGGCCAAGAATGCATTGGAGCACTTGGTCCATGTGTTCACCGCCTCACGGTTGGAATAGAACCATTGTTTGGCTCTTGCCAATAGCAAGAATAGGAACAAGCGGAGCCGGATGGCCTCTTGTTTGACTGCCTGGATAGTGATGGTGCTGCACACGTCCAGGAAGTGCTGCAAGTGAGCACTAGTGTCTTCATTGGCCTTCCCACGGAAAGGGCTGGCCTACACCATGTTGATTAGCGGGGCTTTGAGCTCAAAAGCATGGTCCCCCACAACCACTTTCGGACCCGTAGGGATCTGGGCAGCGGACGGGGCGGAGTAGTCGCAGATTGCCTATCGGCCATGGCTTCTTGTAGTTGGGGTGCTACGGGAACGGGTTGTTCTCCTTGGTTGGATGACTCTCCGATGACTGGCTCAGTCTCTGACATGAACACCTGAGGGATTATGACACAAGAACGTACCCTCCTTCCTGTGGTATTCGGGTTCTCGACGTAGTTGGATGGTAATTGGAAACCAATCATACACTACCATGTTTCACGTCACAGAGAAACAGAGCAAAAGGGTAAACCTGCTAGATTACTGGCAATTAATCATGCTGCATTAAATACATGGATGATCAAGACTCTTTAACCATTGCTTTCCCCTTCAACGGTGCCAGAAATGCTTGTTGGTACTTCTTAGCATCACCACTTAGATTAGTGATGGCACGAGAGATGCCTCATCGTAAATCTAAACGTTACAGATATTCTGCAAGCGCACAGAAGTACATTGTAGCATTTCACCCGGGAGTATTCCAGAGTATCGTTATTTGTTTATCCACAAGGAAAGAGTTTAGTTAAAGAGAGGTGTCATCCAATGCATTTACTTACAACACTATTAATATACCTTAATCTAGATAGGGGTAAAGGATATGGAATTGAAATAATAATGTGACACACAAAAGTTCATTGCTCATCATTATGGTAGTCTTAGTTAGTCATAGAACATTAGTAAAGATTACAAAGGGGTTCATTAGCATCATACATATGGGACTTGGATATACTACAATACCCTATACAAGCTCATACAATGGACATATGCAAGAGGACATATTGAGGTGTCCAATGGTTCCCTCATCAAGGGATGACAGCGTCGTATCATAAAGGCCTAATATCATCTCCTGAACATGGAGGATTACAAAGGACGGACAGGGCTGTCACCACCTGCCGCCTACCTCTACTAATCCGTGGGGCAGCGATACCCTCAACAGTATTCCATAACCCAAACACCATGTTTGCACTATGAAATACAACTCTATCTATCGTGCTAATAAATAGAGCAACCGTAAGGCACATTGAGCCAATGTCATAGCATATATTCACTTGAACAAGGTGCAAGACATAAGTAGTATATACGAAGTAGATAAAGTATAACTAAGGCATACAAGATAAGTATGAAGGTATTTTCATTAAGCTCAGAGTATTACAAGTAAGTAAGAGAATACAAGAACTGAACTCTAGAACTTACCAAGACCCCTCCGAAAGCCCTTCAGAAGATCTACTACTAGAACTATCACTACTAAGACTAAGACTAAGCTTGTAGCAAAGGAGAGCTCTTCTTCTAGTGTGTGTTGAGTATGGCGCCCTTTGCAGGTATTTATAGAATCACATAGGCGGTTGGAGAAGGCCAGAGGCGGTTGTGGTAGTTTGGAGGTGGGCCTAGGTCGGCCGAAGTGCCCTAGTCGGCCGACCCTCTGATGAACCACCTCGAGCAATGCACGGCATAGATGGACTCCTGATGGCGGTTCACAGGTACTGGTCAAGGGGGAGCGAAACGGCCGCAGGGCCAGGTCGGCCGACCTAGCCAGGTCGGCCAACCTGGTGCCGCCGCCTTTTGACCCCACTCTTCTCTGGTAGACTGCCGTGTGGGTCCTTATGACGGTTCTAGGTGGGTATACTTGGTTTGCGTGCATTTGAGTTGAGGTGTGGGCCCTTCAATCCATGAGAGGACACGTGGCTCATCCCTCACCCTTGACTTCAACCGACCATGATTCAGTGTCCATGATCATCTCCTAGTGTGCTTCTTGACCTTTGTGGAGGATGGACTTGAACGTTGTCCAGGCCAGGCCGACTGCCGACCTGGGCCTGTGCCCAATTTTGTCCATCTTTTGCACCGTGGTCCCTGTACTCAAATATATTCTGGATATGCATGCTAC
Source organism: Alloteropsis semialata (assembly GCA_004135705.1). Lineage (NCBI taxonomy): Eukaryota > Viridiplantae > Streptophyta > Magnoliopsida > Poales > Poaceae > Alloteropsis > Alloteropsis semialata. The sequence continues at coordinate 42,473,482 of CM014277.1, forward strand.
AACATTATTTGAATACAAATGCCTAAGTTATGCCTTATCCTTACTGGTTTTCTGAGCCCATTGACGGTTGGATTTTCGTTATAAGGACCGTCAACAATCACCTGTCTTTTCTTCGGAGGAAAAAAAACTCAACAAAAAGGCATGGATTAATATCAGCCCCCTTTTATATGGCTGGTCTGGCCTTCTTTTATGTGTGCACAGGCACCTCAAGGACTAGAAAAGCACCAAACTGGCTCAACCAGGAAACTTGATTCCTTCTCAACCCGGACTTTATCTTAAATACACCAGGTCAAACTGGTTGCTGTTACATTCGAAAGTTGCAATAAAGATGGTTCCAACTGCAGCCCTGCCTTGCTCTCCTCTCTAGGCTCTCCAAGTCCCTCAGTTGGCCGGCTCTCTCCCTCCCATAGCTGACGACGAGACAAGGTGGGCCGACCCCTACTCCCTCTTCCTTTTAGTAGTTGTTTCATATATTTTAGAGTTTTAGTCTGCCCGAATTGGCTCTCTCTGGCCGTTTACAGTCAAAAGCCCCTCTCTGGCTATCATCGTCGCCGGCAGCTGCCCTGGTGGTAGCTAGGTGAGTGGAAACAAAATTAAATCCTCCTCCACATCCATCCAAGTGGATCCATGTCTCTCACTCCGCCAGGATCCACTTTTCCTCGCTGTCCGCTCCTTCGATTAGAGCAGATCTGTTTCGCCTCTCCTCTGTCTTGATCTGCTTGCAATTGACCCAGCCTCAGTAGTTCTTGCTGCACCTCTGGCCTTCAGAGCAGTGCATCTCGCTGCCTACAATGCATAGCAGATTGTTGACGGCTGTTAGTGCACCAAGATCGTGAAATGCAAGTGCACGGATCGTGTATAGCTTTTCCCTTAGAGTATCGAGCAAGAGGAAGATGGTATGTTGACATAATATAAGCATGTGAAGCTATGAGCGATACATATCCAAAGCCAGTGGCGGAGGACGAAAAAATTTTAAGGTATGGCAAAATCATATAGACAATAAAGTGAAACTTATATTGAAGGTGGTATACTGGTATAGACAATAAAAAAAATTCAGCATCTTGTCTTGCGGGCCTTGCGGTCTCAGGCACTTGGCATCACCTGCCGGCTGCCGTGCCTTAAACAAAATGAAATTGCGGGCCTTGCCAAAATTGTGGAAACGGACTGGATTTGGTCCATTAAACAATAAAGCCCACTCATTGGACTGGACACTGAAGTCTAACATAATGGTTCGCATTGGCCCACTGTGTTGTTTCCTCTTCTTCCTGATGCTCTCTCGTCGCTCGTGCATGGACAGAGTCAAGCTTCATCTATGGCCGCCACCAGGAAATCCAATCGAAGGCCTGGGAGTTCTTCTAAAAAAAATCAAGGTATGGCAGCCGCCCTACCTTGCCCTACCGGGTCCTCTGCCCCTGCCCAAAGCAATGCTGGCTAACTACTAAGATATCACAAAAGGATTCGGCGATTACAAATCAGGATCTCCTTACAACCCCATGGACAAACGAGAACTTTACCCCATAAAGCTAGGCATGATGTTGCTATTCGTGGTGGGGAAGCCTTTGGCGTAGAGATGATCTCCTCGCTGTCCTCCAACTTGTGGCAGCTCCGGGATCATGGCCAGGGTTCTAGCACCGCTTTTCTCTTGATGTAGTCTCCAATGGTGGCTCAGGGTTTGCTCTGGATGCTCTCCTTGATGTGGTTGACCCCAGGGGTATTTGTAGGCATCTCTAGAGCATGGCGGCTGGGAAAACATTAGGGTTTTGCCAATACTTTGTGCCAAAGAAAGGGGGCCAGCCAGCTTGGCCCCTTCCTTGGCCGCCTCGTGCTCATTCTTCTCATGCAATCCTTCCTCCTTAAGCCTTGTCCATATACTTAATTAGGTCCATGTTCAAGCCCGCCCAATTATGTCATATTTCCTACCATAACACAATATACTCCAAAATACAAAACACTTGCAAAAACAGGTTATTTCATGTGCCAAGTGGCAGGTTAGTATAAGGATTAATCCAAAAGCTCCACAAAAAAGGCACTACAAAGGTGACAATAACGAGCGCTAACATTCCCCCACGCTTAGCTCTTTTGCGTCCTCGAGCAAGTCGAATCACTACAAACCACTTTTGGGGTTAGACAAGGTTCTAGATTTCAAATTATAACTGGCAAGCATATCCAATACCTAGCCTTCAAGCAATTAACAGAGGAGCAGCAAGGATAATCAAAGCACGGGCGTAAAAAGTTTTATCCAAGCAAAAATTAACCCCACAAACTCTTACCTTCAGCTAGGAAACTCGAGTATCGACCATACTTACTTTCTTGCCTTCTTTGGAGGGTTTTTCTTCTTTAGACATGAAAACAATCTCTCTGCAACAAGATTTAGACCAAAATCCCCTTCCAAGATCTCACACATCGCTCAATAAAAGTGGCTATCCTATTTATTTTGTAAGCCCTCAACTCTCAAAAGGTCTCTCAAGAACAGATGGTGGAGCTATGGGAATGGCTAGAAAGTTAATAAAAATGTTATCAAGTTAAGAAAAACCTCTAGTGGTTACTTACCTTCTGTTGACAGTCCTTATAACAAAAATCTGACTGTCAATAGCCTCAAAAAATGAATGAAGACTAAGCATAACTTAGGCATTTATACTCAAATAATATTGTAGCATGCATATCTGGAATATATTTGAGTACAGGGACATTGGAGCGAAAGATGAAGGAGATTGAGCCTAGGCCCAGGTTGGTCAACTTGGCTAGGTCAAGCGACCTGGCCTGGAACCCACTCGTACCCATTCTCCTCTTAGGTCAAGAAGCACACCAAGGGATGATCCTAGCCACTGAAACAAGGTCAGTTGATGTTAAGGATGAGAGATGAGTCACGTGTCACTCACATGGATTGAAGGGCCCACATCTCAAATCCAATTTACTCAAAATGGGCGTACCCACCTGGAACCGTCATAGGGACCCACATGGCAGCCTACCAGAGAAGTGTGGGACCAAGGTCGGCCGACCTACTGCTGCGGCCGTTTCGCTCCCCCCCCTGATCAGTACCTGTAAACCGCCATTAGGAGAACATCTGGACCATGCATAGCCAGAGGCGGTGCATCTGAGGGTCGGCCGACG
>CM014277.1:42476700-42497824 GCA_004135705.1 Alloteropsis semialata
AGAAGTCCTCCTGTCGTCCCTTGATGACGGAACCACTGGACACCTCTATATGTCCTCTAACAAATGTCCCTTGTATGAGCTTGTATAGGATAAGGTTGTATATTCAAGTCCCATTTGTATAATGTTCATGAAACCCTTTGTGATCTTTACTAATGTTCTATTCACTAACCAAGACTTACTTAATGATGAGCAATGAACTTTTGTGTGTCACTTTACCCTCAACACGCTATATCCTTTACCCTGCTTAGACTTTGGTAGATTAATAATGTTATAAGTAAATACATTGGATGACACCTCTCTTTAACTAAATGCTTTCCCTGCGGATAAACAAATAATGATACTCTGGAATACTCCTGGGTGAAATGCTACAACGTACTTCTGTGCGCTTGCAGAATAATGTAAACGTTAAGAAATACCAACACCTTCTGAGCCATTGATCATGAGAGTATCACAATAATGTGAGGATTTCAAGGATGATAAGATTAAGAATGGTGGACATGTGCAAAGGCAAAGAACATAATTGACTCCAAGGCACAAATGTCGTTCTCGTCGTCGGATTGCACATTGTTGGAATTAAAGATTTGTTCTCGACGAAAAGATGGTATTCCTTTGCACTTCTTTTATTCTCCCGACAATAGGATTCTCCTTCTTTTCATTTCTTTTATTTTCCATCTTTTCTCTTTCTTCTTCTTTTCTTTCTTTTCTTTTTCTCTTCATGAAAATAGGATTCTCCTTCTTTTCATTTCTTTTATTTTCCATCTTTTTTCTTTCTTTTCTTTTTCTCTTCATGAAGTTGTCATCTCTTCTCCGAACCTCCTCTTGAACCAATCCTTCATATAAATAATAAAGGAAGTTTTTTTAGCATCGCTGATTTTTCCGTTCCCGAGCTGAGGTTGGAACAACCTGAGCCAGCCGGCCTAGAGGACTAGGCTGGTCTCCCAGGCTCTTTCCTAGCTTGTTTCCGGCTCTGTCTTTTGCAATCTTCTTTCTTATTTTCTCCATAGCCTATATATGTTCCAACTTCGGCCTAAAAATAGAACAAATTTTTGAGTAAATGAGTTGTGTTCAAGGGAAAGATAATAAAATATTGAATTTTTGGTTCAGATTTTGGAATCTAGTAGATCAAATGAATGTTCCATTGAAGAACTCTCAATACCGAATTGTGTCAAGGCTAGCAATAAGAGATAATAGTCAAGGACAAGATCAGTGCTCGAAATTAAACCTTCCAAGAGAGAAGGATCTTAACCCAACTCATTGAGTCTCAAATGCTTGTGGTGGAATGATTAAAATAGAAATTTAAGCTTTGGATGGTAGGTATAGCTCTCATATTGGAATAAAGATTGATCAACCTTGTAGTTATAGGGGTTTTGTATTAAGCTTTAAATAAATTACCTTCGAGTGAAGCTTTACTTGTCAGCACCATCTAAACTAAGTCCTATATTATGATAGAGCATGGGTATTGCAAGAATAAAACATCTACTAAGCTCAACAAAGATATTCAATTCCAGATAATGCTCATGATCAAAGCTTAAAAGAACAAGATAAGACAAGCAAGCAAACGTAAATTAAAGCATGATCCAAAGATTAAAATTAAAGACTCTCTTTATTTGATTTTCAGGATGCACGCCAAATTAAGACTCTCACACATATTAACTTAAGACTCTCATGTAACTCACGACCTCGACAAAAAGAAAACTAACACTTCAGCAAAAACTATGAGCTGTCACAACCCCTCCCCCCTCCCCGCTTGAAACTTATGACGTCCTCGTCGTGAACAAAATTAGCACAAGGGTGAGACGCTCATAGACACTCTCAATGGCACTGACCGCAAGAACACTTGGGGTGGCTACTTCCTCTATCCCCACGATTCTTCAAACTCCCATGCATGCTGAAAATCTTCCTCACGTTGCGATTGAGGAAATTGTAGTCATCTTTCGTACGCCTCTTAAGATCTTCTATCCTTTGATTATGACACGATGGTTTGTAAGTCGTCATCGAGGGCTTCGAAGAGATCTTGGACATTACTTCGGCAAGCAGGGCAACATCCCAAGTGTTGCTCAAAGGTGCTCAGGGCATCACCGTCATTGGGATCTTCATCCTGCACATCACGGCGTCGATCCTCCGGTTTGTCATCGTCTTGGTCGCCTCCTACTTCTTCCCAAACACACCCATCGTCATTGCCATGTTGGTGGTTCACCACAGCTCCCCACGAGCTAGGGCTTCAGTCATCCACCCAATCACTATCCCCGCCGAAATCTGTAGGTTCGGGGGTCTTCTCGGTGTATTCTTTCCACTTCAACCCAATTGGTCGATCGAAACAACTTGGAGGGATGAGCACGGGCCTGGTCTCAAGCTTGGGCTCATCGTTGTCACTCACGACAATGATCAGCTGACACTCTGTGAGTTGTTTGCGTGGCACATGTCCACCGACCCTCATTCGAAGCTGAGTTCGCTTCATAGATGGGAGCTTGAGATCGTAACTCATGGCCTCTTCTCGAAGGAGCTTGGCTGTGGATGAAGGTGGATGACACGCTGGCCAGCCTGGGGGTGTTGTGCCAGCCGAAATTAGCCCCTCCTTCACTGCTCCTGCTTCTACGCTCAGGCTCCTGGTCTTCATAGTAGTCTTCATCTAGCTCGAGGTGGTGATGTGGCTTGGAAAAATATGAGATTTTCGACCTAACCTAGTCATCTATTTATATCCCTAAAGTCTTGGACTGGAAGCTAAATCTTTCCAACATTAAATTGCTCGAACTCATAGATTTAGATTCCTAATTTTGTACTCTCCAAAACCAGAGCAAACCGAGGCGAAGGCAGCGCTGAAACACCCTATGCGGGCTGCCCTGGTGGGCCTTGGGCCCATCGGCCCAGGGCATTTTTGTGCCCCAAACCCCCAAATTTTTTCAGGGTGGTTTTTACTTAAAATCTAGACTAAATTCCGACAAGGTCCAAAAATTGCACATAGGAAACCAAAAAATAAATAAAAGAAAAAATTATTTACAAACACATTTTGTTTATCATCATTAGGTTCGACACTCTGGCTCATCCTCCATAACATAGATGTCAATGTAGTGGAGGGGCATGACATCGGGCTCCAAGAACACTTTGAGTCGCTGCCCATTCACCATTTATTGATCTCCTTTGATGTCTGTTGGTATTTCTTATGGTCGTAGATAAATCCGCAAGCGTACGGATACCGTTGTAGCTTTCAACTGGAAGTATTTAGGGTATCGAATTCACAGGGAAGGCAGTGGTTGAATAGAGTAATTATCCATTGTATTCAATCATAACATTATTAATATACCAAAGTCTAGCAAGGGGTAAACATTGATAAAGAGGGTAGTGTGACACACAGAAGGTTTCATTGCTCAAATATGTAAGTCCAGTTAATATGAAGATCCTAAGAGAGAACCAGGGATTCTATATACTTCTCACTTATGAGTTACATACATTATAAGTGTACATTATACAAGCTCAGCAAAGGATACATGTTAGAGGGCAAATCGAGGAGTCATGGGATCCCCTCATCCAAGGGTACTGTCACGATGTTTATCACGAAGGCTTGCAAACGCCCAAACCCGAACGGCGAGGATTACAAAGGCCCAGCGGGGCTGTCACCACCCGGGGGCTACCTCTGAATATGTGGGGTAGGGTATCCCCAATGTTATTCCATATACCAAACACCATGTTTGCCATACGAAATACAACTCTATTTATTGTCCACCTAAACAGAGCAACCTTGCAGCACATTGGGCCATTGCCATAACATGCATCAGCTAAACTAAGGTGCAAGACATAGAACTTATATGATGAACAAATAAGGCAATAAGCCAAATAACATAAGCAAGATAGCAATTTCATTAAAAGCTCAAAGTATTATAAGTAAACAAAAGATACAAGATAACTAAGCTCTAGGCTTACCAAGACTCCTTCGGAAGCCCATAGAAGCTCGACTCCTAAGACTACTTCACTACTAACTAAGACTAGAACTTGTGGCAAAGAGAGCTCTTCCTTCTTGGTGTGTGTTGAATGAAGGAGTGGAGGCCTCTATTTATAGTGGAGGAGATGCCTTGAAGATGTGGATATGCTTCACTTGATTCTAGGGAATATTCTCCCCCAATTCCTTTCCACCCACCCACCTATACGCAAACCGACCTCCAGGAGTCGGTCAGGGGCGCCAGAATCGCGCCCACCGACCTCCTGGGGTCGATAGGGGCAAAAACCAGAGAAAACCGCGTGGGAATAGGTCAAAACAGGAGAAGAACCAGATCTGAGTGTTCTGTATGTCGGTTGCTGGAAAACCGGCAGAAAACCCATCAAAACCGGCCTCGGGGCTCCTGGACCGCGCGACCTCGAGTAAAACCGGCAGCCGGCCCTCTCCTGGCGCGCCACTTGTCCCGGGCCTGGTCGCCTCCCGCGTCCGCGCAGCGGACGACCGCGTCGACGGCGGCGGCCACTGGCTGCCCGCCACGTGTCCTTGCGGACGAGTCCTCCCGCACCCACACCCGTGAGCCTCCCCCAGCGCATGGTCTTCCCTGGGCCGGCGGACTTTTGCATGGCGCTGTGCACCATGGGCCCTGCATGGGCCCTCGGCCAACTGAGTGCCGCCACCTCGCCAAGCTGCTTCTGCGCCCAAATCACGTACTCGCACGCGACCTGGTGGGCACCTGCAATGCTGACGTCAGCGATGATGTCAGCGCTGCACAGTAATTTCCTTTTTCTATGATTTATTCATCTAGACTCCAAAATAGGTAAATTATATATCCATCTTGTTCGTTTCGACGAGATCTATGCAATGGTGTATTCCAAATGGGCTTTTGAGATAATTTGTCATATTGATATTTTTAACCCCCATTGCGTCATTTCCTGCATAACACAGTAAGACACCAAAACTTGTGGAAATCATTAGTAATAAACCCTATCACTAAGTTTGGTGATTATATTTGATATATTTCTCGTAGGAGTCGACGGTCAAAAGTAAGACTTAACGGCCGTCAACAAGCTCCCCCACACTTAGCCTTTACTCGTCCTTGAGTAAAGCTTAAGACTAATGTGGAAAACATGAATCCAGATGATATGATGCAAACATATAAGTTATTCCAAGACATACTTGCATTTGTGACCTTTTGAAGTGTCTATCATGTCATCTTGGGTGGTTGAGGAACAGAACGGTCTTGATTCAAATCATCTCAACTTTTCTGTTAAGTAACTTGGGTTTTTGAAAATTTTCAAAAACATAACCTTACCTAGCTCCTCAAATGATTCTCTTAGATCGCTCATTGTGTGTGATTCCTCACCAAGGCATTTCTTTGCCTTCTTTCACCATACTTCTAAAAGGTTTAGTGTAGCTCAAGGTAGGAGTAAAAATAAGGCATACTTGTATCACATATATTGCAAAGTCAAAGAGCGGATCTAAGAAGAAAGCCATTCATACATTCTGATCAAGATGTGCTTGTGTGTGGAACAATGGAAAATGTATGTGGAAATTAGGATAGTTCCTTTTTGTATGATCTCTCTCCTCTTTATTTTGAAAACATGGCTATCTCCTTTTTTTCTTTTCTTTTTTTTTTGTTTTGTGCTCAATGCTTTTGTGAGCATGTATTTTTTTCTTTTTTTATTAGACCTTCATGTGTCCAAAATATTTTCTATAGCCCATGTCTCTTTTGCAAAGGAAATTTGGAGAGAGATTCATAAAACATATGGAGCATTTATTTGGTGGATGAATGGACATTGCTAACTTCCAGTATAGAAGTTTAGCATATGTATGTGGAGTGTATATGATCTTGATCAAGAAAGCATGAAGAGCATCTTACAAGGGTCACAACAATTTGACAAAGCTCAATGCAATAACAAGCAGCATATGTATAAGGTTTTCAACTTGAACAACATATGGCTTTGGTAGGAATGGAATATCATTGAGGAGCTTTGCAAGGCTATTGATTTTAAACTTTTGCAATAAAAACATCCTAAGTACTTTATAGAGAAAGAGAAAGATTCCTCTTATCATACCATATCTCATTAATCAACCACTTAGATAAACATATTTTTCTAAAGGGATATGTTCAAAAGCAACAGGTGTATGTGCAAGGAATAAAGAATATGCAAGCCCATCAAGGATAATCATGTATATCAAAATAGCACCAGGATTCATTGAGTTTAATTTTCTAGTGATCATCTTAAATTTTGAATTATTTAAACTCATGAATCAGAGAGGATGAGAGATAGGATGCGCAAACCATCGCTTTGGACAAAAATGGAGGTGAGAGGTACCAAAGGGACATCGGCCGATCTGGGGGGGGGGGTCGGCCGACCCCTTCTAGGCCTCTTCCTCCTTGATCTTTCTTGTGTAGCTTTGTGCGATGTTGTGCACCGTTATTGTGGGTGGTCTCAATCATGTGCACGTCAGAAAGCTCGAGAGACCCCCACCCTTAATCTTTTGCCTGCATTTATTCTCACACAGTGGAAACAAAATGATGGCTCCATGGTTTTAAGAACCATGAGCCTTTATTGAAATTCAAATATTTTTTGTGTTTTTATGTTATGCAAATTTTTATGGGTTTTATTTTATTTTATTTTATTTTATTATTTTTTGTGGCAAACAAATCTTTCAAGGTAAACTTAGCAGGAGATCAAAGGAAAATAAGTGCACAGAGTATTTTGGATACTTCCTTGATGAATTCCCCCAAACTCTGATCTTGCAAGCGAATGCAAGATTTGAGCTTAAGAGTGCCAAAAGATTTGTCCACTGTTCATGTTGCTTCATCGTGCAAATTCCTTCCATGTGACTGAAGATGTTGAATGTTGAAGTTATGCTCGCCATCCTTTAGTCATTACTTCATCCCTGCAAAAAGTTAGTGGACAACGAATACCCGAAGGACTATAAAGAATAAATCATTGTTGCCATTGTGTTAGTTGTTCACATCCACGCTTAAAAATAGATTGGTTTTAACATTGTTAAGCATAGATTCTGTAATCGCATCAACTTGATCAAAGAGGGTTTTGCAATATACTCATAGTGAACCATCGGAAGGTTATGTACCTCCTCGTATGTTGTGCACAATGTGTTGCTGCGCCTCCAATGCTTCGGTTTGTCTCCAATTCGAATCAATCTCGACGACTTACCCGCTCAAGTTTGAAATCTTTCCTGCAGAGGTTAGTCCATGCATACAACCGATATCTATTCATGCATTTACTCAAAGGTTCATTAATCAAACTTGACACATGTTTAATTTGATTAAAGAAGACCAATTTAACCTAAGCACCATGCTTAATTTAAAAGGTCTATGAATGTACCTCGAGGTACCTTGAGAATATATTCAAATCAGAGCATATGAGGATAGATAAAGGAAACATGATAACCTGACCAAGCATTTTTCAAATGGAGAAATCATGAGTATGTGAGTGGCGAACTTCGGGTTACCTCCCGGAAGGGCTTTGTTTAAAGTCAAAAGCAAGACATGGTGCTTACCTTAGCCTACTTACCACTGGCGGTGGTTGATTAGTTTAGAATTTCTATCACGGTAGTTCCTTGGCTCTTGGTGAAGTCATTGACAGTGACGTGGTCGCACGTGGATTGCAAGTGCACACTAAATGTTGGGATTTCCCCAACAAATAGTTGGCGAAGTGGCAAAACACGAGCAGACGTCTTTTCTCATGAAAGCAAGCACAAGAACCAAGGATGCAAAGCAAGGCGGAGCCAGGAGCCATATGGGGACTACCGAGATGCAACGCCACAATGGCATGTATACCCAGTTGTCTCAATCCCAATGAGACTCGCTGGCTAAGGTTTTTTTTTAGTTTTGTTAAGCAAGAAATGCAAGAACTAGCATCACCTGAAAACCAAGACAAAATTTTGTACCAATGGAACTTGTCGTGTAACACTTACCGACCTTCCCCACACTTGGATTTTTGTGTATCGTAGGACACCAAAAATCAAGTGTGTAGGCCTCATTCAAAATTTGTTCCATGTCCAACACTTACCATGGTGTTACTGTTGATGTAGCTCTATGTTCTTAAGCATTATGCACCCTTCGTTCTTTTCAGTTGCAACCTGAAATAGTTAGCCATCAAGAATACCCGAGGGGAACTTATCCTAGAACATGTTCTTGCTTGTATTTTTTTAATAAACTTGAGAGCCAATCACTTGAAAATCCTAAGGAGGGATAGGAGAAAGGCCGAGGGCACTTGGCAGCTTAGCTGGGGGCAAGAAATGATGGTGGAGTGCACCGAGTTTCATTGAACATAGGAGGCCTGACCCTAGCGCGGCTCTGTTTCGGCCAAGCTTTAAAGGTTTGCACTGGACTCACTGGTATGAAATGATGGTGATTGAATTTGCTGCAAAAGGGCCATGGCTAGGTGGGCCGACGGATGGGGTCGGGCGATTGTGGCACAAGGCCCATTCTGTTGATCCTTCGCAGCGGTATACTAGATGCAAAAGCTATTTTGAATCTGAATGAATGCGGCGTAGGAAAGGCAGCCACAGGTCGGGCGACCCATGGGGTCAGCCGACAGCTTGTTGGTGCCTCTCAGGCCCAGCTGGCTTGGCTATCCTATGTGCTCCTGGCTCATTAAGATTATGTATGCGCATGCAGGAGCGGGGAATCCAAAGGGATTTCAAGATAAAAGACTCCAAGTTTAAATTTCAATGCACAAAATTGATTTGGAATTTAAACATGCAAAGATTCGAATTTAGAAAAATGCAATGTGAAATAAATATGAGATACATACCGATTTACCTGTCGGTGAGGACTCGTCGGTTTACGTCCGTCGAGTGAGGACGTCTCCATCATATATTTTGGCTTTATGTAACAATTGGAGATGGTTTGTATTGCCATACCTGTTTGTCTTCTTTTGGACGGAATTATGTAGGCCTTGGTGTTGAGCCTGTGGGATATGGGTACCCCTGGGCCCCCTACCGACCGGGTAGCTAGTCGGCCTGGTCCCACGTCTGACAAAGATGTGGGCCGACCCCAAGCCGGCCCACGAGGATCCCCGACTTGATGGACAAGAATGGAGAAGACTTGGTCCGCAAGGCGTTTAGCGATACACTCGGATCCCGCCCGGAGTTCATGGAGATTACACGACAACCGACTTGGATTAGATTCCTGATCTGAGCCAGACCATAATTAGAGATAACCGACTTGTAAACCCTGGGCCGTCAGCCTATATAAGACGGCCTAGGTCGACCCCTTCATTCATTCGATCCCCAGCTACCAGATCCCCCATTGTAACCAAGGGCTCATCGCCATTCCCCGGAACTCGCTGAGCAGATCAATACAAGACCCCCGAGCACAGGACGTAGGGTATTATACCTCCGGGTAGCCCGAACCTGTATAATCCCTGTGTCCCTGTGTTACCTCGAGCTCCCTAGTCCAGCAATCTCCTTTTGCCTACAAATCAACCATCTGGGTACCCCCAGGTGGACTGCCGGTCAATAGATCCGACAGTTGGCGCGCCAGGTAGGGGTGGTCGCCGGGCAATAAAGCTAGCTCGATGGCAGATCGTCGCTCCGTCGTCTTCCCCGACTCCATCAAGGACTGCGCTACGCATCTCGAGGGCATCAGTTTTTTTGTTGAGGTCCACCCGCCGCCTCTGGCTCCACCGTGACGGCCTCGAAGCTCCTACGCCGACTAGCTCTGCGCTGACTTCGTCGCCGATCTCCTCGTCAGTCATCGCCCCGCTCCAGCAGCGGCTCGATGCGATCTCCATCAACGACCAGGCTTCGGGCCTGGCCACTCGTCGAAGAATTCCTCCCCCAGATGAACTCATCGCCGGGCTGGATCGTGTCCAGGACACCATCGCCGAATGCATTTACGTGTCCGAGGAGGCCCTGCGCCGACCCCGCAAAGCGCTCCCGCTAGGGTTCCGCAACGCCTAGGCAATCTACTCGGCCCAGGTCCGAGAAGACATGTCTCAGATCCGGTCTGAGATGCCATCCCAGCCCACCCAGTCTCCGGATTGCGGCGAGTTCCAGGTCGCCACTAGCGTGCTTTTGCCGGCCCCGGTCGACTCGAGCAATGACCCAAGCTACGCCACGCCTCTGGGGTGTGAAGTCTTTGTTTCTAAGGATTCCGTAACTCAGGACGGAGAAACTGACTTGGCCAGGGAATGCCGACAAGAGCGAAACCATGGCCGAGCCTGACGACACGCCGAAGAAGCCACTCTGCCCCCAGCAGTGGCCGGAAACCTTGCACCCGCAGCAGCCCCCGGCGATCCTGCGGCACCCGCAGCCGCCATACCAACCGGAGAGATCCCCCTTGGGCTCCACAAAGACGGCAACCTCCACCGCGGGGTCCCCAAGGAGTCGCGCCCCAGAACCTCGATGGTGCATTCGCTCGGGTACCGTTCCGCACGCCCCAAGCCAATGTAGCCGCCGCTTTCGCCGAACTGGGTCACATGCCCGACACTCCAGAGGTGCAGCGAGCCCGAGCTCAGTTGGAAGCAGCCTGGGAGCAGATCGAGCGATCATATCGCGCCAGATCCAGTCTGGGCTATCAAACTCGACTCGTTCCGCAAGTCGCCGCTCTGCTCATAGCAGATCGGATCGAGATCGTCCTCACTAGAGGAACCCCCCACTACCCGTCGTAGAAGAAGAGGTGGCCCAGAACCACCATGAAGATGAAGAAGAAGAACGGCGCAACCCACGCAACGCAAACCAGCACCGTGAACGATACCAAGAGCGGCGCGAACGACGCCAACAACATCACCAACCTGACGATCTCCATGATCGCATCAGGGCATGCGCTCGCGACATCCTTGTCGACCTCGATGCTCGTCACCAAGAACATGATGCGGCCGAGCTCGAGCGTCGCGAGCGGTACGATTTTCCACTTCATTCTGAAATTCCTTGAACTTTTCAAAGGTTTCTGACTTATGCTTCATTAAGTAGACATAGCCATATCTACTAAAATCATCAGTGAAAGTAATGAAGTATTGAAATCCACCTCTGGCTGTCGTGCTCATCGGTCCACACACATCCGTATGTATGAGTTCCAACAAGTCATGCACCCTCTCAGGAAAACCTGTGAACGGCGTCTTGGTCATCTTTCCTAGTAAACAAGCTTCGCATGTCTCGTATGATTTGAAATCAAACGAAGTTAAAAGTCCATCAGAATGGAGCCTTTTCATGCGCTTCTCGCTTATATGACCCAAACGACAATGCCACATGAAGGTCAGACTTAAATCATTAGGCCGAAGCCTTTTAGCACTTACATTACAGATAGGTGCATCATCAAGATTTAAAATAAACAAACTATTCACAATGGATGCAAAAGCCACAAACATGCCATTCTTAGAGATCACACAACCATTGTTTTCACTCGCAAATGAATAACCATCCTTCATCAATCATGAAGGAGACACAATGTTTCGACTTAAGCTAGGAACATAATAACAATTATTTAATTCCAAAATAAATCCTGATGGGAGGGGAAGTTACGGTCAGCGCAGCAACTCTTGCATTATTGCCCACGCGAAAATCAACTTCTCCTCTTTCAACGCTTCTACTTCTTATTATTCCCTGCATCGAATTGCAAATATGAGCAACCGATCCGATATCAAATACCCAAGAATTAATATAAGTATCAGCGAGAAAAATATCTGTAACATAAACATGAAGCATACCTGAACCGAAAGTAATATTACTTCCCTTGTTCTTCATTGCTAGGTACTGCTTGCAGTTTCTCTTCCAGTGACCCAGTTCATGACAGTGAAAGCATGGCTGATCTGGCGCTGGTCCAAGTTTGGAATCCAAGTTTGGCTTGTTGATCGCATCTTTAGCCTTACCCTTCTTCTTCCAATTGCCCTTCTTCTTAAAGTTGGGCTTATTCTGGATTGCCATCACATGGCCGCCACCATTGCTCTTCTTAATGTCAGTCTTTGCTGTCTTAAGCATGCCACACAACTCATTCAGGCCCTTCTCTGCCCCATGCATATGGTAGTTCGAGATGAAGCTCCCATAGCTTGGCGGAAGAGACGCTAGAATAAAATCAGTGGCCAACTCTGGGCCTATTGGGAAGCCTAGCTTCTCTAATATCTGAGTGTAACCAACCATCTTGATCACGTGTGGCCCAACTGCTGCACCTTCTGCCAACTTGCTCTCCACAAAAGCTTTGGACACATTGAACCTTTCAGTCCTAGCTTGAGTCTGAACATTTCCTGGAGAGCCACGATCATATCGTGTGTAGTGTATCCCTCAAACTGCATCTGCAGAACGGGCTCCATACTAGCAAGTAGAAGGCAGCTTATCTGATTGTCAACGTCTAACACTCTCTGGTGGGCGTTTCTAACAGTAGCAGTTGCATTTTCAGCCGGCTCTTTTGGTAAAGGGGTGTCTAGAACATCCTCCTTTTTCTCTGCCCTGAGAACAATTCTCATGTTGCGGATCCAATCCGCATAGTTTGTTCCATTCAACTTCTCTTTCTCAAGGATCGAACGTAAAGTAAACGGTGCGTTGACAGCCATTGATCTACAACAAAATAATAATGCAAAATACTAAGACAAAAGTATCCATGACTGACTAAATTAAATTAAACATTTAACTGAATCTACTCCCACTAAAATCAATATCCCTCAATTGATACTTAGTGATTCAGAATCCACAACTAACAAGTCGACTAGTGAGCTTTAGCATCACCGCTAGAAGATAGGGTAGATCGGTAAGCAACTCTTTGCTAATCATATCTCATATGACTCCTGTTGTTGGGTGACATCTCTATGTCTCGGCACCCAATGCTTGTGCCGCAAGGTCCTTAACCGTTAAGATGACCTTGTTTAAGATAACCAAACCCAATGCGAGTAAGTATCCGATACGAACCCATCTAGTCGAGGAAAAACCAGTGGCACCATAATTTCACAGACCCACCATTGATTGTACAAGACATGATGGTACAAGGTTTGGGAGGGCACGCAAGCTTAAACATTGCTGAGAGATCGATCGTTCTACTTCTATCATCACATGTAAATAGAACGTAGTAAGAATGGCAAGCACACATCCTCATCATCGTCTGAACTACTAGAATCATAAGTAACAACATGAACATTGGAATGATGAGTCTTATATGTATCTTTAGCATTTTTAATTCAATTTTCAGTAGCTAAAGCTCTTACTTGAACTTGATTAACCGAAAAGTGTTCAAAGCCTTCTATCTTTTCTTTAATAAAGGATCTTAAACCATTAAAAGCAACATCAGCAAGATCCCTTTTAGAAAGTGACAAATTAAAGCATCGGTTTCTAGTTTCTTTGAATCGTTTAAAATAATCTATAACAGATTCATCTCTTTGTTGCTTAACCGATGTTAAATCTGTCAATTTTAATTGAGCACTCCCACTATAAAAGTAATCATGAAATTTCTGCTCTAATTGATTCCATGAATTAATTGAGCCGGGAGTTAATGAAGAAAACCAGCAAAAAGCAGTTCCAGTCAAAGATAGAAAAAACAAACAAACTTTCAAAGCATCACTAGAACTAGCTTCTCCTAATTGAGCAATATATTGGCTAATATGTTCCCAAGTAGTCTTACTATCATCACCATTAAATTTTACAAAATCGGGAACACGCCAATTGGGTGGATAAGGAATAGAATCAAAACTAGCAGAATATGGTTTTTGATATAATCTACAATTACCCACATCAATGCCAAGTTTATCCTGTACCATTTAGCTAACTCGTCCTTTAATTTAAAGAACTCAGCATATAAATTTGAATGAGCTAGATCAGACTGCCCTGTGGCTGTGCTTTGAGCTTGAACAACATGAGGCATGCGATAAGGACCTTGTCACAAATACTGATCATACACATCATTAGGAATCCCACTAGAATTAATGTTTTGATTAGGTATAGGGGGTGATGTGTATGCACGTGTTCCAATATAAGCAGATCCATTAACTACCTCTGTATTTCAGTTAGGAACTACCGAAAGAGGAGCTGTAGCGTGTGGTACTAACTGCTGTGCAGATGGGGCGACAGAACCGGTTCCACCAGTTTCTAGAACCGGTGTAACCGGTTTCACCGTAGCTGGTGAAACATGTGGCGGCGGCGGTATTTGCCCTGGATAAAAATTAGCCGGTATACCATACAGTGGATTTTCAAGTATTCTTCCTGGTGTAGCTGACACATTCGCATGTGCATTCTCATGTTACATAGGTTGTATATTATGTGCATAATAAGACAATTCTAACAACCTATCCTTTTCCATTCTATTCATTCTGTCCACAAGCGTGCCAACTAATTCATCGGTATGTAAAAGCGGAGCACTAAGATCATCATTAGACTTAGGAAGAAAAGTTTCAGGTGGGTGTACAGTTACCGGAGGTAATTCTTCCACCTTTGTGTCTTTCATAGTGAACGCCGGCATCATGAATTCATGAGTTCTTGTCACCTTGCCTTGGCGATCCTTCTTCAGCCCCATCAGGAATTGATTCTTAAAGAATTCTTGGGCTGCTTCAAATCTCTGACGCTCCTCATCACCAATCTCCTCAATGGAGGGCACGATGATGTTGTCTTTGTCCAGTTCTGCTGTAGATCCTGTCTGGCTAGGGCTTGATAGATCGGTTATAGAAACCAAGATCTCTAAATTCCCCAGCGGAGTCGCCAAAAATGTGTTGACGCGTTTTACGGTCAACACATGGAATTGCGCTAGCTCGCGCGGATCCACAGTGGATCGATCACCAGCAGCATGCCCAGGACAAACCGGTGAAACTGGTTTGGGAATCCGGTGAAATCGGTTTCCTACAGTTTGCTGCGTGAACCTAAGATCACCGGCCCGGGAGGGACCCCGTCAGGGCAAGCGCGCCTAGGGTTGCTCTGAAGTTGGCAGGCCACTCAAAACGCCGTCAATGCCGTAGAGACGAAGCACGAACAAAAAATTATGGTTGAAAAATCTAGGGTTTAGAGATGACAAAAAGTAAAGGTATTAAGTGTTTGATCGATTGGATAACCATCAATCGGCCGCAACCCTTTATATTTATAGGGTGGGGAGGTCTTGCCCCGCAAGGAAAGTCCTATTACAACTCGGATATACAAAAAGAGTCCAACCCTACTAGGACTCAGGGAACACCGGTTCCACTGGTTTTCTAAACCAGTTCCACCGGATTGCCCTGTCAGACGGGCAACAGGAACCCAAACTGGATCCACCGGTTCCTGAATCCGGTTCCATAGGTTCTCCTGTCAAAACTGCTCCGTGCCAATTTTGATCGTCAACAGTTCTGTTCTAGAAATAAAGGAAAAATTCGTGGAAGATGAAGCAGCAATGAAGACAACATGCAAGGAGGTGATAATGATATGAAGAATGATTAGGACAATGGCTTGATGACAAGAAGAGGTTGAAGAAAGTTAAACAAAGGTGAAGAAGCATAAAGATAATCTCTAAACATGTGGCGGAAGGATTTCAAGAATCATTTACCATCTTTTTCCACGCTTAGCAATATGCTGAGCATGGAGGAGGAGTTGGTGGACGAAAAGGAAAAAGCCATATGGAGTACAATGATCACAGTTGTCATAAGATGCTCAAGACTCTTCTTCCATGCTAAGCACAATGCTTAAGCATGGAGGAAGCCGCGCTACACTCCACTACAAGCATCGAAAGATGGTAACTCTCCCTCAACCTTCTCTTCATTCATCTACTTCTAAATGCTTGTATATATGTATGCCATCGACCATAGGTTAGAAACCTTTGTATATCTCTACTGTTAATAACATGGCTACTAGGAGGACAACCTAGTTTTGTGTTTTTTTTCAATAAATAATGATCACCACCACTTTTGTGCTCACCATGATGACATATTTTGAATGCTTTTGCTTATGGAAAAGTGATGAAAGTTGCTGCTTTGTTCTACCTACATGATGTTGTATATGACTTGACTATTTGCTCTCTATTAAATGATCTTAAATTGACTAAATACCAGCTCTTTTATCTGTGGAGGTTAAATGACTAAATTCTAGACACATATATTCCTTATGTTGCTCTTTGATTTAAATTTACCAATGACCTTATGCCTTGTATTGTTTTATTTAAAACTTGATTCTTATGCTATCTACATTCGTGAATCTCTTGCAAAGTTCTACCTACCAAAGCCTTTACATATACATGATCTTTCATGATGAAACCCTTAGATTTGCAAACTTATATTTTGATGAGTTGGATTAAGATTGATTTCTATGGTTCGAGACTAAGAAGCTGGCATTCCATTTTGCGTACCTTCCTTTTGCTAGCTTTTCTATCCATGCATTGTGAGTTTCTACACTAGAAACTTCACAAACTTCGCTGGATATCCACCCTAAACCCAAATATCTTTTTGTGATTACCTTCTTGACCACAACCCACAATTGAGTATGGATCATTTTCTTGATGGAAATCCACAAGAATCGAGAGCTTAATTTAGAGAACATCAATTTGGGAGGCATCAAAGAAACTCTCTGAAGATTCAAGTGTTTTACTAGAGGATCAAGATGGACTTTGTGTACTTACTTCAGCAATTATCAATCCTCACTTCTATGCTCGAGGACGAGCAATCGTTTAAGCATGGGGGGAGGATGCTGAGTAAGTACTATGTTGCCAAAGGTTCTAAGGAGCAAAAAAAAGAAAAATGTGGAAAAATAAAAGAAAAAAGAAAGAAAAGAAAAAATGAATGAAAGAAAGAAAAAAATAAAAGAGAAATAATGCTCCTAGGTTCTTTTAGCTTCATCAAATTCCAAGTGCTTTCAAGACAATTCAATACTCAATTTTCTAACCATGTGCAATCCGATAACGAGGACTTCATTTTGTGCCTCGGGATCATCCGCTTGCCATTTGCACATGTCCACCTATCTAAATGTGTGTGTTCCATCCCTCTCCCTTTCCAACATTTATTCTCCATGGCCTTTTTGACTAGTCTTGATAATTCCAATAAAGCTCTCTCTTAGTTTGACAATATTTCAAATATAATATTTTGCTAGGATTGTTTCTACCAACCAAGCTCCACATAAGCCTTCCACTTTCAAATATGAGTAGAATAGGTTGAAAATATTCTAGTATAGGCTTGAGCGACTTGATGAGATGAGTGTTTCCATGAGCTTTTGCAAGAGAATCTCACTTATGTTGGATAAGCATCTTTTTGAAAACTCTTCACGATGAACAAGGTAAAGGTCTAAAGTTTGCTTAAGTTCAAGAGCATTGCATTTATTATTATTGTGGCTTGTTCTTTATTGTTAGTCTATCTTCCATAATGAAAAGTAGCCGGTCACAACTTGAACTTTAAATGCCAAACACTTGAGAGCAATGTGTCTTGTTGTGTATGACTAAGTGCAGGGAAAACATTGAAGGGTAATGCTGATTTCCTTGTTAAGCAAAGATCTTGGACTTACTCGAGGACGAGCAAGGTTTAAGCATGGAGGGAATGTTGACGCTCATTATACGTACACTTTTAGTGCCATTTAAGTGGTGGTTTTGGACTAATTCATATACTAACCCACCACTTAGCACATGAAATAACCCCATTTTCGTATGTGTGTTGTATTTTGGAGCATATCGTGTTTTTGCAGGAAAATGGCCCAATTTGGGGCATTTATATTCAAGTCCAAAAGCAACACCAAACCCGACGGAATCAAGCGAAGCAAAGGAGGCCCAAACCAATGTTTTCGGAGCAACTTCCATACAGGACATGATGCATACATGGACAAGGATCATCAAGAGAAGCTTGCAAATGAAAGATGGGACCGAGCCGGGCCAAAAAAGGCCTAGGCCGGCCGGCCTAGGGTGGTTTTACGTCGGTTCGGCCTCCACTTTGAACCACAGACTCCTCAGACTATTTATAGTCCCTGTACATGAAGGAAGGTGTATCCATCGACCAGAACTCAGCGAAACCTAGGGCATACACCAGGAGGAGACGACGGCTGCCGCAAGTCCTAGAAGTTGTCTAGGGATGGCTTAGGCCAACCCTAGCCACCATGGCCTCCCTGCGTGGTTGTGCCATGGTGGAGTTCAAGAGCTAGTTAGAGTCATCAATGGTATGCGCTCGGTGGTGATGACTCAAACACATCTATTATTTGAGTAATGTTATTCATGTCATCCAATCTTTTAGCGACTCGATTCCTCCAATGATCTTGTGCTTTTCTTGGGTTTGCTTCGCTTTCAATCTATTATCGAGATAGATTGCATGGGGTGATCTTGTAGTCATGGTGGCTAGAGGTTCATACCGGATCTACCAAGAGGTTCAACACGTTCTTCGCGAACGTGCTCTTAAGTTACCCATGCCGATAGGGAGCATCATGACAGGGTGTGATCCCGTGTACGGTGGGGCTTTCGGGGGTTTGACCGGAGAATAGTAGTTTAAAGACGGCTTTGGATGAGATGCATGATGTGCTTGCTCTTATTGGCTAGAACTACAACTAGAAGGTGTTAGGCTTGTTTATCCTTTGGTTACGCTTAATTTTTGCCTATGTTCTTGGGTGCGATCAACCTACACACCACTCATATCTTTTAGTAGGTTTTATCCTTTATATGCAATCAACGCTTCATGCTAGGATAAATCCGTTAGATTAGATGGGAAACCATAGGTAGTTCATTGTCGATCCACGGATTGATAAACCTTAGATGGAATACTCTAAGGGAAAAGCTATGATGATCCGTGCGCTTTCACAATTGGCGTGTCTATGGACCGTCAGCACTCCTCTAATTCATCAGCCGACATAAACCCTTGACCAAGTTTACCCTCATCTTCTATAAACTCCTTCATTAATACAAGCTTTCAGAGTTGACTGCTCGGATCAGCTTTATACCATCATTGGACACTTGTAGAAAATTGTCTTCCCAGACTTTGCCCGATAAGCATTCTATTCCTTCAAACTCCCAAACCGTCAAATTAGCGGTAGCAACGTTGACCGATTCATCGGCTTGAACAGTCTCGATGTGATCCCCATGCCATTGAATGAGGCATTGATGCATGGTAGATGGCACACAGCAATTAGCATGAATCCAATCACGCCCAAGGAGCAAACTGTAAGACCCTTTGTTGTCGATGACGAAGAAAGTAGTAGGTAATGTCTTATTTCCGATCGTCAATACAACGTTCAATGCCCCCGAGCCGGCGATGGATTCCCACCAAAGTCCTTAAGCATCATATCGGTCTTGATCAAATCATCAGGGCCTTTGCCAAGCTTCCGATATGTAGTATATGGCATCAAATTTACTGCAACTCCCCATCAACAAGCATCTTTGTCATTGGCTTGCCATCAACATATCCCTTGACGTACAACGGCCTCAAATGCCGATACTTCTCATCAATTGGCTTTTCAAACACAGCTTGTTGAGGTTGCAAAACTAATTATGCCATAGCTTCTTCCATATCATCGACCTCATCATCGGTTGAATTTACGTTGTACTCAGCTGGTAGCACAAACACCATATTTACCGATGCCAATAGCCCTTCAACATCACGCTTAGGCCTAGCTCTCCAGATCTTGGAATTATCATCTCCTTGACGCTTTTCTTTGAGCTGTTCCTTGAATCAGAGGCACTGAACCCTTCTTTTTTGGGTCTTAGTCAAACCCTCTGGGCACCACTGCGGATTGACCTTGGGATGTAGCCCTGGCTTGACTTCTTGATTCTCTTCTGGTTCCTGCACATCTTCTGGCTCTTGTTTATTCTCCTTTTTTCTATGAACCAAACGATCATGTATAGAAACACAGTCTTCTTTATATTTTTGGCGATCATTATATCTACGGCGATCATTGTCCCATCGGTCATAGCACCAATTTTCGTACTCATGCCGATCATGGCATTCACGCCAATCTTCGCGCTCTTGCTGATAAGCGACTTCGTCATGCCAATATCGCCATCCATAATCCAAGCGATCATGTACAGAATGACACTGTCTCTTTGACTCTCGATAGCCTTCATATTGATTACTGCATTCTGGACAATCGTAAATCAATGGAAGTCCCAACCTTTCATTCCAGCAAAATCTAAAGAATGGACATCCCCAATGATCTTCGTCATCAAACCTTTTCATTGGAAGGCTCCGATCCCTTTCCTGCTGATGCATGTACTTGTCAATGAGTTGTTTATTCCTGTGCAGACGATCTTCCCGATAAACTTAATAGTTCCGATCCCTCACCTCATCGGCCGACACTTGGCATTCAGGGTCCACAGCTCCTGAATTCTTTGCATGGTCCGATGTAAGGACTTTAGCTTTCATCTTTCTATCGGGTGCTCCGATTTCATTCATATTCTGAGGAAACGGATGTCCATCAATTTTAACCGGCTTCTTGCCTGCTTCAACCTTAATGATTCCCTTTTCAATCGTCGATTGAATTTCATTATGGAAGACTTTGCAATCATTAGTATGATGAGAAACTGAATTATGCCACTTGCAATATTTCTTCCTTTTTAACTCTTCGACAGAAGGAATCATATGATTCGGAGATAGCCTAATCTGCTTTTCTGCTAGCAACAAGTCAAATATTTTATCGGCTTTAGTAATATCAAAACTGTACCTTTTTGGCTCAACTTTCACCCATGGGCAAGAACAGAGTTCTTGCTTTTTGTCCACTCAGCCAAATCGACTTCAGCTTCTTCACCCTCCGATTCATATTCAATATTGGCAATTTTCTTTTGATATTTCTCCCTCCGATAGTCATTATTGCGTCCTTCATGCTGAGAGAGTTTCTGAATCATATGCCCCAACCCTTCAAAGTCTTGGCTTATATACCGATCTTTGACTTGAGGTAACAATCCCTGGAAAGCCAAATCAACTAGCTGTCCCTGCAATAAGTTCAATGAGTATCTCTGAATCTTTGAACACACTCGCTAACCGATTCCCCAATCCTTTGTCGGAGAGCCATCAAATCAAACAACCTAGTCTCTTGCACTCCCATGAAGAAATAAGCATGAAATTGTTTCTCCAGATCGGCCCAATTACTAATGGAATTAGGTGGTAGTGAAGAAAATCACGAAAAGGCCGAACCAGGAAGTGACATAGGAAAAAGCTTAACTTTCAAAGTATCTATCGATGCCACCTCACCACATTGGATAGTATGTCAACTAATATGCTCAATAGTGGTGACATCTCCCTATCCAGAAAACTTGTAAAAATTAGGAATCCTGAATCGGGCTGGCATACGGCTTCTGATACAGATAAGATTGTCCTTTGG
>CM014277.1:42500657-42522599 GCA_004135705.1 Alloteropsis semialata
GGTAAATCACCCGAAGACAAACGGGCAAGTAGAGCGTGCCAATGGCATCGTGCTCCAGGGCATCAAGAAGAGAATTTTTAACAGATTGCAAGCTTATGACAAGCGCTGGATTCATGAAGTCCCTACAGTACTTTGGTCAATGAGGACCACTATGAATCGAGCAACAGGCGAAACACCTTTCTTCTTGGTGTATGGAGCAGAGGCGATTCTACCATCCGACATCCGACTACAAGCCCCCCGCGTGGCAATGTTCTCAGAGATTGAAGAGCCTGACAGACACGCTGATGAGCTGATCCTCCTCGAGGAGGCTCGTGACGCAGCTGCTTTTAGAGTAGCCCAATATCAGCAAAAAGTGCGGCAATACTACGATGCTAATGTTCGACAAAGAAGCCTATGCATTGGTGACATGGTGCTCAAACTGGATCAACGCACCAAGGACAAAACTAAATTGTCCTCTCCATGGCAAGGGCCGTACATTGTAGTAGATATCGCCCGACCAGGAGCCTACAGGATCGCGGAGATAGACGGGGACATACTGCCAAACACGTGGAATATGGATCAACTATGCAGATTCTACGCCTAAACTATGGAAATCGTGCACAGTTCAAGACCAACCATCAGGTTTGGCAGATACAAACCGTCGTCTGCGTCGCCTACAGCGCCAACAAAACAAAAAGATAAGTTCTACACACTCTACTCACCCTCGCTTTTACGCTCGGGGGCTGGGTTTTGTATTTTCTATTCTGTTTCTACTCTTTGTTACCATATTACATACACTAACAAAGAGCCAGGG
This sequence comes from Alloteropsis semialata, assembly GCA_004135705.1. NCBI lineage: Eukaryota > Viridiplantae > Streptophyta > Magnoliopsida > Poales > Poaceae > Alloteropsis > Alloteropsis semialata. The sequence continues at coordinate 42,501,451 of CM014277.1, forward strand.
ACTACCACGCTGAAAATTTTTCTTTTCAGACCTATTCTATGCGTCCCGAGCCTTATGCTCGGGGGCTCCCCACTTGATCGGGAAGATTCTTGCGGATTAGTACTTCTAGACTCTTTTTCAGCATGCCTACATGACTGTAAAAGAGCCCGGGGGCTACTACGGTACTACTACCACGCAAGAATTGGGCTTTTTAATTCAAGACAGCTAGGCTACGCTAAAATTACCGAACACCATGACTACAAGGAATTACACAGTTCAGAAGGCCGCCCGTGTCTCAGCAACTAAACAATTCCAAAATAGCTTATGGTAACGGGACTTTTTGGCTATGACAAAGCTATCAGTTAAAAAAGTTCCATAAAAACACCGATCAGCTCTAAGACTTACGCAAAAACATGCAAGCATATGTTTCGCAAATTATAGTCGCATTCTAAACCGTTAAAGTTTTGCCCTATTACAGGAATCTTGCACAGTGTTCAAGGTGATTCCTCCGAATCACTCAGATGGAGATCAAGTTTTCTGACAAATGGTTCCACCAGTGGGGTAAGGCTATCAAACATTACCTCAGCTTCTGACGCCGAGCACTTGAAGCCTTTGGAAAGCAGAGAAACGTCCAGATCAGGAATGTGGCTCTTCAAAGCCCCGATGGTGTGAGTTGCAGCAATGCAGGCACCTTCCATCAGCCTGGATTCCAAGGACGAGCTGCGCTTTTCTGATGCTTCAAGACGGGCGGTCAGATCAGCTACGTCTTTATCCCGAACTGCCAGCCTCCCTTCCAGATCCGAGCTCTTCTTCTCGAGCATCTCAATGCTCTTGGAGTTAGCTACAGGGTCAAAGGCAGCGCGTAAGCAAAAGTTCGCAGATAAGGACTCGATAAGCGAAGCATAAAAACATAAGAGCATGTACCTTCTTTCTCGGACTGGAGAACGGTCACCTGGGCTCCCAGTCTGATCACAGACGCTTCCGCAGCAGAGGCACGAGCGTCTAGCGAACGCCATTGCTCCTCGGCTGCCGAGAGCGCGCTAATGATCGGGCCCAGGGGCGTCGGGATGGGTCCCATGATCTCTGCAGTCTTCTCTGTACTGTCAACTTGAGCCGCCGGGTCTGGCTCGGGAGTTTTCTCTTTGGCAGATGGTTTGACAGGAGGAGAGGCTGTAGGATCGGATTGCCTGAATTCCCGAACAATCAGATACAATGAAAACAACATTTTCTAACAAAAGTGTTCATGCATAATCAAAGATTGTCAGAGTTCTTACTCGGTCGTCGGGATCTTGACTTTAAATCTCTTGGCACCAGGTATAAGCTTTGATGATTGTGTGGTCGGACGATTTTCCTGTCGAGAAATCTCCCGATCATGTTTAGCTTTGGTTATGCGATCAAAAGCTGCGAATAAACGCCCGAATACGATCATGCTCGATACCTGGGCATCAGGACGAGGCGGATCACGACTGGGCTGCAGATCGGCGGACCTGAGCGATCCGAGAACTCCCAAGTCCGGAACTGTCCTCTCCACACTGCGAGAGCGTTTCCGGGTTCGGGGGATAATCGCCTTGGGACTGCTCGGGACCTCTTTCTCCAAACCAGGTGATGGTTCAGGTTGTTCGTTGGTCGGGGCCCCGGTGCCTTGATCAACGGGCTGATCTCCCTCCTCCTCAACATTGATGGCACCGCTCTGGGCGGGGGCATCAACAATAGCTGGGCCTGGTCGGGGAAAAAGAGTTGCATCATATCAATATTAAGCAAGAAAAAGCTTTTTCTGAGTGACAGTTTACCTCTGGAGGAGGGTTGTCAGCGCTGTAGGGTGCTGGGACATTCTCCCAGTTCGGGTGATCAGCTCCAAACATCTTCTTCAGGCGCGCGGCTACTTCTGTCTCTAGGACAACTGCTAGTTAAGAGTCATGAACTCAAATGACCGAACAAACTCGGAAAAACAATCGAACAGAAAAACAAAGGCTCACCATCGGGCTTCATTCTGTTCGGGTCGTTGTCGCCCCTAAATGTCTAGGCATAGCGGTCGTGAGTCATGAGCTGGATGAATCTCCATCTGATGAAGATTTTTGCTACATGAACCGCCGTCAGACCGGCGCTGCGGAGCTCCAGGACCCGATCAATATGCTTCTGCATCTCCGGGGTGATTCTTGGCAGGGCTTTGGTCTCTTCCTTGAGATAGGGCATCAGATACTTCCCTTTTGCCACTGTGGCTTGGGGAAGGGTGATGTAAAACCAGTGACGCTCATATCCTTTCCAGCAATCTTTAACTGGAAAGGGGATATAGATCTCCTGATCTCTCAAGGAAAAACCAATGGACCCGATCATGACTTGTTTCTTGTAGTACGCAGGGGTATAAAAATATCTCCACAGCAACAGCGAAGGCTTAATCCCTAACCAAGCTTCGCACAAAAAGGCAAAGACGCTAGGCATAGTCAAGGCGCCGGGCTTAAGGTGCACGAGCTCTATGTGGTAATGCTCGCAGATGCTGTGGAAGAAATCAGAAGGATAAACCCCGAATCCACAATGGAAGAACTCCAAGAACGCCACCATCTCTAGGGTGTTGGGGGTCGGATACACCTGACCTTTGGCATACCGACGAGGGAAGAGGCTGGTGTCAGGGAGCAGTCCAAGGTCCTCCAACTTCTGCAGTTGCTTCTCTGTCGTGGTGGCCTTGTCCCAATACTTGTCCGAGGTGCAGATTGTGCTCCCGCTACGGAGCTCTCGCCCGGCGGCAGCGCTGTTCTGGTCCCCTGAGGACTCAGTGCCTGATGAAGATTGGTGCGTGGATGCCATGGCGATCGTGGGCTAGCCCAGGAAGTTGGAGGAGCAGGAGGATGAAGGGAAGAAAGCAGATGAAAGATGGCGAGTGTTCTGTAGATGCGAATGAAGAAGACGAGGGCCCAAATGGAGTCCAGGCGGCCGTGCCTGGGGGCTTTATGGTTCTGCGAGGGAGCACGAACCCCGAGAAACCTGCCCTTGAGCCGCGCAATCCGCAGTGACTGTTGGGTCAAAAAGATTCTTTCCTTTTTCTACGGCACGCGTCGTTTCGAGGAATGTGCAGGTCAAATTCAATGCATTTAGGATTGCTAGCTTACTCGGGAAGCTACCAGTTTTAAATGACCGAACGTTTGGTGTGAACCGAGGAAATGCCCCGATCATGTTTGGTCAGGGTCAAATTTCCCGAACATACTAAAATTAGTTAGTCTGATCGGAAGAAACTTTCTGTTCGGGAATTTTATTTCTGGGCGAGTAGTTTCATGAACAGATTGACACAGACAAATTTCCAAGCACAGAGAAAAAAAAGAAAAGGACGTTGGTTACATCCATCAAGTGAAATTTCTTCATTAATCCAAAAAGGGAGTATATTTCACAGGGGATCGATAACTATCCTGAAATCAAAAAACAAAAGCGCCCTGATCTTGGGTTGATGATTCTCAACCAGTCTGATCAGGGCGATGGCGTGCTCGCCGGTGGATCATCATCTACTGCGTTCTCTTCTTCAGAGTCGCTGACGAGATCCACGAGCGCTCCGTCTCCAGGGATCCCGATCAGGTCGCGGTTCAGGGAGACGAAGAGGCGCCGGGCAAGTTCCTCGTCGCCGCTGGTGTCCACCAGAGCAGAAGACGAAGATGCGCCTGCGTGCGCCGCCTCTGGCCTCAGCCGGGCTCCGCTCCCTCCTTGCTCTGGCTCGTCGTCGGAGGAGAGGGAGAGGGGAGACGCCGGGGCTGGGGAGGAAGACGCAGGGCGTTTCCCGGCGGCAATGCTCGACGGAGCAGCCTCGGGAGACGGAGGCGCCATCACCGGAGCCTCCTCTTCTGGTGGCTCGACCTCGACTCCTTCATCCCCGTACCAGGGGAGGGCCAGGAGCGGAGCCTGAGGAGGAGCAGTGGGTGGTGTCGTCGCCGGCGGGTCCTCCGGCTTGTCGGGCGGTTGTTCGCCGGAGCTGCGAGGAGAGTCTCCAAAAAGGAGGCGAGGAAGCTTGAACTTGCGGCTGAGCTTTTTCTTTCCCATGGCGAGGGGAGGAAGAAGGCTTAGAATGGAAGGTTCAAGTACGAATCAATCCAGGAGATCTGATACTTAAAGACCCAGGGGTGCGACGCTTCGCACGGGAATCGAGGAGCCGGAGCAGAGCCGTGACCGCGTGCGCTGCTAAAGTTCCGGGAGACGTGCGGAGTGGGTTTTAAATGCACTGGGCAACTGTTACATCAATCCTGGGGCGTTTCACTTTCCAAGACGGAACAGTTCTTTTTTACTATTATTATGGCTGATATTTTTCTTTGACCTTATCATTCAGATGCAGGTTTCAACATTCAAGAGTTCGGGAACTTTTCTGGCTCTCATGCACGAGTGATTGACGAGGTATTAACATATCCAGAAATCACCCGAAGAGCAAAAAGACCTGAAGGCTATTGAACAATCAACCTTTTCTGAACAAGATAAGCTCGGGGGCTACTGTTGAGGCCATAATACCAGGGTGCCCGATCACGAGGATTACCGACTACCGACTCCGAACTATCAAGACTCCGAACAAGACACGATGGCCAGATCGCAGAAGGAAAGCCCGAAGATAGCTAGAGTCCTACTAGGTTTAGGTCTGTCTTGTCTTGTAAGGCACGTCTCCCTGGATATAAATAGTGGGGGTCCTGTACGTAGAGGGTATTCACAATCTTAGACAATTCACCCGAGGGTACTTGTTACGCATTGTAATCTGTACTCGACGAAATAATACAAGCAGCAACTGGACGTAGGGTTATTACTCGATCTCGAGGGCCCGAACCAGTATAAAAATCCCGTGTCTCTCTGTTCGTCACCGTGATCAATCTTCGCACGAAGCGGGGTGCTTGCCGGACAAATATCTGCCGAGTACAACCTCGACAGAATGTATGGTACTCTTCCTGAAAACATTATTGTAAAAAGGGACATGCTACATGTTCATAAAAAAAATGAAGGCTCAGTTGTCAAAAAGAATAGCCATGTCCCCAAAGAAACTTTTATAGGGAAGAGGAACATACGGAAAAGGAGCTACCATTTACATGCCATCCACACACATGCACATCTTGATTTGAGAGTATGACTTAATTCTCTTTGAATTCTGGTTTTGACTTGACAATATGTGCACTACAAGTAAGCTACAAAACTCTCCTACCACAAACCCCACTTCAATGAGTGAAATGAGAGTTGAGAGAGGATCTTGGTAAGGAATACACCTTGAGTGATTTGAGAGTATCACCCAAGGAACTCTGTTTCTTGAAAAATCTCCAAAAACTTCGGTTTGATGGTTAAGCAAGGTAGAAAGCAAGGTGCTTGGTCTAAGTCCTTCTGGCTATCAACCACACAAGACAAGTAGAAGCTACAAGCCCCATAAAGGCCAAGGTAAAAAGGGAAGTTGATTTTTCAAACCAGCTTATTCAATTCTTGGTAGAATATCTTATTGAACCACTGGTATTTGCTTGGGATGACCAAAGGGCTAAGCTTGGGGGAGTTGTTGACGGTCCTTATAACAAAAAATTCGACCGTCAATAGCTTCAGAAATGAATAAAAGCTAAGCATAACTTAGGCATTTATATTCAAATAATATTGTAGCATGCATATCTGCAATATATTTGAGTACAGGGACATTGGAGCAAAAGAAGAAGGAGATTGGGCCTAGGCCTTGATCGGCCGACCTGGCTAGGTCGGGCGACCTGGCCTGGCACCAACTCGAGCCCATTTTCATCTCAGGCAAAGAAGCACAATAGTGGATCATCTCAGCCACTGATTCAATGACAGTTGAAAACAATGGACAAGATCAAGCCTCAATGCCATCACATTGATTGGAAGAGACCACAACCAAAGCTTCGTGCACCCAAAATGATGGCACCCACCTGGAACCGACCTCAGGACCCACCAGGCAGACACCCAGAGCAAGGTGGGCCCGAGAGGCATTGGAGCTGGGTCGGCCGACCCACAGGTCGGCCGCGTGGCCCGACTCGGTCCTCCCTTGATCAGAGGCTCGCAACCGCCTTTAGGGACGCATCTAGGCTGTGCATAGCTCGAGGCGGTGCATCCAAGGGTCGGCTGATGCCCCCCTCGACCGACTTGGGCCCACAGGCAAACGGCCTCAACCGTGTGCCTCTGGCTGGCTTTCCACCTCCTATGGATGCTATAAATGCCTGCAAGAGCCTCTGGATTCGACACACACCAGAAGAAGAGCTCTCTTTTGCTACATGCTTAGTCTTAGTAGTGGTTGTCTTAATTAGCAGTTGATCTTCTAAAGGGCTTCTAGAGAAGTCTTAGTAAGCTCTAGAGTTCAAGTTTTGTATCTCTTTACTTACTTGTAAGACTTTGATCTTAATGGAATTATCTTCATACTTATGTTGTATGCCTCAACTTTACTCTACTTACTTAGCATATACATCTTAGTCTTGTACCTTATTCAAGCTGACGTATGTTACGACATTGGCTCAATGTGCCTTATGGTTGCTCTGTCTATTAACGTGATAGATAGAGTTGTATTTCTTTATGCAAGCATAGTGTTTGATATAAGAAATACCATCGAGGGTATCGCTACCCCACGGATTAGTAGAGGTAGACGGCAGGTGGTAACAGCCCTGTCCGTCCTTTGTAATCCTCCACGTTCGAGAGATTATGTTAGGCCTTTATGATAAGATGTCTGGTTGTCGTCCCTTGATGAGGGAACCCTTCGGATACCTCGATATGTCCTCTAACTTATATCCCTTGACTGAGCTTGTATAGGATAAGGTTTTATATCCAAGTTCCATCTGTATGATGTTCATGAACCCTCTTTGATCTTACTAATGTTCTATTCAGTAACTAAGACTTATTTATTGATGAGCAATGAACTTCTGTGTATCACTCCACTCCCAACAATGTTATATCCTTTACCCCTGCTTAGACTTTGGTTGATTGGTAATATTGTAAGTAAATGCATTAGATGACACCTGTTGGGGGATTGGCTTACCAAGAAACTCCTTCAGTAGGCCTATGGTGCATTATCGCACATTTGCCTTCGTCCATACAGAGGATCGGCTATTTGCCTTCGTTAATGAATATAAGGCGATGCTCAACTCATTGCTTTCGTAACAAGATATTGAGGCATAATTTTGTGGAGCGAAGGCCAACCAGAGCCTTACTCTACTCAAGTATGTGCGGATCTCCTTCGTTCTAACATCAAACAGGGCTAATCAAATAAACAATTGGCTTCATGCCTGGCAGGGAAGGAGAGCCTAAGCCTTGGAGAAAATCGGGCGACGAAGGCAATCGGAGCCTCAAATGCCGGGACAAAGCCAGGAGAGGGACGGTCAAACACGGCACTAATAGTCAGACTGTTCACACCCTGGAATGTAAATGTACCACTATGTCCTTGCATTATCCAAGTTGTATAGTCTAAAGGATGATGCCTGGTTTTCAGGGGCATTAGTGGAATGTAAAGATGTCTCTTGGCCTCCCTATAAAAGCGGATCACTCACCAACGTGTAAAGGGCTGATTCCCGAGAATACTGTTGATGAGTAATTTATTGTTACTTGTCTCATGTTCTCTGTCTTAGCTATTGTTTGTGTATATTGCCTTTGGCTATATCCCAACAATTGTTGCCCACCGTTTGTGTTGTGCACGAAGAAAATCCATGAACACCACCATGGCACCTAAGAGAATACCAAAACCAATCATCGAAAAGACTACTCAAACCAAAGAAGCTGAAACCCAAATCACAATTCTACCAAACTCTACTCAAGTCGAAACCGAACCACCATAGAAGAGCAAGAAGAAGGTGAAGATAACCTCACAAACGAAGAAAAGCTGTGCAGGCTGGAGGAGAGGTTGCGCCTTCGGCGCATTGAGCAGCAAAAAGAGTTCGAAGCCACCCAAAGCGAACTGCAACAGCAAATGCAAGAAGAGGAAGAGGAGCAATAGCAGGAGCTATTACAAATCAAAAAGTAGTTGTTTGAACTGAGATAAGCGAAGCAGAGAAGAACAAACAACACAAGAGCAAATCAGCTTCGAGTAGAGCTAGAAAAGGCAAAGAAGCAGGTGGCAGAGTTACAAGCTGAGCTCATTGAACCAGTCGTCTTCGCCGATGCAGGGGCAAACTATGTTTCCACATCAGGAACCAGTCAGCAGATACTGCACACTCGCCTAATAGATCACGCCTGTCCCCTATCAGAAGCTCTGTAGTTGGCAAGATGGCCACCTTTCGTACAAGCCAAAAACTCTACCAAGGTACAATGGCCTCACTGATCCATAACAATTCATAATGAGCTACGAAGCTGCAATAGCTTCGGCCGGAGGAGACGAAATAGTACTAGCAAAATCATTCATCATTTTCTGTGATGGTACTGCAATGAGTTGGTACACAAAGCTACCAGGCTTGTCCATCGATAGTTGGTATGAGCTGAAAAGAGAGCTCATCAAAAACTTCAGCATCATGGGGGATCAACCATTATCATATGCAGAGTTGACAGTACATCAGCAACCAAAGGAGCCCTTGGAAGAATACTTTCACAGATACGTAACCCTGTGATCACAACCTCCTCATATTCCTGACAAAGCTGCCAAGTTTGCAGCAATCCAGTGGCTTCGGCCCGGTCCATTTGCACAATGTTGCCAGTCCTTATAACATAAAATCCGACCGTCACTATGCTCAGAAACCAATAAAGATCAAGGCATAACTTAGACATTAGTATTCAAATAATGGTATACCATGCATATCTGGAATATATTTGAGTACAGGGACTACGATGCAAAAGATGGGCGAAACTGGGCACAGGCCCAGGTCGGCCGACCTGGCTAGGTCGGGCGACCTGGCCTGAACCCCGATCAAGCTCAATTTCGACACAGGTCAAGAAGCACACTGAAGAAGGATCATGGACGTTGAATCATCATCGGTTCAAGTCAAGGGTGAGGATGAGCCACGTGTCATTCCCATGGATTGAAGGGCCTACACATCAACACAATTGCACCCAAACGGAGTATACCCACCTGGAACCGTCATAAGGACCCACATGGAAGTCTACCAGAGAAGAGCTGGGTCGGCCGACCTGGCCCTGCGGCCGTTTCGCTTCCCCTTGACCAGTACCTGTAAACCGTCATCAGGAGTTCATCGTAGCCATGCAATGCTGAAGACGGTGGATCCAAGGGTCGGCCGACGTCAGGAATTCGGTCGACCTAGGCGCACCTCCAAACTGCTTCAACCGCCTCTGGCCGGCTCCAACCGTCTATGTGATGCTATAAATACCTGCAAAGAGTGCCGTACTCAATACACACCAGAAGAAGAGCTCTCCTTTGCTACAAGCTTAGTCTTAGTCTTAGTAGTGATAGTCATAGTGTTAGATCTTCTGAAGGGCCTCCGGAGAGTCTTGGTAAGTTCTAAAGTTCAGTTCTTGTATTCTCTTACTTACTTGTAATACTCTGAGCTTAATGGAAATACCTTCATACTTATGCTGTATGCTTCAGTTATACCTTATCTACTTAGTATATACTACTTATGTCTTACACCTCAATCAAGTGAATGTATGCTATGACATTGGCTCAATGTGCCTTTTGGTTGCTCTATTTATTAACGTGATAGATAGAGTTGTATCCCGTATTGCAAACATGGTGTTTGGGATATGGAATACTATTGAGGGTACCGCTGCATCACGGATTAGTAGAGGTAGGTGGCAGGTGGTGACAGCCCTATCCGTCCTTTGTAATCCTCCACGTACGGGAGTGGGTATTAGGCCTTTACGATAAGACGTCCTACTGTCGTCCCTTGATGAGGGAACCACTGGATACCTCGATTTGTCCTCTTGCATACGATCACTGAATGAGCTTGTATAGGGTATTGTAGTATATCCAAGTTCCATAAGTATGATGCTAATGAACCCTTATTAATCTTCACTAGTGTACTATACTAACTAAGACTAACATAACAATGAGCAATGAACTTCTGTGTGTCAACCCATTCATTCACTTCTATATCATTTACCCCTCTTTAGATTATGGTACATTAATATTGTTGTACGTAAGAGCATTGGATGGCACATCTCTCTTTTAACTAAATGCTTTCCCTGCGGATAAAACAAATAACGATACTCTGTAATACTCCCAGGTGAAATGCTACAACGTACTTCTGTGCGCTTGCAGAATATCTGTAACGTCTAGATTTACGATGAAGTATCTCTAGTACCATTACTACTCTAAGTAGTGATGCTAAGAAATACCAACAAGCATTTCTAGCGCCGTTGCCGGGGAAAGCAGTGGTTAAAGAGATTTGAACATCCATGCATTTCATGCAACAAAATTAATTGCTAGTAATCTAGCAGGTTTACCCTTTTCGCTCTGTTTCTCTGTGATGTGAAACAGGGTAGTGCATGACTGGTTTCCAACTACCATCCAACTACGTCGAGAACCCAAATACCATAGGAAGGAGGGTACGCTCTCGTGTCGTAATCCCTCAGGTGTTCTTGTCAGAAACCGAACCACTCATCGGAGAATCCTCCAACCAAGGAGAACAACCCGTTCCCGTAGCACCCCAACCGGAAGAAGCCATGGCCGACAGGACCATTCGTGACTACTCCGCTCCGTCCGCTGCCCAGATCCCTACGGGTCCAGCAGTGGAAGTGGGGGATCATGCTTTTGAGCTAAAGGCTCCGCTTATCAACATGGTGCAGGCTAGCCCCTTCTGTGGGAAGGCCAATGAGGACGCTAGTGCTCACCTGCAGCACTTCCTGGAGGTGTGCAGTACCATTACCATCCGAGGGGTGGATCAAGAGGCCATCAGGCTCCGTTTATTCCCGTTCTCGCTGTTGGGTAGAGCCAAATAATGGTTCTATTCCAACCGTGAGGCGGTGAATACATGGACCAAGTGTTCCAACGCCTTTTTGGCAAAGTTCTTCCCCATTGGGAAAACCAATGCCCTTCAGGGAAGAATTTCCAGCTTTCAGCAAGAGTCTGGGGAGACGATCCCGGAAGCATGGGATCGCTTCCAGGATTACATTCTGGCGTGTCCCCACCATGGCATGCAAGAGTGGCTCCTGCTTCAGAACTTCTACAATGGGCTGTCCCAAACAGCCCGTGAACACATGGATGCTGCTGCTGGAGGGGCATTCCTCTCCTTGACCGTGAACGCCGCCAAGCTTCTCATTGAGAAGATGGTGTTAAACCAATCCTGGAATGACGACCGTCTTCAGGGACGCAAACGCGGTATGCACACTGTAAAGGAGATGGACATGCTGGCCGCCAAGATGGATCTTATTATGAAGCGCCTTGATGACCGCACCAAGGATGGAGGCGCCGACAACGAAGGGCCACTGGACTCACACATGACGTGTGAAGTCTGTGGAGAAACTGGCCACTTGGGGAACAACTGCCCCGAGACACAAGAGGAGGTACAGTTCGTGAACGGCAACAATGGGTACCGGCCTCAAGGGAACTGGAATCAGCAACGCCCATTCTACCAGGGAGGTAACAATAATAACTCTTTCTCCAATCAACCTTCCCTTAAAGATCTTGTCCTTGGTCAGGCCAAGATTAATGAGTCTATTTCCAAGAGGCTTGCTGTTAATGATAAGGCTCTGGAGGGCATAAACTCTAAAATAGAAAGTTTGTCCTCCACCTTCCAAAGCCAGCTGAGTTTTAATAAGATGTTAGAAACCCAATTAGCTCAGTTAGCTGCCGCTATTCCGTCTGGTGATAAGGGGCGAATTCCCGGACAACCGAATTCGTCCTTTGAAAATGTTAAGGCTGTGTCCACGAGGAGCGGCAAGGCTACTCGAGACCCGGTTCCCCCTAACCATGCAGGGAAAACAGCAGCACCAAGAAAGGAGATCCCCACAGTGGAAGAAGAGCCGGAAGCCAAACTAGCACCAGCTGGACAGATCGCGCCGCATGAGTTCTACGACTCCAACATCTTGCCATTCCCACAGCGTCAAAAGAAACCATCCCCGGACGAGCAATTCGCCAGGTTCATAGAAATTATACAAAAAATTGAATATACATGTGCCTTTGCTGGATGCTATGCAGGTACCGACTTATGCAAAGTACTTGAGGGACATTCTCAACAACAAACGTCCACTCCCAAGTACCGAGGTCGTAAAGCTGACTGAGGAGTGCAGTGCAGCGATCCTAAATAAAGTCCCGGAGAAGAAGAAGGATCCAGGATGTCCCACCATCACATGTACAATCAGGACACAACACTTTGAGCATGCACTCTGTGATCTAGGGGCAAGTGTCAGCGTAATGCCAAAGGTAGTTTTTTACCGCCTTAACTATACTACCTTGTCTCCTACTCCTATGAGACTGCAGCTGGCCGACTCCACGGTTCGCTACCCGGAGGGGATAGCCGAGGACATTCCGGTGCGCATCCGGGATTGCTTCGTACCTGTCGACTTCGTGGTACTGGACATGGACGTGAGCAACGATTCGTCGCTCATCCTTGGGCGACCCTTCTTGAGCACAGCAGACGCTCACATTAATGTGGGTGCTGGAGAGATCCAGCTCAACATTAATGGAAGGAAGGAGAAGTTTGAGTTCAGGCCAAAAGTGGAGCAATGCTCCATGATCAAGATCAAGTACGGGAGAAACAGTCAGAACGTCAAAGAGGTGGAGGTGACGCCTCCAGAGAAAGACAGCCTAATTAAGTTCATGGAGAAGTTCTGGGAGAAGGATTTCCCCATCCGGTATTATGCAAAGCACAACAAGAAGTCTACACGAGGTGCAAAAGCACAGACAAAGAAAACACCGGAACAGGCTGTCGACTGCCAGAAAAAGGGAAAACAGGTATGGTGGGTTAAATCATCTGTATCCTCATCTCCAGGGTCAGATGCTACTTCGTCAAGTTGAATCCTACAAAGGAGACGTCCTCGCTCGACGACGTAAAACACGAGTCCTGCACCGACAGGTACATCGGTGTTAACAAACTAGCTTGGGGGAGGACCCTCCACCAGGTAAGTTCAGGTAAGTATTATTGAATAAAGTTTTTCGTTCAAATAAAGTTAGTAAATGAGAGCCATCCATAATAATCCCATAAATGTTTTAAGTCCGTGCTTAAATCTTTTGGGTATGATGAAAAGTTGCTCTTATTTCTTTCTTGTACCTATGTTTCAACCTGTTATTCTCTTAAGTTTTGAGTTTGCTGGTTGAGCATGATCTTTTCTGTTATCTTGTCTATCTGTGGGTAGCGTAAGCACGCTTTGGTCTAGGTTGTTGTTAGCTAAGATATGATAAGATCTGAGTGCCCTAAGATCTTACTAAGCTGGACTTGATAACCGGAGTTTTCTCTTTTAAAATAAAACAGAGAGTTCCTTATGGTGATTAAATTCCCTACCAAAGCTCATAATGTTTTAAACCCCTACATAAGCAACTTGTTTTGCAATGAGTTTTGTCAAGGTCACTGTGATTCTTAGAGATTTACTTCATGCTTTTAAAACCAAGATCACGTACACACCACCATATACATGTTATACTTCTATTCTAGAAGTAAACATAACGCCCATCCATCTACAAAATAAAAGCTCTACATAAGGTTTGGTACTCTTCCCTAACTTTGTTGCAAAAAGAGACATGGAGCTGAAAAAAAAAGAGAGATAGAGCAAATGAAGGCTCTTAGTTCAAAAATAAAGCCATGTCTCTAAAAAGCAACTTTATAAAAAGGGAAGAGGGACCTGTAAAAAGAGCTATCATCTGCTATGCCATACACACACATGCACATCTTGGTTTGAGAGTATGACTTATTTCTCTTTGAATCTTGATTTTGACTTTACAATATGTGCATTGCAAGTATGCAATATAGCTCTCCTAGCACAAGCTCCACTCCAATGAGTGACATGAGAGTTGAGAGAGGAAATTGGTAAGCAAATACACCATGAGTGACTTGAGAGTACCACATAAGGAACTCCACCTTTTGAAAATCCCAAAACCTTTGGTTTGATTGTCAAGCAAGGTAGAAGGAAAGGTGCTTGGTCTAAGTCGTTCTAGCCATCAACCACTCAAGACAATGAGAAGCTACAAGCCCCATGAAAGGCCAAGGTAATAAGGGAGTTTATTTTACCAGCTTATTCAATCCTTGGTAGAATATCTTGCTGAACCACTGGTACTTTTGAGGAGTAATGAGGAAGCAACTCCTGATCCACTGAGCCTGAAAGTTCTAATCTTTGCTCGGGACGAGCAAGGGTTAAGCTTGGGGGAGTTGTTGACGGTCCTTATAACATAAAATCCGACCGTCACTAGGCTCAGAAACCAATAAAGATCAAGGCATAACTTAGACATTAGTATTCAAATAATGGTATACCATGCATATCTGGAATATATTTGAGTACAGGGACTACGGTGCAAAAGATGGGCGAAACTGGGCACAGGCCTAGGTCGGCCGACCTGGCTTGGTCGGGCAACCTAGCCTGAACCCCGATCAAGCTCAATTTCGACACAGGTCAAGAAGCACACTGAAGAAGGATCATGGACGTTGAATCATCGTCGGTTCAAGTCAAGGGTGAGGATGAGCCACGTGTCATTCCCATGGATTGAAGGGCCCACACATCAACACAATTGCACCCAAACGGAGTATACCCACCTGGAACCGTCATAAGGACCCACATGGAAGTCTACCAGAGAAGAGCTGGGTCGGCCGACCTGGCCCTGCGGTCGTTTCGCTTCCCCCTTGACCAGTACCTGTAAACCGTCATCAGAAGTTCATCGTAGCCATGCAATGTTGAAGACGGTGGATCCAAGGGTCGGCCGACGTCGGGAATTCGGCCTACATAGGCCCACCTCCAAACTGCCTCAACCGCCTCTGGCCGGCTCCAACCGCCTATGTGATGCTATAAATACCTGCAAAGGGCGCCGTACTCAATACACACTAGAAGAAGAGCTCTCCTTTGCTACAAGCTTAGTCTTAGTCTTAGTAGCGATAGTCATAGTGTTAGATCTTCTGAAGGGCCTCCGAAGGAGTCTTGGTAAGTTCTAGAGTTCAGTTCTTGTATTCTCTTACTTACATGTAATACTCTGAGCTTAATGGAAATACCTTCATACTTATGTTGTATGCTTCAGTTATACCTTATATACTTAGTATATACTACTTATGTCTTACACCTCAATCAAGTGAATGTAAGCTGTGACATTGGCTCAATGTGCCTTTTGGTTGCTCTATTTATTAACGTGATAGATAGAGTTGTATCCCGTATTGCAAACATGGTGTTTGGGATATGGAATACTATTGAGGGTACCGCTGCCCCACGGATTAGTAGAGGTAGGCGGCAGGTGGTGACAGCCCTATCCGTCCTTTGTAATCCTCCACGTACGGGAGTGGGTATTAGGCCTTTATGATACGACGTCCTACTATCGTCCCTTGATGAGGGAACCACTGGATACCTCGATTTGTCCTCTTACATACGATCATTGAATGAGCTTGTATAGGGTATTGTAGTATATCCAAGTTCCATAAGTACGATGCTAATGAACCCTTATTAATCTTCACTAGTGTACTATACTAACTAAGACTAGCAGAACTATGAGCAATGAACTTCTATGTGTCAACCCATTCATTCACTTCTATATCATTTACCCCTGTTTAGATTATGGTACATTAATATTGTTGTACGTAAGATCATTGGATGGCACATCTCTCTTTTAACTAAATGCTTTCCCTACAGATAAAACAAATAACGATACTCTGGAATACTCCCGGGTGAAATGCTACAACGTACTTCTGTGCGCTTGCAGAATATCTGTAACGTCTAGATTTACGATGAAGTATCTCTAGTACCATTACTACTCTAAGTAGTGATGCTAAGAAATACCAACACACAACATATAGCAAGAGAAACACCAGCAACCCTGGGGGATTTGTATGAAGAGTTCAAAAAGTATTGTCGATATGACAATGATAACCAAAGAAGATTAGCCAGAGAAGCCATCATGAAAAATCAACCTGATTCCCAAGCCAAGCAAAACTACTACAACCAAAACCACTACCAACGCCAATCCTCTCAATTCATCATGAATGTTAAGAGTCCACCTTCATTCCAAGAGAACAAACCTTTCCATCAGGAAAATCAATACTCAAACCCAAGGGGTGAGCCTATTCAAAGAGGAGGAAGAACCGGCAGAGGCCGAGGAAGGGGTCCGCCTTCGGGCCCAGAACTGTTCTGCCAATATCATGGCAAGAATCAAACTCATGGCATTGAGCAGTGCTGAGACATCAAGAAAACTATAGAGAAGATGAAGGCAGACAAAATCCAAGCAAACCAAATGAAGCCAACATCAGCTTCGTCCAACAACTCCCAAACCATACAACCATACTGCCCAATTTTCCCATCCCTAAGCTCCAATATTGTGCACCCAACAACCTTGGCTGCACAATATTCGCCTTCGCCACAAACATTTCAACACTATTACCCACAAAACCTATATCCTCAGCTATACTCCCAAGCTGCACATCCAATCACAACCTAAGACATCAAAGTAGAAGAGTTGCCACCACCCCCACAAAAACCACAAGACCCAAACCCACCTAAACCTCTATCAAGTTATGGACATATCCTTCCCATAACTGGAGGATCTTCCCTCAACTTCGAAACCAAGAAACAAAGAAAGAATTACTTTTGACAGGTCAACAACATCTTAGTAGCTGGACCTTACAAGAAATCAGAATGGTCTCACATGCCAATTACCTTCACCGAGGAAGATCTAAAGTTGCGCAATTTCCCACACAATGACGCAATGTCAATCGAAGCCAACATTGCTGGCTGGACAATTGGAAAAGTGTTAATGGACACAGGTAGTTTAGCAGACATCATCCTTGCAAAGACTCTGAGGTCAATGACAAACATCAACCGAGATAACTTGGAACCACCAGACACCTCTAGTCGCTTCAGGAGGAAGCGTACACCAACACTGGGGAAAATTACACTGCCAATATCTTTTGGCAACACCTCAAATGCAAGAACTGAATACATCACCTTCGACGTCGTTGACATGTTCTTTGATTACAATGTTATCTTTAGCAGAGGAGTCATAAATTCCTTCGATGTCATCATAAGGCAAGCTTTCCTCTACATGAAAATGATGGCACTCAAAGGGGTCATCACTGTGCATGGTGACCAGAAAGAAGCAAGGAACATTGAATACAACACCCCAGGGCAGCGCAATGTACACCTGCTTAAAGAAAAAGAACCAGTATATCCAGAGGAGAAGCCAAGCAGCGACAAGAGCCGTAAGAAAATGCAAGAAGCAGTAGAAACGAAGTAGGTGCAGCTACAACCCGATGTCTTCGACATAAAGGTGATTATCGGCTCTGACCTTGAGCAGGAAGAGGAGGAGAGACTCATTGAATTTCTAAAAAACAAAGATGTCTTCACATGGTCGAGCAAGGACCTACCTGGCATGGACAGAAGCATAATCGAACACAAGCTCGCAATCAGCCCAGATATGAGACCGAAGAAGCAAAAACTCAAAAAAATGTCCGAAGAGAAAGTGAGTGCAGTCAAAGCCGAAGTGCAAAGACTGCTCGATGCCAATGTAATCCGAGAAGTGAAATATCCCAAGTGGCTAGCTAACACTGTTCCAGTACAAAAGAAAATGGCAAGTGGAGAATGTGCATTGACTTCACCGACCTCAATAAGGCATGCCCAAAAGATGATGTCCCACTTCCAAGAATCGACAAAATCATTGATCAGGCCGCAGCAAGTGAGATGATGTCTCTTCTAGATTGCTTCTCTGGCTATCATCAAATCTGGATGAAGAAAGATGATGAAGCAAAAAAAAACCAGCTTCATCACACCAATTCGCACCTTCTGCTTCATCAAAATGCCTGAAGGGCTTCGCAACACCGGCACTACCTTCTGCCGCATGTCCACCACTGTATTCAAAGAAGAATTGTTTAAAACTATATTGGCATATGTGGATAACATTTTGGTGAAGAGTGTAAAAAGACAAGATCATATCTCAGATCTGGCAATTGCTTTCGCAAGAATGAGGTAAGCTGGGCTCAAGCTTAACCCAAAAAAAAATGTGTCTTCGGTGTGACCAAGGGTAAGATACTGGGGTGCCTAGTATCAGTAAATGAGATCAAAGCCAACCCAGACAAGATCAATGCAATACTCGATATGGAGGAGCCAAGGTGCATAAGGGATGTTCAAAAACTCTCAGGCAGAATAGCAGCACTCAACAGGTTCATTGCAAAAGCAGCAGAATGAAGCCTACCCTTCTTCCTTACACTCAAAAACGCAGCAAAGTTTGAGTGGGGAGACAAGCAGTCAAAAGCTTTTCAAGAGCTAAGGTAGTACTTGATGCAACTAACAAAACTGACAATACCTGACCCGAAGGCACCACTGCTACTGTACATCGCAGCTTCGCAATCAGCTGTAAGTGCAACACTTATTGTTGAAAAGGAAATAGAAGGAAAGAAGGTGCAACAACCGATACATTATGTGTCGGAGGCATTGGCTGCTCAAAGCTGTTTTACATAGAAATCAAGAAGAAAATCTATGATGTGGTGATGGCATCTAGAAAGCTAAGGCATTATTTCGAGGGGCACAACATCAGGGTACTCACAGATCAACCAATAAAAGAATTATTGAGTAACAAGGAAGCTTCGGTAAGGTTGCGCAAATGGGCAGCTGAGCTCTCAGAGTATGTGGTGGATTTTGAAAGAAGAACGGCAATCAAATCACAAGTCTTGGCTGATTTCATAGCAGAGTGGACATCGCCTTCGGTAGAAAATTTGTGCAGAGAGGAAAGTTGGCTAATACATTATGATGGTGCCTGGGGGGATAAAGGAGCAGGAATTGCGGCAATTATAACATCACCTTCGGGAATCAAAATGAGATATGCAGCGAACCTGGAGTTCTACAAAAATAGTTACAGAAGCACGAACAATGTCACTGAATACGAAGCCGTACTGTTGGGACTCAGAAAGGCAAACGCATTGGGAGCTCAAAGATTCATTGTAAAAACTGATTCCAAGGTGGTAACATATCACGTCAAAAAAGAAAGCATTGCGAAGCAACCAGATCTGATCAAATACTTGAACACGGTCAGATCAATGGAGAAAAAATTTAAAGGTTTCACAGTCGAATACATCCCAAGAGCAAGAAATGACGAAGCAGATGCGCTTGCTAAGGCAGCAGCAAAAGGGGATAAGTTACCACCTGATGTCTTCTTCCAGATACTGACAACACCTTCGATCATGGATCACGATGAGCAGACAAAACTTATCAATGCAGTAGATTGGCGATCACCAATAATGTCTTACCTTCGGGGGTATTATGAGCCCAATGATAAAGATGATCTCAAATGCATGCAGCAAAGGGAAAGGTCCTATTAGATCATTGACGACGTCTTGTACAAGAAAGGAGTAGTAGCTGTTGGTATTTCTTAGCATCACTACTTAGAGTAGTAATGGTACTAGAGATACTTCATCGTAAATCTAGACATTACAGATATTCTGCAAGCGCACAGAAGTACGTTGTAGCATTTCACCCGGGAGTATTCCAGAGTATCGTTATTTGTTTATCCGCAGGAAAAGCGTTTAGTTAAAAGAGAGATGTGCCATCCAATGCTCTTATGTACAACAGTATTAATGTACCATAATCTAAACAGGGGTAAAAGATATAGAAGTGAATGATGGGGTTGACACACAGAAGTTCATTGCTCATCATTATGTTAATCTTAGTTAGTATAGTACACTAGTGAAGATTAACAAGAGTTCATTAGCATCATACTTATNTAGCATACATTCACTTGAACAAGGTGCAAGACATAAGTAGTATATACTAAGTAGATAAGGTATAACTGAAGCATACAACATAAGTATGAAGGTATTTCCATTAAGCTCAGAGTATTACAAGTAAGTAAGAGAATACAAGAACTGAACTCTAGAACTTACCAAGACTCCTCCGGAAGCCCTTCAGAAGATCTAACACTATGACTATCACTACTAAGGCTTAGACTAAGCTTGTAGCAAAGGAGAGCTCTTCTTCTGGTGTGTGTTGAGTACGGCGCCCCTTGCAGGTATTTATAGCATGACAAGGGCGGTTGGAACCAGCCAGAGGCAGTTGAGGCCGTTTGGAGGTGGGCCTAGGTCAGCCGAATTCCCCACGTCGGCCGACCCTTGGATCCACCGTCTTCAGCAACGCATGGCTCTGATGAACTCCTGATGACGGTTTACAGGTACTGGTCAAGGGGGAACCGAAACGGCCGCAGGGCCAGGTCGGCCGACCTGGTTCCGCCGCCATTCGGCCCCACTCTTCTCTGGTAGACTTCCATGTGGGTCCTCATGACGGTTCCAGGTGGGTATACTCAATTTGGGTGCAATTGTGTTGATGTGTGGGCCCTTCAATCCATGGGAGTGACACGTGGCTCATCCTCACCCTTGACTTGAACCGACGATGAATCAACGTCCATGATCCTTCCTCAGTGTGCTTCTTGACCTGTGTCGAGATTGAGCTTGATCGGGGTTCATGCCAGGTCGCCCGACCTAGCCAGGTCGGCCGACCTGGGCCTGTGCCCAGTTTTGCCCATCTTTTGCACCGTAGTCTCTGTACTCAAATATATTCCAGATATGCATGGTATACCATTATTTGAATACTAATGTCTAAGTTATGCCTTGATCTTTATTGGTTTTTGAGCCTATTGACGGTCGGATTTTATGTTATAAGGACCGTCAACAGTAGCCCCTTGGCTATATCGTATAGCGAAGGCAGGGAGCTAATACATGAGATTCATAGTAGACTTTGCGGAGCACATTTTGGGGCAAGAGCTGTCGTAGGGAAGGCAGTGAGGCAAGGATTCTACAGGCCATCAATCATCAATGATGTAACTAGCATCGTCAGGACATGTGATGCATGTCAAAGGTGTGCGGTAACACGCAAATCACCTTCGGAACCATCACAGCTGATCACTCCAACTTGGCCTCTACAAAGATGGGGCATAGATCTAGTGGGTCCACTACCCACAGCTCAAGGGAATTTGAAATATGCAATAGTCATAGTGGAATATTTCACAAAGTGGATCGAAGCCAGGCCATTGGCCAACATCACAGCTGAAACAATCATAAAGTTCTTTTGGCAGCAAATAGTTTGCAGATTCGGAGTACCAAGGGAAATTACAGTAGATAACGGAAAGCAGTTTGACTGCGACGAGTTCAGGCAATACTACAGGTCCATTGGGACAAAGGCAAAATTTGCAT
>CM014277.1:42523599-42542391 GCA_004135705.1 Alloteropsis semialata
AATACAAAATTTCTTTACAAATAAAAGTTAGAACATTTCAAA
Organism: Alloteropsis semialata; assembly: GCA_004135705.1. NCBI lineage: Eukaryota > Viridiplantae > Streptophyta > Magnoliopsida > Poales > Poaceae > Alloteropsis > Alloteropsis semialata. The sequence goes on from CM014277.1 coordinate 42,523,642, forward strand.
TACATATCCATCAAACTCCTTCCCGGAAGAGCTGAGCCAGGGAGCGTTGTAGACATAAGCAATGTCTTCAGCGATGGGGCTAAGCTCCAACAGCTCTGCCTTCGGGATAAGCAACAGAATAACTTCAGCATTTCTTCGAGCAGCAAGAGCAACAAGCTCGGAACCTTGGGCAATAAACAAAGTAAAAAAAACTAAAAATATCAATTTCACGATGGCGATAAAACTCATGGCAAAGTTCCCAAAAATCACTAAGAGAACAATCTGGATGATGGCGTTGATACTCCTTCCACACGAAGCTAGAAACACATATCGGGCCATCACGCATACTCAGGGGAATAAGTTCAAGGACATCACCCTCACCAGGGATCTGAATAGGTACAGATTTAGAAGTTCAAAAGCTACGTCACCTATCAAAGTTGTTTCAAGTGAAACTCGATCCAACAAAGCTACACCTTCAGATCCTCTCTACAATCATCCTACCCAGCTCCACTTCCAGAGGCACTAGTGGACGTCCCAGCAGCGGCAGCAGCTTCAACTTTGGCTTTACACTGTGCCTCCACAGCAAGAAGGTTTTTCGCCTGTGAGAGTATAAGCTGTCAAGAAAGATAATAAACAAATGCTCTAGAACAAAAATAAATGAAGGGAAACAAATCCGAAGCTAACGTGGGCTAAGCGGTCATGTGCAACACGGCGAGCACACTCTCGACCAGTTGCAACCCAAAACTTCTTGCAAAACACAGTCTTGACAGCAAGAATGACTTCGTTAAAAACATCTTTGTCAAGAGGACTCTGGGCAGGAGGAAAACAATAATCCTTCTTCAAAATTGTTCTGTAATGCGAGCAGCCCTCATCCGATAGCATCTTGATCGCGTTAGCTATGCAAGTCTGAATGGCATAGTCACCAACCATGGACAAGATGCCCGGAAGGAACTTGAACTCACCTTCAAGCCAATCAAATAACTTTTCGAGGCCAAACTCTTGGCTGGGAAATGGCAGGGGCTCTGCTCCATACATGTTAAGGGCAGCTTTGTACTCACGATGGATCCTGAGCCCGCTAGCCCAAACATCTTGTTCAACCTTCTCCTTCTCTGAACAAAGCCGATCCACAGTACCACGAAGGCGAGTAGCTTCATCTCTAAGAGAGCTATTTAAATCATTAGACGTAAGAAGCTCTCGCTTGTACTTGTTAAGCTCACCAGACAATGTCTCCTTCTGCCCCTCTAAGCTCTTAATCTGATTCTTCATAGCATGAACAATTTCAGCATCACCAATGAGCTTATTGTGAAGACCTTCGATCATATCAGCTTTTCTGGTCCGCTCAGCTGTTGACGGTCCTTACAACAAAAATCCAACTGTCAATAGCCTTAGAAAACTAATAGAGATCAAGCATAACTTAGACATTTATATTCAAATAACGTTGCAGCATGCATATATAGAATATATTTGAGTACAGGGACCTTGGAGCAAAAGATGGAGAAAAACGGGCACAAGCCCAGGTCGGTTGACCTGGCTAGGTCGGGCGACCTGGCCTGGCACCTGCTCCAGCCACTCTTTCATGTAGGTCAAGAAGCACACCAAGGGATGATCCTGGCCACTGAATCAAGGTCGGTTGAAGTCAAGGATGAGGGATGAGCCACGTGCCACTCCCATGGATTGAAGGGCCCACACCTCAACTCAAATGCACCCAAAAATAGGTGTACCCACCTAGAACAGTCATAAGGACCCACTTGATAGTCAAGCAAAGGAGGGTGGGCCGAAACGCGGTGGAGCCAGGTCAGCCGACTTGGTCCTGCGGCCGTTTTGCTCCCCCCTTGACCAGTACCTGTCAACCACCATTGAGATCACATCTAGAACGTGCACGGCTGAAGGCGGTGCATCTGAGGGTCGGCCGACGCCTCCACTTCGGCCAACCTAGGCCCACGGCCAAACGGCCTCAACGCTTCTGGCTAATTCCCCACCGCCTATGGATGCTATAAATACTTGCAAGGGGCATCGTATTCAACACACACCAGAAGAAGATCTCTCCTTTGCTACAAGCTTAGTCTTAGTTTTAGTAGTGATAGTTCTAGTAGTTGAGCTTCTGAAGGGCTTCCGGAAGAGTCTTGGTAAGTTCTAGAGTTCAACTTTTGTATCTCTTTACTTACTTGTAATACTCTGAGCTTAATGGAAGTATCTTCATACTTATGTTGTATGCCTTCACTTTACTCTACTTACTTAGTATATACTTCTTATGTCTTGCACCTTATCCAAGCTGATGTATGCTATGACATTGGCTCAATGTGCCTTATGGTTGCTCTATTTATTAACATGATAGATAGAGTTGTATTTCATATTGCAAACATGTTGTTTGGAATACAGAATACTATTGAGGGTATCGCTACCCCACGGATTAGTAGAGGTAGGCGGCAGGTGGTGACAGCAATGTTCGTCCTTTGTAATCCTCCACGTTCGGGAGATGATATTAGGCCTTTATGACAAGATGTCCTCCTGTCGTCCCTTGATGAGGGAACCATTGGACACCATGATATGTCCTCTATCATATGTCCCTTGTATGAGCTTGTATAGGATAATGTTGTATATCCAAGTCCCATTTGTATGATGCTAATAAACCCTTTATGATCTTTACTAATGTTCTATTACTAACTAAGACTACCTGAGCAATGAACTTCTGTGTGTCACTTTACCCCTACACTTTCATATCATTTACCCCTGCCTAGACTATGGTAGATTAATGATTTTGTAAGTAAATACATTGGATGACACCTCTCTTTAACTAAACGCTTTTCCTACGAATAAACAAATAACAATACTCTAGAATACTCCCAGGTGAAATGCTACAACGTACTTCTGTGCGCTTGCAGAATAATGTAAACATTGAGAAATACCAACATCAGCTTCAAGTGAAATAATTTGATTCTTAAGAGAAGAAACCTCAGAAGAGAAGGACTCGTGCTCAGAATGAAGCTGGATCTTCTCTGCTTCAAGTGAATCTCTTGTTTTAGCAAGTTGTTTCTGCTGAGAGGCCCATTCTTTACGCTCCTTACGCAAAGATTCTAGCTTCTACCTTTCATCTTTGACTTTGGAGAGCCGGAGCGGAAGTCGCTGGAAAAACTCGTGCATAGCATCATGGCCTATAAAAGAACCCAGGGTTACCGAAGGTAATAAACATAAGACCAGAAAAGTAGTAGAGTGAAGGAAAAGTTAAAATACATTCATAATGCCGATCATACATGTTCCGGCTAAGGCATCTAGATCAAAGGTTTTCACCACATTCTCAATACCTATAGAAAATCAAATAAAGGGCGTTAAAACGAGCAACAAAGCAAAAGAAGACTAATAAAAGAGCCAACAACGCAAAAGCAAAAACACCATCAGAATTAAAGTCGGGAAAGTCGTCCATCGAACGAAGCCTGTCTTGACGCAGGCGTTGAACAAAGGACTCGGGCGGGTCGTTACCTATACCTACATCAAAATTAGTAGACTCTGTATCACTCGATTGACTAGCCGATTCACTGACGAAGGAGCTCAAACGCTCAGAGTCATGTCGGGGAGAGAAGGAGCTTAGACTACCTTCCACATTGGCAGCCCTAACATCACCACTGACAATCTGAGCATCAGATGATTCAGCCCCAGCAGCATGAACAAGCACAATAGGTGAAGAAGCAGACACATTGCCATCTTTGCTTCCACCTTCGCCAACAACAGCCTCGGACTTCTCTACCTCCTCTGGGATTGTTGACACCAGATTTTGACTCGGTTGGCGTCAAAGAAATATTATTTTTAATAAATGCTGGGAGCAGGAAAGCTGATGCCGAGTCTGATTCTGACTTGAGGTTCTCTGATTCTGATTGGGAATTGTCCGATAGAGTCCTGGTTGAACATGGGGATGAGGAAGGCCGAAGTGTCTACGACTTTGGAGGATAGATGCATCTAAAAGCTTCTTCAAGGCCCGATTGTGTGGCAATTGTAATATTTTTGGTAGTTTAGATTAGTTTGCTTTAAATAAATTAGAGATAGTGTCGTATCCGACAAGGATTAGTTTGATTTCAAGGGTATAAATATAAACCCTGCACCATTGCAAAAACTGTTCTCATAACCATCAATACAAACACAACTTTCGGCCCTCGTGCCAATAGCCCTTTTCATCGAGCTCTTCAGCAAGCAGGGCCGTATCATCTTGACCTTCGGTTTGTCTGTAAGTGCGACTTCTATCAAATTAATCTAGGCTTTAGATTGAGACGTATCACCCTTCTTCATTTAGTTAATTCACCAATTTACTGAGTTGATCTAGGCTTTAGATTGAGGCATATCGCCCTTCTTCGTTTCGTTCGCTCACTTTCTACCATATCTTGTTATTTTACCTTGATCGGCTTACATCTGTTTAAATATCTATTCGTTTTACTGTGCTTGAAACTTCAAAATAGATTTATTTATACTGTTTACATAGCTAATTTAGATTTAATTATCAAGTTACAAATAAAACTGGTTTAAGCAAGTTCTTCGATATACGTCAATCTATCGGAGTGAATAAGCTAAATCGGTGCCCTGCTAGCAACGCTGTCTCGAAATCGATCCAATTTTTAGTGACATGAGATTTAGTCTGTTTAATGCCTTTGGAGACGTGTAATAAAGAACAAGTTTAAGTTAGATTTATGTTGACGCTCCTTAGTGACACACTTTTACCCTTGTTTATCTTCAATAATGGCATGAATTTGATATCTAAACTAACGATCATACTCTATAACCGGGGCGTTTTCGCATATGCATGTGTTTTTGGAGGAATTGTGTTTATGCAGGTTTTTGGGCTTAAATGGAGCACAAATGGACAAGGCTTGAGACCAAGAACGACACGGTAAAAGATGAAGGCCAGAGGCCCGAAGAACAGGCCAGGCTGACCGGCCCCACATGGCCTAGGCCGGCCGGCCTAGGTGATTTCAAGCCCCGTTCGTGCTCAATTTTGGTGAACCGACCTCCAAGAGTATTTGAAAGGCAAGAGCTTCAAGATAAGGTCAAGAGACTTCGGAGTCAAGGCAACTCAATCAGAGAATTTCCCGAAGATATCCCGAAGTAAATGATTCCAAAGGCTCACATGCATAGGTGGAATATCTACTGAAGCTTCCAGAAGACTTGAGGAGAAAGCAGAGGACGAGACGGCCAGGGAAAGCCCCAGGCCGGCCGGCCTGAACCCCCCTGGCCGACCGGCCCAGGCCTTTCCTGTGGCGGTTCGCCCCCCTTCGACCTAGGGTTTCCTCAGGGTATAAATAGCACGTGCCTTCGTGCCACACATCAATCAATTCGTCATTCGCCGCCGAGGAGCAGAGAAGCTAGAGGGACACCTTTCTGAGAGCTGAGGGTCGTGCTAGTTGTCTAGGGTTCTTCCCTAGCTGACGTGGGAACCCTGTGAGGAAGACCACGTCGGAGTTCTGGAGCTAGGACCATCAAGATCAAGGTAGGATCCCGGTGGTGATCTTGTGATGTAATTACATTCATGGTGAAGTGTTGACGCTCATTAATGCACATCTCAAACCGTCAACTTTGTTATACAAATACACATTCACCATAGCTATAGGGATTATATCTAACAAGTTCAACTAGTTTTGGTGACTATGTGGATGCAGGAGGCTACAAGTGAAATTTGAGGCGAAACGGGCTCGGTGGGCCGTCGCCTGACCTTGCCAGATCGGTCAATGCCCAACCGAGGCCAAATGACCCTATCTTTGGATATGTGCTAGGAAAGCCACTCTAGACCAACCCTTGCCTATGCACACAGGTTGGGTTAAGCCCATATGGGAGAAGGACCTCAAGAGAAGCACAAAGGGGCCACATCCACAAGTACACATACTCAAATGGAGTGGTGTCACCTAGGATGAGACTCCACGCCCTACAAGATAGAGGCTGGTAAAAGATGAAGCCAATCGGGCACAAAAGGCCCGTCGGCCGACCTAGCCCGGTCGGCTGAGCCTGGCCCGGAGCCCAATGGAGCCCATCTTTGACCACAGCGAAGAAGCACACTCCAGGACCATCCTAGCCACTGATTCCATGTCGGTTGGATCCAAGAGATGGGAATGGTCCAAGGGGAGTTCACATGGATTGAAGGGCCCACCTCGTAAACTAAACGTACTCAATCCAAGCTATACCACCTGGAGCCGCCATGAGGACCCACTAAACAGTCACTCAGCCGAAGATGGGCCCGATCGGTGTCGGTGGCCGGTCGCCCGACCTGGTCCGGAGGCCAAACCGCCTCATCCTTCTGGTTCGGGTTCCGACCGCCTCCAGGAGTCCATCTACGCCGTGCATCACTCAAGACGGTGCATCCAACGTCGGCCGACCTCCCCGCATCGGCTGACCTGTGACTGAGTCCGTTCGTCCTCATCTTCCACGTGTCCACTCCCAACCGCCTCTACAAGCTATAAATAGATGCATACCGGTCATTGAACATCATCATCGAGCTGGAGCATCAAGTCAAGGCGAAGCCCTCCTCAAATGAGAGTAGAAGTAGGAAGAGAGTGAGGGAGAGTCTGGAGGAGTCCCGGCGTGTCGGCGACCCTCCACCTGTACCTCGACGGATGCGAGCTACTTAGTAAGTATCCGAGATTCAACTAGTATTTAATTCTGAGTTATAGAAAAGCTGAGTTCTCTATTGTGCTTGTGGGTTCGTTGCTTTATTCATAAAGTATCTTAATCTTTGGCCAAGGTTAGGATAGCTGATATTATCTTAAGCGTGGTGCTTAGGTGTATATCTGCCCTCGTTTGCCTCGTAGCCCCACGGATTAGAAGAGGTAGGCGGCAGGTGGTGACAGCCCTGTCCGTCCTTTGTAATCCTCCACGTTCGGGTACGGCGTAGAGCTGTTGGCCGGCAATTTCCTAGAGGCCTAGGATACCCCGGTGCCCAAAGCAAGCATAGGAGAATTCCCTTCACTATAATTAGCCTTAGTGCCAAGTTATCCTCTCTACCCAGCCTTTATATACACTCGATCGATCCGGTCAACTTTAGTAATTAGATAATGCCCTCTCGTTCCCTATGGATTCGATACCCTGAATACTTTCAGGTGAAAGCTACAATGGTATCCGTGCGCTTGCGGATTTATCTGCGATGTAAGAAATACCAACATGAAGTTATGTGTGTTTCCGAATTTCTAGCGATCAAGTGCCTCTTCTATGATTTCGTTCTTGCTTGGGTTTGCTTCTTCTTTAATCTGTTCTCAAGATAGATTGCTCGGGGTGTTCTTGTAGCCATGGTGGCTAGGGGTTCATACCGGATCTACCAAGTGGTTCGACACGTTCACTTGTGAACGTGCCCTTAAGTTACCTACGCCAAAAGGGAGCATTGTGACAGGGTGTAATCCCGTGTAATGTGGGGCTTTTGGGAGTTTGATCGGAGGTCATGATTTAAAGATGCTTTTCATTGAGATTCACATCTATCTTAATTCATTCTATTTGGCTTGGAGCTACAACATATGCATGATCTAGGTGATCTATTGGTTATCTCTAACTTTCTCTTGCTACCTCCGGTGTTTAGGTTTTAGTAGATTAGATTGGTTTTGCAACCCCTCTTCAAGATAAAAGGCTTTCAATGCTAGTTAGATTGTTTCTTATGGGAAGAGCTACAACTGATCCGTGCGCTTGCGGTTCACGATTGACGTGTCTAAGGGCCGTCAACAAGCTTTTCTGGCGCCGTTGCTGGGGAACTATCGATTTAGATCTGATTTGACTAGCATTCGTAAATATTTCTTTTTCTTGATTTTCTTTTGATTTTCTCTTTTTAGATCTCTTATTTTCTCTTTTATCAAAAATAGATCTAACCCACAAAAACAAATCTAATCTAATCTAGTTTTACTTTTATCTTTATTTTACTTTATCTCTTTCTTTTAGATCTTGTATATATATATATATATTGTTTTTCACTAACCCTAACAGGAGATCGATGGCTACCTCTCCAACAAACCGAAAAATTTTGTGGATGATCTTGAAAAACTTTACAGGCAAAGGAGATGTGAAGCACAAGCTAAGAAGCTGGAACTAGTAGATCCAAAAGGCGAGACCACAAGTTCATCATCTACTCCACCACCAAGTCCAAAGGAAGTGCCACCGCAACCCGAGATGGCGGAATGCACGATCGGAGAGCTATGCATCCCGGACGTCAACGGTTTGCCTATCCAAGACCTCAATGATGTAGAAGGGCCGTTCGAGATCAAGATTTCAACTATTCGTATGGTGCAAAGCTCGCCCTTCACCAGAAAAGAAGATGCCAACATTCACCTTCAAGCATTCATCCAACTATGCCGCACCTTCGACATGCAAGGAGTCACTCAAGATCAAGTGAGAGCGAGGCTCTTCCCGTTCTCCCTACTTGGGAGGGTAGTTCAATGGTTTCATTCTCTACTGGCGGAGACGGTGCAAAGTTGGGATGCCTTGATGAAAGCTTTCATGACGGAGTTCTACTTGCCAGGCAAGACTCAAATTTTGCGCAACAAGATTGCTACATTCGCGCAAGCCCCGACGGAGACTATTGCAGAAGCCTATGAGCGCTTCAACGACTACATCCGAGCCATACCACATCACAAGTTTCCAAAGGAGGATATAGTCCAGAAGTTCTACCAAGGCCTCATGACCGCATCAAGGGCAATCATCGACGCATCGGCCGGAGGATCCATTATTGAGCTCACCCCAACTCAAGCTCTCAAGCTATTCAAGAAGGTGGCAGATAATGATGCGTGGGCATCATCGGGACGGCTACATCCTACACCATCCGCGGGAGTTGCTAAAAGTGTTTTGCAGGTGGAGCATGAACAAATACTTGAAGGGAAGATCGATTCACTCATGAGGAGATTGGAGAAGATGAAGGCGGACAAGAAGGAAGCCCATGCTATTGATTTGAAGGTAGCGAAGCAAGGTCCACATGTGAAGACTGTGGAGAGTACGACCATGTCCAGAGGAATTATCCGGAGGAAGCTAAAGTGCTCGAATACATGAGGAAAGGAGATTTGTCTCCACCGTCCTACTTCCGCTACGGGCAAGGTAGACCTCAATTTAATGCAAACTCATCTCTTCAAAATTCGGTGCCTCTTCGTATACAATTGAAGGAGTTCATGGAGGAGCAATGCAAGATCAACAAGGACACTGTCGCTAAGTTCAAGTCTATGGACAAGATATTGGAGAACATTGATGGCAAGGTGACGAAGGTCAGAATCTCTAACCACCAAGTGCTCCACATGATAAGATGCTAGAGACGCAAGTGACCCAGCTAGCCGGACGCATACCTAGTAATGAAGGAAGACTACCGGGGTAACCTCAAAATCCGGAGACGGCAAAAGCAATTCAAACTCACTCGGGGAAGGAGACCGAAGATCCCGAACACCCGGCCAGAGCAAGGAAGCCTAAGCCAAGTGTTGAAACCGAGATGACATCAAAAGAGAAGGCGCCTACTCCCGCACCGGAAATAGTCACTCGAGAGCTGGACTTTGAGATGATCGATGAAGACACAAAGATTCTTCCTTCGAGGCCACGTTACCACAAAGGTAAAATTGATGAGCATTTCAAAAAAATTGTTGAAGTGGTTCGTAGGTTGAACATCAATATGCCGCTCTTGGACGCTCTACAAGTTCCAACATACTCTCGCTACTTCAAAGACATCCTTTCAAACAAGCGTGAGATGCCGCTGCCAAGTACCATCAAGATGACCGAAGAGTGCAGCGCGACTATCGCCAACCAAGCTCCCGAGAAGAAGAGGGATCCGGGGTGTCCAACCATCCCATGTTCCATTGGATCATACATGTTCGAGAGAGCATTGTGTGACCTTGGTGCAAGTGTGAGCGTCATACCGAAGGCCGTGTATGAGAAGCTACACTTACCTGAGCCGGAACCCACCGCCATGTGCCTAGAGCTAGCGGACAACTCCGTTTGCTATCCTATGGGCATCGCCGAAGATGTACCCGTGAAGATTGGAGAACACCTAGTCCCCGTGGACTTTGTGATTCTTGATATGGGAGAAGGGACAAAGTCGCCACTCATCCTTGGGAGGCCGTTCCTCAAGACCGCAAGGGCGAACATCGACGTTGGCAAGGGAGAGATCAAGTTCGACATCAATGGCACCATGAGCGAGTTCAAGTTTCGTCCACGCTTTGAGGTATGCAATATGATCAATGTTAAATATATTCCACCTCACCGTCGTGACACCAAGGAGGAGCCGAAGAAGAAGGAAGCGAAGGAGACCAAAGAAGTTGTTGCATCCGTCGAGACAAAAGCTCAACACCCGCTTGTGAAGACCAAAAATATGACTAAGCCGAAGAATAATCCTGCACCCAAGCCAAGGATTGTGCAAAAGTGGGTGCCTAAGACCGCAACGCCCACACCGAGCGTTGGTCCGAAGTGAAAAAAAGAAGAAGTCTAGCTCTAGACTATAAATGAAGCACTTTGCAGGAGGCAACCCATTCGTCGAGTCAAGAATAAGCTACCGGGGGGACAACCCGCGAAGACCTTTTGAGTAAGTGAGTCATGAACTTTGCTACGCAAGACTTGGTAAACATTTGATAAATTGGCCGTTCAGTTGAACATTTAAATTAGAGTTGCTCGGTCATTTTGTTTTTAATTCTTACTCCAAACCAATGACATGAGCCTTCCCATGATTTAATTGTTTAATCTTGAGAAACCCAAAACCAAATTCCCATGCCAATTTTGGTGACCGTCCTTTCCATGATGGCCGGACCAAGTTGATTATTGTAAAGACACGAGTAGAGCCAAGTGTTGTTCTTAATTCTTTAAATTCTTTGACGCATGCTAGGCTCACGCAACCTTAGTAATTTTCAGTTTTGTTTCCCTAGGATTAGGATTTTTCTAAAGCCCCTTTTATTTTACTTTCTTTCAAAATATCTCCCTCATTTTAGCCAAAATTTAGAACCCAAACCTATGACCCACGGTTGAACTCGGGAAAGTTCGCTATCAATTCATGAAAGTGAGCAATACCGGTACAATCAAAATAATATAGTTGAAAAATATTTCTCGACTTACAAATGTTTATGATGCCTAAATTCCCCTCTAATTATTCATTCAAACTTATTGCTTGCTTTGAGTTGGTTTTACTTGTCATGATTTGAGGAGGAGTTAAGCATATAAACACACTTTGGAAGGGTTTATGATCATGATCATCACTAATGACCAAGATTACCTTCAGGGGAAGAATTATTGTGCTCTCCACCTAACTCCACATGCAAGAGGAGGTAGCCATGCATGGTGGTACACTTATTTTGTAGGATTCAAAGCAACATTTGGAGTGGAGTTGAAGCAAAGGACAAAGGCATTAATCAAAGTGGAGAAAACAATGTGCAAGTGGACAACTTTGCTGAAGAATGAATGGTTCACAACATTTGGATGGTGGAATCATGTGGAGCAGCTGTACACTGATTAAGAATCCACTCAGGAAGCACTGGAAGCAAGGAGACGCAAAGAAGGCCAGGGAACACCCTAGGCCGGCCGGCCCCAAGCACCCCAGGCCGGCCGGCCTAGCCTCCATTTATGCCCCCAGGTGCTCATCTTTCACAGGTACATCTTTCATACAATTCTAAACTCTTGTTCTTCAGTTCTTCCACCTTGAAACTAGCAGAGGCTCTGAAAAATTTTGAGATTCAAAACCACCTCTAAAAATCTCCAAAAATTCACTACAATTCCTAGTTTGCTCTCCTCTTCGATATATTGTTTTTCCACCGGCAAGAAACCCCCGGTGTGTTGGTTTTTGTGATTGTGCAGCAAGGCACCATGAGGAGAGGTGTTGTCAATTTCCTCACCGGAAAAAGGACAAGGTCATCGGCGTCCGACATGCCATCGGCGAGCTCTTCGCGGAGGCACTCCGTTGCGGAGTCACCGCGAAGCATGGAGGAAGACAACCCCGTACAAAGGAGCGACACGCTGCACCTTGGAGGGATGCAAGACCCATGAAGTTCCTCCATGCGGTTCACAGAACCACGTGGATGTACCGGCACACCACCACCTCCTCCAACTAGACGTTCCACAAGATCAACCGCACCACCGCCATACAAGCCAAAAATTTCAGAATATGGGTTTGTGATTTTGTCGGAGGAAGAAGAAGCAAGGCTCTAGAATTTGAAGGGAAGAGTGAAAGCAAACACCGATTTCGATGATGATGCACTCCATAGGTTGGGATTCTATGGTGATATTTATGGGCTATTGGACAACCTCGGATGGACACAATTTTCCGATGGTGTTCCGGTGGACGTGCATGCAGAAATTGCTTTGGAGATCATGATGACCATGAGAGTTGTGACAAGAAAAATTGGTGAGCAAGAAGTGTCATGCCTTGAATTTAGGTTGATGAATGAAGAAAAGTCCATCACCTTTGACGGAATTGGAAGCTTACTTGGTTTCAATGGTGATGCACCGGAAAGAGCCGAAGTCGAAGAAGGAGGGATGGATAAATTTTGGAAGAAAATTGCAAGGGATGACAAACGCTAAAGGAAGAACATAAGCAATGTCGTACTTCAAATATTTCATTCTTGGATGAGCAGGAGAATTTTCGGACGGATGAGAGAGTCCAAAGTAACCGATATGGAGTTAAATTATTTATACTCCGCATTGGTGAAAAAGCAAGTAATTGATCCTACCTACATCATGATTGATAGGTGGGTATGTGAAGCAACATCCGGCTCCAGAGAGATCGGCTCGGGTTGTTATCTCTCCATGATAGCAATTGCATTGAACCCAAGATTGGAAACAAACTCGGCATTCTTCATGAAAGGGACCGATTTTGGAATTGAAGCTATGAGGCAAGGACACTACATTAGAGGAGTGAGAAGAATGGCTACAAAATTGCAAATACAAGTATTTATCTCCCCGATGCAAGGTTGAAGTTATTTGGAAGAGGAAGAGTTGATTGGCGAGATGAAAAGATATTGGTCAAGGCTAAAAAGAATAAAAGAGGGAAGCATGTTGGAGAGTCATCGGCTCCGGTTGTAGAAGAAGTGGGAGAGGAATTGCCACCGGCTAGTTCCTCTTATTGGACTACGGAATTTCAAAATGCACCAAGTGGAGAAGGACCTCCGGAAGGATGGGGGGCAACAATGGGGACATGCACCAGCTCAAGCATGGGGGTATGGAGCGTCGGTGCCACCATCGATGTATCCACCGCCGTTTACATATAGCAGTTAGGGCTACCCACCGCCGCCACATCGAGGAGTGTTCCCGGATCCATCCTTTGGAGCTCAATTTGCACATCTCCAACAACCGGAAAGAAGCACAAGGAGAGCCTACGCCGATAGGAACTTCGAGGACATTAATGCCATCCAGAGGCACACGGACCGACTAGAAGATGGAATCGCGGGGATTGCATACCAAATGGGACTTCTCGGATTGGCGCCACCAGAACATTTTGATGGAGTAGTTTCTCTTGTGTATTATGACCAAGGATATAACGCAAGACAGCCGCCAAGACAAGAGGAGTGACCAACAAGGACCGAGAATAAAATTGCTCGCACGTGTGGTTTGAGTTTTTTCCCCTTTCTTTTATTTATTTTCAGCATGTGTGCAAGCTTGTGTGCATAGCAATTTTCTATTTTTATTTATTTTCAGCATGTCTGTTAGTGTGTCATTTTGTTTATCATCGCCATGATCACTATATATATCACCAATGCTTTCATGATATGATTACTAGTAATGATAGAAAGTTTATGCCATGTTGAAATATGATGATCGTTGCCGCTTTGTCTATTTTTGCGCTTGGCTTATGCATGATTGAACTAATGCTCTCCCTAACGCGATCTGAAATTTATCTAAATATTGGCTCAATCTTTTGTGGAGGTTATGATAATTTTAGACCCATATTTATTATTCTTGCTCTCTCTTTTAAACTTGTCAAAGGATGTTTAATTGCTGAATTTAATTGAAGCTTCTTGTCATTAATACCTTTTGCAATTGCTCTACCTATCCAAAGCCTAAATGACATATCATGTTGAACCATAGTTTAAGAATTATTTTCAAGTGAATTAATTTAGGATTTATCTTCTCTGGTTCGAGACTAAGAAGCTGACCATTCCGTTTTGCGTACCTTCTTTTTGCAAGCCTATCTATCCATGCATTGTGAGTTTTTGCACCGGAAACTTCACAAACTTCGCTGGATATCCACCCTGAAACCCAAATTATCTTTTTGTGAAATACCTCCTTGACCACAACCCAATTTGAGTATGGATCATTATCTTTAGGAAATTCTGAAGAATCAAGAGCTTGATACAAGGAACATCTATTTGGGAGTCATCAAAGAGCGCGTACAAGAAAAATTAGAAGAAAACGGAGGACCACAACAAGTGGGCCGGCTGGTCTCATCACCATAAGCCGACTGACCTACCCCCCTTCTCCTCCGATGGCTTCATTATTTGACGAGAAGATACTCCCTGAAGATTCCGACCATTTTCCAAAAGATTGAGATGGATACTTACTCTAGCATTAGCCACCACTTCTATGCTCGAGGACGAGCAATCGTTTAAGCATGGGGGGAGGCTGAGTAAGTATTAATGTTGCTAAGAAGTTCTGGGGAGCATAAGAAAAATAAAAGAAAAAATATATGTTGAAAAAAGAAAGAAAAGAAAAGAAAAAAGTGTGAAAATAAATGCTCCTTAGTTCTTTTTGCTTCATTAAATTCTATAGTACCTTAAAGATTATTCCATACTCAAATATTCCAACCATGTGCAATTCGATAACGAGGACTTCATTTGTGCCTCGGGATCAACCTTTGCCATTTGCACATGTCCACTATCTAAAAGCGTGTGTTCCATTTTCCCCCTCTCCACAAAATCGATTATTTTCCGATGGTCTTTTTGATGAGTTTCGGTAAATCCATAAGAAGTATTTCTTGTTTTGATAATATCTTGATTATAATATCTTTTGTTAGGACTAACCTTTCCCATAGCTCCAGATAAAGCCCTACACATACATGAGAGAAAGGAAGGTAAAGAGAGTTCTAGCAAAGTTCAAGAGACAAGATGAGCTGAGAGTTTCCATGAGCAATTGCAATGAGGTTTAAATTATTGACTTTGGTTTAGCAATGCTTTTGAAACTTACTTCTTAATTCCTGAGACTTGTTTAAATTAGAGAGCATATGTTTAAATTCTTTGTGGGGAACACTTAATTCATATCTACCCTCCATATTGGAAAGAGTTGGTTACAATTTGAAGAATTAATTGCAAAATACTTTGAGGGCATTATGTTTTCTCGTGTATGATCAAGTGCAGCGATTGGACACCGAAAGGCAACGCTGATTTTTATTGAAGACTTGTTCGAGTTCTTATTGAAGACTTACTCGAGGACAAGCAAGGTTTAAGCATGGGGGGATTGTTGACGCTCCTTAGCGACACACTTTTACCCTTGTTTATCTTCAATAATGGCATGAATTTGATATCTAAACTAACGATCATACTCTATAACTGGGGCGTTTTCGCATATGCATGTGTTTTCGGAGGAATTGTGTTGACGCAGGTTTTTGGGCTTAAATGGAGCACAAATGGACAAGGCTTGAGACCAAGGACGACATGGTGAAAGATGAAGGCCAGAGGCCCGAAGAACAGGCCAGGCCGGCTGGCCCCACATGGCCTAGGCTGGCCGGCCTAGGTGATTTCAAGCCTCGTTCGTGCTCAACTTTGGTGAACCGACCTCCAAGAGTATTTGAAAGGCAAATGCTTCAAGATGAGGTCAAGAGTCAAGGCAACTCAATCAGATAATTTGGAAGTTTATCACTTCCCATTCTTATCTCGAAGATATCCCGAAGTAAATGACGTCCAAAGGCCCACATGCATAGGTGGAACATCTACTGAAGCTTCCAGAAAACTTGAGGAGAAAGCAGAGGATGAGGCGGCCAGGGAAAGCCCCAGGCCGGCCGGCCTGAACCCCCCTGGGCCGGCCGGCCCAGGCCTTTCCTGTGGCGGTTCGGCCCCCTTCGACCTAGGGTTTTCTCAGGGTATAAATAGCCCCTGTGCCTTCGTGCCACGCATCAATCAATTCGTCATTCGAGCAGAGAAGCTAGAGGGACACCTTTCGGAGAGCTGAGGGTCGTGCTAGTTATCTAGGGTTCTTCCCTAGCCGATGTGGGAACCCTGCGAAGAAGACCACGTCAGAGTTCTAGAGCTAGGACCATTAAGATCAAGGTAGGATCCTGGTGGTGATCTTGTGATGTACTTACATTCATGGTGAAGTTATATGTGTTTCCGAATTTCTAGCGATCAAGTGCCTCTTCTATGATTTCATTCTTGCTTGGGTTTGCTTTTTCTTCAATCTATTCTCGAGATAGATTGCTCAGGGTGTTCTTGTAGCCATGGTGGCTAGGGGTTCATACCGGATCTACCAAGTGGTTCGAACATTCACTTGGGAACATGCCCTTAAGTTACCTACGCCGAAAGGGAGCATCGTGACAGGGTGTGATCCCGTGTAAGGTGGGGCTTTCGGGAGTTTGATCGGAGGTCATGATTTAAAGATGCTATTCATTGAGATTCACATCTATCTTACTTCACTCTATTTGGCTCGGAGCTACAAGATATGCATGATCTAGGCGATCTAGATTGGTTATCTCTAACTTTCTCTTGCTACCTCCGGTGTTTGGGTTTTAGTAGATTAGATTGGTTTTGCAACCCCTCTTCAAGATAAAAGGCTTTTAATGTTAGTTAGATTGTTTCTTATGTCTTTAGTTCCATGGATTGATAAACCTTGGAGGAGTACTCTAAGGGAAGAGCTACAACTGATCTGTGCGCTTGCGGTTCACGTTTGACGCGTCTGAGGGCCGACAACAATTTATCTTCGATTCGGCTTTCATAGTCGATGGCTTGTTTTAATATACTTCATATCATCACGAATCGGACTCAAGGCCAATGGTTCATGCTCACATCGGACTTCTTTTAATGTCGATCCGATAGCCAAAATGAATCGGGGCTTTGGCTGATGAGTTCCTTTTGGTTTACTGATTAAACTCTACCTTGTCAATTTCAGGTCAAATTGACTGGCACGCCACGAACCTCAAGATTTTTTGGACCTGCACTGAAGTAAAGCAAATCTTCTAGGCCACAGTGTTAATTTTCGAGAGACAACACCTGACTTTTTGGACGTCAACACATTTTGGCACGCCCGGTGGGACAAGAAAGCTTCTGCGATGGCACCCCCTCCTGGAGACAAAGGCGAGGTCACCGCCGTCATGATGGACGACCTCAGTGAAGAGCAGAAGAGGCTCATCGAGGCGCAACTTGAATAATTCAAGAACCTGTGCCTAGACTCATTCAGCGAGACTCACAATGCCGTGATCAAGAAGAATCAATATCCTGTTCCAAAAGAAGTGTTTGACAGGATCACAACAGACGAGAGAAAATTCTTTCAAGACTACATAGATGCTGGATTGAGTCATGCAATGATTAACCAATCAGGAATATTGGTTAACACAGTGGTGGGATTGATCGCCGAGTTACTGGATGGAGCAGTATTGAAAGATATCCAGAAGGGGCCTGCTTACTTTGATGCAAGTGCTTCTGTAGTACAGGATCTCAAGAAAAAGATTGTGCAGATCAATTCCTCTACGTCAATAGAAACAAATCCTGAACTATATGAGACTCCTAAAGCAAAGAAGTCAAAGGCCAAGGTGTCGGGGGTAGACCCCCAGGGGTACCCAGCAGGCGGATTGGCCCAACCATCAAAGGGCGGCCCAATCCGAGTACATCTGGATCGGTTTGTCGGACTGGCTGGCCCACCAGTCGGGGGCCCACCAGTCGGGCGAACCGAATGGGCGCGACGACGCGCGCAGCAAGGAAAGCACACGGCGTATCCCGCAAGAAGATCGGAGATCAAGATAAACTAGCCGGAATTATAGGGAAAGATATCTGTAATCGTTATAGGATCAAATCCTTGTAATTCGGGTAGGTTACGATCTCTGGCCGACTTGTAACTCAAGGCAGCCGGACTATATAAGGCGCCCTGAGACCCCCCTCCAGAGCACGAAAAACTACAACCTCTACAACCCTAGGACAGAACCCAACTACGGAGATCCTTCCAGGAACTTCAAATACAGCAATACAATCGCCGCCAACACAGGACGTAGGGTGTTACGTCATCCTCGACGGCCCGAACCTGTTCAATCCTTGCGTCTTGTGTTACCATCGACTTCTGATCCTCGATCTGTCCCTCAACAAATCAACCACGTAGGCTACCCTGTGTGGACTGCCGGGTCCAAACATCCGACAGTTGGCGCGCCAGGTAGGGGTTGATCGACGAGATCAATCTGCAAGCTCGATGGCATTCACTTCCGCCGTCATCACGCCGGCGACCATGAAGATTTCCATCACCGAGGGGGCCATGTTCTTCTTCGGATCCATGGTCTTCACCGCTGGGCCCGAGGGAGAACTCTCCTTCACCCGTGACGCCACCCCGGAGGAGACAGCGCCACGACTCGACGCTACGCCAGACGGGATCGTCACCATCACCACTCCGTCGCCAACCATCGCCAACCACTCGGCGACCGCGACGACCGGCGTTGTTCTCCCGCCATCTGAAGGGAACACGCCGTCTCCTACATCGCCGACTGCTTCGTCCACTCCACCTCGACCACCCAGGATGCAGGAGACGCCCGAACAACGAAGACGCCGATGGGCTGCACGCCAACGCCAGTTCGAGGCGGACATGGATCACGCCATCGCCTCCATCGGTGAATGCATTGAGCTCACCGAATCTGCTCGTCAAGGCATCGCCTCGCCGACTCGGTTCCCGCTGGGACTCAGG
>CM014277.1:42543391-42566141 GCA_004135705.1 Alloteropsis semialata
ACAAAAATATGAAAGCCGATACGACATGCATCGCCTTGAGGGTTATATACAACAAAAGAAAAATATATTACATCATCAAGTCGCTCGATGGCGGAGCAGGCTACTAGTATATCGAAACGCTTGATAAGAGGGATGAGAAAAGGAATTGCATATATATTCATATATTTCTCATACAAAGGGATTTCAGAAGGCAAAAAGATCTAATAGGCGCCGATGTATTTTATTCATCATTGCCAGGATAAGTCTAGAAGGAGAAGGGCAAGAGAAAGCATAAAATTGAAGAGACATCTTCTTCCTTGAGACAGATTCTTGAACAGCTCGGCTCATTCAAAGAAATCCGCAAGTTTGAGGAGATATGCTCTGGGTGCAGTCCCTTGAAGAGCGCACCGGCGGACCGGTGGCTTTGCCCCTATCTTGAAAAGGGCATCCCATTAAACCCCTCTGAAAAACCTTCCCTTTGGTAAAACCATGAAGAACCCTCACGAGGATTCTCCTAGCAGAGGTTCCACCTGGATTTACTGCAGGATCAGAAAAGGGGGAGTACCCTATACTACTTCACGAGAATTCTTCTAGCAGAAGAGGAAGAGGGGATTGGCTCCTATATCGAAGAGAAGGAGTTTGTGTTCTGTCATGAATATTAGCTGCGCCATGGCGAAAGAATGGTGGAAGAAGGAGAACCTAAGACAGGTATTTATAGCCAGCGATCGGTAAAGGAATTAAAGGAAAGGTGGGAATCTGAAGGGTGCTCGCTGAAACTGTCCAAATAAAGAACAGTATTCTCGTGAAGATATGTCATTGATTCAGTGCTGATATGATTAAAGAAGAGGAGCGTCTTTTGAGGAACTGCATTGAAGAGTCGTTTCGCCTGGGTTAATAAACGCATGGGTACCCGTGACATAAGGTGCAGGGTTCCATATACTGTTCGTTGTCAGAGGCATCATCGCTCGGGAGAGAGAAGGAAGAAGATGAGCAGTGCGGGTTCTTGGCAAAGAAAGAGAAGTGGACAGCGTGGCCGCCGGTGGGTTTTTATAAGGAGAAAACGGCTGTGGCCCGAAAATCGAGGAACCGCACAGTGCAAGGATGGGAAGTCTCGGCACGAAAATCGGTGAAGGAGTTATGATGACAGATACGAATTTTGGAATAAAACATATTTTATCCCAAAATTGGGGGGCATGTGTTGACACCAGATTTTCGCACCGGATATGCTGAGTCAGGTGGTGACGTGGTGAGGCTGGCGTGAGGCTGGTACTGCGCGGTGGGCCCGTTGAATGGTCAAACAGATGGTGCCGAAGAAGGAAGCCGATGCAGGAAAGGGGGTCCGATAAGCAGGAAAGTCCGATCTAATGATGAATGAAGAAAGGCGCATTGGCTAAGAAGGAAGCGTAGCATGAGCGGGGACTATTTCCTTTTCAGAAGGCATATTGAGAGTCCCATTTTATATTAGATTTAGTTTATTTTATCTGCAAGTTAGTCAATTCCGATCAGGACTCCTCATGACCAGGGTATAAATATAAACCCTCGTACATTGTAAAGAACTATTCTCACAATCAATACAACCCGGCTTCACACCAAAACCCTAGGAGTAGGTTAGAGTAGATCGACGAACTCATTGGTGGACGGGCTGCATCAGTTCCTGATCTCCGGCTTACCAGTAAGATTGTCAACTTATCGAACTAGTGTAAGCTTTGAATTGAGGCGTATCGCCCTTTCTCGTTTATGCTGTTCAACCGATTTATCTTTGGATTATCAAGATTGGTCTAGATTCCCTGCGTCGGAGCTAGATCTCTATTGATTATTCAGTAGTTAATCGTTTACCGAGTTGTTCTTTTAGTTTTCGGGCTTGATCTAGATTCCCTGCGTCGGAGCTAGATTCATCTTGTTTATTAGAAGGCAGCTTATGCGGTTGTTTGGAGTTGCTAGATTGATTTAGATCTGCGCCATGTGAATTAATCTGATTCTTCAACAGCTATGAGCATTGGTTTGGTCCGATTTGAGCAATACTTATCTTACAATATCGTTCTAGGTCTGATTCATCTTCACAGCTTTATCTGGTTGTTCTTTGGGTGTTGGGTTTGATTTAGATTCCCCGCGTCGAAGCTAGATTCTCGCAACATACTAAAGATTGATGTTTGATCGTCAAGATTGATTTAGATTCCCTGCGTCGGAGCTAGATTCCTCTTGACTATTCAAAGACAGCTTTGAATATCGGAACGATCTTGTTACTGTTTTATTGTTTATTTGCTTAATCTGACTAATTACATGTGCGAGCATCTTGTTTAGCTGTTGGGTTGGTGAGTCGAGTTTGATTGTTTAGCTATCTGGTCTGATCATAGCTGGAGTATGTGCGCTGCATCCGTCTGTGAAACCGTGTCGAAATAGTTCTGGTCCGATTGGTTAGCTAGATGGTCCGATAAGATGAATCAAACCGGCAACTAGGCAGGATGGACGACGTATCGGCTCACACTTTGATTATTTAATATCTTGCTCAAAGGCATAGCTGATCCGTTACTTGCATATCGGCCATATTTTATGCTTTATTTTATTATTCGAAGGCTAATCTGTTACATTAATCAAGGTCCGATCCTGATTAGTCTGATTCTGAGGTCCGATTCGATGTTTGACTGAGGTCTGATTATATTGGTCCGATTGATGTCATCTATGAAGTCCGATTTTGAGGTCTGATTGGCATCGGCCGATACAAGTCTGATTGGGTCTTGGCTAAAATCCAACGTGCATCTGCCGTCTGGAATAGAGCCGGCACAATCAAAGAGTAATTTAACTGTTTATTTCTTGTAAATTTCAGGTCAAATTGACTGGCACGCCGCGAACCTGGACAAAGTGCAGGACCAGCACCGGAGTGAAGCAGATCTCCCTGGCCTTGTTGTGTTGCTCGCTGAGGATACGACCGCCGATTTTCCGCGTCAACAGAAACATTACTTAAAGGATTAAAATTGCTCTTGGAAATCAGAGCTGAAGTTGTTGAAATCTTTGGAGATTCCCAATTGGTGGTCAATCAACTAATCGGCAAATATGATTGTAAGGATGATATTTTGATTCAGTATTTTGAAGAATGCCGATTATTGCTGAAGGAATTTGTGATGGTTAATATTGAACATATCCCTAAAGCTCAAAATCAGGAGGCTAATAATTTGGCACAAGCTGATTCTGGTTATCGGCGTTTTCAAGAGATTATGACGATGGAACCAGAAATTGGGGATTGGAGGTATGAAATTATAAATTATCTTAGAAATCCATCACAAAAGGTTTCCAGAAAATTAAGGTTCATGGCTGTCAAATATGTCATGCTTGATGATCAATTATATTATAAGACTATCGATGGTGTGTTACTCCGATGTTTGAGTAAACCGAAATCTAAAGATTTGATGGATGAAGTACATGAGGGAGTTTGTGGTGCACATCAATCGGCTTATAAGATGAAGTGGGTGATTAGAAAAATGGGTTGTTTTGGCCAATGATTTTAGAAGATTGTTTTGAATATTATAAAGGTTGCCAAAAATGCTAGAAGTTTGAGAATGTACAAAGAGCACCTGTGTTAGCCATGAATCTGATTGTTAAACCATGGCCTTTTCAAGGATGGGGAATTGATTTGATCGGATAGATTTATCCATCTTCGAGTAAAGGACATAAATTCATATTGGTGGTAACTGATTATTTTACTAAATGGGTTGAGGCGATTCCTTTAAAGGTTGCTAATTCCAAGAATATGGTGGAGTTCGTCAAGGAGCATATTATTTATCGATTTGGTATTCCTCAGACTATCACGACTGATCAAGGGACTATGTTTATGTCTGATGAGTTTCAAGATTTTGCTGCCAGTATGGGTATTAAATTATTAAATTCTTCTCCTTATTATGCGCAAACCAATGGCCAAGCGGAGGCATCAAATAAAAGCATTATCAAAATTATTAAAAGGAAGATTGATGAACAACCAAGGCGATAGCATTTAACATTGACTGAATCGTTATGGGCTTATTGGATGGCATGTCATGGTTCTACCAAGTTATCTCCATATCATTTGGTCTATGGACGTGAAGCTATTTTGCCTTGGGAAATCAAAATCGGATCAAGACGTATATAGGAACAGGATAACCTGACTGCCGATGAATACAAGAGTTTGATGAATTTTGAATTAGATGATTTGGCTGAAACTCGCTTGAGAGCTCTGGAGAATATTGAAAATAATAAGGCATGAGTTGCTAGATATTATGATAAAAGGGTTAAGCCTAAGGAGTTTATTCAAGGAGAATTAGTTTGAAAACTAATTTTGCCGATAGGGACTAAAAGTTGTAAGTTTGAAAAATGGTCACCTAATTGGAAAGGCCCCTATAATGTGAATCGGTGTGTTCCTGGAAATACGTATATTTTGTAATCATTGGAAGGAGAAGAGTTTTCAAAAGCGCTTAATGAAAAATATTTGAAGAAGTATTACCCAAGTATTTCGGTCGATTCGTAAAGCCGATAATCTAAGCGATGTCGACTAAAGATAGCCGATACAACATGTATAGCCTTTAGAGAAAAAATATTTACAACTCAAATGTGTTCATCGATGGTTGAAGTCATCGGATCAGATCAAGTACTGCCAACAAGTTTGAAACATTACAATGATCATAGATGTTTTCGGATCATTTCGATCGCGCGCAGGCGAATATTATCAATGTTCTGAATTGTTTCTAGGTCATCAACATCAGAGCCAGGCACAGTCTTGATGCTTTTATGAATCTGACGGACCTCGGTCAAGCGCTTTTACATGTTATATTTTGCTGATGCGATAGCTGCCGGGATTGAGCCAAGTTCATTTTGGGTATCAGAGATCTCCTTGCGCACCTCTTCAAGCCTTTTAATCAGATCAGCTTCGGTGGCTTGGAGTTGCTGGATCCGATTCCTCAGTTCATTTGGCTTGGCTTCCAAGGATTTGATTTGGGCCTGCATCGACTTCAGGTTTTCTCTACCCTCATCACATTTTTGGGTGAGATCTTGCTAGGCCAATCGTTCTGAAATCCTTTGGTGAGCTGCAGACACTTGAGGCTAGTGACCTTCAATGAATGCATACGGGATAATTTCACTTTCCAGCTCTGATGGGAGTTGACCTTTCAGTTCCTTGAAAAGCTGGCGGACCGGCTCTGCATCTTCTATTGACGGTCGTTAAGTGCTACTTTTTGACGTCAATTCCTGCAATAACAATGTGAAATATGATCACCAAACATAGTGGTAGGGTTTATTACTAACTATTTCCACAAGTGTTGGTGTTTTACCGTGTCTTGCAGGAAAATGACAAAACATGCGTGAGATAGATCCAAATATATTATTATCACAAAGTATCTCAAATGCTAAATTGGAGTGCACCATTGCGTAGAGCTCGTCGAGACGATTCCGATGGATCTATTATTCATATATTTTGGAGCTCGGGATAAAACGATGTTGAAATTCCCATTTTATTACACAGCGCTGACGTCATCACTGACGTCCGCGCTGCCGACGTCAGCAGTGGGCCAGCAGGCCAGGTGGGCCGGAGGCCAGCGGCCAGCCCATGACAGGCCGACGCGTGAGACTGGCCTGGGCCGGGCCACATGGCGGCCTGCGAGTGGGCACCTGACGGCTTTGCTCGCGCCCGCTCGGAGGGGTTCGGCCGGGGCCGGTTTCGCGGGCGGCCGGGACACGTGGGGCGCTCGGACGGGAACTGCGACGGTTTTGTGCGGTTCAGAGGGCAGGGCGACCAGTTTTCCTCCAAGGCGGCAGTTTTCCAACAGTTTTGTCTGGTTTTTGATCCAGCCGACGTACAAGCGAGTGGTTTTGTCTTCTGGGATCCAGTTCTGCGTGGGTTTTGGCTAGTTTTCTCTGGTTTTCGCCCCCACCGACCTCAGAACATTGGTGGGAGCGATTCTGGTGCCTAGGGACGTCAGTTGGAGGCCAGATGTCACGAGGGAAGGAGGGTTACCCCCTAGTTTCTAGTTGGGATTCTCCACATGGCCAAGTTTCCTCCTCCTATAAATAGAGACCCCCTCCTTCACTTCAAAACACACAGAGAAGATCCAAGGCGAGGCTATATCCACTTAGTTAGTAGAAATAGGTGAGAGTTGAGGTGTGAGCCAGGGAGAAGCCGGGGCTGTCAGCTTCCTCGCTTCTTCTTGTACCTCGGCGGATGCGGCTCAGGTTCGAGTAACATCCGGGTATTTTCTTTGTATTTCTGGATTATTTATTTAATATAGTTTAAGCTTTACATTATTTACTTGTGGGCTCCTTATTGTGATAAGTGTCTTAGTACTTGCAAAGCTAAGATAGTATTTAATTGAGTGGATGTTGTGTCTTGTCTTTTGAATACCTTGAAGTGCGCCTAGTGCCACGGATTTGTAGTGGTAGCCCCAGGTGATGACAGCCTTGACGGCCTACGTAGTCCACCATGTGAGAAGCACTAGAGTACAGCAGGACCATTTCTTGGCTTGCCTAGTCCCCTTCGCATCCCTTTCTGAGACTGGGACGGTTTGGCGCCCCGAAGCAAGTAATTTCGTAAACAACTTGAGCTCATCCTTAATTACCAGAATACATAGAAATAACCCTCTCTACCTTCTACACTTATCTCTTCTCTTGTCCTCGGTCATTCTTGATTCTTAACTAGTGCACACACGTTCCCTGTGGATTCGATACCCTAAAATACTCTCGGGTGAAATACACATGTACGCTTGCGGATTTATCTGTGATCGTTAAAAATACCAACATCTTCCACGAGGACAGCAATGTTTTTGCCCAGATGAGTCAGCATTTCTTTGAGTTTTGCTTTGACTGCATTGGAGACGACTTCAGAAGTTTGGGCGGAGCTGATTTCTTTGTCTCCTATTGCAGTATCCAGGTCGATTGATGCGAAGCTAATTGCCGGTGAATCGTGTGCCTGAAACAAAATATTAATAAACAAGAGTTATTAATATATAAATATTGACACACGATTTTGAGCAAGTGTCCATACACTCACCTACGCGGTTTTGAGCAAGTGTGGTCCTGCCTTGTCATTCCTGGCATGTCGCAGGAAACACTAAAGTGGAAGCTTTTCTCGTTCTCTTTGACGGGAATTGCCAAGCGATGGTATGCTCAAACCATAGGTAGTACCAATGGAGATTGGGGAGTACTGCGAGACAAATTTTGTCTAGCTTTCTTTCCAGTCTCCCGAATAGTGGACCTCCGAGTAGAAATCCTAACCTTTCGGCAAAGGGAGAAAGAAACCTTAGGAGCGGCCTGGGCCTGATTCTTGAATCTAAACATGTCTGGTCCCGACCTTGCTATCCCTGAACCTATGCTTTTACAGCATTTCCATCGAGGACTTAGCAAGGAATCCATTGTCATTCTTGACATGTCTTCAGGTGGGTCATTCACTCATTTGACACCTAGTGAAGGAAGAGTTGTCCTTAGTAAAATACTTGAGAACACCCCTTTCACTGGTATCTTTGATAAATTCCCTGAACCAGAAGTCGGAGAAATCCCCGAGCCAGAATAAGAGGTCCTATCTATCAAGCCTACACCCGTGACTACTCCTCTTTCTGAGCCCGTAAAAGAAGAGCCTCCCGTGGGGAAATCCCACAGTCCAGAAGATGAGGAAACTCATCCAATAGACTTTATTGGTGAAATTGAGGATGATCTGTTCACATATTTTGGTAATGCCTCGAATTTACCAACTCAACCTAAACTCCGAGCATGTAGAACTCTGCTTCGACAAGATCTTAACCCATCCGATAAGCCCATTCTCATAGAAGATATGAAATACTTATCGGCGATTATGAGTAGAGAATGGCTAAAGGAAGCAGAGACATCGCCCGAGGTAGTCCGACTCATCAGCCCCTTAATCCATCACTCCTATCAAATACAGGGGGTCGCTATGGACATCCTTTACAATCCTACCATTGGGATAAACGTCATTTCAAAATCTCTTGCCCAAACACTTTGTCCCAACATGGCCTTATCCCGCTCCCAAAAGCTTATGCAAGATCCTGATGGGAACATTTTGGAGTGCTACAGCATCCTTAGAACGATTCCCGTAGTTTTCAATAAGGCCGAGGTTTTTCTGGACTTCCATGTTTATGACAGTCCGGACGTGCCCATTCTTATCGGCAGGCCTATCGAGAAACTCTTCCAAGAAATGCCTAAAGGAGGCCCTGCCATTCAAATAGGAAAATCCACCTACACCATTCCTTTAGCTTGTGCAAATAATTCAATAGCGGAGCCAATGCCAATTCCTGACCCTATCGAAGAGCTTATGGGAGTGTCATTGTCCAATATGGCCCAACCAAACTGGGACGACGACGCAATAAACTTCTCTAATGAAGAAGAGGTCATTGCTGAGCCCATTAAGTTGGACATAACGGAACAATCTCCACCACCCACAATCGAGCTAAAACCTCTCCCACTAGGCCTAAAATATGTTTTCCTTCATGGCAACCGTCAAACCCCGGTTATCATCAGCGACAAGCTCACCGAAGAAGAAACTGATAGACCTTGTTGCTATCTTAGAAAAACATTGTTCAGTCCTGGGTTACTCGCTCCATGATCTTAAGGGCATAAGTCCTCCTCTTTGCACTCATCGCATCCCGATCAATCCCGATTCCACACCTTCTAGGGAACCCCAAAGAAGGTTGAATAACATGATGCGAGAAGTAGTCAAGAAGGAAGTCCTTAAGCTACTTCACGCAGGGATTATTTATCTCGTGCCATACAACGAGTGGGTGAGTCCGGTGCAAGTGGTACCTAAGAAAGGAGGGATGACGGTGGTGAAAAACGACAAAAACGAGTTGATCCCTCAACGCACTGTCTCCGGGTGGTGCATGTGTATTGATTACCGGAGACTCAACAAGGCTACTAAGAAGGACCACTTTTCGTTACCTTTCATCGATGAGATGTTGGAACGGCTTGCAAACCATTCCTTCTTCTGTTTCCTTGATGGATATTCCAGATATCACCAAATCCCCATACACTCGGATGACCAAAGTAAGACCACTTTCACATGGCCCTATGGGACATATGCTTACCATAGGATGCCCTTCGGTCTTTGCAATGCCCCAGCCTCATTCCAAAGGTGCATGATGTCTATTTTCTCAGAGATGATTGAGAAAATCGTGGAGGTGTTCATGGACGACTTTTCCATCTATGGCAAATCCTTCACAGATTATCTAGAGAATTTGAACAAGGTCTTACAATGGTGTGAAGAAAAGCACTTAATCCTGAACTGGGAGAAATGCCATTTTATGGTTCGGGAAGGAATAGTGCTGGGACACTTGGTGTCTGAATGTGGCATAGATGTGGACAAGGCTAAAATTGAAGTCATCGAGAAGCTTCCACCTCCCACGAATGTGAAGGGAATCTGCAGCTTTTTAGGACATGCCGGGTTTTATCGGCGTTTTATCAAAGACTTCTCTCATATTGCCCGCCCCTTAACCAATCTTCTAGCAAAAGAAGTGGAGTTCGTCTTCACTGATGAGTGCCATCAAGCCTTCCAAATCCTAAAGAAGGCACTCATCTCGGCCCCAGTCATTCAACCACCCGACTAGGCGCTACCCTTTGAGATCATGTGCGATGCTGGTGATTATGCTGTAGGAGCTGTCCAAGGCCAAACCAAGGACAAGAGGCACTACAACATTTCCTACGCTAGCAAAACCTTAACCGGAGCCCAGCTGAACTATGCCACCACTGAAAAAGAGTTGTTGGCTGTGGTCTTTGCGATAGATAAGTTTAGATCCTACTTAGTGGAGGCAAAGGTAATCATCTATACAGACCATGCCGCATTGAAATACCTCCTCACTAAGAAGGATGCTAAACCAAGGATCATCCGATGGATCCTTCTTCTCGAAGAGTTTGATCTAGAGATCCGAGATAAAAAGGGAGTAGAAAACTTGGTAGCCGATCATCTATCCAGGTTGCAGGTTGAGGAGACACATGAACTGCCCATCAATGACTACCTAAGGGACGACACACTCCTTAAGGTAACAGATGATAGCCCATGGTATGCAAATATTGTAAACTATATAGTGGCAGGCTATGTTCCCCATGTTTAACAAATCTTTCTTGGCACGTGCCCCTGCTCCTG
Organism: Alloteropsis semialata; assembly: GCA_004135705.1. Classification (NCBI taxonomy): domain Eukaryota; kingdom Viridiplantae; phylum Streptophyta; class Magnoliopsida; order Poales; family Poaceae; genus Alloteropsis; species Alloteropsis semialata. The sequence continues at coordinate 42,553,476 of CM014277.1, forward strand.
GTCTTCGAAGTAGTCATTAATGGTCGCGAAAAAGCTCGCTTTCTACTGAGGCCTGTTCTGTCCTAAACAATTCCTGAATGTTATTTGTTTCATAGGAAGATTCCAAAAGCACATTGATGCCGAAAGAATCTTTGGAACCGGTGGAGAGGAAACAAGAAGAAGTTGGAGCATGAAAGCCGCTTCCACTTGTGGGATGAGCCATACCTATATCGGGTCTACGCCGATGGGTTGCTAAGGAAGTGTGTCCCGATGATTGAAGCCACCAAGATCATAGAGAGATGTCATGCATCTCCATATGGGGGACACTATGCCGTGTTCAGAACCCATGCCAAAATTTGGCATAGTGGGTTCTTTTGGCTGACCATGTATGATGACACTAAAGCGTTCATTAGAAGATGTGATAGATGCCAGCGGCATGGCAATATCAACAAAAGAGATGCCATGCCACTCACAAGCAACTTGCAAGTTGAGCTCTTTGATGTGTGGGGCATCGATTACATGGGACCACTCCCCAAATCTTATGATTGCGAATATATCTTGGTAGCTGTGGACTACGTGTCCAAGTGGGTAGAAGCACTACCTTGCCGGGCTGCCGACTCCAAACATGTCAAGAAGATGTTCCATGAGATCATCTTCCCTCGATTCGGCACGCCCCAAATGGTGATAAGTGATGGAGGATCCCACTTCATTGACAAGACCTTCAGGCAATACCTAGCAGGATTTGGGATCCGCCATAATGTAGCAACACCATATCGCCCACAGACGAGCGGTCAAGCAGAAACATCCAACAAACAAATCAAGAATATTCTGCAGAAGACCATTGATGAGATGGGTAAGAACTGGAAGAACAAACTCCCTGAAGCATTGTGGGTATACCGCACAGCATTCAAGACACCCATTGATATGTCCCCCCACCAGCTCATGTATGATAAAACATGCCATCTTCCAGTTGAGTTGGAGTTCAAAGCCCACTGGGCTATCAAGAAATGGAACATGGATCTCCATCTCGCTAGAAACAACCGGAAGATGCAAATATCCGAGCTGAAAGAATGGAGGGAGAAAGCATACCACAATTCCAAGATCTACAAGGATAGAACAAAAAGGTGGTATAACAAGAGGCTTAAACACAAGGAGTTCAAGCCCGGAGACAAAGTCCTCATGTTCAACTCTAGAGTGAAACTTTTCGGCCATGCTAAACTTAGAAGCAAATGGGAAGGACCATTCAACGTGATTGACACATCATCCCATGGAGCCATTACTCTTCAGGACGACTCAGGTAATATATTCAAGGTAAATGGCCACCGCTTAAAAGTTTATTTTGAGCCTGAAAAGATGGAGGAAGTCGATGAAATTGAATTCCTTGACTTTGATGATTAAATGTTTCACCCTTGAATAAAATAAAATAAGAACCTTTTAACTTCTAATAAATAGATAAATGCTTCGCTTTGATTTGCCTAGTACACTTGTACTAGCAAAATCCATGTATCTCATCATTGTATCTAAGAATGTGTAGGACAAGACATCGCAGCACAAAATAGTGTGGGGGAGGCACCAAGGACATCCTCTTTCAACACTTAAAGGGACATCATGGTTTGCACAATTCTGTCTCTCAAACTCCCTGATTCATGAGTTTATTTAATTCTTGTTTATCACTAAATTAAACTTAATGAATCCTGGTGCTCCTTTGATATACATGATTTTCCTTGATTGGCTTGCATATTCTTTATTCCTAGCACATACACCTGTTTATTGTGAACATACATCATTAGGAAAGCATGTTAATCTAAATGGTTGATAAATGAGATATGGTATGATGAAATGAGCCTTACTCTTTTGTATAAGTGCTTGGGATGTTTTTTTCGAAATAAATTTAGCCTTACAAACTCCTCAGTGACATATTCCTACCAAAGCCATATGTTGTTTACATTGCCAAACCTCATACATATGCCGCTTGTTATTGCATTGAGCTTTGTCAAATTGTTGTGACCCTTGTAAGATGCTTTTCATGCTTTCATGATCAAGATCACGTGCACTCCACATTCATATGCTAAACTTCTACACTAGAAGTTAGCAACCCTCATCCATAAAATAAATACTCCATTTGTTTTATGAATCTCTCTCCTAGGAATTCCATTAAAAGAGACATGAGCTAAAGAAAAAAAAGAGAAAAATGACATGCTTAAAGAGAAAATTATTCTCAAGCATGATAAAAAAGGGGAAGAAAAAAATGAGATAGCCATGTTCTAAAAATTAGGAGGAGAGAGATCATATAAAAAGGAGCTATCATAAATTCCACATACATTCTCTATTCACACACATGCACATCTTGATCAGATTGTATGATTAGTTTTCTTCTTGGATCCGGTCTTTGGCTTTGCAATATTATGTAATACAAGTGTGCCTCATGTTTTCATTCCCTACCTGGAGCTCCACATAAGCCTTTTAGAAGTAGGATGAAAAGAGGCAAAAGCAATGCCTTGGTGAGGAAATATACACAATGCGAGATCTGAGAGAATCATTTGAGGAGTCAAGTAAGGCTAAGTTTTGAAAATTTATCAAACACCCAAGTTACTTTACAGAAAGAGTTGAGGTGATTCAAATCAAGACTGTTCCATTTCTCAACCATCCAAGATGACATGATAGACACTTCAGAAAGTCACAAGAGCAGGTATGTCATGGAATAACTTATATGCTCGCATCATATCTTTTGGAATCATGTTGTTCTCCACCTTAGTTATGAGCTTTACTCGAGGACGAGCAAAGGCTAAGTGTGGGGGAGCTTGTTGACGGTCGTTAAGTGCTACTTTTTGCCGTCAATTCCTGCAATAACTATGTGAAATATAATCACCAAACATAGTGGTAGGGTTTATTACTAACTATTTCCACAAGTGTTGGTGTTTTACCGTGTCTTGCAGGAAAATGACAAAACATGCGTGAAATATATCATAATCACAAAGTATCTCAAATGCTAAATTGGAGTGCACCATTGTGTAGAGCTCGTCGAGACGATTCCGATGGATATATTATTCATATATTTTGGAGCTCGNGCGTGGTTTTGTCTTCTGGGATCTGGTTCTGTGCGATTTTTGGCTGGTTTTCTCTGGTTTCTCCCCCACCAACCTCAGAACATTGGTGGGAGCGATTCTGGCGCCCAGGGACATCGGTTGGAGGCCAGATGTCGTGAGGGGAGGAGGGGTACCCCCTAGTTTCTAGTGGGATTCTCCACATGGCCAAGTTTCCTCCTCCTATAAATAGAGACCCCCTCCTTCACTTCAAAACACACAGAGAAGATCCAAGGCGAAGCTATATCCACTTAGTTAGTAGAAATAGGTGAGAGTTGAGGTGTGAGCCGGGGAGAAGCCGGGGCTATCGGCTTCCTCCCTTCTTCTTGTACCTTAGCGGATGCGGCTTAGGTTCGAGTAACATCCGGGTATTTTCATTGTATTTTTGGATTATTTATTTAATATAGTTTAATCTTTACTTTATTTACTTATGGGCTCCTTGCTGTGATAAGTGTCTTAGTACTTGCAAAGTTAAGATAGTATTGAATTAAGTAGACGTTGTGTCTAGTCTTTTGAATACCTTGGAGTGTGCCTAGTGCCACGGATTTGTAGTGGTAGCCCCAGGTGGTGACAGCCCTGACGGTCTATGTAGTCCACCACGTGAGAAGCACGAGAGTACAATAGGACATTGCTTGACTTGCCCAGTCCCCTTCGCATCCCTTTCTGAGACTAGGACGGTTGGGCGTCCCGAAGCAAGTAATATCATAAACAACTTGAGCTCATCCTTAATTACCAGAATACATAGAAATAACCCTCCCTACCTTTTACACTTATCTCTTCTCTTGTCCTCGGTCGTTCTTGATTCTTAACTAGTGCACACACGTTCCCTGTGGATTCGATACCCTAAAATACTCTCGGGTGAAAGCTACATCGGTATCCGTACGCTTGCGGATTTATCTGTGATCGTTAACAATTCCAACATCTTCCACGAGGACAACAATATTTTTGCCCAGATGAGTCAGCATCTCTTTGAGTTTTGCTTTGACTGCATTGGAGACGACTTCAGAAGTTTGGGCGGAGCTGATTTCTTTGTCTCCTATTGCAGTATCCAGGTCGATTGATGCGAAGTTAATTGCCGGTGAATCGTGTGCCTGAAACAAAATATTAATAAACAAGAGTTATTAATATAATAAATATTGACACACGGAACCGATTGATACCAGTTTAAATTGCCCTTCTCGAATGTAATCGGGAATTACTTCGAGGATTGGTGCAGGAGCGGTTGTGCTGGGCAGTTCTACTTGGAGTTTTTGAGGAATTGACTGAATCGGAGAGGCAATCGGTGGAGTTGTGATTGGTTTTTCTGGTTGATTGATGAATAAAATCTTATCGCCAACATAGATATAAAAGAATAATAAAACAAATGGACATAGGGTTATTTACTAATGAATTCCACTAGTTTTGGTGCATATGTGACTACAGGGACAAAGTGGCAAAAGAGGAACAAAAGTGGGCCCAGGGCCAGGTCGCCGGACCTCACAAGGTCGGCTGACCTGGGCCCAGGCCCAAATTAGTCCAACTTTCCCCCATGCAGAAGAAACACACCTGGAGATCATCATAACCACCGAATCAACGTCGGTTTGCATCAAGGGCATGAGATGAACCACCCATGGATTGAAGGGCCTCACCTGAAACCAAATGCACTCATGTCAAGTGTACCCACCTGGAACCGACCTCAGGGCCCACAGATTAGCCACTCAGAAGAAGATGGGCCCGAGCGGCTGACCTGGGCGTGCACCCAAACTGGTCATCCTTTGACACGTACCTGCAAACCGCCTCCAGGAGCAAATCTACACCGTGCACGACCTAGGACGGTGGATTCTAGGGTCGGCCGACCCCCCTAGGTCGGCCGACCTGGACCCATCTCCGAACCATCTCAACCTCCTCGTACCAACTCACAACCGCCTCTCCAAGATATAAATACATGGACTTGGGGCAGGGCTAAGCATCATCGAGCTGGATTGAAGATTCAAGGTGAAGCCCTCCTCATATTTAGAGTAGAAATAGGGAGAGAGTGAGGGAGAGTCTGGAGGAGTCCCGGTGTATCGGCGACCCTCCACCTGTACCTCGACTGATGCAAGCTACTTAGTAAGTATCGGGATTTCAACCATTAAGTCTGAGTTATAGAAAGTTGAGTTCTCTATTGTGCTTGTGGGTTCGTTGCTTTATTCGTAAAGTATTCTAATCTCTGATCAAGGTTAGGATAGCTGATATTATCTTAGGCATGGTGCTTAGGTGTATATCTGCCCTCATTTGCCTCGTAGCCCCATGGATTAGTAGAGGTAGGCGGCAGGTGGTGACAGCCCTGTCCGTCCTTTGTAATCCTCCACGTATGGGTACGGCGTAGAGCTATTTGCTGTCAATTTCCTAGAGGTCTAGGATACCCTGGTGCCCAAAGCAAGCATAGGAGAATTCCCTTCGCTATATTCACAGCCTTAGTGCTAAGTTATCCACTCTACCCAGCCTTTATATAAACTCGATCGATCCGGTCAGCTTTAGTGATTAGACAGTGCCTTCACGTTCCTCGTAGATTCGATACCTAGTTTACTCACGGGTGAAAACTACTTCGACAGCCATGTGCTTGCGGACTTTCTGTTTGCCACCGCTGGTGTCAACAAGCTTTCTAGCGCCGTTGCCAGGGAACGATAGCTGTTATCTTCTGTTTATCTTTTATTTTATTTATTTATTTTATTTTTGTTTTCAACTATGGATTCCACCCAAATTCATGAGTTCTCTGCTCCAAAGGGCGAATTATTGGAGATGCACCCCTCGACAAATCCTATATTGACAGATAGCTATGAACTTCGCCCTACCTTCATAGCTATGATCGAGGACAAATCCTTCTCAGGAAGTGATGGTGAAAACCCATACCGTCACTTGCACGAATTTGAGTTGCTCTGTTCGTGTCTGGTTATATCGGGCATGACACAGGCAACGATTAGATGGAAGCTCTTCCCGTTCTCTCTCAAAGAGAGAGCGAGGAAGTGGTATGACCATACCGTTGGGCTAACGAACGGTGAATGGAAAAAGTTACGAGACAAGTTTTGTCTTGAATACTTCCCTGTTCACCGGATTTGTGCACTTCGGAAGGAGATCATTAACTTCCAACAAAGAGAGAAGGAAATGATCGTGAAAGCATGGGACTAGTTCCAGGACTCGTGACTAACCGAAACAGATCTAGGCTTCCTAGACTACATGCTTATGCAGCATTTCCGGTCTGGGTTGAATAGTGAAGATGCCCAGTACATAGACATAGCTGCCGAAGGATCATTCCTACACATAACCCCGGCTAGAGCAAAAGAAGTCCTGGCAGCAATCTAGGAAAACTCTCCTGCTGACGCGAACGATACTGAGCAAGAAGATCCCCAAGTAGAACCTATAAGCTTGCCCAGTCCAAACCCAGTTTCTAAGACCCCATCTGTTGAGGAAGAGGAACAACATCTCAGATTACCTTTCGATTTCGAGAAAGATTTCTTTGAAGACTTTGGGAATACCTCGAATTACACAGTACAGAAGAGACCTACAGTAGAGACCCCCTCCATTTATTTGGAGACAGAATTTCTTAACGAAACCGTGAGGGAGCTCATTTCCATCCTAAACACAGAATGGTCAAATGAAGTGGAGTCTTCTTCCGGAGTCATTCGGATTAACTCACCTTCACAAATCGTTCGAGGTTTCATAAGCAAGGTGGCCATAGAGATCCTTTATAATCCAACCATTGGGGCCAATATCATGTCCAGTTCCTTCGCGCATATCCTTGGGAATCATAAAAAGCTGGCCCCAACACCAAAACTCCTTAGAACACCCTTAGGTCCCATTCAAGAGAGTCTCGGTTTAGCACGAGACTTTCTCCTCAAACACAATGGGATACAGATGGCTCTGGACTTTTACGTCTTTGAGACATCAGATTTTGAACTCATGATAGGACATCCTATCGAGGGCCTCCTTCAGGATGTAACCTCGGAAGGAAATCTACTAGCCAAAGTAGGAAGAAACCTCCTCACCATTCCTTTAGCTAGGGTCAAGAATTCTATAGTCGAACCTCTAATAGAGCCTGACCCAGCTGAGGTAGTGAAGTCCCTTCAACCAAGTGAACCATTTGAGTCATTACTCGAAGAGCACATCCACGACTTTATTGAAGAAGAGGATGACGCGTCTGAGCCACTTGAAAATGAGGAGCCACCCAAGTCACACATAGAGCCAAAACCCTTGTCCACTGGCCTCCGCTATGTCTTTCTAAATGAGGACAGGGATACCCCTGTTATCATTAGTGACAAGCTATCGCAGGACGAGAGTGATAGACTCATCAAGGTGCTCGAGTAACACCGCCCGGCGTTCGGGTACTCCCTCAAAGACCTGAAGGGAGTAAGCCCCGCGCTCTGTACCCATCGCATTCCCATAGAACCATTTTCTACACCATCTAGGGAGCCTCAACGTAGGCTAAATAATGCGATGAGGGAAGTTGTGAAGAAAGAAGTCTTGAAACTTCTTCACACCGGGATCATCTATCCCGTCCCTCATAGTGAATGGGTCAGCCCTGTCCAAGTAGTACCCAAGAAGGGAGGTATGACCATCACAAGTAACAAGAAAAATGAGCTGATTCCTCAACGTACTGTTACTGGGTGGTGGAGGTGCATTGACTATCGCCGACTCAATAAGGCAATGAAGAAGGACCACTTCCCGCTCCTCTTCATCGATGAGATGTTGGAGAGACTCTCAAGCCACTCCTTTTTCTGTTTCCTTGATGGGTATTCTGGCTACCATCAGATTCCCATCCACCCCGACGATCAAGAGAAGACCATCACAAGCCCTTATGGAATGCATGCGTACTGTAGATGTCTTTTGGTTTATGCAATGCGCCAGCATCGTTCCAAAGGTGCATGATGTCCATCTTCTCAGACATGATAGAAGAAATCATGGAAGTTTCATGGACGATTTTTCAGTCTATGAAAAAACCTTTGATCATTGTCTGCAGAACCTAGATAGGGTGCTTCAGAGATGCTAAGACAAGGACCTGGTGCTAAATTGGGAAAAGTGCCACTTTATGGTCTGAGAGGGTATAGTGTTAGGACACTTAGTGTCTGAAAGGGGGATAGAGGTGGATAGAGCAAAAATTGAAGTTATAAAAAGACTTCCACCTCCTACCAATGTCAAGGGGATCCGTAGCTTTTTAGGACATGCGGGGTTTTACCGGCGTTTCATTAAAGACTTTTCTCAGATAGTCAGGCCCCTCACTAACCTATTAGCCAAGGATGTACCCTTTGACTTTAATGATGAGTGTTTACATGCTTTTACAATTTTAAAGAACGCTCTCATCTCAGCGCCAGTCATTCAACCCCTGACTGGACGCTACCTTTTGAGATAATGTGTGATGCTAGTGATTATGCTATTGGTGTTGTCTTTGGACGAACCAAAAATAAGAATCATCATGTTATCTCGTATGCTAGCAAAACTTTGACAAGAGCTCAACTTAACTATGCTACCACTGAAAAAGAGCTCCTGGCTATGGTCTTTGCTATAGATAAGTTTAGATCTTACTTGGTAGGAGCTAAGGTGATTGTCTACACCGATCATGCTGCCTTAAAATATCTGCTTACCTAGAAAGATGCTAAACCACGTTTTATCCACTGGATTCTCTTACTCCAAGAATTTGACTTAGAAATTAAAGATAAGAAAGGAGTAGAGAATTCAGTAGCAGATCATTTGTCATGTATGCGGTTCACTGACATGCAGGACTTATCGACAAATGACTTCCTGCGCGACGACACCCTACTCAAGGTGACGGCCTCCGACCCCTGGTATGCAAATATTGTGAATTTTATGGTTGCAGGATATGTACCACCAGGGGAGAACAAGAGAAGGCTTATCTACAAAAGTAGGCTCCACCTATGGGATGAGCCATACGTGCACAGGGTATGTTCAGATAGCATGCTCAGACGATGTGTACCAATAAATGAAGCAAGAAATATCATTGAGCAGTGCCATGCAGCCCCATATGGAGGTTGTTGATGGCTCTTAGACGTGTCAATCATGAACCGCAAGCGCACGGATCAGTTGTAGCTCTTCCCTTAGAGTACTCTCTCAAGGTTTATCAATCAGTGGAACTAAAGATATAAAGAAACAATCCAACTAGCATAGAAATCCTTTAGTCTTGAAAGAGAGTAGGAAAATGGATCTAATCTACTAAAACCAAACACCGGAGGTAGCAAGAGAAAGTTAGAGATAACCAATCTAGATCGCCTAGATCATACATATGTTGTAGCTCCGAGCCAAATAGAGTGAAGTAAGATAGATGTGAATCTCAATAAAAAGCATCTTTAAATCACGACCTCCGATCAGACTCCTGAAAGCCCCACCTTACACGGGATCACACCCTGTCACGATGCTCCCTATCGGCGTGGGTAACTTAAGGGCACGTTCACAAGTGAACGTGTCGAACCACTTGGTAGATCCGGTATGAACCCCTAGCCACCATGGCTACAAGAACACCCCAAGCAATCTGTCTCGAGAATAGATTGGAGAAGAAGCAAAACCAAGATAGAACGAAATCATAGAAAGAGGCACTTTGATCGCTAATGATTCGGAAACACAAAATAACTTCACCATGAATGATAGTACATCACAAGATCACCACCGGGATCCTACCTTGATCTTGATGATTCTAGCTCCAGAACTCCGACGTGGTCTGCCTCGCAGGGTTCCCACGTCGGCTAGGGTAGAACCCTAGACAAGTAGCACGACCCTCAGCTCTCCGAAAGGTGTCCCTCTAGCTCCTCTGCTCCTCGGCATCGAATGATGGATTTATTCTGTGTGGCTGGGGGGCACAGGGGCAATTTATACCCTGAGAAAACTCTAGGTCGAAGGGGAGAGTGAGGCGGCGCCAGGGGGGCCTAGGCCAGCCGGCCAAGAGAGGCCCAGGCCGGCCGGCCTGGCTTCTTTCCTGGCCGCCTCATCCTCATCTTTCTCCCCAAAGTCTTCTAGAAGCTTCAGTAGTTGTTCTATCTAAGCATGTGGGCCTTTGGACGTCGTTTGCTTTGGGATATCTTCGAGATAAGAATGGGAAGTGATAACCTTCCAAATTCTCCAATTGATTTGCCTTGACCCCGAAGTTTCTTGACCTTATCTTGAAGCACTTGCCTTTCAAATATTCTTGGAGGATGGTTCACCAAAGATGAGCACGAACGGGGCTTGGAATGACATAGGCCAGCCGGCCTACCGTCTTCTTGGGGTTTCTAGCCTTCATGTTTCATCGTGTCATCCTTGGTCAAAAGCCTTGTCCATATGTGCTCCAATTTAGCCCAAAAACCTGCGTAAACAGAAATCCTCCAAAAACACATGCATATACGAAAATGTCCTAGTTATAGAGTATGATCATTAGTTTAGATATCAAATTCATGCCATTATTGAAGATAAACAAGGGTAAAAGTGTGTCGCTAAGGAGCGTCAACAATCCCCCCATGCTTAAACCTTGCTCGTCCTCGAGTAAGTCTTCAATAAAAATCAGCGTTGCCTTTCGGTGTCCAATCCCTGCACTTGATCATACACGAGAAAACATAATGCCCTCAAAATATTTTGCGATTAATTCTTCAAGTTGTAACCAGCTCTTTCTAGTATGGAAGGTAGATATGAATTATGTGTTCACCACAAAGACTTTAAACACATGCTCTCTAATTTAAACAAGTCTTAGAAATTAAGAAATAAGTTCCAAAAGTATAGCTAAACCAAAGTCAATAATTTAAATCTCATTGCAATTGCTCATGAAAACTCTCAGCTCACCTTATCTCTCAAACTAGCTAGAACTATCTTCACCTTCCTTTCTCTTATGTATGTGTAAGGCTTTATCTGGAGCTATGGGAAAGGTTAGACCTAACAAAAGATATTATAATCAAGATATTATCAAAACAAGAAATACTTCTCATGAGTTTACTGAGACTCATCAAAAGGACCATGGAAAATAATCGATTTTGTGGAGAGGGGGTGAATGGAACACACGCTTTTAGATGGTGGACATGTGCAAATGGCTGTTGATGGTCCTTATAACAGAAAATCCGACCGTCAATAGGCTCAGGAAACTAATAAAGATCAAGCATAACTTAGATATTAGTATTCAAATAATGTTATACCATGCATATCTAGAATATATTTGAGTACAGGGACTACAGTGCAAAAGATGGATGAAACTGGGCATAGACCCAGGTCGGCCGACCTGGCTAGGTCGGGCGACCGGGCCTGGACCCCAATCGAGCCCATTTTCCACACAGGTCAAGAAGCACACAAAGGAAGGATCATGGACGTTGAATCATGGTCGGTTCAAGTCAAGGGTGAGGATGAGACACGTGTCACTCCCACGGATTGAAGGGCCCACACCTCAACCCATTTGCACCCCAACGGAGTATACCCACCTGGAACCGTCACAAGGACCCACATGACAGTCTACCAGAGAAGAGTGGAGCCGAAAGGTGGCGAGACCAGGTCGGCCGACCTGGCCCACGGCCGTTTCGCTCCCCCCTTGACCAGTACCTGTAAACCGCCATCAGGAGTCCATCTGAGCCGTGCAACGCTGAAGACGGTGCATCCTAGGGTCGGCCGACCTGGGCACATCGGCCGACCTAGGCCCACCTCCAAACTGCCACAACTGCCTCTGGCCGGCTCCAACCGCCTATGTGATGCTATAAATACCTGCAAAGGGCGCCGTACTCAACACACACCAGAAGAAGAGCTCTCCTTGCTACAAGCTTAGTCTTAGTCTTAGTAGTGATAGTCATAGTGTTAGATCTTCTGAAGGGCTTCCGAAGGAGTCTTGGTGAGTTCTAGAGTTCAGTTCTTGTATTCTCTTACTTACTTGTAGTACTTTGAGCTTAATGGAGATACCTTCATACTTATGTTGTATGCCTCAGTTATACCTTATCCACTTACTACATACTACTTATGTCTTGCACCTTATTCAAGTGAATGTATGCTATGACATTGGCTCAATGTGCCTCCTGGTTGCTCTATTTATTAACGTGATAGATAGAATTGTATTACATATTGCAAGCATGGTGTTTGGGATATGGAATACTGTTGAGGGTACCGCTGCCCCACGATTAGTAGAGGTAGGCGGCAGGTGGTGACAGCCCTGTTCGTCCTTTGTAATCCTCCACGTACGGGAGTGGGTATTAGGCCTTTATGATAAGACGTCCTACTGTCGTCCCTTGATGAGAGAACCACTGGATACCTCGATATGTCCTCTTGCATATAATCATTGAGTGAGCTTGTATAGGGTATTGTAGTATGTCCAAGTCCCATTTGTATGATGCTAATGAACCCTTATTAATCTTTACTAATGTACTATTACTAACTAAGACTACTTTAATGATGAGCAATGAACTTCTGTGTGTCGCACTACCCATTCATTTCTATATCATTTACCCCTGCCTAGATTATGGTATAATAATTATTGTTGTAAGTAATTGCATTGGAATGACACCTCTCCTTTAACTAAATGCTTTCCCTGCGGATAAACAAATAACGATACTCTGGAATACTCCCGGGTGAAATGCTACAACGTACTTCTGTGTGCTTGCAGAATATCTGTAACGTCTAGATTTACGATGAAGTATCT
>CM014277.1:42567597-42584737 GCA_004135705.1 Alloteropsis semialata
GGCCGGCCGGCCCACTTGTTGTGGACCTCCGTTTCTTCTAATTTTTCTTCTATGCACTCTTTGATGCCTCCCAAATATATGTTCCTTGTATCAAGCTCTTGATTCTCCAGATTTTCCTCGAGATAATGGTCCATACTCAAATTTGGGTTGTGGTCAAGGAGGTATTTCACAAAAAGATAATTTGGGTTTAGGGTGGATATCCAGCGAAGTTTCATGAATTGATAGCGAACTTTCCCGAGTTCAACCGTGGGTCATAGGTTTAGGTTCTAAATTTTGGCCAAATGAGAGAGATATATTGAAAGAAATAAAAATAAATGGGGCTTAGAAAAATTCTAATTCAAGGGAAACAAAACTGAAAATTGCTAAGGTTGCGTGAGCCTAGCATGTGTCAAAGAATTTAAAAGAATTAAGAACAACGCTTGGCTCTACTCGTGTCTTTGTAATGATCAAGTTGGTCCGGCCGTCATGGAAAGGGCTGTCGCCAAAATGGGTTTGGGAATTTGGTTTTGGGTTTCTCAAGATAAGTAAATAAATCATAGGATGGCTCAAGTCATTGGTTTAGAATAAGAAATAAAATCAAAATGATCGAGCAACTCTAAATTAAATTTCCGACCGAACGACCAAATTAACAAATGTTTATCAAGCAAGACGTAGCAAAATTCATGACTCACTTACTCAAATGTCTTCAGGGTTGTCCTCCCGATAGCTTATTCTTGACTCGACGAATGGGTTGCCTCCCGCAAAGCGCTTCGTTTATAGTCTATAGCTAGACTTGTTCCTTTTCTTCACTTCGGACCAACGCTCGGTGGTGGTGTTGCAGTCTTGGGTACCCACTTCTGCACAATCCTTGGCTTGGATGCAGGATTATTCTTCGGCTTAGTCATCTTTTTGGTCTTCACAGGCGGGCATTGAGCTTTTGTCTCGACGGATGCAACAACTTCTTTGGTCTCCTTCGCTTCCTTCTTCTTTGGCTCCTCCTTGGTGTCATGTCGGTGAGGTGGAATATATTTAACATTGATCATATTGCATACCTCAAGGCGTGGACAAAATTTTAACTCGCTCATGGTGCCATTGATGTCGAACTTGATCTCCCTCTTGCCAACGTCGATGTTTGCCCTTGCGGTCTTGAGGAACGGCCTCCCAAGGATGAGTGGCGACTTCATCCCTTCTCCCATATTGAGAATCACAAAGTCAACGGGGACTAGGTGTTCTCCAATCTTCATGGGTACGTCTTCGGCGATGCCCATAGGATAGCGAATGGAATTGTCTGCTAACTATAGGCACATGGCGGTGGGTTCCGGCTCCGGTAAGCGTAGCTTCTTGTACACGGCCTTTGGCATGCACACTTGCGCCAAGGTCACACAATGCCCTCTCGAACATGTATGATCCGATGGAACACGGGATGGTTGGACACCTCGGATCCCTCTTCTTCTCAGGAGCTTGATTGGCGATGGTCGCGCTGCATTCTTCGGTCATCTTGATGGTGCTTGGCAGTGGCATCTCGCGCTTATTTGCAAGGATGTCTTTGAAGTAGCGAGAGTATGTTGGAACTTGTAGAGCGTCCAAGAGCGGCATATTGATGTTCAACCTGTGAACCACTTCAACAAATTTTTTGAAATGCTCATCAATTTTACCTTTATGGTAACATGGCCTCGGAGGAAGAATCTTTGTATCTTCATCGATCATCTCAAACTCCGGCTCTTGGGTGACTATTTTCGGTGCGGGAGTAGGCGCCTTCTCTTTTGTTGTCATCTCGGCTTCAACACTTGGCTTAGGCTTCCTTGTTCTGGCCGGGTGTTCGGGATCTTCGGTCTTCTTCCCCGGGCAAGTTTGAATTGCTTTTGGCGTCTCTGGATTTTGAGGTTGCCCCGGTAATTTCCTTCATTACTAGGTAGGCGTCCGGCTAGCTGGGTCACTTGTGTCTCTATCATCTTCATCATGTTGAGCACTTGATGGTTAGAGCTTCCGACCTCCGTCACCTTGCCATCAATGTTCTCCAATATCTTGTCCATAGCCTTGAACTTAGTGACGGTGTCCTTGTTGATCTTGCCTTGCTCCTCCATGAGCTCCTTCAATTGTATACGAAGAGGCACCGAGTTTGGAATAGAGGAGCTTGTATTAAATTGAGGTCTACCTTGTCCATAGCAGAAGTTGGATGTAGGGAACAAATCTCCTTTCCTCATGTATTCGAGCACTTTAGCTTCCTCCGGACAATTCTTCTGGACGTGGCCGTGCTCTCCACAATCTTCACATGTAGACCTTGCTTCGGCTGCCTTCAAATCAATAGCATGGGCTTCCTTCTTGTCCACCTCCATCTTCTCCAACCTTCTCATGAGTGAATCGATCTTTCCTTCTAGTAATTCTTCACGTTCCACCTGCAAAACACTTTTAGCAACGCCCGCGGACGGTGTAGGGTGCAGCCGTCCCGATGATGCCCACGCATCATTGTCCGCCACCTTCTTGCTTGAGTAGGGGTGAGCTCAATGATGGATCCTCCAGCCGATGCGTCGATGATTGCCCTTGATGCCATCGTGAGGCCTTAGTAGAACTTCTGAACTACATCTTCCTTTGGCAACTTGTGATGTGGTACGGCTCGGATGTAGTCGTTGAAGCGCTCATAGGTTTCCGCAATTGTCTTCGTCGGGGTTTGCGCGAAGGTAGCAATCTTGTTGCGCAAAATCTGAGTCTTGCCCGGCGAGTAGAACTCCGTCATGAAAGCTTTCATCAAGGCATCCCAATTTTGCACCGTCTCCGCCGGTAGAGAATGAAACCATTGAACTGCTCTCCCAAGTAGAGAGAACGGAAAGAGCCTCACTCTCACTTGAACTTGAGTTACTCCTTGCATGTCGAAGGTGTGGCATAATTGGATGAATGCTTGAAGGTGAAGGTTGGCATCTTCTTTTCCAATGAACGACGAGCTTTGCACCATACGGATGGTTGAAGTCTTGATCTCAAACGGCCCTCCAATATCACCGAGGTCTTGGATAGGCAAATCCTTGATGTCCGGGATGCATAGCTCTCTGATCGTACGTTCCGGTAGCGCCATCTTGGGTTGTGGTGGTGCCTCTTTTGGACTTGGTGGTGGAGTTTCTTGAGGTGTAGACGACGAACTTTCAGTCTTGCCTTTCGGATCTACTAATTCCAGCTTCTTAGCTTGTGCTTCGCATCTCCTTCGCCTGTAAAGTTTTTCTGGATCATCCATAATAGTTTTTGTTTGTTGGAGAGGTAGACATCCATCTTCTGTTAGGGTTAGTGAAAGCAAAATATATACAAGATCTAAAAGAAAAAGATAGAATGAAATAAAAATAAAACAAAACTAGATTAGATTGATTTTTATGGAATAGATCTATTTTTGATAAAAAAAGAAAATAGGAGATCTAAAAAGAGAGAAATCAAAAGAAAATCAAGAAAAAGAAATATTTATGAATGCTAGTCAAATCGGATCTTAATCGATAGTTCCCCGGCAATGGCACCAGAAAAGCTTGTTGATGGCCCTTAGACGCATCAATCGTGAACCGCAAGCGCACGGATCAGTTGTAGCTCTTCCCTTAGAGTACTCCCCCAAGGTTTATCAATCTGCGGAACTAAAGATATAAGAAACAATCCAACTAGCATAGAAATCCTTTAGTCTTAAAAGATAGTAGCAAAACGGATCTAATCTACTAAAACCAAACACCGGAGGTAGCAAGAGAAAGTTAGAGATAACCCATCTAGATCGACTAGATCATGCAAATGTTGTAACTCCGAGCCCAATAGAGTGAAGTAAGATAGATGTGAATCTCAATAAAAAGTATCTTTAAATCACGACCTCCGGTCAAACTCCCAAAAGCCCCACCTTACACGGGATCACACCCTGTCACGATGCTCCCTATCGGCGTGGGTAACTTAAGGGCACGTTCACAAGTGAACGTGTCGAACCACTTGGTAGATCCGGTATGAACCCCTAGCCACCATGGCTACAAGAACACCCCAAGCAATCTGTCTCGAGAATAGATTGGAGAAGAAGCAAAACCAAGATAGAACGAAATCATAGAAGAGGCACTTTGATCGCTAAAGATTCGGAAACACAAAATAACTTCACCATGAATGATAGTACATCACAAGATCACCACCGGGATCCAACCTTGATCTTGATGATCCTAGCTCCAGGACTCCAATGTGTTCTTCCTCGCAGGGTTCCCACATCGGCTAGGGTAGAACCCTAGACAACTAGCACGACCCTCAGCTCTCTGAAAGGTGTCCCTCTAGCTCCTCTGCTCCTCAGCGTCGAGTGATGGATTTATTCTGCTTGGCAGGAGGGCACAAGGGCTATTTATACCCTGAGGAAACCCTAGGTCGAAGGGGTGGGCGAGGCGGTACCTGGGGGCCTAGGCCGGCTGGCCTGGCCTCTTTCCTGGCCACCTCGTCCTTATCTTTCTCCCCAAGTCTTCTGGAAGCTTCAGTAGTTGTTCATCTATGCATGTGGGCCTTTGGACGTCGTTTGCTTCGGGATATCTTTGAGATAAGAATGGGAAGTGATAACCTTCCAAATTCTCCAATTGATTTGCCTTGACCCTAAAGTATCTTGACCTTATCTTGAAACACTTGCCTTTCAAATATTCTTGGAGGATGGTTCACCAAAGATGAGCACGAACGGGGCTTGGAATGACATAGGCCGGCCGGCCTAGGCCATGTGGGGCTGGCCGGCCTACCCTCTTCTTCGGGCTTCTGGCCTTCATCTTTTATCGTGTCATCCTTAGTCACAAGCCTTGTCCATATGTGCTCCAATTTAGCCCAAAAACCTGCGTAAACAGAAATCATCCAAAAACACACGCATATATGAAAATGTCCCGGTTATAGAGTATGATCATTAGTTTAGATATCAAATTCATGCCATTATTGAAGATAAACAAGGGTAAAAAGGTGTCGCTAAGGAGCGTCAACAGAGGTCACTATGGGGCGTTTAGAACGAGTCCAAGATTGGCAGAGTGGATTCTATTGGCCCACTATGTATGAGGATATGAAAGAATTCATTCGACGATCCCAACAATGCCAGAAGCACGGAGGGATTACATCAAGAGATGCAATGCCACTCACAAACAACTTACAAGTTGAGTTGTTTGATGTGTGGGGCATTGATTTCATGGGACCCATTGTCAAATCATATGACAATGAGTACATCCTGGTGGCGGTTGATTACATCTCGAAGTGGGTTGAAGCAATGCCATGTCGAGCCGCTGATTCCAAACACGCGCGAAAGATGTTCCATGAGATCATCTTTCCACGTTTTGGAACACCCAGGATGGTAATCAGTGATGGAGGGTCGCATTTCATCAACAAGACCTTCCGGAAGTTTCTGCAGAACTGGGGGCAAGGCACAATATAGCTACACCATATCACCCCCAGACAAGCGGTCAAGCAGAAACATCAAACAAGCAGATCAAGAACATTCTGCAGAAGACCATAACAGAAATGAGAAAAGGATGGAAGAGCAAGCTACCAGATGCTCTATGGGCATACCGGACGGCATACAAAATGCCGATCGGGATGTCCCCATATCAACTGGTTTATGGCAAGACTTACCACTTACCGGTTGAGCTAGAGCATCGGGCACACTGGGCCATAAGAAAATCGAATATGGACCTTCCAGCAGCCCAGCAGATGAGGAAGATGTAGTTATCAGAGTTAGAAGAGTGGAGAGACAAAGCATACTATAGTGCCAGAATCTACAAGAAAAGAACCAAGGGATGGCACGAAAAGAGGATCAAGGTGAAGGAGTTCCACCCCGAGGATAAGGTACTACTCTTTAATTCCAGGGTGAAGCTATTTGGGCATGGAAAACTTCGAAGCAAATGGGAAGGACCATTCATTGTGGTGGAGACTTCGTCGCATGAGGCTATCACACACCAAGACGATGAAGATAACCTCTTCAAGGTAAATGGTTAGCGTTTAAAGGTTTTCCTTGAACCTGATAATAAAATAGAAGAGGAATTTGATGTGATCAATTTGGTCATGGATAATTCCCATCTATAATTACTCCTCACATTAATGTCCTTAGCCCCTAGAACACATTTGCACACACTTTGGGGCATTTTGGACCTGCCACGTAGTGCACGAAAAAAATGAAGGCGATAGGGCTCAAGGCCAGGTCGGCCGACCCCACTAGGTCGGCCGACGGCCTCCCGAGCCCGATCAGCCCTATCTTTTGCACACGCTCCACTCCAATGTCTCTGAGGCCGTTCCACTGTGGATGAGCGTTTCAACCTCTAATTGATCCGAGAAGAGGGTTGTTCTTTCATCCTCTTCTCCCTTCTCATCTGAGTTCTTCCTCGCCCACATTCTGAAACATCTGAGCCAAACCTCCCAAATCCACAAGAATGGCCGGAAAGAGCCGCCCTACCTCCCAATCGACCTTCGATATTGAGGGAGAACCCACTCCGGCGAACTAGTTGGAGCCAATCAACCTTGAATCAGCCATGGCCGTGGTGGTACCTCTACTGGCCAGTCTCTCGCCAAAGGAGGACGCAAGGGGTCGCATCAGGGGGTCGTCCGAACCCTTAGGTCGGGCGACCGGCCCTGGTGGCCTCTCAGCGCCTCGCTCGACGGCGCGATCCCACTCCCCAAGGAGGCCCCAGAGGGGCAAGGCATGGGCGTCAAGCCCGTACAGAAGGCCGACAATAGGACAACTCACTCCCAAGAAGGCGATGGTGGCCACCTCACCAAGGGGGATGGACTCCCTACTCTTCAACTAGAAGAGAAGCTAAAGGAGGTCATCAAGAACAAGTGGAAGGACATCGCGACATATCATTATACGTCCGACGTTTTCATTTACTCTCCTGCTAGCACCCTGGACCCGCGATTCCGGGTCTTCGGGGAAAGGAAACCCGGAGGTGTCTATGGGAAGGGCTTGTTCCCCCCCTCTCACACCAGAGGAGAGGAAGGAGTTGGAGGAGTCGGTGGAGTCCTCGCCCGCCGACAAGATCAAGAGGCATATTAAGCCTCCTCCAATTCAGAGGCCAGGGGGTCACTATGAGAGTGATGAAGAAGAGAAGAAGACCCCCAGGGCCCCCTCCAATGCAGAGTTGCTAGAGCTGATCAATCAGCTCGGTCGCGACCATGCCAAATTGGAGAAGAAGTTGGCTGAAGAGCGACTTGAGCATTTGAGCCTTCAGGACGACTTTGATATGCTGCGCAGGTCAACAGTTGTCAAGCTCAAACTCTTTGCTAAAGCCATTGGGAATGAAGACCTTTACAATGCACCTTAGGCACCTAGGCTTTAGATTATTCATTCATTTATTTATTTCTTCATTTGATTATTCTGTAATGTGCCTATGCTATTATGAATAAAATAATCATCTTTAGTATAGTAGGATTGTGTTTTTGTTTCCACTTGATTTTGAATAAAGGTACAAGTGTGGGGAGCCGCTCGTCAAAAAGATTGATGGAAAACAGATCGATGCACCGTGAAATAGTACAGAGCAGAACAAAACAGAGCAGCACGCAAAAGAGGAAGACCAGAAGGGTCACTCCCAGGTCGCCCGACCCCACCTGTCGGCCAGCCTGGCCTGGGCCCCTCCCGGCCTCCGCTTCTTCCTACGCGCTGGTTTGATCTTTCTATACCTGTTTCAATTGAACCTCTGCAGAGATGAATCTTGGATTTCAAAACTTAAATAAAATTAACCCTTCACATCTCCCCATCACATGAAAATTGTTATTAACTTACATATATTTTATTCCCTGTACCTTTTTGGCTTGTGGAAATCCTCACATATTTAGGACCCATGTCATCTAAGTTATTGCATTTTGAGATATGGCCTTTTCATGAAAGGTAATCTTACTTATTCAAGTACTTGGAATTTATGAAAAGTTTTAAAAACTTTTTAACCTTGCTATGCTCCTCATGGGTTTGAGTGACAACCAGTTATAATCATAGTCAAGTATTTCCTTTGAGCTTTGAGTTATTTCAAGGTTTGTGACCCTTATTAGAGATACTTCATGTTTTTAAAGTCAAGATCACGTACACTCCACCATAAAAAGCTAAACCCTTACACTGAGGGTAAAGCAAAACATGCCTTTGTTTCATACTCATGAATAAATACTCCTAAAATGGCCTTCTTCCCAAAACCAAGATGAAAAGAAGATATGGACTATATGCATAGAAAAAAAAGAGAGAGACTCATGCTAAAAAAGCATTGAGATAAAAAAAAGAAAGAGAAGGAGTGCAATAGCCCATATCCAAAAAGAAAAGAAAAAAAGGGAAACAAGGTCAAGACAAAGGAGTACCATTGAATTTCCACTATATACCATACACTTGCACATCTTGACTTGATTACATGACTTGCCTCTGATTTAGATCCAACCCTTGGAATGACAAATATAAGTGAAATAAGGTATGTATCCCGAGAGCTCCACATACAAAGTTTTATCTTGGAGAATATGAGTGTTGTCCAATTGTCGGGGATAGACCCCTGGGGGTATCCAGAAGGCGGATTGGCCCAACCAGCAGGGGGCGGCCCAATCCGAGTGCTATCGGGCCGGTTTGTCAGACTGGGTGGCCCACCACTCGGGAGGCCCACTAATCGGGCGAACCGGATGACTACGACGGCGCCCTGACAGTCCTAAACCAAAGGCAAGGCGAGGAGCCAACGGAGCAGCACCCAGACGCTGATCAACACCTCAAGTACATCACAAGCACTCTTCTAGCACCGCACTCTTATGACTCCATAAACTTTCCCCGGTGGATGAACCCAGCCATGGGCCCCCAGCACACTCGCTACGAGGATCCCATGCATACTCTCGCCTCTGGGCAGCACTCTGTCTCCCGGGCGAGTATTTATAGCCTCGGGCTACCAGGGAACGAGGGACTCCCCTGAGCATTATGAAGCGTGTGGCTCCAAGCCACGTGTCCTCTCTCCTCTCGAGGCACGTAGGTCATCCTTATCACCTTTGGTTTTGCCCGACCACGGGTGAGCCCTGTGCGTTCACGAGGGAAACTGTTCTTATCGCCGCATGCCGGGAACGACGTTCTTCCTTGTGGCGTTCGAGAAAGAGGGAATCTTCAAGAAATTGGACACGGACCAAAGCTAAGTATTACTTTCGATTAAATATCTTATAATTTCGTGCCTCTCGGCTCTTCTATGCCTCTGTGACTTTCGCCGACTACCTCGGTCACACTCTGACTGCACATACAACCTGGTCTATCCAGACTGCAACTCCGAAGGTTTTGATACAAGTCGCTAAAGTACTTGGGGAGCACGCACCTTAATCCGTGAAGCCTCGACTCTTCCGTATGCCTACGCTCCTACGCGTGCACGTGGCCCAGCTCCCTGCGCTACGGACTATGGCTATCGGGGACCAAGTGCATAAATGTAACAGGCTAACTACCCGGAGAAATTAATAGACTTAAAAAGCTGGGAGCAGGAATCATTTTCATGCATTGCCGAATACTTTTCTTCTCGGATTTGCATTTTATTGCATCATATACTGCCATCGCACTGTGTTTTCACTGCAGGATATGGACGATTACCCGGCGTGCCTCAGCCCTCACGCTCGGGGGCTGGCGCCGGGACGACCACTCGGCGTGCTCAGCCCTCACGCTCGGGGGCTGGCGCCGGGACGACCACTCGGCGTGCCTCAGCCCTCACGCTCGGGGGCTGGCGCCGGGACGACCACTCGGCGTGCTCAGCCCTCACGCTTGGGGGCTGGCGCCGGGACGACTACTCGGCGTGCCTCGGATGGCTCGACTCGGCCCTTACGCTCGGGGGCTGGGCGCCGCGACGACTGCTCGGCGTGTCTCGCAAGACTCCACTGGCCCTCACGCTCGGGGGCTGGCCGCCGAAATTAACGCCGGATGATTTAGTCAGATGCTCCTCGGTCCAGCCTTGAGCCGATTCCTACGGAATCGCCTTAAGGCTCGGGGGCTACGGCCAACGGACCCACCTCGCGGCGCATCCATTGATTGTCTGGCGACTATGAAGACAATGATCAGAACAAGGCTACAAACCCTTGGACCGATTCCTTCAGAATCGCTTCAAGGCTTGGGGGCTACGGCCAACGGACGCACCTCGCGGCGCATCCGTTGCAGACGGCTCTCTTTTTCTCCAGTATCACACGGTTTTGCTTCCAACCGCAGCAAGCTCGAAGCTCAGCAGATAGCACGACCTCGCCGAGTTGTCGCTCAACCACGTACTACTCGGGGGCTTGTCGGGGATAGACCCCGGGGGTACCCAGAAGGCGGATTGGCCCAACCAGCAGGGGGCGGCCCAATCCGAGTGCTATCAGGCCGGTTTGTCAGACTGGGCGGCCCACCACTCGGGAGGCCCACTAGTCGGGCGAAACGGATGACTACGACGGCGCACGCGGCAAGGAAGCAGATGGCGTATCACGCAAGAAGACCGGAGATCAAGATAAACTAGCCAAAATTCTAGGGAAAGATATCTGTAATCATTATAGGATCAGATCCTTGTATTTCGGGTAGGTTATGATCTCTAGCCGACTTGTAACTCAAGGCAACCGGACTATATAAGGTGCCTTGGGACCCCCCTCCAAAACATGAGCAATCATTCAACCTAGGACAGAACCCAACTACGGAGATCCTTCAGGAACTTCATACACAACAATTCATACACCCAACACAGGACGTAGGGTATTACGTCATCTTGACGGCCCGAACCTGTTCAATCCTTGCGTCTTGTGTTATCATCGTCTTGTGATCCTCGATCTGTCCCTCGATAAATCAACCACGTAGGCTACCCTGTGTGGACTGCCGGGTCCATAAATCCGATAGTTGGCGCGCCAGGTAGGGGCTGGTCGATGAGATCAATCTACAAGCTCAATGGCATCTACTTCCGCCGTCATCACGCCGGCATCTGCCAAGATCTCCATCGCTGAAGGGGCCATGTTCTTCTTCGGATCCATGGTCTTCACCGCTGGACCCAAGGGAGAGCTCTCCTTCAGCCGCGACGCCACCCTAGAGGAGAGCGCGCCGCGACTCGAAGCTACTCTAGACGGGGTCGTCACCATCACCACTCTGCCACCAACGGTCGCCAACAACCCGACGATCGCGACGGTTGATGCCGCCCTCCCAGTTTCCGAGGGGAGCCCTCCTCTGCCTGCACCACTGACTGCTTTATCTACTCCGCCTCCACTGCGCAGGGCTCGCGAAACACCCACGGAACGAAGGCGGCGATGGGCCGCACGCCAGCGGGAGTTTGAAGCAGACATGGACCGAGCCATCGCCTCCATCGGCGACTGCATCGAGCTCGCCGACTCCGCCCGCCAGGACGTCACCTCACCGACGCGATTCCCGTTCGGACTCAGGAACAGCGGGGTCGAGTACCAGGAAGCACTCGGCGGACGGCCGAGCGCCGACTACTCTCCTGACGCGAGCGAGGCGGCCAACTCCATCACGATCGCCTAGATCGGATCTGCCCCGAACGTCACGATAATGCAACCTCCTCATCATCAGGATGCGCCGACTCCGTCTGAAGAGGAACCATTGCCGACTTTCCCGCAAGTCACGCGTGTCCTCCCCCCGAACAAGAGGATCGTGCCAGCCAAGCGGGAAACGTTCGTCTCCGACATATCCGCCGACGAACCAACCGTCCAAGGAGAGGATCAAGCGCACCGCGACGCCAGGGTCATGCGCAACGATGAGAAACAACAGCGCCGCAACGCGCGACGAGATCACCGAAACCCCAGGGCCACTCGCAACCTCAACGACGAATTCATCCAAGAAGTCGGCGGCGTAGGCGTATACGCCACCCCGTCAGCTAACCTCGCCGCCGCCCATCATGAGCTGGAAGGGATCCCGGAAACCCCGGAGCTCAACCGGATCAAGGCCAGGCTGACCGCAGCCGCGGGCATGATCAACGCCCAAAAGGCCGCCGCTTCTTCGTCTCGCCACTCCAGGTCAGCTAGCCGTCGTGAAGACCACGACGTGGTTGACCAGCAGGACCTCCGCGAACAACTCCGCAACCGCGATCTCCGTAAGAACCTTGACGACCGCCACCGGCGAAGGGACGAGGAAGAGCTCCGACGGCGCGCCGAGTACAACCGCGAACACGGCGCCCCGGGGTTGGACCGCGACACTCGCCTGCGCCGAGAGCTGGAGGCCAATGAGGCCGCACGTCGCCGCGAGTTCGACCGCAAGTACGGTCCTCCGCTCGAACAGCAGAGGCCGCCACGGGCTCGCACCCCTGAAGATTTCTCCGCTGATTCAGGGCGCGAGAACGCCGAAAACCTCAACGACTGCGACGGCTTCCCAGCGTTTACCGCCCGAGTAAGATCCATTCGAATGCCTGCTAACTTTAAACCTACAGGCATAGAAAGGTACGATGGGAAGGCGGACCCAACGATGTGGCTCCGGACGTACAGCATCGCCATCCGCGCAGTGAACGGTGACCACGACTCCATGTGCGCCTACTTCCCGGTCGCCATGACCAAGGTGGGGCTGAGCTGGCTTCACAGCCTCGAGCCCGACTCCATCGACAGCTGGGACACGCTCTGCCGCGAGTTCAAGAGCTATTTCCAGGGCAGCTCTATACGGCTAGGCACAGCGTGGGACCTGGGGAAGGTGAAGCAGAATCGCGGGGAAAGCCTCCGCGACTACACCGACAGATACATGGAGAACCGGAACCTGGTTCCCGGCTGCTCCGAGTCCGAGATCATCCACTACTTCCTCGATGGCCTCGCCGACTCGGTAGTCTTTGAGAGTCTCTGCAAGGACCTGCCAAAGACCTCCGGCGAGTTCTTCGGGCGGGTGAACAAGATGGCCAACACCAAGGAAGCCACTCGCCTCCACTACAACAAGAGAAGCACTCGGGACGACGATCGTCCGCCTCGCCGAGAAGATCGCCCGAGGAAGGAGGACCCGCGCCGAACTCGGCCAGAACCAAGCAGAATGGGCGACCGAAAGCGCTCGGGAGATCGCACCATCGCCGCCATGGATCGCGGAGGCCCACGCCCACGGACCAACTTCAGCGCCGAGTTCGAAAAGATGCTCCAAGGGCCCTGCCCCATACATAAGCAGTCCAAGCACCGCATGATCGACTGCATGGGGCTCGCTGACGCCTACAAGAAGCAAGAAGGGAAGCTGCCGCCGCGTGATAACGATAAGGGTGACAAGGGAAAAGGGGCCCCCGCGAACCCCGGTTTCCCAAACGTCGAAAGGCAGGTGAACTTCATCCTCGGAGGACCGCCGCAAGTGGACGACAAGCGCCGGGAGAAGGTGCACGACAGGGAGATATTCTCTTGCTACACATCGCCGATCCAACCACTCCGCTGGTCAGAGCAGCCGATCACCTTCTCCAGGGAAGACCAGTGGTTTCAAATCTCCGACGTCGGCGAGTACCCCCTAGTACTCAGCCCGATTGTGAACAACGCCCGTCTCACCAAGGTACTTGTTGACGGCGGGAGTGGACTCAACATCATCTTCGCCCAGACGCTGAGGGACATGGGCATCGGCCTCGATGCTTTGACCCCTTCCCTTCACCCATTTTACGGGTTAATTCCGGGCAAGGGTTCCAAACCACTCGGGCAGATATCTCTCCCTGTCACCTTTGGCGATCAGAGCAACTTCCGAACCGAGTACCTCAACTTCCAGGTCGCCGACTTCACCACCGCCTATCACGCCATACTCGGGAGGCCGGCGCTCGCCAAATTCATGGCGATCCCCAACTACACGTACCTGCTGATGAAGATGCCGGCACCGAACGGTGTCCTCTCCGTCTGCAGCGACGTCCACACCGCCAAGGGATGCGACAAGGAGGGGCTCCACCTCTGCACCGGCATCGAACGCAGCGTACTCCAGATGGAAGTCGTCAACGATGCGAGAACATTCCAGGGAGATCCCGGCTCCATCCCCGAGTCCTCCAAAAAGAGAGCCGCACCGACTACCATGAAGCCGGCCGAAGAAGTATGCGCCATCTCGCCTGGGCTCACCGACTCCTCCAAAACCACCCTGATCGGATCAGGGCTCGACGCCAAATAGGAAAGCGCGCTCATCACCTTCCTCCGGAACAACGCCGACATATTTGCATGGACTCCATCAGACATGCTGGGTGTTCGAGGGAGGTGGTCGAGCACTCCTTGAAGGTTGACGCGAACGCCAAACCAGTTCGCCAAAAGCTCCGACGCTTCGCGCAGGACCGCAAGGAGGCCATTAGGGTAGAAATTACAAGGCTGCTAGCTGCTGGGTTCATTAGAGAAGTCTTTTATCCCGACTAGCTTGCTAATCCAGTCCTTGTAAGAAAAAAGAATAATGAATGGAGAATGTGTGTTGATTACATGGATCTCAATAGGCACTGCCCTAAGGACCCCTTCGTCCTGCCCCGCATCGACCAAGTCGTCGACTCCACCGCCGGATGCATACTCCTATGCTTCCTTGATTGCTACTCCGGCTACCACCAGATCGCCTTGAAAGAAGAAGACCAAGAAAAGACGTCCTTCATCACTCCGATCGGCGCTTACTGCTACACCAAGATGACGTTCGGCCTCCGCAACGCTGGCGCCACTTACCAGAGGGCCATAAACCTGACCCTGGGTACTTAGATCGGTCGCAGCGCCGAGGCCTACGTTGATGACATAGTAATTAAGACGAAGATCGAAGCCGAGTTCATCGCCAACCTCTCCGAGACATTCAGCAACCTCCGCAGGCTCAACTGGAGGCTAAACCCGACCAAGTGCGTCTTTGGCGTACCGAAATGGAAACTACTCAACTTCATCGTCAGCAACAGAGGCATCCAAGCCAATCCAGAAAAAATAGACACCATCTGGAGGATGAAACCGCCGACTGGGAAGAAAGAGATCCAAAAGCTGACTGGTTGCATGGCGGCCTTGAGTAGGTTTATCTCCTGGCTGGGGGATAAGGGCTTGCCGTTCTTCAAGATCCTCAAGAAGACCGACAGGTTTGAATGGACCCAGGAAGCGCAACAAGCTTTCACCGACCTCAAAAACTACCTCTCCAACCCACCGGTACTCATCGCCCCGCACAACGATGAACCACTACTCCTATACATTGCAACCACGACTAATGTGGTGAGCACTGTGATCGTCGTGGAGAGAGAAGAGGAGGGAAAGGTACAACGCGTGCAACGACCAGTCTACTATGTAAGCGAAGTACTCAGCGAATCAAAGGCGCGCTATCCCCAGGTGCAGAAACTACTCTACACACTGCTGATTACGTCAAGGAAACTCCGCCATTACTTTCAGGTGCATCGCATCAAGGTGGTCACGCAATTTCCACTCGGCGAAATCCTCCACAATAGGGATGTCACCGGACGAATCATCCAATGGTCCGTCGAGCTCGCCTCCTTCGTCATAGATTTCGTCCCATGCACCGCGATCAGATCACAGATCCTCGCCGACTTCATCACCGAATGGACCGAGAGCCAGGACGCGAAGGAGGACACTAGCGGAGAACACTGGAAGATGTACTTCGACGGCTCCTTAATGATCGATGGCGGGGGCGCAGGTGTACTTTTCATCTCGCCGAAAGGGGAACTGCTCCGATATGTCCTTCAAATACGCTTCCCCGTCACCAACAACGCCGCCGAGTACGAAGCAATCCTCCACGGGCTCCGCATCGCCACCTCGCTCGGAATAAAGAGGCTACTGGTTTATGGTGACTCAGCCGTCGTTATAAACCAAGTCAACAAAGAACGGGATCGCCACAGCGAGCGCATGAACGCTTACTATGAGGCAGTACACAAGTAGGAGGGAAAATTCTATGGAATAGAGTACCATCACGTTCCACGAGAGAACAACCTCACGGCTGACGCACTCGCCAAATTGGGGTCAACCCACGCGGAAGTACCAGGGGGTGTGTTTGTGCAAGGCCTCCGTAAACCTTCTGTCAAAGAGTTAGGAGACGAACCAGAGCCAGCCCCTGAACTCTGCGAGGTGATGACCATTGACGCCGAAGAAGATTGGATGGCCGAGTTCATAGATTACCTCGCCCACAACAAGGTACCAAAGGACCCCACGGAACGAAGGATCCTGGAGCGCCGAAGCAGGAACTATGTCGTAGTAGGCAACGCCCTATACCGACGAGCTGCAACAAGCCAAGTGTTCATCAAATGCGTGACGAAAGAAGTCGGCCTCCAGATCCTCGACGATATCCACTCGGGAGTCTGCGGAAGCCACGCCGCCGCAGGGTCACTAGTCGGAAAAGCATACCGGGCCGGGTTCTTTTGGCCTACTGCCGTCTCTGATGCCAAGGAACTCGTCCGCCGGTGCCAAGGATGCCAGTTTTTCGCCAAACAGAAGCACCTACCGGCCCAAGCTCTACGCACGATCCCGCCCTCATGGCCTTTCGCCTGTTGGGGATTGGACATGGTGGGACCATTCCGAGCAGCCCCAGGAGGTTACACACACATACTCGTCGCCATCGACAAATTCTCCAAGTGGATAGAGTATAAAGCCATCATCGGAACTCCAACGTCAAAGCAAGCCGCCGCCTTCATCGAAGAAATCACGCACCGCTTCGGGGTCCCAAACAGAATCATAACCGACCTGGGAACGTAGTTCACCACGTCCGCCTTCTGGGATTTCTGCGAGAGCAGATGCATCGACGTATACTATGCCTCGGTCGCCCACCCCCGGTGCAACGGACAGGTGGAACGAGCAAACGCCATGATACTCCAAGGCCTAAAGGCGAGGATCTTCGACCCGTTGAAGAAGTTCACCGGACGATGGCACCAAGAGCTGCCACAGGTCATTTGGGGACTCAGGACTCAGCCGAGTCGTGCCACGGGCCACACTCCTTTCTTCCTGGTCTACGGCTCCGAGGCAATCCTCCCGACCGACATCGCCTTTGGATCACCGCGCATCGACAATTACGAGGAAGGCGAAGCAGAAGCAGCTCGCGAGGTGGATCTCGACTCCATTGAGGAACATAGAGTTAACGCGCTCATACAGCATGCGCGTTACCAGCAACAACTCCGATGCTACCATGACAAGAACGTCCAGCAACGGGACTTCAACATCGGCGACCTCGTCTTACGCCGAGTGCAATCGACAGCAGGAGCTCATAAACTCTCCGCCCCATGGGAAGGACCATTCATAGTGACCCAGGTCATATGTCCGGGTACTTTCCGACTCCAATACGAGGATGGCACCGAAGTCCCACACCCGTGGAATATAGAGCACTTACGCCGATTCT
>CM014277.1:42593474-42644043 GCA_004135705.1 Alloteropsis semialata
CTCGAGGCTCCGTGCACCAACCACGAGGGCCCTGTCAAGCACGC
The DNA here is from genome assembly GCA_004135705.1 of Alloteropsis semialata. Lineage (NCBI taxonomy): Eukaryota > Viridiplantae > Streptophyta > Magnoliopsida > Poales > Poaceae > Alloteropsis > Alloteropsis semialata. The sequence continues at coordinate 42,593,519 of CM014277.1, forward strand.
CTTGAAGGACTGCAAGCTCATGAAAAGCTTCCTCGTCGGTACTCTAAAGAAGAGACCCCATGAGAGCACCAAAGATGGGGCCGGAGGCCCGAACGACGACGACGGCTACCCCAGGGAGGACGGCGCAGTCCTGATGATCGTTGGGGGATCGGCGGCCTGCCCCTCGAGGCGCGACGAGAAGCTGATCCGACGAGAAGTTTGCCACACGGAGCCCGTGGTGCCCTCCTACCTAAGGTGGTCCGAGGCCCCGATCACTTTTGATCGCTCCGATCATCCCGACCATGTCCCACAACCTGGAAGGTATCCGCTCGTGGTTTGACGAGGGTCTGAATTAGGGGTACCCAATCAAGCCCTTGACCCGGGTCCTCACGATAATCCACCCCTCAAAAGCAAAAGCCGAAGAACCAAATCAAAGCGGATTCTCCATGCCCCGACAGCTCGGAGGCCGCCCGACGAGTCTCCGATTCGCCCGGGGAGTTCTCCGCCTCCGAGTGGTTCTCCGATTCGCCCGGGGAGTTCTCCGCCTCCGAGTGGCTCTCCGATTCGCCCGGGGAGTTCTCCGCCTCCGAGGAGTCTCCGGCTCGCCCGGTCAAACTACTCGGCTTCGTCCCGTCCCGGCGCATCCGGTGCCGTACCCACTTGGTACCCGCCGCGCCAGAACATGATGGGCGTCCGTCCTTCGCCACGGCAGCCACAGTGGCGCCCGTCTCATCCGAACAGGAACGCTACAGTCCTGGAAGAAACGCATGCGCAACACCGGGCGCCCAAGGACGACCCCAGGCGTCCACGGACGACACCTGGAGTTCCCAAAGGCCTCGAGCGAGTCAACCACGACCCGGAAACTACCCAAGAGCCTACCCGAGGAGACATCTACACCAACCACCCGGGATGTACGATCCCGGGTCCGGCGGGGCGCCCACTCCGTCAACACCTGCTCCCTGTACGGCTTGGCACGCGGCGCAAGTTAAAGGCCTCGGGGGCAGTAACTCCCCTTGTAATTTTCTTCTTTCTTACCTCCCGCTCCCTTCTCCCCTTGAGACTATAAAAGGGGACAAGGGGACACCAGTGGGGGGACACGGACAACAGTCGAACATTCGAACACAGCACGAACAGCACGCTCACTCACACAGCACAGGGACTTGGGACCCTCTCCCTCTACCGACTAGTTTGTACCCCCTACTACAGACTTGGACTTGAGAACATCGGCACACACTAGACGTAGGGTGTTACTCTCCGGAGGCCCGAACCAGTTTAAACCCCCTGTCTCTTGAGTCACCATCCGGACCCTGACACGCGATCGTAGAAATTTACTTGCCGGCGGTAGAGAACCCCGACAGTTGGCGCGCCAGGTAGGGGCCTTTTCGCGTGTCACGACACTTCACCAGGGCCCGGATGGCCCACGGCGGTGCTTCGCTGGCGCCCGGCGATCACCTGCGGTTCGGCTCCCTCGACTTCGTCTTCGGCAAGTCGGTGGAGCCCATCATCGGGGCAACTTTCGTGCGCCCCAAGCTTGCCCACGACGACGACGGCAAGACGATCCACGACAAGTGGCCCAAACCCTCTCGAGCCACCACGGGAGCCACCTCCTACGTCTTCGACCTGCTAGGTGAGGATCTCGCGGCCGCCCTGGGACGGAGCCCAACCCAGGAGCACTTCCGCAACCTCTCCTACATGATCACCAACCTCGCCCTCCAAGTTGGAGGGGAGGAACAGCTCCTCTGGGACGACTTCCTCGACTACTACGGCGCCATGTACCCGGAGGGACAGCCGGGCCTACCACGCGATCCAACGGTTGCCCCATCGTCGACGAAACTCACCTCTTCCGCCTCTCCAGCCGCCAAGGGCGCGACGGGCAGGCAGAACTCGAGCCCGCGGTTGAGGTGGGCTCCGTCCAACTTCGACCCGTCTCGTGAATGCTTCATGTGCCACACTCCGGACGGGGACGTACAGACGGCGAGCAGCTCGACGGGCGACAAGGCGGCCCCCAAGGACGCCAAGGCACCACCCAAGAACGACCCTGCTGACGATGCCCGGCGGACCAGGCTGCGGGAGCTTGACGAGGCACAACGTCAACTCGAGGACGAGCGTGGGCGACTTCACCGCGAGCTTGGCAAGAACGCGGATGGAGGGGCCGCCCACGAGCGCGCACGGGAGGTGCACCATAACATCGTCATCGATAACAACGCCAACGACACGCCGGTCTTCAACCGGGCGTCCCAGAACCTCGCAGCGGCTGCTGTCCTGCTCCGTGAACACCCTGAACCAGCGGCGCCCGAAGATCGAAGGTTCCATCAGCAGCTCCGCGCGCTCCTGGAAACCGTAGCAGTCCAACAGGCGGAAAGCTCCGCCTCACGCCAGCGAGCTCCCCGGGAGCCCGATCGAGAGCATTCCGTACATCATCACGGGGCCGTAGCCGACGGAGGCGCCAGACGACGGGACGAGCACCATCAGCACCGCCCACGCCGAGCCTACAACAGGCGGCGCGGGGGCCGCTACGACAGCGGCGAGGACCGGAGCAGGAGTGCGTCACCCGACCCCAGGGGGCCGCGTGCCTTTGGACCTCGCGTCCTCGGCGCTCAGGTCCCTCCGCGTTTCCGAGCTCCCACGACGGTGCCCAAGTACGACGGGGACACAAACCCCAGCGTCTGGCTGAAGGACTACCGGCTCGCGTGTCATGCGGGCGGGGCGCAAGACGACCACTTCATCATCAAAAGTCTTCCACTCTACCTCGCGGACTCGGCTCGGACATGGCTGGAGCACCTCCCTGCTGGCAAGATCGATAGCTGGGCGCAGTTCCGTGATGCCTTCATTGGCAACTTCCAGGGCACCTATACTCGTCCCGGGAACCCCTGGGACCTCCGCAACTGCCTCCAGAGAGAAGACGAGACCCTGCGCAACTACATCAAGCGCTTCTCCAAGCGGTGCACCGAGCTGCCGAACACCGCCGACACCGACGTCGTCGCGGCATTCCGATTCGGAACGACTTGTGCGACCCTCATTCACGAGCTAGGGCGCAAAAAGCCACGAACCATCTGAGACCTCCTCGACATCGCCACCGACTACGCCGATGGGGAGGACGCCGTCGCTGCAACCCTTGATCGGCCTCACGGCAAGGGCAAGCAGTCGGAGGCGGTCGGCGAGGGCACCTCCGCCCGACCCGACAAGAAGAAAAGGAAGGACAAGCGGAGGCGCGATGGCGGCATGGTGGCGGCGGCCGAGCGGAAGACTGCTAAACCCAAAGGGAACCCAGCACCAAGGGATCACTTCGAGAAGCTCCTCGAGGCCCCTTGCACCAACCACGAGGGCCCTGTCAAGCACGCCCTGAAGGACTACAAGCTCATGAAGAGCTTCCTCGCCGGCACTCTGAAGAAGAGACCCTACGAGAACCAAGATGGGGCCAGAGGCCCAAACGATGACGACGGCTACCCCAGGGAGGACGGCGCAGTCCTGATGATCGTTGGGGGATCGGCGGCCTGCCCCTCGAGGCGCGACGAGAAGCTGATCCGACGAGAAGTTTGCCACACGGAGCCCGTGGTGCCCTCCTACCTAAGGTGGTCCGAGGCCCCGATCACTTTTGATCGCTCCGATCATCCCGACCATGTTCCACAACCTGGAAGGTACCCCCTCGTGGTTGCTCCTCTCTTCGGGACGAAACGCGTCCACAAGGTGTTGATGGACGGCGGGAGCGGCCTCAACATCCTCTACGCCGAAACTCTCGATGAGATGGGGATCTCGCGGTCCCGGCTTCGGCCGTCCGCGGCGCCGTTCCACGGGGTTGTCCCCGGGGCGGACGCAATACCGCTCGGGCAGATCGATCTGCCCGTCACGTTCGGGACTCCTCAGAACTTCCGCAGAGAAACCCTCACTTTCGAAGTGGTGGGATTTCCTGGGACGTATCACGCCATCCTCGGGAGGCCTGCATACGCAAAGTTCATGGCTGTCCCGAACTATACGTACCTCAAACTGAAGATCCCCGGACCCAAAGGTGTCATCACAGTGGGGACTTCGTTTGAGCATGCGTTCGCCTGTGAAACCGAGTGCTTCCAATTCGCAGAGGCGCTCGTCCAGTCCAAGAAGCTCACCGCTGAGCCTTCGCCCAGGGACCCGGATATCCCCGAGACCTCCAAGCATGCTGCGTGCTCCTTTGAGCCAGCCAAGGACGTCAAGGAGGTTGCCGTGGCCAACGATGGTCGCACCCTCCGTGTCGGGACGGCGCTCGATCCTAAATAGGAAAGCGCGCTCGTCGACTTTCTCCGCGCAAACCTCGATGTGTTTGCATGGAAGCCCTCGGACATGCCGGGGATTCCAAGGGAAGTCGCCGAGCACCAACTTGATATTAAGCCTGACGCTCGACCGGTCAAACAGAGGCTTCGACGATACGACGAGGACAAGTACAAAGCCATCGGCGAGGATCTCAAAAAGCTCCTTAGCGCCGGCTTCATTAGGGAAGTGTACCACCCCGAGTGGTTTGCAAACCCTGTCCTTGTGAAAAAGAAGAACAGAAAATGGAGGATGTGCGTTGACTATACCGGCCTTAATAAGGCATGTCCGAAAGACTCCTTCCCTCTTCCGCGCATAGATCAGGTGGTCGACTCCACCGCGGGGTGCGAAACCCTCTGCTTTCTCGATGCGTACTCCGGGTACCATCAGATCGCGATGAGCCTGGCCGACCAGCTCGCAACATCATTCATCATGCCTTACGGCACCTTCTGCTATTCGTCGATGCCGTTCGGGCTGAAAAACGCGGGCGCTACGTTCCAAAGATGCATGCGTCGCGTCTTTGGCGACTTAATCGGCCGACTGGTCGAGGCGTACGTTGACGATATAGTAGTAAAATCCAAGCGCACCGGCGACTTGGTCTCCGACCTCGCAGCTGTCTTTGAGAAGCTCCAGCTGAACAAAGTAAAGCTCAACCACGAGAAATGCGTTTTCGGGGTCCCGAGGGGCATGCTCCTCGGTTTTATCGTATCAGAACGAGGCATCGAGGCCAATCCCGAGAAGATAACCGCCATCACCGACATGGGGCCGATCCAGAACGTGAAGGGGGTCCAACGCGTCACGGGATGCTTGGCCGCGCTCAGCCGTTTCGTCGCCCGACTCGGGGAACGGAGCCTGCCCTTGTACCGACTGCTCAAGAAGTCGGATCACTTCGTCTGGAACGCCGAGGCGCAGCAGGCCCTCGACTCGCTTAAGGCATCGCTCAAAAATCCGCCGATCCTGACCGCCCCGGCGGAAGGAGAGCCCATGCTGCTCTACATCGCGGCGACCACTCATGTGGTGAGCACCGCCCTCGTCGTCGAGCGCGATGAGCCCGAGAAGATCCAAAAGGTACAACGCCCCGTCTACTTTATCAGCGAGGTCCTGTCCGACACCAAGGTACGCTACCCCCAGGTCCAAAAGCTGGTCTACGCTATCCTGATCACCAAATGGAAGCTCCGGCATTACTTTGACGCCCACCCCATCACGGTGGTGTCAAAGTACCCGCTTGGCGAGGTGATCCAGAACCCCGAGGCCGAGGGGAGGATAGCCAAGTGGGCGCTCGAGCTAATGGGCAAGAACGTCACCTACGCCCCCCGGGACGCCATCAAGTCGCAAGCGCTGGTCGACTTCGTCGCCGAGTGGACCGAAGCTCAAACTCCCCCGACATCCATCGAGCACGAAACGTGGGTCATGTACTTCGATGGGTCGCTGATGAAGGAGAGAGCAGGTGTCGGCCTGGTCTTTGTCTCGCCTCTGGGCGTGCGCATGGAGTACATGGTTCGACTGCACTTCTCGGCCTCCAACAACGCCGCCGAGTACGAGGCCCTCATCAACGGACTCCGTATTGCCCTCGAGCTCGGCATACGGCGTCTCGAGATCCGAGGAGACTCGGCGTTGGTCGTCGATCAAGTGATGAAGGAGTCGAGCTGCGTCAGCCCCAAGATGGCCGCCTACTGCCGGGCGGTCCGCGAGCTGGAAGACAAGTTCCTCGGCCTCGAGCTCAAACACGTCCAACGGCGATACAATGAGGCGGCCGACACCCTTGCCAAGGCGGCCTCCAACCGAAAGCCTGTCCCCCATGGAGTATTTGCCAAGGACCAGCACGCCCCCTCCATCCGACTTGACGACGAACCACCTGAACCTCCAATGCAGGAGGAAGCAGAAGTGATGGAGATCGACGCAGCACCAGGGCCCAACCTCGAGGACCCCGACTGGAGGATTCCGCTCCTTGAGTGGATCGTGCAGGGCAAGCTCCCTTCCGACAAGACCGAGGCTCGGCGGATCGCTCGCTGGGCCAAGACCTTCACGCTCATCGACGGAGAGCTTTACCGGCGAGGCACCTTTGGCGTCCTAATGCGCTTCATCCCGATCGACCAAGGCAAGGAATTGCTAAGGGACATCCATGCAGGAGCATGTGGGCACCACGCCGCGCCAAAGACACTTGTCGGGAAAGCTTTCCGGCAAGGGTTCTATTGGCCAACCGCGCTCGCCAATGCTAAGGACATCGTGCGCAGCTGCGAAGGCTGTCAGTTCTATGCAAGGCAAATTCACCTCCCGGCGCAAGCCNCGCTCATTGAGGGAGAGCTTTACCGGCGAGGCACCTTTGGCGTCCTAATGCGCTGCATCCCGATCGACCAAGGCAAGGAATTGCTAAGGGACATCCATGCAGGAGCATGTGGGCACCACGCCGCGCCAAAGACACTTGTCGGGAAAGCTTTCCGACAAGGGTTCTATTGGCCAACCGCGCTCGCCAATGCTAAGGACATCGTGCGCAGCTGCGAAGGCTGTCAGTTCTATGCAAGGCAAATTCACCTCCCGGCGCAAGCCCTGCAGACCATCCCCATCACTTGGCCCTTTGCCGTATGGTGTTTGGATTTAGTCGGGCCACTGAAGAGAGCACCCGGGGGCTTCACGCATCTCCTCGTCGCCGTCGACAAGTTCTCCAAATGGATCGAGGCAAGGCCCATCAGACGGGTTCGCTCACAAGAGGCTGTCCAGTTCTTCACCGACATCATCTACCGCTTCGGGGTCCCGAACGTGATCATCACCGACAACGGCACTCAGTTCACGGGCAAAAAGTTCCTCAACTTCTGCGACGACAACAACATTCGAGTGGACTGGGCCGCCGTCAGCCATCCCAAAACCAACGGACAGGTGGAGAGAGCCAACGGCATGATCTTGCAAGGACTGAAGCCACGAATCTTCAAACGCCTTGAGAAGTTCCGAGCAAGGTGGGTCGCAGAACTCCCGTCGGTCCTCTGGAGCTTGCGAACCACTCCAAGTCGAGCCACTGGTTGCACGCCCTTCTTCATGGTCCATGGATCCGAGGCGGTCCTCCCGACTGATCTCGACTATGGCAGCCCAAGAGTTCGCGCCTATGACGACGAAGGGAATCAAGCCTCCTTGGAGGATGCCATCGACCAGCTGGACGAAGCGCGCAGCATCGCATTACTCCACTCGGCCAAGTACCAGCAAGCCCTACGGCGATACCACGACCGCAACATCTGAAGCCGGGCCTTTCAAGTCGGCGACCTCGTCCTCCGACGAGTTCAGAGCAACCGCGGCCGCCACAAGTTGTCGCTGCCATGGGAAGGCCCCTACATCGTCGACCAAGTCCTCCGCCCGGGGACTTTCAAGCTCAAGGACGCGGACGGCCAAGTCCTCACGAACGCTTGGAACATAGAGCAGCTACGTCGCTTTTGCCCTTAAAAAGTACCTGTACTTTTCAATTCGCGATAATAAGCAAAGTACTGCGCTGTTCCGAGTACTTTAGCCGCACACGGTCGTTTTCCGAAATGTACCACGCAAGTTCCCAAAGCTAAGCGGCGGGCGACCCCTTCCCTGTGCAGGATCGCCCACCGCTCGGGGGCTCCACCCGGGGCCCAGTGCCCCTCCTTTTTCACAAAAAATTCGACAAGTGATCGCTCCCGCGTGCGGTCAAGCGGTATACTTTTGTGCTTCCGGGAAAGGAACGTCAGCTCGAGTGGCTTTGTGATCACGCTTGTCCAAGTTCTAAGTACTTACGCCCCTGCGGCTACGGTGCTAACTTGCAAGCAAAATCCAAAGTCCTCGGACCAACGTCTTTTTCCCGAGAGCAATGAAGGAATCGCCTCGATTAGTTGTTGCTTCCGACGTAACAGGCTGTTGATTGTCATTATTCGAACCTTCCGAAACCACTCGGGGGCTGCAAGTCCGAGTGCCCAAACTCTCGAGTTCCTACGCCCCGGCGGCTATGGAACAGAGTCCGACGGGCAGGCCTCCGCGCCTTCCCATCTCGACCTATGACCCCAAGCTTTCGGAAGAAAACAGAAATGGCAAACAACAGAATAAAAACACGAGTTTTTTAGCAACAACGGTTGCCCGTTAAGGGAATTGAGTTCGTTACATTACGAAAATGACTAACCCCCCTATTCTTATTCCACCCCGAGATCCTTCAGGGCGGCGGTGAGCACCTTCTCGGCGAACGAGGAAGACTCGGCTTCAATCTCATCGTACTCAGCATCCTCGTAGCCGGGGGCCCACCCACCTTGCAGAGCCTCCCGGTCCATGGTTGGGTAGTGCGACAAGAACATGGCAACGATCTTCCGTGCCACACTCCGAGCAAGATCCGAAGCCTGCGCCCGAGTCCTCCCTGCAACAAGGGCGAGGCGATCCACCAGGGACGGGCCGCCACCGACGTTGAGCTCCTCGAACAGGTGCTCCACGGCTTGGACCAAAGCCTGATGGACCTCGGACTTCTTCTCGAGGGCTCTTTGGCTCTGCTCGCCCGCCTCCCGGGATCTCCGAAGGTCCTCGACGGCCCCTGCAGACAACCCTTCGTCAGTATCATCTCGCGGGGAGGAAAGCAAGAGGAAGGACGAGCAGAAACATGATGCTTACTGGCCAACTCTGCCTTCAGGCTGCGACCAAGCTCCACCAGCTCTTGGTTGGCAGCGAAGGCCTTGGTCACCTCGCGCTTCCCCGACTCAAGCTTGGCCTCCAAGTCGGCCTTCTCCTTCCGCAGGGCTACATTGGCGAACAGCCCTAAGCAAACTCGCGGCCACTCGAGAAGAATGGGGAGCAGCCAACCGACAAGAAACGGGGAAGGACAACTTACCAAGGATCTCTTCCTCTCGCTTCCGGGCGACTTCTCCGACGCGGGCCCCCTCGACCTCTGCGACCTTCAGCTTCTCGGCCATCTCGACCACCTGTTTGTTGGCCGTCTTGAGGTCGAGGTCGCGGTGCTGGAGGTCTTTCTGAAGGTCCGCCACCTTTTCCTTCAGCCCCTCGGCCTCCTGCATAGCGGCATCCTTCGCCCGGTTGGAAGTGTCGGCGGCCACCAGCGCCTCCATCACCGTCTTCTCGGCCTCCTCCACCTTTGCCTCGAGGGTGGCCCTTTCCTCCGCGGCGTCCTCAATCGCCTCGTCCCTGGCCTCTCGGGCCTCGGTCAGCTGGGCCTCGAGCTGCTCCTTCTCGGCCTTCAGCTGTTGCACGGCGGGCCAAAGCCCGGACTCCCGGCGGAGGAACAGGGACTTCTCGGAGCTGCGCTCCATAATTTTCTGAACGAAAGCAAAAAGAGGAGCGGTAAGACACACCCCAAAACGGCGCCAAGACTAGAAGAACGAAGCCCGAGAACTCACCCGGGAAGGCCCGATGATCATCTTATTGAAGACCTCCTTCATATTATTGAGGCCCTCCGCGAGAAGTCGGCACTGCTCCCTCTCCGACGTGTCGTCAAGCTCGAAGATGGGATCCCCCGGGTTCTGACGATCGTACCACAACAGCCGACAATCGCACGGCAGGTTCGGGTTGTTCTCGATAGGTACGATGGTGTCTAAACGACGATCCATCGTCATCATCCCCGGCGTCTCCCGGAGAAAGCCCAGGCCCTCGCTCGAAGGGCTCGAAGGGCTCGGGGACTCCACGATCGGCCCCCTGCTGGACTCGCCGACGACCCTCCGCGAGCTACCCTCCGGCGAGTCCTCGAGCACGACGACATCTGGGGGAACCACCCCGGAGGGCTCGGGGGCTGCAGCAGCTGCCGCCGCCGGGATGGCAGCGTCTTGAAGGGCGCCGGACGTCCCCGCCTCTGCTTCCTTGGGGCCGGCCGCGGTCCCCGGAGAGGCAGCGACCCCGCGGCCATCTCCCCCGGCAGTAACTCCCTCGGCCCCGGCTAGGGCCGCGTCACCAGACACGGCGACCTCCCCCGCTCCGGGGCGGGCCGCCGCCTCCTGAGGAGTAGGCAGAGCCACCCCCACCAGCTCCTCGGCCAGTTCGGCTTGGAGCGCCGCGACGGCCGCCTCCGTGGGGACGGTCTGTGCAACGGCCAGGCCCGTCGGGAGTGCGTCTCCCGGGCTGTCGCCGTCCCCTTCCTGCACCTTCTCCTCCACAGAGGGCGCCACCCTCCGTGCCTCCTCCTCGGCCTGCTCCGCCGAGGGCACCGGCGTCACCACCTCGGCCCGCTCCACCGCGGGCTCCGGCGTCGCCTTCTCGGCCGGCTCCGCCGCGGGCTCCGGCGTCACCTTCTCGGCCTGCTCCGTCGCAGGCCTCGGCGTCTGCGCCGCCAAGCGCAGCATCTTCTTTGGCGCCACCGCGAGCGGAGTGTCGGCCCGACTGGTGCATCACAAGTCGGGGAACCCGGCTGAGAGAAATGGCAACTACAGAAAAAACAAAAACCACTCGAGAAGGACAGATCATCGCTCACCTCGACGAGATGGTCCGAGTCCGCTTGGAACCCGTCGGCGCTGGGTCCTTCGGGGATGCGGGCCTCTTGAACCCCACGAGCCCCGTTGGGGCGGGGGCCACCTGCGCGGTTTCGGCGCCCCTGCCCGAGTGGAGCGCCGCCTGACCAGTCGGGCCTCCTCCTTCGACCGGGCACGGATCCGGCCGCCCCGTCGTGGCCCCCACCGGGACGGAAGGGGCCTGCGCCTCCACCACGGGCGGCGCGGGCGAGGCCCTGCCCCCGACAGGATCTGCCCTTGCGGCAGGAACGGGCGTCCGGGGCGCGTCCCGCCCTTCGCTCTGTGCCCGCGTTGTTTGAGGGGCTGGGGGCGGCCGCCTGTCGTCTCGAGGCGCGGACCTTTTGGGCGAGCGCGACGCCCCCGATGACGAACCCCCCTTGTGGGCGCGCTCCGACAAGTCCCGGCTCCGGCTTCTCTCCCGACGGGGGGAGACCGTGTCCCGTCGGGAACTCCTCCCCTCCTCGGGCACATGACGGGAGGACGGAGGCGTGCGGCTACACCTCTCGTGCTGGCCGTCCTTGGAAGACCATCGATGCCGACCCGACCGGGAGCTTTCGCTCCTCCCTGCGTCCGGCGGAGGCGGCCCTCCTCTCCCGCTAGACCCCGGTTGCTGCGCCGAGGACGAGGCGGTCATCGCCGCAACCGCCTTAAGCTTCCTGGGAGGCGCGTCCTCGTCGTCGCTCTCCTCGTCATCGCCACTCCTCGAGTCCCCCTCCGCGGGCTCCGACTCGGGGTCCTCATCCTCGGAGACCCGCTCTCCCCTTTTCCTCCTCTTGGACCGCTCGGCGTTTCTCTCACGCTTGGCGATCTCTTGCTTCTTCCACTGCTCCCGGCGGTCTTTCTTCGCCTTGGCCCATTCGGCCTCGGCCCGATTCTTCGCCCTGTCCTCGGGAAGCGGCGGCCGGGAGTAGGAGCAGTCATAGCTCTTCATCTAAAGAACTCGGGATCAGCAAACCAAAGACTACTCGGGATTGAATTCAAGGCGAATGAAGGAAGCCTTACCAGAGCCTGGGTGCGGGCATTCGGGAGCATGGAGAGAAGGCCCGGGGGAGGATATGCGTCGTGCGCCTTCCCCATCGCTGCCGTCACCCGGCGCTCCACCTCGGCCTCCGAGGGCAAGGGGTTCATCGTCACGGTCCCCACGAAGGGGGCCTTCGCCGGAACCATCTGCCAGATCTGGAGGGTGCGCCGCCTCAGCGGCATGATACCTCTCGAGAGGTACCCGCCGATGACCTCCGCCGCGGACACCTTCGCGTCGCGGAGTCGCGCGAGGGCCCTCCAGATGTTCCCGAGGAGCTTCTCCTGCAACTTCTTTTCGGGCCCGTACGCCCACTCGTCGGGCGCCTTCTCGAATGTCTTTCCGGTGTACTCCGGAAGGGGGTTCTTGGAGTCGTTCTTGAGGTAGAACCACATCGGGTGCCAGCCCTTGTTCGAGCTGATCAGGGTCCCCGTGATGTAGTCCTTCGACCGCCCCTGCTTCATCTTCAACACGGCGCACCCGATCGTTGCGGGGGCGCCGCCCTCGGCGGGGTGCAACGCGAACTTGAAGAAGTACCTGAAGAGGTCCCAGTGGGCCTCCATCCCCAGGTACCCCTCGCAGAGCGCCATGAACACCGCCATCTGCTGCACCCCGTTGGGGTTGATGTGGTGGAGCTCCAGCCCGTACTCGTTGAGCACGGCGCGGATGAACCTCCCAGCGGGGACAGAGAACCCGTGCTCGTGGAAGGCGACGAACGAGACGACGTATCCGCGCGGCGGTCGGGGGTAGTCCTCCACACCTGGTATCTTCCACTCCTCGGCCGCCGTCAATGGCGGAAGCAGCCCTTCCGCCACGAGGCCCTCCAGCTGCCGGAGCGTAACCCTCGAGCGCTCCCAGGTCGACATCGCAAAGCTATCAGAAGGAGGAAGCGCAGGCGGGATAGGGGGCTCGGTCACTCACTGGGCTCCCGGAACAGCGAAGCAACGACGGCGGAAGACGCTAGAAAACGAGCGCAGCAGCGGCGGAGGAGACGAGACACGCAACGGAAGGCGAAAGGCTCGGGATAGGGTAAAACCCTAGGCGGCCGCAACGCAGGGCTATAAATAGGGGCGGAGCGGAGCGGCGACATTAATTGCGCGGGCCCACCACTGGCGCAGCGGCGACGTGCGCCCGTCGTTTCATCTGACCTCCTCAAAAGGTGCGTCCACCCCCCACGCGGCGGAAGAACGGGCCGACGCTCCCGTGCTCGGCCCATCAACGGTTGGGCAGCGGCCCGGCCCACCGACGAAGCGCCTCGGCAAGCTTCCCATCCCCGACGAGCTTCCCGACCCCGACAACCTCCAGGGCAAACCACCCGGGCCCAAAACCTTAACAAGAGCAGCAGCTCTTCTCAAGGCTCGGGGGCTACACCCGGCGGGTGCGCTCGCGCGCCCCCACCGGAAGAATCGTGACTTACCATATCTTCGCTGCCTCACAGCCTGGGCACGAGTCTCCATCTCCCCCCAGGCTCGGGGGCTACTGACGAGGGTCTGGATTAGGGGTACCCAATCAAGCCCTTGACCCGGGTCCTCACGATAATCCATCCCTCAAAAGCAAAAGCCGAAGAACCAAATCAAAGTGGATTCTCCATGCCCCGACAGCTCGGAGGCCGCCCGACGAGTCTCCGATTCGCCCGAGGAGTTCTCCGCCTCCGAGTGGTTCTCCGATTCGCCCGGGGAGTTCTCCGCCTCCGAGTGGCTCTCCGATTCGCCCGGGGAGTTCTCCGCCTCCGAGGAGTCTCCGGCTCGCCCGGTCAAACTACTCGGCTTCGTCCCGTCCCGGCGCATCCGGTGCCGTACCCACTTGGTACCCGCCGCGCCAGAACATGATGGGCGTCCGTCCTTCGCCACGGCAGCCACAGTGGCGCCCGTCTCATCCGAACAGGAACGCTACAGTCCTGGGAGAAACGCATGCGCAACACCGGGCGCCCAAGGACGACCCCAGGCGTCCACGGACGACACCTGGAGTTCCCAAAGGCCTCGAGCGAGTCAACCATGACCCGGAAACTACCCGAGAGCCTACCCGAGGAGACATCTACACCAACCACCCGGGATGTACGATCCCGGGTCCGGCGGGGCGCCCACTCCGTCAACACCTGCTCCCTGTACGGCTCGGCGCGCGGCGCAAGTTAAAGGCCTCGGGGGCAGTAACTCCCCTTGTAATTTTCTTCTTTCTTACCTCCCGCTCCCTTCTCCCCTTGAGACTATAAAAGGGGACAAGGGGACACCAGTGGGGGGACACGGACAACAGTCGAACATTTGAACACAGCACGAACAGCACGCTCACTCACACAGCACAGGGACTTGGGACCCTCTCCCTCTCCCGACTAGTTTGTACCCCCTACTACAGACTTGGACTTGAGAACATCGGCACACACAGGACGTAGGGTGTTACTCTCCGGAGGCCTGAACCAGTTTAAACCCCCTGTCTCTTGAGTCACCATCCGGACCCTGACACGCGATCATAGAAATTTACTTGCCGGCGGTAGAGAACCCCGACATGGTTGCTCCTCTCTTCGGGACGAAACGCGTCCACAAGGTGCTGATGGATGGCGGGAGCGGCCTCAACATCCTCTACGCCGAAACTCTCGATGAGATGGGGATCTCGCGGTCCCGGCTTCGGCCATCCGCGGCGCCGTTCCACGGGGTTGTCCCCGGGGCGGACGCAATGCCGCTCGGGCAGATCGACCTGCCCGTCACGTTTGGGACTCCACGGAACTTTCGCAGGGAGACCCTCACTTTCGAAGTGGTCGGTTTCCCTGGGACGTATCACGCCATCCTCGGGAGGCCGGCATACGCAAAGTTCATGGCTGTCCCAAACTATACGTACCTTAAACTGAAGATCCCCGGACCCAAAGGTGTCATCACGGTGGGGACTTCGTTTGAGCACGCGTACGCCTGTGAAATCGAGTGCTTCCAATTCGTGGAGGCGCTCGTCCAGTCCGAGAAGCTCGCCGCCGAGCCTTCGCCCAGGGACCCGGATATCCCCGAGACCTCCAAGCGTGCTGCGCGCTCCTTTGAGCCAGCCAAGGATGTCAAGGAGGTTGCCATGGCCAACGATGGTCGCACCCTCCGTGTCGGGACGGCGCTCGATCATAAATAGGAAAGCGCGCTCGTCGACTTTCTCCGCGCAAACCTCGATGTGTTTGCATGGAAGCCCTCGGACATGCCGGGGATTCCAAGGGAAGTCGCCGAGCACAAACTTGATATAAAGCCTGGCGCTCGACCGGTCAAACAGAGGCTTCGACGATACGACGAGGACAAGTACAAAGCCATCGGCGAAGAGCTCAAAAAGCTCCTTAGCACCGGCTTCATTAGGGAAGTGTACCACCCCG
Source organism: Alloteropsis semialata (assembly GCA_004135705.1). NCBI lineage: Eukaryota > Viridiplantae > Streptophyta > Magnoliopsida > Poales > Poaceae > Alloteropsis > Alloteropsis semialata. The sequence goes on from CM014277.1 coordinate 42,608,571, forward strand.
AGTGGTTAGCAAACCCTGTCCTTGTAAAAAAGAAGAATGGGAAATGGAGGATGTGCGTTGACTATACCGGCCTTAACAAGGCATGTCCAAAAGACTCCTTCCCTCTTCCGTGCATAGATCAGGTGGTCGACTCCACCGCGGGGTGCGAAACCCTCTGCTTTCTCGATGCGTACTCCGGGTACCATCAGATCGCAATGAGCCTGGCCGACCAGCTTGCAACGTCGTTCATCACGCCTTACGGCACTTTCTGCTATTCGTCGATGCCATTCGGGCTGAAAAACGCGGGCGCCACGTTCCAAAGATGCATGCGTCGCGTCTTCGGCGACCTCATCGGCCGACTGGTCGAGGCGTACGTTGACGATATAGTAGTAAAATCCAAGCGCACTGGCGACTTGGTCCCCGACCTCGCGGCTGTCTTTGAAAAGCTCCGGCTGAACAAAGTAAAGCTCAACCCCGAGAAATGCATTTTCGGGGTCCCGAGAGGCATGCTCCTCGGCTTTATCGTATCGGAACGAGGCATCGAGGCCAACTCCGAGAAGATAACCGCCATCACCGACATGGGGCCGATCCAGAACGTGAAGGGGGTCCAACGCGTCACGGGATGCTTGGCCGCGCTCAGCCGTTTCATCGCCCGACTCGGGGAACGGAGCCTGCCCTTGTACCGACTGCTCAAGAAGTCGGACCACTTCGTCTGGAACGCCGAGGCGCAGCAGGCCCTCGACTCGCTTAAGGCGTCGCTCAAAAATCCGCCGATCCTGACCGCCCCGGCGGAAGAGAGAGCCCATGTTGCTCTATATCGCGGCGACCACCCATGTGGTAAGCACCGCCCTCGTCGTCGAGCGCAGCGAGCCCGAGAAGATCCAAAAGGTGCAACGCCCCGTCTACTTCATCAGCGAGGTCCTGTCCGACACCAAGGTACGGTACCCCCAGATCCAAAAACTTGTCTATGCTGTCCTCATCACCAAGCGGAAGCTCCGGCATTACTTTGACGCCCACCCCATCACGGTGGTGTCAAAGTATCCACTCGGCGAGGTGATCCAGAGCCCCGAGGCCGAGGGGAGGATAGCCAAGTGGGCGCTCGAGCTGATGGGCAAGAACGTCACCTACGCCCCTCGGGACGCCATCAAGTCACAAGCGCTGGTCGACTTCGTCGCCGAGTGGACCGAGGCCCAAACTCCCCCGACATCCATCAAGCACGAGACGTGGGTCATGTACTTCGATGGATCGCTTACGAAGGAGGGAGCCGGTGTCGGCCTTGTCTTTGTCTCGCCTCTGGGCGTGCGCATGGAGTACATGGTTCGACTGCACTTCCCGGCCTCCAACAACACCGCTGAGTACGAGGCCCTCATCAACGGACTCCGTATTGCCCTCGAGCTTGGCATACGGCGTCTCGAGATCCGAGGTGACTCGGAGCTGGTCGTAGATCAAGTGATGAAGGAGTCGAGCTGCGTCAGCCCCAAGATGGCCGCCTACTGCCGGGCGGTCCGCGAGCTAGAAGACAAGTTCCTCGGCCTCGAGCTCAACCACGTCCAACGACGATACAACGAGGTGGCCGACACCCTTGCCAAAGCGGCCTCCAATCGGAAGCCTGTCCCTCATGGAGTATTTGCCAAAGACCAGCACGCCCCCTCCATCCGGCTAGACGACGAGCCACCCGAACCTCCAACGTAGGAAACGGAGGTGATGAAGATCGACACAACATACGAGCCCAACCTCGAGGATCCCGACTGGAGGATTCCGCTCCTCGAGTGGATCGTACAGGGCAAGCTCCCTCCCGACAAGACCGAGGCTCGGCGGATCGCTCGCTGGGCCAAGACCTTCACGCTCATCGAGGGAGAGCTTTACCGGCGAGGCACCTTTGGCGTCCTAATGCGCTGCATCCCGATCGACCAGGGCAAGGAATTGCTAAGGGACATCCATGCAGGAGCATGTGGACACCATGCCGCGCCAAAGACACTTGTCGGGAAAGCTTTCCGGCAAGGGTTCTACTGGCCAACCGCGCTTGCCAATGCCAAGGACATCGTGCGCAGCTGCGAAGGCTGTCAGTTCTACGCAAGGCAGACTCACCTCCCGGCGCAAGCCCTGCAGACCATCCCCATCACTTGGCCCTTTGCCGTATGGGGTTTGGATTTAGTCGGGCCACTGAAGAGAGCACCCGGGGGCTTCACGCATCTCCTCGTCGCCGTCGACAAGTTCTCCAAATGGATCGAGGCAAGGCCCATCAGGCGGGTTCACTCACAAGAAGCTGTCCAGTTCTTCACCGACATCATCTACCGCTTCGGGGTCCCGAACGTGATCATCACCGACAACGGCACTCAGTTCACGGGCAAAAAGTTCCTCAACTTCTGCGACGCCAATAACATCCGAGTGGATTGGGCCGCCGTCAGCCACCCCAAAACCAACGGACAGGTGGAAAGAGCCAATGGCATGATCCTGCAAGGACTGAAGCCGCGAATCTTCAAACGCCTCGAGAAGTTCCGAGCAAGGTGGGTCGCAGAGCTCCCGTCGGTCCTTTGGAGCTTGCGAACCACTCCAAGTCGAGCCACTGGCTGCACGCCCTTCTTCATGGTCCACGGATCCGAGGCGGTCCTCCCGACTGATCTCGACTACGGCAGCCCAAGAGTTCGTGCCTATGACGACGAAGGGAATCAAGCCTCCCTGGAGGACGCCATCGACCAGCTGGATGAAGCACGCAGCGTTGCACTACTCCACTCGGCCAAGTACCAGCAGGCCCTACGGCGGTACCACGACCGCAACATTCGAAGCCGGGCCTTTCAAGTCGGCGACCTCGTCCTCTGACGGGTTCAGAGCAACCGCGGCCGCCACAAGTTGTCGCCGCCATGGGAAGGCCCCTACATCGTCGACCAAGTCCTCCGCCCAGGGACTTTCAAGCTCAAGGACGCCGACGGCCAAGTCCTCACGAACGCTTGGAACATAGAGCAGCTACGTCGCTTTTACCCTTAAAAGTACCTGTACTTTTCAATTCGCGATAATAAATAAAGTGCTGCGCTGTTCCAAGTACTTTATTCGCACACGGTCGTTTTCCGAAATGTACCTTGCGAGTTCCCAAAGCTAAGCGGCGGGCGACCCCTTCCCTGTGCAGGATCGCCCACCGCTCGGGGGCTCCTCTTTTCGCAAAAATTCGACAAGTGATCGCTCCCACGCGCGGTCAAGTGGTATACTTTTGTGCTTGCGGGAAAGGAACGTCAGCTCGAGGGGCTTTGTGATCACGCTTGTCCAAGTTCCAAGTGCTTACGCCCCTGCGGCTACGGCGCTGACTTGCGAGCAAAATCCAAAGTCCTCGGACCGACGTCTTTCTCCCGAGAGCAATAAAGGAATCGCCTCGATTAGTTGTTGCTTTCAACGTAACAGGCTGCTATTTGTCATTATTCGAACCTTCCGAAACTGCTCGGGGGCTGTGAGTCCGAGTGCCCAAACTCCCGAGTTCCTACGCCCCGGCGGCTATGGAACAGAGTCCGAGGGGCAAGCCTCCGCGCCTTCCCATCTCGACCTATGACCCCAAGCTTTCGGAAGAAAACGGAAATGGCAAACAACAGATAAAAACATGAGTTTTTTAGCAACAATGATCGCCCTTTAAAGGGGAATTGAGTTCATTACATTACAAAAATGACTAAGTCCCCTATTTCTATTCCAGCCCGAGATCCTTCAGGGCGGCAGTCAACACCTTTTCGGCAAACGAGGAAGATTCGGCTTCAATCTCATCGTACTCGTTCTCCTCGTAGCCGGGGGCCCACCCACCTTGCAGGGACTCCCGATCCATGGTCGGGTAGTGCGACAAGAACATGGCAATGATCTTCCGCGCCACACTCCGAGCAAGATCCGAGGCCTGCGCCCGAGTCCTCCCTGCGACAAGGGCAAGGCGATCCACCAGGGACGGGCCGCCGCCGACGTTGAGCTCCTCGAACAGGTGCTCGACGGCCTGGACCAAAGCCTGATGAACCTCGGACTTCTTCTCGAGGGCCCTTTGGCTCTGTTCGCCCGCCTCCCTGGACCTCCGAAGGTCCTCGACAGCTCCTGCAGACAATTCTTCGTCAGAGTCATCTCCCAGGAGGGAAAGCAAGAGGAAGGATAAGCAGAAACACAACACTTACTGGCCAACTCCGCCTTCAGGTTGCGACCAAGCTCCACCAGCTCTTGGTTGGCAGCGAAGGCCTTGGTCACCTCGCGCTTCCCCGACTCGAGCTTGGCCTCCAGGTCAGCCTTCTCTTTCCGCAGGGCTACATTGGCGAACAGGCTTAAGCAAACTCGCGGCCACTCGAGAAGAACGGAAAGCAGCCGCCCGACAAGAAACAAGGAAGGATAACTTACCGAGGATCTCCTCCTCCCGCTTCTGGGCGACTTCTCCGAGGCGGGCCCCCTCGACCTCTGCGGCCTTCAGCTTCTCGGCCAGCCCGACCACTTGATTGTTGGCCGTCTTGAGGTCGAGGTCGCGGTGCTGAAGGTCTTTCTGAAGGTCCGCCACCTTTTCCTTCAGCCCCTCGACCTCCTGCACGGCGGCAGCCTTTTCCCGATTAGAGGCGTCGGCGGCCGTCAGCGCCTCCATCACCGTCTTCTCGGCCTCCTCCACCTTCGCCTCAAGGGCGGCCTTCTCCTCCTCGGCATCGGCGAGCACCTCCGCCCTGGCCTCCCGGGCCTCGGTCAGCTGGGCCTCAAGCTGCTCCTTCTCCGCCTTCAGTTGCTCAACGGCGGGCCATAACCCGGCCTCCCGGCGGAGGAACAGGGACTTCTCGGAGCTGCGCTCCATGATTTTCTGAATGAAAGCAGAAAGAGGAGCGGTAAGACACACCCCAAAACGGCGCCAAGACCAGAAGAAGGAAACCCGAGAACTTACCCGGGAAGGCCTGATGATCATCTCATTGAAGATCTCCTTCATGTTATTGAGGCCCTCCGCGAGAAGATGGCACTGCTCCCTCTCCGACTTGTCGTCAAGCTCGAAGACGGGATCCCCTGGGTTCTGACGATCGTACCACAACAACCGACCCTCGCACGGCAGGTTCGGGTTGTTCTCGATGGGTACGATGGTGTGGAAACGACGATCCATCGTCATCATCCCCGGAGTCTCCCGGAGAGAGTCCAGGCCCTCGCTCGAGGGGCTCGAAGGGCTCGGGGACTCCACGATCGGCCCCCCGCTGGGCTCGTCGTCGATCCTCCGCAAGCCACCCTCCGGCGAGTCCTCGAGCACGACGACATCCTTGGGGCCGGCCGCGGTCCCCGGAGAGGTAGCGACCACGCGGCCATCTCCCCCGGCAGCAATCTCCTCGGCCCCGGTTAGGGCCGCGTCACCAAGCCGGGCGACCTCCCCTGCCCCAGCGTGGCACGCCGCCTCCTGAGGGGTAGGAAGGGCCGCCCCCGCCAGCTGTTGCTCCAGCTCGGCTTGGAGCGCCGCGACAGCCGCCTCTGAGGGAGCGGCCTGCGCGACAACCAGGCCAGTCGGGAGTGCCCCACCCGGGCTGTCGCCGTCTCCCTCCGGCACCTTCTCCTCCACAGAGGGCGCCACCCTCCGTGTCGCCTCCTCGGCCTGCTCCGCCGCGGGCGTCGGTGTCGCCTCCTCGGCCCGCTCCGCCGCGGGCTCCGCGTCGCCTTCTCGGCCCGCTCCGCCGCGGCCCCCGGTCTCGGCTCCTCGGCCTGCTCCGCCGCGGGCCTCGGCGTCTGCACCGCCGAGCGTAGCGTCTTCTTCGGCGCCACCACAAGCGGAGTATCGGCCCGACTGGTGCATCACAGGTCGGGGAGCCCGGCTGAGAAAAATGGCAACTATAGAGACAAAAACCACTCGAGAAAGACAGATCATCACTCACCTCGACGAGATGGTCCGAGTCCGCTTGGAACTTGTCGGCGCCGGGTCCTTCGGGGATGCGGGCCTCTTGGACCCCGCGAGCGCCGTCTGGACGGGGGCCGCCTGCGTGGTCTCGGCGCCCCTGCCCGAGTGGGGCGCCGCCTGACCAGTCGCGCCTCCTCCTTCGACCAGGGACGGATTCGGCCGCCCCGTTGCGGCCCTCCCCGGAGTGGAAGGGACCCGCGCCTCCGTCGTGGGCAACGCGAGCAAGGCGCCGCCCCCGACAGGACTTGCCCCTGCGGCAGGTGCGGGCACCCGGTGTGCGTCCCGCCCTCCGCTCCGCGCCCGTGTTGTCTGAGGGGCCGGCGGAGGCCGCCTGTCGTCTCGCGACGCGGACCCCTGGGGAGAGCGCGACGCCCCCGACGACGAGCCACCCTTGTGGGCGCGCTCCGACAGGTCCCGGCTCCGGCTTCTCTCCCGACGAGGGGAAACCGTATCCTGTCGGGAGCTCGTCCGCTCCTCGGGCGCACGATGGGTGGACGGAGGCGTGCGGTCGCGCCGCCCGTCCTGCCTGCCCCCGGAGGACCGATGAGGCGGATCCGACCGAGAGCTTCCGCCCCTCCCCGCATCCGGCGGGGGCGATCTCCCACTCCCGCTGGGCCTCGGCTCCTGTGCCGAGGACGAAGCGGTCATCGCCGCAACCGCCTTGAGCTTCTTGGGGGGCGCGTCCTCGTCATCGCTCTCCTCGTCATCATCGCTCCTCGAGTCCCGCTCCTCGGGCTCCGACTCGGGGTCCTCGTCCTCGGAGACTCGCTCTCCCCTCCCCCTCCTCCTGGCCCGCTTGGCCACCTCACGCATCCTCCACTTCTCCCGGCGGTCCTTCTTCGCCTTGGCCCGCTCGGCCTCGGCCCGGTTCTTCGCCCTGTCCTCGGGAAGCGGCGGCAGGGAGTAGGAGCAGTCATGGCTCTTCACCTAAAGAACTCGGGATCAGGAAACCGAAGAGCACTCGAGATTGAGTTCGAGACGGAGGAAGGAATCCTTACCAGAGCTTTGGTGCGGGCGTTCGGGAGCATGGGGAGAAGGTCCGGCGGTGGATATGCGTCATGAGCCCTCCCCATTGCCGCCGTCACCCGGCGCTCCACCTCGGCCTCCGAGGGCAGGGGGTTCATCGTCACGGTCCCCACGAAGGGGGCCTTCGCCGGGATCATCTGCCAGATTTGGAGGGTGCGCCGCCTCAGCGGTACGATACCTCTCGAGAGGTACCCGCCGATGACCTCCGCCGCGGACACGTTCGCGTCCCGGAGTCGAGCGAGGGCCTTCCAGATATTCCCAAGGAGTTTCCCCTGCAGCTTCTTCTCGGGCCCGTACGCCCACTCGTCGGGCCCCTTCTCGAGTGTCTTTCCGGTGTACTCCGGAAGGGGGTTCTTGGAGTCGTTCTTGAGGTAGAACCACATCGGGTGCCAGCCCTTGTTCGAGCTGATCAAGGTCCCCGTGATGTAGTCCTTCGACCGCCCCTGCTTCATCTTCAACACGGCGCACCCGATCATTGCGGGGGCGCCGCCCTCGGCGGGGTGCAGCGCGAACTTGAAGAAGTACCTGAAGAGGTCCCAGTGGGCCTCCATCCCCAGGTACCCCTCACAGAGCGCCACGAACACCGCCATCTGCTGCACCCCGTTGGGGTTGATGTGGTGGAGCTCCAGCCCGTACTCGTTGAGCACGGCGCGGATGAACCTCCCAGCGGGGACGGAGAACCCGTGCTCGTGGAAGGCGACGAACGAGACGACGTATCCGCGCGGCGGTCGGGGGTAGTCCTCCACACCCGGTATCTTCCACTCCTCGGCCGCCGTCAATGGCGGAAGCAGCCCTTCCGCCACGAGGCCCTCCAGCTGCCGGAGCGTAACCCTCGAGCGCTCCCAGGTCGACATCGCAAAGCTATCAGAAGGGGAAAACGCAGGCGGGATAGGGAGCTCGGTCTCTTACTCCCCGGGAAAACGCGGCGACGGCGGCGGAGGACGCTAGAAAACGAGCGCAGCAGCAGCGGAGGAGACGAGACACGCGACGGAAGGCGAAAGGCTCGGCCTAGGGTAAAACCCTAGGCGGCCGCGGCGCAGGGCTATAAATAGGGGCGGAGCGGAGCGGCGACATTGATTGCGCGGGCCCACCACTGGCGCAGCGGCGACGTGCGCCCGTCGTTTCATCTGACCTCCTCAAAAGGCGCGCCCTCCCCCCACGCGGCGGAAGAACGGGCCGGCGCTCCCGTGCTCGGCCCATCAACGGTTGGGCAGCGGCCCGGCCCATTGATGAAGTGTCCTTGGCAAGCTTCACGTCCCCGACGAGCTTCCCGACCCCGACAACCTCCAAGGCAAACTACCCGGGCTCAAAACCTTAACAAGAGCTCCAGCTCTTCTCAAGGCTCGGGGGCTACACCCGGCAGGTGCGCTCGCGCGCCCCCACCGGAAGAATCACAACTCGTCACTCCTTCGCCACGGCTGAACCTGGGCGCAAGTTCCCAACTCCCCCCAGGCTCGGGGGCTACTGACGAGGGTCTAGATCGGGGGTACCCGATCAAGCCCTTAATCCTCGTCATGACGATAATCCACCCTACAAAAACAAAAGCCGAAGACCCAGATCAAGCGGATCCTCCATGTCCGGACAGCTCGGAGGTCAACCGACGAGTCTCCGATTCGCCCGAGGAGTTCTCCGCCTCCGAGTGGTTCTCCGATTCGCCCGAGGAGTTCTCCGCCTCCGAGTGGTCTCTGTCTCGCCTGACTAGACTACTCGGCTGCGTCCCGCTTCGGCCCATCCGTTGCCGTACCAACCTGGTACCCGCCGTGCCAGAGCATGATGGGCGCCCGTCCTATGCCACGGCAGCCACAGTGGCACCCGTCTCGTCCAAACAGGAACGCTACAGTCCAGGGAGGAACGCATGCGCAACACCGGGCGCCCAAGGACGACCCCTGGCGCCCAATGACGACACCTGGAGCCCGAGGAGGACACCTGGAACTCCCGAAGGCCCAGAACAAGTCAACCACGACCCAGAAACTACCCGAGAGCTTACCCGAGAAGTCATCTACATCAACCACCCGGGATGTACGATCCCGGGTCCGGCGGGGCGCCCACTCCGTCAACACCTGCTCCCTGTACGGCTCGGCATGCGGCGCAAGTTAAAGGCCTCGGGGCCGAAATTCCCATTGTAATTCTCTCTTTTTTACCTCCCCGCCTCCTTCTCCCCCTTGAGACTATAAAAGGGGCCCAAGGGACACCCGTGAGGGGGGGACGGACGAACATTCGAACACAGGACGAACAGCACACTCATTCACACAGCACAGGGACTTGGGACCCTCTCCCTCTCCCGACTAGTTTGTACCCCCTACTACAGACTTGGACTTGAGAACATTGGCACTCACTGGACGTAGGGTATTACTCTCTGGAGGCCCGAACCAGTCTAAATCCCCTGTCTCTTGAGTCACCATCCAGACCCTGACACGCGATCGTAGAAATTTACTTGCCAGCGGTAGAGAACCCCGACAGCCTCCTCCACTTGCTCGCTTGAAGCATCCTCTGCCACCCCATCACCAACTGGTGCAAGGTCGATCCGCGGATAGAGCGTTCGAACACGCGCGAGAGCGTCGTTCGCGCACACAACCGCCGACTCCTTGACTGGCTTGGCGATCCGGGCTGGCGCAGCTTGCAGTCGGGCGACAAGGGCTGTCGGCTCACCCTCTTCTGGAGCAACGGCGTCCATCAGCTCCTTCGCCGCGTCGTGGATGTCCGCCAAAGCCAAGTGTGATGAAGCCAGCTCTTGCTCCAAGCCTGTTATGATTTGAGCATCATTCTGGATAGTATACATAGCTTGAAGCATCATCATGTCCGCACCTTTTCGGAACTCCTGCTCCGTCTTCAGCTTGCTCGCCATGACCTCCTCGGACTTCTGCAGATTCGCGTTCGCAAAACGCAAGTCCTTCAGCTCCTCGAGGTGACGGGCCCTCTCCATCTCTTTCTCTGAAAAAGCAGGGAAGCACTCGGTCAGGACGGAAAGCATACGGCCAAACTCGACGGCAAAGAAAAAGCACTCAGAAAATACAAGCACAAGGCCGTACCATGAAGACTCGAGCGATGCTGCACTATGGCATCATTCAAGCTCTTCTGGGCAGCGTCACGCAGACGCTTGACCCGTTTGAGCTCCGCCTTCAGCTCCGCCTCGCTCTCTCGCACCGACTGCACGTCACGAAGCTGCTCCAGGCACGACTGCCGGAGCATGGCTAACCTCTGCATCCATTAGCAGAAAGCAGAGAAGTCAGGCAAGGTACAACTAAGCACGAAAAATAAACAAAGCAGATGAGGAGACCAACCTCCACGCAGCGCCAAGATTGTTCAAATACGAGCTGCAGCTCGGCAAGCACCGCCTCCTCCTCCGCCGCGTTGGCATCAGTCGCGGGGACCGTCATAGTCCCCGGGTCATCCGACTGCTTTTGGAGGACCTCTCCTTGAGCAGCGGCATCCCTGTCCACGTGCAAGGCTGGTACCGAGGGATCCACTATAGGATCCCCAGCGCCACCGCTCGGGGAAGCCGCCGCCCTTCCGGCCCCGCCCTGCACGTCCTCCGTCCCGAGCGCCTCCACGTTCTCCTCCGGAGCAGGCCCGGCCGGCACCTTCTCCGATTGAGGTAACATCGACCCCTGGGCCGAGTCCGTCCCACCGGGTACCACGCCCGNTTTCCCCTGCAGCTTCTTCTCGGGCCCGTACGCCCACTCGTCGGGCCCCTTCTCGAGTGTCTTTCCGGTGTACTCCGGAAGGGGGTTCTTGGAGTCATTCTTGAGGTAGAACCACATCGGGTGCCAGCCCTTGTTCGAGCTGATCAAGGTCCCCGCGATGTAGTCCTTCGACCGCCCCTGCTTTATCTTCAACACGGCGCACCCGATCATTGCGGGGGCGCCGCCCTCGGCGGGGTGCAACTCGAACTTGAAGAAGTAGCTGAAGAGGTCCCAGTGGGCCTCCATCCCCAGGTACCCCTCACAGAGCGCCACGAACACCGCCATCTGCTGCACCCTGTTGGGGTTGATGTGGTGGAGCTCCAGCCCGTACTCGTTGAGCACGGCGCGGATGAACCTCCCAGCGGGGACGGAGAACCCGCGCTCGTGGAAGGCGACGAACGAGACGACGTATCCGCGCGGCGGTCGGGGATAGTCCTCCGCACTCGGTATATTCCACTCCTCGGCCGCCGTCAATGGCGGAAGCAGCCCTTCCGCCACGAGGCCCTCCAGCTGCCGGAGCGTAGCCCTCGAGCGCTCCCAGGTCGACATCGCAAAGCTATCAGAAGGGGAAAACGCAGGCGGGATAGGGAGCTCGGTCTCTTACTCCCCGGGAAAACGCGGCGACGGCGGCGGAGGACGCTAGAAAACGAGCGCAGCAGCAGCGGAGGAGATGAGACACGCGACGGAAGGCGAAAGGCTCGGCCTAGGGTAAAACCCTAGGCGGCCGCGGCGCAGGGCTATAAATAGGGGCGGAGCGGAGCGGCGACATTGATTGCGCGGGCCCACCACTGGCGCAGCGGCGACGTGCGCCCGTCGTTTCATCTGACCTCCTCAAAAGGCGTGCCCTCCCCCCACGCGGCGGAAGAACGGGCCGGCGCTCCCGTGCTCGGCCCATCAACGGTTGGGCAGCGGCTCGGCCCATTGATGAAGTGTCCTTAGCAAGCTTCACGTCCCCGACGAGCTTCCCGACCCCGACAACCTCCAAGGCAAACTACCCGGGCTCAAAACCTTAACAAGAGCTCCAGCTCTTCTCAAGGCTCGGGGGCTACACCCGGCAGGTGCGCTCGCGCGCCCCCACCGGAAGAATCACAACTCGTCACTCCTTCGCCACGGCTGAACCTGGGCGCAAGTTCCCAACTCCCCCAGGCTCGGGGGCTACTGACGAGGGTCTAGATCGGGGGTACCCGATCAAGCCCTTAATCCTCGTCATGACGATAATCCACCCTACAAAAACAAAAGCTGAAGACCCAGATCAAGCGATCCTCCATGTCCGGACAGCTCGGAGGTCGCCCGACGAGTCTCCGATTCGCCCGAGGAGTTCTCCGCCTCCGAGTGGTTCTCCGATTCGCCCGAGGAGTTCTCCGCCTCCGAGTGGTCTCTGTCTCGCCGACTAGACTACTCGGCTGCGTCCCGCTTCGGCCCATCCGTTGCCGTACCAACCTGGTACCCGCCGTGCCAGAGCATGATGGGCGCCCGTCCTATGCCACGGCAGCCACAGTGGCACCCGTCTCGTCCAAACAGGAACGCTACAGTCCAGGGAGGAACGCATGCGCAACACCGGGCGCCCAAGGACGACCCCTGGCGCCCAATGACGACACCTGGAGCCCGAGGAGGACACCTGGAACTCCCGAAGGCCCAGAACAAGTCAACCACGACCCAGAAACTACCCGAGAGCTTACCCGAGAAGTCATCTACATCAACCACCCGAGATGTACGATCCCGGGTCCGGCGGGGCGCCCACTCTGTCAACACCTGCTCCCCGTACGGCTCGGCATGCGGCGCAAGTTAAAGGCCTCGGGGCCGAAATTCCCATTGTAATTCCCTCTTTTTTACCTCCCCGCCTCCTTCTCCCCCTTGAGACTATAAAAGGGGCCCAAGGGACACCCGTGAGGGGGGGACGGACGAACATTCGAACACAGGACGAACAGCACACTCATTCACACAGCACAGGGACTTGGGACCCTCTCCCTCTCCCGACTAGTTTGTACCCCCTACTACAGACTTGGACTTGAGAACATTGGCACTCACTGGACGTAGGGTATTACTCTCCGGAGGCCCGAACCAGTCTAAATCCCCTGTCTCTTGAGTCACCATCCGGACCCTGACACGCGATCGTAGAAATTTACTTGCCGGTGGTAGAGAACCCCGACAGCCTCCTCCACTTGCTCGCTTGAAGCATCCTCTGCCACCCCATCACCAACTGGTGCAAGGTCGATCGGCGGATAGAGCGTTCGAACACGCGCGAGAGCGTCGTTCGCGCACACAACCGCCGACTCCTTGACTGGCTCGGCGATCCGGGCTGGCGCAGCTTGCAGTCGGGCGACAAGGGCTGTCGGCTCACCCTCTTCTGGAGCAACGGCGTCCATCAGCTCCTTCGCCGCGTCGTGGATGTCCGCCAAAGCCAAGTGTGATGAAGCCAGCTCTTGCTCCAAGCCTGTTATGATTTGAGCATCATTCTGGATAGTATACATAGCTTGAAGCATCGTCATGTCCGCACCTTTTCGGAACTCCTGCTCCGTCTTCAGCTTGCCCGCCATGACCTCCTTGGACTTCTGTAGATTCGCGTTCGCAAAACGCAAGTCCTTCAGCTCCTCGAGGTGACGGGCCCTCTCCATCTCTTTCTCTAAAAAAGCAGGGAAGCACTCGGCCCGGACGGAAAGCATACGGCCAAACTCGACGGCAAAGAAAAAGCACTCAGAAAATACAAGCACAAGGCCGTACCGTGAAGACTCGAGCGATGCTGCACTATGGCGTCGTTCAAGCTCTTCTGGGCAGCGTCACGCAGACGCTTGACCCGTTTGAGCTCCGCCTTCAGCTCCGCCTCGCTCTCTCGCACCGACTGCACGTCACGAAGCTGCTCCAGGCATGACTGCCGGAGCATGGCTAACCTCTGCATCCATTAGCAGAAAGCAGAAAAGTCAGGCAAGGTACAACTAAGCACGGAAAATAAACAAAGCAGATGAGGAGACCAACCTCCACGCAGCGCCAAGATTGTTCAAATACGAGCTGCAGCTCTGCAAGCACCATCTCCTCCTCCGCCGCGTTGGCATCAGTCGCGGGGACCGTCATAGTCCCCGGGTCATCCGACTGCTTTTGGAGGACCTCTCCTTGAGCAGCGGCATCCCTGTCCACGTGCAAGGTTGGTACCGAGGGATCCACTATAGGATCCCCAGCGCCACCGCTCGGGGAAGCCGCCGCCCTTCCGGCCCCGCCCTGCACGTCCTCCGTCCCGAGCGCCTCCACGTTCTCCTCCGGAGCAGGCCCGGCCGGCACCTTCTCCGATTGAGGTAACATCGACCCCTGGGCCGAGTCCGTCCCACCGGGTACCACGCCCGAGGGCGGTGTGCCAACGGGTGTAACCAGTGGGGAACTCGGCTTCTGAGGGGTAGCAGTCGATGACCCCATCCCGCCAGCCATCGCAGCATCAACATCGGAGGATTTGCTGGAAAAAGCAGCCAGAAGTTACAACAAGAACTCGGAATTGATGATATGTACAAGAAGCATGAGAACCGAAGACTTACTGGGTACTTTTCAATACAACAACCCGGGGCCGCAAGATTGGGAGCTTGGGCCGCCGCTGCGCCGTAGCTGTCGTCAGGATCGGCCTGGTCCCCAGATTGGAGACCGGCCTGGCATCCGCGGCAGCCTGGACAAAGGCTTCCGCCACCATCCGCCGCTTCTCCTCCACTGACACGCCCATGGCCCGGGTGTGCTCCTGCTCTTGGAACAAGGAGTCGGACATTGCTTCGTCCTTCTCCTCTTCCTCCCTCTCCACGACGGCCGGGGAAGGTCGTCCCGGCTCGTCAACATCGGCGTCGAAACTGGCAACCGGCTGCTTGGCCGGCTGCGCAGCCATCTTCTTCACGGTCATCTTCCTCGAGCGCTTCTGCTTAGGAGCCGGTGCCGCATGCATCACCGCTTCCTGGATGGAGGGCGCCTCGTCGGAGAGCGTGGCCGAGTCGTCGTCAGCCGCCTCGCCGGCCCCAGGCGCCACCGGCTTAGAAACACGGGCACTGCGAGTCCCAACTTTGGCCACGGCAACCCGCCGCTTCCGTGGGCGGGTCTCATCTACGTCTTCATCCGAAGGGCTCAAGGAGCCCTCCGTGTCACTGGCCGCCCACTCCAGGGGAGCAGGCGGGTCAACCGGATCTCCTGCAGGGGCGTCGCCTTGATCACCCGGGGGTGCCACCCCCAGGTACGCCTTCCTAGGCGAATCTTCTAGAAGCGGAGAAGGAGAGAAGTATTCGAAGACCCGATCCTGTGAGAGTCGCAAAATCAGATGGCCAACGGACGATTAGATCAAAATCAAAAAATCAGTATCAAGACCAACACGCTAAAGCACTCGGAACGAAGACTTACCGGTGGAGCAGGCCTCTTCAAGGAGAATGGGCGCGGTTGATGCTTCTCCGACACGTGGCCGAGGAAGAACCCGCCCACGCGCGCCTTCATCTCCTCCTTGCCCACCGTCCGGCGGGCCCCCCGGGTAGGGTCCTCTCGGCCCGAGTACTCGAAGCCCGGGTGCTTCCTCTCCTGGATCGGCTGCACCAGCCGCCGACTGAAGTTGCAGGTGACGCCGACTGCTGTCAAACCTCGATCTTTATGCTCCTTGATCATCCCAAGGAGCTCCTTCACTTCGGGCATCTGATGATCCGCTGGAAGTTCGTTCCAGCAGGTCTTGATCTCCGGCCGCGCTCCTGTGTGGCAGGGGATTGTTGGCGCATTGTTCCCGACGTAGAACCACTCTAACTTCCAGCCCTTGTTGGAGGTGTTGAGGGCGATGTCGAAGTACTCATCCTTCCGGCCTTGGCGCAGCATGAATCCGGCGCCTCCCACCACGACCATCTTCTCTTTGCTCGGCTGAGGCTTCAACCAGTAAAGATACCTCCACAAGTCGAAATGGGGAGTAATCCCCAGGAAGGCCTTGCACAGGTGGATGAAGACGGAGATGGCCATGATTGAGTTGGGGTTGAGGTGGACGGCCTCGATCCCGTAGAAGTGGAGGAGGCCCCGGAAGAAGGCCCCCGCCGGCAAACCAAACCCCCCTCGAAGAATGGCTTGAATAGCACCAGTTCGCCGTAGTTCTCCGACGGGAAGGCCTCCTTGGCGCTTGGGCGCCATTTCGCCACCGCTTGAGGCGGAAGGAGACTCCGCTCCACCATCTCCTCCAGCATCTCCACGGTTACCTTCCCCCGTGCCCATGCGACCGCGGGGAGGGGATCTTGTCTGACTTGGGGAGGTCGGAGAGCTTCCTCTTCGGCGCCATGGCTTTGGGCACGGAACGCCTTGTTCGCATCCGTGGGGCTGCGCTCCTCGTGGTGGCTAAATCCGCGGGGCGGATCTAGAAGCGAAGAAAGGCTCTGGTGGCGGCTGAATGAGGAATGGAGAGAAGGCGGAATGGATCTTGAAACAGTGGGATTTCCCCGTCAGACCTAACCCTAGCCTTTTATGGCACTCTACAACGCCCGAAATTACCGCAAGATGGCGCGATTAACGGAAGTGAACGCAACGGTAAAAAGAGCCGTTGAACGCCCACACGAACCGTTACGTCCGGAGTGTCAACGGTAAAACGACTCCATGCACTCGGGCAAGACGAAGAAGTCGGCGTGCCGCTAAGGCTCGACCAGCACTCGGACTCGGGGGCTGGCGCCACATTAAAGACAGTCTGCCTCTCGGGCTCGTTTGGCCCTGAACCACTCGGGAGCCAACACTGCAAAATGAATGGCGTGCCGCTAAGGCTTGACCAGCACTCGGACTTCGGGGCTGGCGCCGCATTAAAGATAGTGTGCCTCTTGGGCTCGTTTGGCCCCGAACCACTCAGGAGCCAACACTGCAAAACGAATGGCGTGCCGCTAAGGCTCGACCAGCACTCGGACTCGGGGGCTGGCGCCGCATTAAAGACAGTGTGCCTCTCGGGCTCGTTTGGCCTCGAACCACTCGGAAGCCAACACTGCAAAACAAGTTGATGGGAACTAGGGTGCCCGATCTTCCGTCAGGAGGGGATAACTTTCGTTTTGGGCGGAGAATGACACACCGATCCGGCTTCAGATCCAAAGACCCGAATCCCTGCAATCTTAGCACCACAACTCCTCTGGTTATCAACCGTGTCACGATCCGGTTGACCTCGCCAAGAAGGCTAATCCCTGCCTGCGAAATGAAGAACACAAGCAAGAACTCGAAAGAACGTAGCACTCAATTATGGTGACAAACTGCTGATGAATGATTAAGCACACGAGTTGGGGTTTCACAAACCAAAGTACGGCGACTGTTCGAAGACAGATTGAACTAAAGCAAAACCCAAAACCCTAATGGATGGGCGGCTGCTGTTTATGAAGACTCTAGGGTCGTGCAAGACCCCCTGGACGCGCCTCTATTGGGCTCCAACACGATACAAGGCCCAAAGACCAAAATACGGTGGTGCAACACCGGAACAGATTCTGGACGCCAAATTCCTCTGGCGATTCCCGACAACTCTGGACGAATTTGGGCCTGAGACCAGCGCCATTGGAAGCGTCTTCTTCTTAACTTTCTGGACATATAAAGAACACAAAAATCTGAGCTCGTATACGACCGTAAGACCAGTTTTACTAGACACTGCTTCTGGACTCCAAAACAGCCCCGAATTCGACTTGGTTTGGGCCTCCACCTCGACTTGGAGTCCCTTGCTGGTCTCCCATGCCCCTATGTCCTTCCTCAAGTATCTCTTGGTCATCTCCTTGGTTTCTAATCAGCAAATAATCATAAGGTAGCAATCTATTCTCCATACCAACCGAAGAAACACTTAGGAACGAACTCACCTCTAAATCCAATTGTCGCGCGCGTGCCCTTGTAATTGGACCGTCAAGACTCAATGAAGGATTGTCGTGTGTATGTACAGGAGTGATGTCCTCATCACAAGTGGCGTGCCGCTAAGGCTCGACCAGCACTCGAACTCGGGGGCTGGCGCCGCATCAAAGATAGCATGCCTCTTGGGCTCAATCAGCCCCAAAACGCTCGGGGGCTGACGCTGCAAACAAGCCATGGCTGTTGAATGAGCGCGGCCGAGCCTCTACGGCTCGGGGGCTCGCGCTGCCGATAAAGAAAATGCAGAAGCCCCATTCTCAAAGCAATCCACGAGAGAAATTCTTTTACAAAAAAGAAAAAGCTTACAAGGTACAAAGCGAGCCGGCCACAAGCCGGTTACAAAGATCAGACACATCAACCGTCAAGGTGACGGTCTCGGGCACTCGCCCCTGCGCCTAGTGCTGCATCCGAAGCAAGCTTGGCCCACATGAGCTCGTCGCAAGCTCTCTTGTAGCACCACTGCAGCCGTCAACGAGGCAGCCCCTTTTGAGGGTTGAGAGCGAAAACCTTGGGGTACCCCTTGATTGGCCAGAGCCTTACGCCCTGACAGTCCTAAACCAAAGGCAAGGCGAGGAGCCAATGGAGCAGCACCCAGACGCTGATCAACACCTCAAGTACATCGCAAGCACTCTTCTAGCACCGCACTCTTATAACTCCATAAACTTTCCCCGGTGGATGAACCCAGCCATGGGCCCCCAGCACACTCGCTACGAGGATCCCATGCATACTCTCGCCTCTGGGCAGCACTCTGTCTCCCGGGCGAGTATTTATAGCCTCGGGCTACCAGGGAACGAGGGACTCCCCTGAGCATTATGAAGCGTGTGGCTCCAAGCCACGTGTCCTCTTCTCCTCTCGAGGCACGTAGGTCATCCTTATCACCTTTGGTTTTGCCCGACCACGGGTGAGCCCTGTGCGTTCACGAGGGAAACTGTTCTTATCGCCGCATGCCGGGAACGACGTTCTTCCTTGTGGCGTTCGAGAAAGAGGGAATCTTCAAGAAATTGGACACGGACCAAAGCTAAGTATTACTTTCGATTAAATATCTTATAATTTCGTGCCTCTCGGCTCTTCTATGCCTCTGTGACTTTCGCCGACTACCTCGGTCACACTCTGACTGCATATACAACCTGGTCTATCCAGACTGCAACTCCGAAGGTTTTGATACAAGTCGCTAAAGTACTTGGGGAGCACGCGCCTTAATCCGTGAAGCCTCGACTCTTCCGTATGCCTACGCTCCTACGCGTGCACGTGGCCCAGCTCCCTGCGCTACGGACTATGGCTATCGGGGACCAAGTGCATAAATGTAACAGGCTAACTACGGAGAAATTAATAGACTTAAAAAGCTGGGAGCAGGAATCATTTTCATGCATTGCCGAATACTTTTCTTCTCGGATTTGCATTTTATTGCATCATATACTGCCATCGCACTGTGTTTTCACTGCAGGATATGGACGATTACCCGGCGTGCCTCAGCCCTCACGCTCGGGGGCTGGCGCCGGGACGACCACTCGGCGTGCTCAGCCCTCACGCTCGGGGGCTGGCGCCGGGACGACCACTCGGCGTGCTCAGCCCTCACGCTTGGGGGCTGGCGCCGGGACGACTACTCGGCGTGCCTCGGATGGCTCGACTCGGCCCTTACGCTCGGGGGCTGGGCGCCGCGACGACTGCTCGGCGTGTCTCGCAAGACTCCACTGGCCCTCACGCTCGGGGGCTGGCCGCCGAAATTAACGCCGGATGATTTAGTCAGATGCTCCTCGGTCCAGCCTTGAGCCGATTCCTACGGAATCGCCTTAAGGCTCGGGGGCTACGGCCAACGGACCCACCTCGCGGCGCATCCGTTGATTGTCTGGCGACTATGAAGACAATGATCAGAACAAGGCTACAAACTCTTGGACCGATTCCTTCGGAATCGCTTCAAGGCTCGGGGGCTACGGCCAACGGACGCACCTCGCGGCGCATCCGTTGCAGACGGCTCTCTTTTCTCTCCAGTATCACGCGGTTTTGCTTCCAACCGCAGCAAGCTCGAAGCTCAGCAGATAGCATGACCTCGCCGAGTTGTTGCTCAACCACGTACTACTCGGGGGCTTGTCGGGGATAGACCCCCGGGGGTACCCAGAAGGCGGATTGGCCCAACCAGCAGGGGGCGGCCCAATCCGAGTGCTATCAGGCCGGTTTGTCAGACTGGGCGGCCCACCACTCGGGAGGCCCACTAGTCGGGCGAACCGGATGACTACGACGGCGCGTGCGGCAAGGAAGCAGACGGCATATCACGCAAGAAGACCGGAGATCAAGATAAACTAGCCGAAATTCTAGGGAAAGATATCTGTAATCATTATAGGATCAGATCCTTGTATTTCGGGTAGGTTATGATCTCTAGCCGACTTGTAACTCAAGGCAACCGGACTATATAAGGTGCCTACTTGTAACTCAAGGCAACCGGACTATATAAGGTGCCTTGGGACCCCCCTCCAAAACACGAGCAATCATTCAACCTAGGACAGAACCCAACTACGGAGATCCTTCAGGAACTTCATACACAGCAATTCATACACCCAACACAGGACGTAGGGTATTACGTCATCTTGACGGCCCGAACCTGTTCAATCCTTGCGTCTTGTGTTACCATCGTCTTGTGATCCTCGATCTGTCCCTCGACAAATCAACCACGTAGGCTACCCTGTGTGGACTGCCGGGTCCATAAATCCGACACCAATCATCAATGAATATCCAGAGAGAAACTCTTTGAGGAGCAAGGCAATGATTTTTCTTTGCAATACTCTGAAAACCCAAGTACTTGGAAGTGAGGTGTATCATGTCATAAAGGAGGCTGTTCCTTTCTGCAATAACTCAAGAAGACATGTTTGCCACTCAGTATAATTCCACTAAGCTTGAATGTTTGGAAATAACCTATATGTTTGTTTATAATTATTTCTATGATGAATCTTAGTCTTTACTCGAGGACGAGCAAAGGTTAAGTGTGGGGGAGCTTGTTGGCGGCTCTTAATGATAAAATCTTATCGCCAACATAGATACAAAAGAATAATAAAACAAATAGACATAGGGTTATTTACTAATGAATTCCACTAGTTTTGGTGCATACGTGACTGCAGGGACAAAGTGGCAAAAGAGGAACAAAAGTGGGCCTAGGGCCAGGTCGCCCGACCTCACAAGGTCGGCCGACCTAGGCCCAGGCCCAAATGAGTCCAACTTTCCCCCGTGCACAAGAAGCACACCTAGAGATCATCGTAACCGCTGATCAACGTCGGTTTGCATCAAGGGCATCAGATGAACCACCCATGGATTGAAGGGCCGACACCTGAAACCAAATGCACTCATGTCAAGTGTACCCACCTGGAATCGACCTCAGGGCCCACAGACCAGCTACTCAGAAGAAGATGGGCCCGAGAGGCGGCAACTCCAGGTCGGCCGACCCCCCTAGGTCGGCCAGTCATCCTTTGACGCGTACCTGCAAACCGCCTCCTGGAACAAATCTACACCGTACACGACCTAGGACGGTGGATCCTAGGGTTGGCCGACTTGGGCCCATCTCCGAACCATCTCAACCTTCTCGTATCGACTCACAACCGCCTCTCCAAGCTATAAATACATGGACTTGGGGCAGGGCTAAGCATCATCAAGCTGGATTGAAGATTCAAGGCGTGGACTTGGGACAGGGCTAAGCATCATCGAGCTGGATTGAATATTCAAGGCGAAGCCCTCCTCATATTTAGAGTAGAAATAGGGAAAGAGTGAGGGAGAGTCTGGAGGAGTCCCGGCGTGTCAGCGACCCTCCACCTGTACCTCGATGGATGCAAGCTACTTAGTATGTATCCAGGATTTCAACTATTATTTAAGTCTGAGTTATAGAAAGTTGAGTTCTCGATTGTGCTTGTGGGTTCGTTGCTTTTTTTCGTAAAGTATTATAATCTCTGATCAAGGTTAGGATAGCTGATATTATCTTAGGCGTGGTGCTTAGGTGTATATCTGCCCTCGTTTGCCTCATAGCCCCACGGATTAGTAGAGGTAGGCGGTAGGTGGTGACAGCCCTCTCCGCCCTTTGTAATCCTCCACGTACCGATATGGCGTAGAGCTGTTTGCCGGCAATTTCCTAGAGGTCTAGGATACCCCGGTGCCCAAAACAAGCATAGGAGAATTCCCTTCGCTATATTCACAGCCTTAGTGCTAAGTTATCCTCTCTACCCAGCCTTTATATAAACTCGATCGATCTAGTCAGCTTTAGTGATTAGACAGTGCCTTCACGTTCCCCGTGGATTCCATACCTGGTTTACTCACAGGTGAAAGCTACTTCGACAGCCGTACGCTTGTGGACTTTCTGTTTGCCACCGCTGGTGTCAACAATGATTGCTCCGATTGAGTATCTCCGATTATGTCCCCAATGACGGGCTGGAGAACAGTACAAGAAATCTATGGTAGAATCAATTAGAATGAAGAGGTGTTAGATTAAGATAAGTTAAATAAAAGTTACCTGTTGAACCGATTCAGCTTCTATTTTTGGATCTAAGTTGGTTGCGGATCGGGAAGAGTGATATTTATTTCCTAAAACAGTTTCATTGGAGATTATATGATTTTTGAGGCAACAAAGACATATAGGGTCGGATTGTTACCGTTACTGCATCGATGAGCAGTCTTGCACCTTCAGCAGTTTTCTCTGCCGCTTCTTCGGCAGCCGTAGAAGTTGATTGGCCAAGGATTTTTCCTCTTGCGCCAGTGGACTAAACGAAGAAAGGTTATTTTTTTATATTAAATTAAAAGAAGAATCAGAATCATGAGGCAATCGTACCAGGGTGTGGCTTTTCTTTAATTTCTTCGGCACGATGGCTTTGCTGGAGGTAGCTTTCCTCTTAAATTTACCGTCCATGATGTCAGCCAGAGATGGTGCAGTGGCGCCAATTCGTGGATCTGGGATCCTAACTGCGTATCAGATCGGCTTTCCGCTCCGGCTAACATTTGGAACGTCTTCTTCAGCTGGCTGTTGAGAATTCAAGATATAAATTTTAAGAGTTATTCCAAAGAGGGGATTGAATGAAAAAGGGAAAAAGGATGATAAAATGAACTTACAGGATTGTCTAGAGCCTCATAATCGGAGTCGATGAGACTGCAATAGGTGAGGGCAGGCACTCTGAATAAATGCGTTGACCATTCTTTCCACCAAGACTTGAACAATTTGGATTGGAAGCTTGTGCATAGCCATTCAGTTATTGTAAAATCGGCTTCAGTCGACAAGGCTAAGATCCGATCCATTTCCAAATCGGTCGACACTGATTCTCGTTGCTTTATTTTATCAGCAAAGTATAAGCCAATCGGTAATTGGCCGAATCCTAGCTGACGAGCTACCACTGATGGGTTATAGAATTTGTAAGAAGAATTCTTGCGATCGTGGACATGTTGCTGGCGAGGATGGTTGGGGTAATAAAGGACTTGAGCACCGGCATAATCGACTCAAGCTCATTCTGAATATTGAATAATGGCAGCTCATAGTTGCGATCAGGGTCAGCATAGGCAAAGTGGAGTAAGTACTCTGATGCGATGCCATGATAGAAGCTTTCAAAAAACCTGGCCATGGTGTCGGAATCAAGTCTCGATCCTGGGCACACCGATGCTGCTTGTCCAAAGGATGTGCATCGTCGTGTGGTTGCATCTTCGTCTTCTAAGTAGTAGTTTGGAAATTGGTGGTTTTGGAAATTAAGACAAAGAGCAGATCGGAATTGAGTATGCAGCCAAAGTTGGATGAACCACCAGGGGCCTCCGATATGGCCGATAGGTTGACCTGCTAAGAGTTTGGCTGATACTTGATACAAGAGATGATAAACTGCTCTAAGGAGGTGACGGCCAAGCGGAACTGACCCACCACGCGCCAGTACTTCCGCGATCAGCTACATATTGATGGTGGCACCAAGGGTTGATCCACAGAATACAAATCGTTCTAACCACATGTTGAGAAAGGCTGCGTGTTCTCTATCTCCGACTGAGCCAGTCTTGCAGTGGTCGGTGATGTATTTTTTCCAGCCTTTGGATCCTGGGCTGACTAACTTGTAGTTGAGATAACAGAGGAGCCTTCTTGGGTTTGTGGCAGTTGTGTTGAGGCCAGTCAGCAAGTGTATGTCCATCAGTGTTGGAGTCATCGGTCCATGACCGAAAAGATAGGCGTTTAGCGCATCGGACCAGAATAAGGAGGTGGAGGCCAGCAAATTTTTCATCTTTGGCCATATCGGCGAGGGACAAAGTGATGCATTGGTCTATTTCCTTCTCATCCCAAAGATCTGACTTGGCGGCACGGATCTGAGAAGCCAGTTTCTCCATCCAGGGATGTTGCTAGGCCATGATCAGAAAGAGCCAGTCCAATCGGAAGCTTGTAGGCTTGACCCTCTAAAAGGGATTCTCTTCGATTCTAGATTGATGAAATCCATCAGATCGGGATCGCCCATCGGACCCAAGTAGTAGGCCGACGGGAGGTGAGAGACTGGGATGATGATGTCATTCTTAAGGTTGTATGAAAAGAAATAATACAATAAATAAGGACATGGCAGTTCGCAGGTGATTTTGGAGGAGAAAATGTGGAAAAATAAGATGCTAAAATCTTAAAGGAGGTGCTGTGATGTTCTTACCTCGAGAACGTGAGTGCTGCTGGCCCTGTCGTCTGAAGCCGCCATTGATGAGATTGGATCTAAGATGAACAGCAACCGTGGGTGAGAAAGCTCGAAAAATCATTATGAAAAATGAAGTAAAGTCCAGATGAAAGGCCTGAATTATGTGCGGGGAAGGTCCTTACCAAGATTGTGGTGCAGGTTTTGAAAATGGTGATCTGAGTTCACCCTATGAGGATTTAAGGATGGTGGCAGCGGAGAGAGCTCGGGTGTAATAGCCGATGCAAACGGGAGGAAGAAGATAAGGGTTTGGTTGGTATTTATAGGGCTTATGAACGAAGGAACCACACGGAGACCGAGGCGTCGCGCTCGCAAAAGAATTGAGGATTGCAACAGTGAGGAGACACAGATTTCTATAAACTGTTCACTACAGAGGTCATCATTGCTTAGAGAATTTTGGAACAAAATAATATTTTATCCCAAAATTGGGGGGCATATGTTGACACCAGATTTTGACTCGGTTGGCGTAAAAGGGATATTATTTTTAATAAACACTGGGGAGCAAGAAAGCTAAAGCCGAGTCTGATTCTGACTTGAGGATCTCCGATTCCGAATGGAATTGTCCGATAGAGTCCTGGTTGAACACGGGGATGAGGAAGGCCGAAGTGTCTATGACTTTGGAGGATAGATGTGTCTAGAAGCTTCTTCAAGGCCTGATTGTGTGTTAATTGTAATATTTTCGGTAGTTTAGATTAGTTTGCTTTAAATAAATTAGAGATAGTTTCGTAACCGACAAGGATTAGTTTGTTTTCCAGGGTATAAATATAAACCCTGCGCCATTGTAAAAAATGTTCTCACAACCATCAATACAAACACAACTTTCGGCCCTCATGCCAACAACCTTTTTCATCGAGTTCTTCAGCAAGCAGGGCTGCATCATCTTGACCTCCGATTTGTCTGTAAGTGCGACATCTATCGAATTAATCTAGGCTTTAGATTGAGGCATATCGCCCTTCTTTGTTTAGTTAATTCTCCAATTTACCGAGTTGATCTAGAGTTTAGATTGAGGCATATCGCCCTTCTTCATTTAGTTTGCTCACTTTCTACCGTATCTTGTTATTTTACCTTGATCGGCTTACATCTGTTTAAAGATCTATTCGTTTTACTGTGCTTTAAACTTCAAAATAGATTTATTTATATTGTTTACATAGCTAATTTAGACTTAATTATCAAGTTATCATTAAATCTAGTTTAAGCAAGTTCTTTGATATACGTCGATCTATCGGATTGAATAAGCTAAATCGGTGCCCTGCTAGAAACGCTGTCTCAAAATCGATCTGATTGTTAGTGACACGAGATTTAGTTTGTTTAATGCCTTTGGAGACATGTGTAATAAAGAACAAGTTTAAGTTAGATTTATCTTCGATTCGGCTTTCATAGTCGGTGGCTTGTTTTAATATACTTCATATCATCACGAATCGGACTCAAGGCCGATCATTCACGCTCGCATCGAACTTCTTTTAATGTCGATCCGATAGCTGGAACGAATCGGGGCTTTCAAATTGACTGGCACGCCGCGAACCTCGAGATTTTTGGACCTGCACTGAAGTAAAGCATATCTTCCAGGCCACAGTGTTAATTTCTGAGAGTCAACGCCTGACTTTTTGTACGTCAACAGGGATAGAATCCAAGGGAGCTTTAGCAGCCGCCTGAGCCAAAAGCTCTAGTGAAGTAGCTTCGGCTCGGGCAGGCGAACTGGTAGGAGTTGTAGAAGCGGCATCCTTGGGCTCATCATCACTAGCAAGATGAGTGAAGCTGATGCTATCATCATCATCTCTGAAGTAGTCCAGCATGCGGATGCGGAGAGAGGGATTGGGAGCAACTTTAACTGCAAAGAAAAAAGAATCAAAACAAAGGAATCCAAAAACAGAACGAAGAAGAAATTCAAAAATACAAAGTAAGAAACAACTAACCTCCAAAGTTCAGCTCAAAAAATAGTAGAGGCTGCCGCAGGCAGAGAAGGAGCTGGCGCAGGAGCAGTTGGCACAACCGAAGCAATGGGCGGAGGAGGTGCACTCGAAATAGGCGTTATAGCTAAAGCTCCACCCTGGCGCTGCCGCTTAGTAGTTTCAAGCGCCGACATAGATGCGCACTTACCGGACGCAGTGACCTTAGAGCTTTGGGGCTTGGCTTGACCATCCCCACGAGCAGAAGCAGCCGCTACGTCACTGCCACCAGCCTCTTCGGCAGAATCACCGCGACCTCCACCAACAGCACGGCCGGAGGCACGACCCCTGCGACCGCGACCTCGACTTCGAAACAGGCAAGACACTTGGATGATCAACATCCTGGAGTTTCTTGCTTCCTTTGCCAGGGGCTATGCGCTGCGGGTAGCTAACCTTCATCTCATCAAAAACACGGTTCAGACAATGGCCGCCTAAAAGCTCCATGCAGCTGTCATGCTCCTTCGTTGTGTAGGGTCCAAGAATCACATTGGCCATCAACTCAGTGCACTCAACAAAGGCAAAGTCAGACATATTCTCTGGCCTCTTCGCTCCAAAGCGAAGGAAACAAATGTGGGGGGCGACCACGATACTCTCTGATCTCAACGACAAATGGCTTCCAACTAGCTGACAAAAAATTAACTCTCATGGCAAGACCTTCTTCAATAAGGCCACGGCTTCCACTAACTCAAGTGGCCTTATAGAAAGAATTTTCACAATGATCGTAGCCAGGGGCTTTTGGATCAAACAAAGGACAAGAAATGAAATTACTCGGCAAAACCTTGCCGTGAAGGGGAAAACTGACTTGTTTCATTCCATCATCTGAAACAACTTCAAGAGAAGGCACTTTGACATACAACCAATACTTGCGCCAATTGCGGTCCTAGGTGTTGCGCTGGCAGAAAGTAAGCTCCACTTTCTCGCACGAGGTACCTCGACGGCGAGGACAGAATGTGACACTGCCAATCTGGGTCATAAGAAATGCCATCAATCTTGACAAATTTCATCTGACGATGGCCCTCAAAATAACGAATGAAGCCCTCGACGTGAAAATCTAAACCATTTGTTTTCGCGGCCCAGAAAAACCGAAGAAGGTGGGTAATGCTGTTTGGAGTCAGATGATAGAGTTGCAGACCGTACCTCCCGAGCATGTCTGCTATAATGTTGTGAATGGGCATCCGAAGCCTAGCAGTGAAAAAATCTCGGAAAACAACAGCTTCATCTGGTTCAGGTGCTGGAATAACTTTGTCACCTGGAGCCCTCACGTGAACAACCGGGAAATATCCTTTATCTTCATAGAATTTAATCAGATTTGTGTTAACGATAGACTTGCCGAAGACGATGGTGCAAGGCTTTTTCTTCAGATTGGTAAGGTCCGATACATCAGCTTTAACATCATCAAGGCCCTCATCGGCCACAGACTCGGCATCCTCAGCACCTTCGTCTTTATTTCCACCAATCTCGCCTTCCTCTTCCTCCCCAGTGGCTTCACCCGCGAGATCAACCTCCATAGGAATTTCCTCGCCCTCGAGTTGCTGGGAAAAAGCAGCAGCTTCCTCTTCATTCATTTCGGGTTGACCACAAGGACTGTCTTCATCAGCCATATCAATCAAATGAGCTGTTTGCTTTGTGCAAGCCGCTAATGAAAGAGCAAAACAAAAAAATACAATAAGCAACCTACTAACAACAAAAAACAAAACAAAACTAAGTTAAAAATTAAAAATAAGAAAAACTTACTTGTGACTAAATGAGAAGAAAGAAGCAGAACTGCAGAGCTCACAAAAGCACGAAATAGCGTCAAAAGCAAGCTATCGATGAATCGAAAGCGAAGGACGTAGAGTTACCCCTCCCCGCCTCTTCGGTCCTTTATATAAGGGGGGTGAAAAAATATGACCGTTACCGATCACGGTAAACGAACTGTCGCGATGATTCAAAAACAATGAAGCCGAAAACAACAATGTATACGGCAACGAAGCTACAAAAATAGCACCCGGACCTTCTCCAACGGGAGGAGGCGTTTCTTGGGCAGGCAAAGGCAATCCAGGGGTCGAGGAACTCGGCCTGTTGGAGAAAGCCCTCGTCCGCGAGGGACTACTGTTGGGGGATTGGCCTGCCAAGAAACTCCTTCAGTAGGCCTATGGTGCATTATCGCACATTTGCCTTCGTCCTTACAGAGGATGGGCTATTTGCCTTCGTTAATGAATATATGGAGATGCTCAACTCATTGCTTTCGTAACAAGATATTGAGGCATAATTTTGTGGAGCGAAGGCGAACCTGAGCCTTACTCTACTCGAGTATGTGGGGATCTCCTTCGTTCTAACATCAAACAGGGCTAATCAAATAAACAATTGGCTTCATGCCTGGCAGGGAAGGAGAGGCTAAGCCTGGGAGAAAATCGGGCGACGAAGGCAATCAGAGCCTCAAATGCCGGGACGAAGCCAGGAGAGGGACGGTCAAACATGGCACTAATAGTCAGACTGTTCATACCATGGGATGTAAATGTACCACTATGTCCTTGCATTATCCAAGTTGTATAGTCTAAAGGATGATGCCTGGTTTTCAGGGGCATTAATGGAATGTACATATGTCTCTTGGCCTCCCTATAAAAGGGGACCCCTCACCAACGTGGAAAGGGCTGATTCCTGAGAATACCGTTGATGAGTAATTTATTGTTACTTGTCTCATGTTCTCTGTCTTAGACTTCGGCTATATCCCAACAACACCTGTCTTTAACTAAACGCTTTTCCTACGGACAAACAAATAACGATACTCTAGAATACTCCCGAGTGAAATGCTACAACGTTCTTCTGTGCTCTTGTATAATAATGTAAACATTAGAAATACCAACAACTTCTCTTGCGAACATTGTACGATGATGCCTTCAAGAAGCGGAATGACACAGAGGTGACGC
Source organism: Alloteropsis semialata (assembly GCA_004135705.1). NCBI lineage: Eukaryota > Viridiplantae > Streptophyta > Magnoliopsida > Poales > Poaceae > Alloteropsis > Alloteropsis semialata. Next base: position 42,637,479 of record CM014277.1, read on the forward strand.
CATCGACCGTTCGTTAGAGGTCGAACCAGGGTTTCACCGACTGCCATGAGGAGGAAGGCCCGAGACAACAATGGGGCAATCACAACGACCCACGGACGTGGAGCATCAAGAAATTGATTTGGCGAGCAACGACCTTGGCGACCGAAGAACCAAGAGGATGAGGGAAGGAAAGGAGGAATGGGCGCATACAGCCGCCGATACCAGGGCCGCTACGGAGAAGGCAACCAGGACGACTGAAGGGCCACAACATCGATGTAAACATCCGAGCTTGGGGGGGCGCTGCCAGGAAGCAGGGCCGAGCAGCAAGCACGCCCAAAAAAAGGAGAGTCGATAGAGAGAGAAGAGGCGCACGGCACGCATAAGCAGTCCATGGCGGCGACCAAGTGGAGAGGTGGAGCGGGCGGGCCCCCAAGCACGGAGAGTGGATCTAGCGAGGGACCCGCAGGAGCGATCCACGCATCAGGGTGTCAACAAGGGGGGTAGCCCCTAGCAGCTTCCATCGTCGCCGGCGACACACCCTAACCAAGGTGACCGTGAAGCCGCAGAAGATCGGCCACCCGTGGCCAAGGTCCAGGGCCGCGTAGGCCATGCCGCTATGCCACGGCAGTGCAGGCAGCGTAGAGATCCGCCGGACGCCGGGGCCGTGCAGGCCACGCCGGCCGCCGGAGCCGCACATGGCCGCCGGGGCCGTGTAGGACACGCTGTCCGCCCGGGGTGGAGGCCCACCGGTGCCAAGGCCGAGTGGCAGCCGCAGCGGGCGAGATGCCGCCATCCCTGGCCCCAGCCCCACCCCGATAGCCCGTGCGTGGGACCCCAGCACCGGCCTCCAGCACGACGCACGGCCAGCAGAGTCGTGGCCACTGGCGCCTGAGCCAAGGCCTCCCTGGGCGCCCGCACCACAGCCGCCCGAGCAGCCATCGAAGGGTCGGCACCTCCACCAGGGCCATCGCTGATGGCTAGAAGGCCAGGGGCCAACTCATCCTGATCTAGATCTAGGAGAGAAGAATAGAGAGAAAAAGGAAGGTAGGGAGAGGAGGAGGGAGGAGGCAGGAGGAGGGAGAGGGGAGGGAAGGGAGGAGCGAACCGGGAGGGTGCCGCCGCCGGCGACTGCAGCTGGCGGTTGCGGCGGGGGCTGGTCTAGGGTTCGCTCCTGGCGGTGGCCCTGCCTTCGAGAGCTCTCACTTGGTGAAGTTGATGTATGCAGAGATATGATCCTGAGGGTGACTTCTCAGTTATCTGCTTGGCTGGATATTATATTGATATTAAAAAGCAGGTACATGTTTGGATATGCAAATGCTATGCTTCAATTCTAGTATTTGCAGCAACATTTGTTGATTCTTCCTAGTCAAGGAAATATAATCTGATCCCCGTTTAAATAATATTTAAGATGTCTGGAGTGTAATTTGCTTTGCAAGTTTTAGCATTAGGAATATGAATGGAAGATGTCCACAAGTTGCTATCAAATCACTTATCCAATTCCCCCATCTAAAAATATAAGGACTACTACGAGTGTCCTGAGTCGGTTTGATCAAGTTTATAAAAAATAATAAAATAGTATTTATGATATAAAGTAAGGATCATTAGATTTATGAGTAACTTCTACCCACCATACAACAACTTGTAAGCCTGTAGCACTCTGGTCCATAAAGTTGTAAACTAAGCAATTGCATGTAACAAATTGTTTGATCTGTGCATTTACGGTCGTAGATACGCTAAATCACTGTACTTCTCCATACTGATAGCATGGCATAGACTGCCGGAGAGTTTAATGTTACGTGACTGCTAAAATTTTGGCAGCTTCAACAATGACTAACGAGTTTAAGTAGTTATTTTTTACTGCTTTGTGCAAAATCGAAGGGGCGTGTTTCTAGAATTGGCACGTTATCAACTACATGCACTATTTTCCCCTCAATGGCTACCTTGGTCCTCAGTCCTCACCAATTGTGGTGGATTGTACGGTACTGAAGAGAAGTGCATAATTAAGTACTCATCGACTAACATTCATGAATAATTCAAGACAATTGAAGCACTGTAATGTTTAATTCAAGTTATTAGCTGAAACACCTTGAGCGTTACCGAGAGTATTTAATGGATAAGTCTTGGGATATTTCAACGGCACTGAAAATGAGACATAAGTCATTCTTTGAGTTCCATGGTTATCAGTCGATGCGTTCATGTTCATATCCTCAATGGTTTATGTAATTTGAAAATTTAGGTAGCCATAGCCGCTGGAGGCCCACAGTCATCGCTAGCTCCACCTCTACCGTCTCCATGTGTAAGTTGTAACCGTGTCCCCAAGTTTACCAACCGGACGATTTTGACCGTATATGCACGTAGAGAACAATTTCATGCACTGTATTGCATGATTTGCAACATGATGGATCAAAGTGATACAAATTTATAAATTGTTATATGATGAGTGTAACTTACTCTAGATTTATTCTAAAATGTGTCGCCTAGTTCAGTTTTTTAAAAATAGATCTTAAAAAACGCGATACTGACCTTTATTGATATTAGATAATTGTCACATCGTCCACCATGAACGGTGAAAATAAAAGTTGGAGGTTCATGGCCCCAAACGTTTGGTTGATTACCCACTTTTTAGATAAACACATGAGGCTTAACTGTTATGGAATATCAGAGCTATTGCGTTTTTTTCCCCAATTTTATATTTTAATTGTGATTTTACACGTTTTCAATTCTATTTTATTTTTACCCCTACATTTTAAACTGAAGGTTGACTTTACCCATACTCTGTGAACAACACTTGACGGTGTCAAATGTATTGAGAAAAGACAAATTTGCCCTTTCAAAAATGTCCCTACTTTTTTTTGGAACTTTATGATTCTACCCTCCACTTAATGCATGAAGGGTAGTTGTGTCTTTTCATTGTATCACAAAGGTTAATCTGCATGGATCTAACAGAGTTACACAGTTGGGGCAAATAGAGTCTTCTTATTTACAAAACAGGGATAAAAATGCAAAGAAAGAAAAAACATAAGTAAAAATCATAATTGGGGTATAAAAATATGAGCAAGAACACAATAACCGAAATATTATCATATATATTATTTTTTAGAGAAGATACCATATTTACTTATAGCTTGTTACAACCTCACGGAGTAGGTCTTAATTCCTTAACAGAGAAAGTAATTCCTTAACAGAAAATGGCCACTCGCCAACCGTTTTAGATCCACTAGCACACCCAAAATTCAAGTTTTATGCTCAGCGTTGTTTGCAATCCAACCATTACACGTACTCCTCTGTCTCAAATTATTATTCATTTTAGTTTTCTAAATTATTTTTCTATGTACCTAAATATATGCAATGCCTACGTGCACGTCGATCTTGAAATTGACGAAGCACATGCGCACACTTACCTCTATGAATATACTCACACAAACCCTATCTCTGTGAGTACCTTCGAGAAACTAGTTCGGCCATTTTGATCTTGAGATTGACGAAGTCACCATAAGCGTCTTGCAATCGACAACCACATCGATCTTAAGATTGATGAAGTCCGCACGTCACCTACCACTAAAAGAATAGGGCCGGTTAAATCATGTAATATATCCTGAAAAATACGACATCCATGTTGAGTTGGGGACTCAACTGGGTTGGGCAGTTCAATAAAAAGAATCTAACCAAATAAGCTACGCTTAGTTCGCGAGTAAAGTATTTTAAATTATTGTTTATGATGAAGAAAACCATTGTTGACACAGAAATCAGGTCAACACACGAAAGCGCTAGATCGCGCAGCACGTAACACGAAAACCCGCAGCTTCCCTGCGCTGACCGGTCAGACCGGTCAGGGACACCGGTCAGACCGGTTCCCGCCGGGAAAGAAGGGGGTAAACCCTAAAAACGCCTCCCGGAAGGATCCGTCAGGGAGAACGCGATCAGGGGTGCCCTAGGGTCGGCAGGCCACCTAGGACGCCTTCAAACGTCGTGGAGACGTAGGAAGAACAGCAAGTAGAGTTGGAAAAGCTAGGGTTTAGAGATGCCAAAAAGTAAAGGATAAAAGTAGTAAATTTGATTGATTCAATTGTTATGTCTTCAATCGGCCGAATCCCCTTATATTTATAGGGAGGGTAGGTCTTGTCCCGCAAGGAAACCAAGTTACAACTCGTTACAATCTCGGAATCCCAAACTAAGAGTCCTAGTCGGATTACAACTCGGGTAACCGGTCTGACCGGTCCCCCACACCGGTCAGACCGGTCTGGGTGTCAAACTTCCCCCTTTTGCTTGTTTTGCTCCACCACCGACTCTTGTGATCCTCCAAGTCTTCAAGAACCGCAACATCCTGTCATTCCAGAGAACTTGCCATCTTCCGTGTCTTGTACCAAATCTTGCGGTCCTCCAGATCTTCCAGCACCGCAATAGTCGATCATTGCAGAGATTATGTCACTTATATCAAACTAGGACCAAACATAGCGGTAATCCATGCACCAGCACCGCAACTTCCCATGCCAGACCGGTCTGACCGGTCAGGCTAACCGGTCTGACCGGTCGGCCCTGACTCGTGCCAATTTTGGTTGTCAACATATACCCCCCTGTTTTTTGGTAAAGCTTGCGTACCATAAAACACATCAGGACCAAAATTGTCACCTAAGGACGATGTTTTAACAGAATTCATCAGCCATTATTTTTTTCTAAGGGCGATATCCAAATATCGGCCATTTGCCACTTCATGCCTCTTGCCAAACACTTGGATAGTACTTCTTCAAGTACCTCCCATTCAGTGCCTTAGGCAAACGTCCTCCTTGCAGCGTCTCCACCATATAGGAATTCCCGCCATTGATCTTGAATACTCGATATGGACCTTCCCAACTTGGAGACCACTTGCCGAATTTATTATCTTTAGTACCAAGTGGCAAAATTGTCTTCCGTACTAGATCACCAACTTGAAAAGTCTTCTCTTTAACCTTCTTGTTGTATGCTCTAGCAGCCCGGATCTTGTCTTTCTCAATTTCCTTAAGAGCTTGTAAACGCTTATCGGTCACTTCATCAATGTTGTCCATCATTAAGTCATAATATTCACCAACCGAAAGCTTATTCTATCTAGCAAGTCTGTAAGCGTCCAGATTTACCTCAACGGGTAAAACGGCCTCTTGTCCATAAACAAGCTCAAAAGGAGTGACTTTAGTAGCACCATGTTTAGATATACAATGAGCCCATAAAGCTTCAGACAAGACTTCATGCCATATTCGGGGATTCTCCTCTATCTTCTTCTTAATCAACTTAATCAAAGTCTTATTACTAGACTCGGCCTGACCATTGGCCTGAGCATAGTATGGAGATGAATTGAGCAACTTGACTTATACATATCGGCAAAGACTCGCACTTCTTTAGACATAAAAGAAGTACCTTGATCTGTAGTTAAAGTTTATGGAATATCGAATCTGTGAATAATATGCTCAGTAATAAACTCGATTACCTCCTTGTGGGTCATATTCTTGAGAGGAACAGCTTCGGTCCATTCAGTGAAATAATCCGTAGCAACCAACACGAAGCGGTGACCCTTTGAAGAAGAAGGATGTATCTCTCCAATAAAATCCAATCCCCATCCTCGAAACGGCCATGGTTTAATAATAGGATGAAGCAATGCAGCAGGTACCATCTGAATATTTCCAAATTTCTGACATTCCTCACATCCCTTGTAGTAACGAAAACAATCGGCCATCATAGTAGGCCAATAAAATGCAGCTCTCCTAAGTAACCACTTCATCTTAGGAGCCGATTGATGTGTTCCACAAATTCCTTCATGAACTTCACCCATGGCCACTCTAGCTTGATCAGCACCCAAGCATTTAAGTAATAAATGGGCGGTGCGACGATGCAACTCATCGTCAACTAAAATGTATTTGAAAGCCAAACGCCGAGTTTTCCTGTCTGTTCCAGAACTAGGATTCCTTAAATACCTGATAATGGGCGCTCTCCAATCATCAACTTCGGCCTTTTCATTTTGAAGATTTTCAGTGGCCGAATTTGAAACTGCAGACACCGCACCGGTCTGACCGGTTCCCGGATCGGTCTGACCGGTCTCTGTATGAGACTCCGGACCGGTCTGACCGATCTCGGAACCGGTCTGACCGGTTCGGCTCTGCTCTGCAGCGAGCGTTAGAGCTTCTCCATTGGCAATAGCAATCAACGACCTTTTCTTATGAAAGTGTCTTTTCTGGACATTATAGCCTGATGCTTGCTGTGCCAAAGTATTAGCTCTAGGATTATCACATCTTGGAACATGATAAATGGTGAATTCATCAAAATATGGTATAATATCAAGGCACTTGTCAAGATAAATATTCAACGAACCTTCCAAGCATTGACACACCTTAGATACTTGCTGCACAACTAATAATGAATCACCAAAAGCTTCAACATGCTTTACTCCCATGTCATGCAAAATTTCTATTCCGAATAATAAAGCTTCATATTCGGCTTGATTATTTGTGCACTCAATTTCTAATCGGCTAAGAGCTTCAAAAACAGCTCCATTAGGAGAAACAAGAACAATTCCAATTCCACACCCGTTCTTGCAAACCGAACCATCAAAATGCAATTT
>CM014277.1:42645043-42684799 GCA_004135705.1 Alloteropsis semialata
ATTAGTTATTTTTTACTGCTTTGTGCAAAATCGAAGGGGCGTGTTTCTAGAATTGGCACGTTATCAACTACATGCACTATTTTCCCCTCAATGGCTACCTTGGTCCTCAGTCCTCACCAATTGTGGTGGATTGTACGGTACTGAAGAGAAGTGCATAATTAAGTACTCATCGACTAACATTCATGAATAATTCAAGACAATTGAAGCACTGTAATGTTTAATTCAAGTTATTAGCTGAAACACCTTGAGCGTTACCGAGAGTATTTAATGGATAAGTCTTGGGATATTTCAACGGCAAGCTCCACCTCTACCGTCTCCATGTGTAAGTTGTAACCGTGTCCCCAAGTTTACCAACTGGACGATTTTGACCGTATATGCACGTAGAGAACAATTTCATGCACTGTATTGCATGATTTGCAACATGATGGACCAAAGTGATACAAATTTACAAATTGTTATATGATGAGTGTAACTTACTCTAGATTTATTCTAAAATGTGTCGCCTAGTTCAGTTTTTTAAAAATAGATCTTAAAAAACGCGATACTGACCTTTATTGATATTAGATAATTGTCACATCGTCCACCATGAACGGTGAAAATAAAAGTTGGAGGTTCATGGCCCCAAACGTTTGGTTGATTACCCACTTTTTAGATAAACACTATTGCGTTTTTTTCCCCAATTTTATATTTTAATTGTGATTTTACCCGTTTTCAATTCTATTTTATTTTTACCCCTACTTTTTAAACTGAAGGTTGACTTTACCCATACTCTGTGAACAACACTTGACGGTGTCAAATGTATTGAGAAAAGACAAATTTGCCCTTTCAAAAATGTCCCTACTTTTTTTTGGAACTTTATGATTCTACCCTCCACTTAATGCATGAAGGGTAGTTGTGTCTTTTCATTGTATCACAAAGGTTAATCTGCATGGATCTAACAGAGTTACACAGTTGGGGCAAATATAGTCTTCTTATTTACAAAATAGGGATAAAAATGCAAAGAAAGAAAAAACATAAGTAAAAATAATAATTGGGGTATAAAAATATGAGCAAGAACACAATAACCGAAATATTATCATATATATTATTTTTTAGAGAAGATACCATATTTACTTATAGCTTGTTACAACCTCACGGAGTAGGTCTTAATTCCTTAACAGAGAAAGTAATTCCTTAACAGAAAATGGCCACTCGCCAACCGTTTTAGATCCACTAGCACACCCAAAATTCAAGTTTTATGCTCAGCGTTGTTTGCAATCCAACCATTACACGTACTCCTCTGTCTCAAATTATTATTCATTTTAGTTTTCTAAATTATTTTTCTATGTACCTAAATATATGCAATGCCTACATGCACGTCGATCTTGAAATTGACGAAGCACATGCGCACACTTACCTCTATGAATACACTCACACAAACCCTATCTCTGTGAGTACCTTCGAGAAACTAGTTCGGCCATTTCGATCTTGAGATTGACGAAGTCACCATAAGCGTCTTGCAATCGACAACCACATCGATCTTAAGATTGATGAAGTCCGCACGTCGCCTACCACTAAAAGAATAGGGCCGGTTAAATCATGTAATATATCCTGAAAAATACGACATCCATGTTGAGTTGGGGACTCAACTGGGTTGGGCAGTTCAATAAAAAGAATCTAACCAAATAAGCTACGCTTAGTTCGCGAGTAAAGTATTTTAAATTATTGTTTATGATGAAGAAAACCATTGTTGACGCAGAAATCAGGTCAACACACGAAAGCGCTAGATCGCGCAGCACGTAACGCGAAAACCCGCAGCTTCCCTGCGCTGACCGGTCAGACCGGTCAGGGACACCGGTCAGACCGGTTCCCGCCGGGAAAGAAGGGGGTAAACCCTAAAAACGCCTCCCGGAAGGATCCGTCAGGGAGAACGCGATCAGGGGTGCCCTAGGGTCGGCAGGCCACCTAGGACGCCTTCAAACGTCGTGGAGACGTAGGAAGAACAGCAAGTAGAGTTGGAAAAGCTAGGGTTTAGAGATGCCAAAAAGTAAAGGATAAAAGTAGTAAATTTGATTGATTCAATTGTTGTGTCTTCAATCGGCCGAATACCCTTATATTTATAGGGAGGGTATGTCTTGTCCCGCAAGGAAACCAAGTTACAACTCGTTACAATCTCGAAATCCCAAACTAAGAGTCCTAGTCGGATTACAACTCGGGTAACCGGTCTGACCGGTCCCCCACACCGGTCAGACCGGTCTGGGTGTCAAACTTCCCCCTTTTGCTTGTTTTGCTCCACCACCGACTCTTGTGATCCTCCAAGTCTTCAAGAACCGCAACATTCTGTCATTCCAGAGAACTTGCCATCTTCCGTGTCTTGTACCAAATCTTGCGGTCCTCCAGATCTTCCAGCACCGCAATAGTCGATCATTGCAGAGATTATGTCACTTATATCAAACTAGGACCAAACATAGCGGTAATCCATGCACCAGCACCGCAACTTCCCATGCCAGACCGGTCTGACCGGTCAGGCTAACCGGTCTGACCGGTCGGCCCTGACTCGTGCCAATTTTGGTTGTCAACATATACCCCCCTGTTTTTTGGTAAAGCTTGCGTACCATAAAACACATCAGGACCAAAATTGTCACCTAAGGACGATGTTTTAACAGAATTCATCGGCCATTATTTTTTTCTAAGGGCGATATCCAAATATCGGCCATTTGCCACTTCATGCCTCTTGCCAAACACTTGGATAGTACTTCTTCAAGTACCTCCCATTCAGTGCCTTAGGCAAACGTCCTCCTTGCAGCGTCTCCACCATATAGGAATTCCCGCCATTGATCTTGAATACTCGATATGGACCTTCCCAACTTGGAGACCACTTGCCGAATTTATTATCTTTAGTACCAAGTGGCAAAATTGTCTTCCATACTAGATCACCAACTTGAAAAGTCTTCTCTTTAACCTTCTTGTTGTATGCTCTAGCAACCCGGATCTTGTCTTTCTCAATTTCCTTAAGAGCTTGTAAACGCTTATCGGTCACTTCATCAATGTTGTCCATCATCAAGTCATAATATTCACCAACCGAAAGCTTATTCTATCTAGCAAGTCTGTAAGCGTCCAGATTTACCTCAACGGGTAAAACGGCCTCTTGTCCATAAACAAGCTCAAAAGGAGTGACTTTAGTAGCACCATGTTTAGATATGCGATGAGCCCATAAAGCTTCAGACAAGACTTCATGCCATCTTCGGGGATTCTCCTCTATCTTCTTCTTAATCAACTTAATCAAAGTCTTATTACTAGACTCGGCCTGACCATTGGCCTGAGCATAGTATGGAGATGAATTGAGCAACTTGATCTTATACATATCGGCAAAGACTCGCACTTCTTTAGACATAAAAGAAGTACCTTGATCTGTAGTTAAAGTTTGTGGAATATCGAATCTGTGAATAATATGCTCAGTAATAAACTCGATTACCTCCTTGTGGGTCATATTCTTGAGAGGAACAGCTTCGGTCCATTCAGTGAAATAATCCGTAGCAACCAACACGAAGCGGTGACCCTTTGAAGAAGAAGGATGTATCTCTCCAATAAAATCCAATCCCCATCCTCGAAACGGCCATGGTTTAATAATAGGATGAAGCAATGCAACAGGTACCATCTGAATATTTCCAAATTTCTGACATTCCTCACATCCCTTGTAATAACGAAAACAATCGGCCATCATAGTAGGCCAATAAAATGCAGCTCTCCTAAGTAACCACTTCATCTTAGGAGCCGATTGATGCGTTCCACAAATTCCTTCATAAACTTCACCCATGGCCACTCTAGCTTGATCAGCACCCAAGCATTTAAGTAATAAATGGGCGGTGCGACGATGCAACTCATCGTCAACCAAAATGTATTTGAAAGCCAAACGCCGAGTTTTTCTGTCTGTTCCAGAACTAGGATTCCTTAAATACCTGATAATGGGCGCTCTCCAATCATCAACTTCGGCCTTTTCATTTTGAAGATTTTCAGTGGCCGAATTTGAAACTGCAGACACCGCACCGGTCTGACCGGTTCCCGGATCGGTCTGACCGGTCTCTGTATGAGACTCCGGACCGGTCTGACCGATCTCGGAACCGGTCTGACCGGTTCGGCTCTGCTCTGCAGTGAGCGTTAGAGCTTCTCCATTGGCAATAGCAATCAACGGCCTTTTCTTATGAAAGTGCCTTTTCTGGACATTATAGCCTAATGCTTGCTGTGCCAAAGTATTAGCTCTAGGATTATCACATCTTGGAACATGATAAATGGTGAATTCATCAAAATATGGTATAATATCAAGGCACTTGTCAAGATAAATATTCAACGAACCTTCCAAGCATTGACACACCTTAGATACTTTCTGCACAACCAATAATGAATCACCAAAAGCTTCAACATGCTTTACTCCCATGTCATGCAAAATTTCTATTCCGAATAATAAAGCTTCATATTCGGCTTGATTATTTGTGCACTCAATTTCTAATCGGCTAAGAGCTTCAAAAACAGCTCCATTAGGAGAAACAAGAACAATTCCAATTCCACACCTGTTCTTGCAAACCGATCCATCAAAATGCAATTTCCATGGAGTAAAAGTCATGTAATCAACTTCTAAATTATGCTCATCCTTAATCCGATGCTCAACAATAAAATCAGCTACAATTTGGCCTTTCATAGCTTTCAAAGGTTCACAAGCCAAATCATATTCAATAAGTGCATATGCCCACTTACCGATTCTTCCGCTCAAAATCGGTCTATGCAACATATACTTAATAACATCGGCTTGACACGCAACTATGCAAGTACTAGATAACAAATAATACCTCAATTTCGTACAAGCATAATATAAAGACAAGCATAATTTTTCAATAGGTTTATACCTTGTTTCTGCATCCAAAAGCCGTCGACTCAAATATGTAATGATGTGCTCCTTGTCATTTGTTTCTTGAGTCAAAACAGCCCCAATAACATTATCTTCGGCCGAAATATAAAGCCTAAATGGCACCCCATTGTTAGGCGCTTTAAGTACAGGCGGCGAAGACAAGTATTTCTTGATTTCCTCAAAGGCCTCTTGCTGCTTTGCCCCCCAAGTAAATTCGGCTTCATTCTTTAACCGAAGAATAGGAGTAAAAGCACTAACTCTCCCGGACAAGTTAGAAATAAACCTCCTCAAGTAATTAACTTTGCCCAAGAATTTCTATAAATCATGCTTGCAAGTAGGCACTTCAAGTTTATCAATAGCTTTTATTTTCTTAGGATCTATCTCTATGCCTCTTTCATGAACCATGAAGCCTAAAAATCTTCCAGCCGACACACCAAATGCACATTTCAATGGGTTCATCTTTAAACCATATCGACGCATTCTCTCAAAAGCAAGACGCAAATCAGCCAAGTGGGAATTTAATCCAGCTGATTTGACAACAATATCATCAATATAGATTTCTAGGATAACACTAAGTAAGTCATGAAAAATCAAATTCATTGCCCTTTGATAAGTAGCGCCGGCATTCTTTAAACCAAAAGTCATCACAACCCATTCAAACAAACCAACAAAGCCGGGACATTTAAAGGCCGTTTTGTATACGTCTTCCTCGGCCATAAAGATCTGATTATATCCCGCATTGCCATCAAGAAAGCTAATAACCTTGTGTCCAGAAGCACCGTTAATAAGCATATCGGCTATAGGCATAGGATATTCATCTTTGGGAGTCGCTCTATTAAGATCTCTAAAATCAATGCACACTCTAATTTTATTAGAGCCTTTCTTCTCTACAGGCACAATATTAGAGATCCATTCAGCAAAACGACATGGCCGAATAAACTTAGCTTCAAGCAAACGATTAACCTCTTCTTTTATGCGATCATAAAACAAAGGATTAAATCGTCTATTGCCCTGTTTATATGGCCCAAAACTAGGTTTAATCGGTAAACGATGTTTAACTAATTCACGACTTAAACCAGGCATCTCATGATACTCCCAAGCAAAGCAATCAGAATATTCTTCCAACAACTCGATTAATTCACCTTTATAATCGGCTTTCAAATTTTGATTTACAAAAGTCGGCCTTGGTATAGAACCATCACCTATATCTATCTTTTCTAAAGGATCAGCCGATGTAAATCCTTGTCCTAACTTTTCTACTTCTTCAAAATCATTAATGGCTTCACATGCATCGTTCATATTGGACCGATAATGCTCCACCCTCTCCTTTAGCCACTTCTCGCTTGTATCCATCTACTCTTCATTATCTGAATCAACCGATCTTTGAACCGGCCTTAGAGCAGCAGACACAAAGCCATCCTTAGTGCAAGCAAGGAACTCAAAGTCCGAAATATCAATCCCGGTCAAGCACTTGACATTATCATGAGTTCCCAAAATAGATGCATCGGCCATAGCAACACATGCCGAAGTATCCGCATGAACAACCTCAACTTCGTCACCAACCCATTGAATTAAGCATTGATGCAAGGTAGAAGGCACACATTGATTTGCATGAATCCAATCGCGCCCCAAGATAACACTAAAGTTACCTTGCACCTCTGTGACGAAGAAAGCAGTTGCCAGCGTCTTGCTCCCAACGGTAAGCTCCAAGGATGCAACTCCCTTGGCACTCATCGGTTCTCCTCCTCAAACGCCGCTGATCGTCATGCTCGTCTTAATGAGCTCACCGTCCAAACCTCCCAACTTCTTGTACAAAGTGTATGGCATGAGGTTCACAATAGCACCACCATCAACGAGCATCCTAGAAATCGGCTTTCCCTTAATGTGACCCTTCACATAAAGAGCTTTCAGGTGATTATCCGATTCTGAAGGCCTCTGAAACACGGCATTCTTGGGAGCAAAGTCAACTTGAGCCATCCTCTCATCATCTCCGACAAAGCAATAGTCGGCGTTCAAATAGATAACATTGATATCCATGTCAGTCCTGCTGAGTGAAGGCTCAAAATCAACAGCTTCGTCCTCATTGCCCATCTGAGTATTTGAAATAGCAGTGGGCGGAATTGAAACTTTATCCGAAGACGAAAATGCATCGGCTACTGACTCCCTGGGCGACACCGGTCTGACCGGTTCCTCCTGACCGGTCTGACCGGTCCCAGTTTCCGGAGCTGGAATAGTGGGCGACCGGTCTGACCGGTCGGGGACACCGGTCTGACCGGTTACGGCCAGGTCAGCCGACTTTGCCGCGGATGGCTCCGCCTTTTCTGATGTCTTGGCTTGAACGTCTTGGGCACCAGAACCATCCTTGGAATTCTGACCAGATGGTGGAATCATCGGCTTAGCCTCATTGAACCACTCCTCCCGCTTCTTAGCCGATTCTTCCTCCCTTTGCTTTTGAGTGCGCAACCGCTGCAATCTCCTCTTCTGAGAATGAGTCAAGCCAGGAGGACACCACTTTGGCTGCGTGTACTGAGGCAAAGGAACCTTTTTTAGGCCGAAGTACCAATAACATTAGGTGCATCGGCCATTGATGAATCAACTGCCATGGAGCCCATTTGAATTACACTCTTCACAACTGGCTTTGGGATATCAGGGGCAGGCTCTTCCTTCTTCTGCACGGGGCGATACTCTTGCTTAGCCGGCTCCTTGCCCGGTCTCCTCTGGAAACCGGTCTGACCGGTTGGAGGGACCAGTCTGACCGGTCCGTGCTGGGGCACGAACACCGGCCTCTGCTGGGCACCGGTCTGACCGGTCGTAGGCACCGGTCTGACCGGTCTGTGCTGTTGAGGCACAAACGTCGGCCTTTGTTGGAATCCTGCAGGCCTAGGCTGTTATTGGGTTATTCTGGCATGAACAGGAGCCCCAGGCCGTGATTGATTTGGTGCAGGACAGTAAGGCACGTACATAATTCCATCCCTCCAAATAGGCTGAGGAGGGGGAGGTGGAAATGGCCTCCATGGCCTAGAAGGACCAGCACCATGAGATGAGCTTGGACCCTGATTCCACTGTCCTCTTGGTGCCTTTATCACACCGAAATTCCTTGGTGACGAACTTGGTCTCTTTTTTGGTGGCCGATCTTGTTGAACGGCCGCGTTGTGCATGTGCTTCGCCATGACTTGATCAAAGGTTGCCTTCGGCTTGAAAGTTTTCCCTGATCTTTGTCTTGGTTCGTCTTCCAAGTTCCCACTTCAAGACGTTTAGGCACAAAAGTTCGGACCGGCCTCTGGGCCGGACCGGTCTGACCGGTCAAGTCAACCGGTCTGACCGGTGCCCCCTGGGCAGCAGGAGCAACCGGCCTTTGATCCCGCGCTTGAGAGCTTGATTCTCCCCTAATTTCAGAATTCTTCACTGTAATAGAAAAGATTTTCTTTCCATCAGGAGTTTGCTTAAGCACAACTTCTCTCCAAGCACTTTGTCTTGTTCCATCACCCTCCTTGGTTCTCCAATCACAATATTCTTGCCTCCTGCTGCATCGGCATTGTCGGGCCGAACCAACATCTTGGCATCTTGAAGATCCATGGTACTGACTACCATATTGTTGACTGGAAACGGGCGCTTATCAAATTCCATCTCATTTAAAATCAATCGTCCATCATTTAAAGCCGATTGAATCTGTCGATGAAAGAAATTATAGTCGTTAGTTGCATGAGAAAAATAATTATGAAACTTGCAATAAGCACGCCGCTTTAACTCCTCAGGTGATGAAATTTTAAAAGAACATTTGATATATCCATTCTTATGCAATTCATCAAAAATTTTATCGCACTTAGATACATCAAAAGTAAACTTCATCTCCTCCTGCCGATTTTTATGAGTCTGTTTAAGAGATGCGCAAGTAAAAGCTTTATTGGATGCTGGTCATACAAATTCAGCAGCCAACACCTCATGAGACTCTTCATCGGAGCTACAAGAATCACATTCTACATTATGCACATTAGTCCGATGAGTTCTATGGCTTTCCTTTAAGTCTTTGCTTCGGCTTTCAACAGCCAAAGCTCTTTGATGCAATTGGTTTACGCTATAAAACTCAGAATTCTCTAATTTTTCTTTAATATGAGAACGCAAACCATTGAAAGCCAAATCAGCAAGATCCTTTTCAGAAATAGAAACACCAAAGCAACGGTTTCTAGTATCACGGAAACGCCTAATGTAATCATTAACAGTTTCATCACGTGATTGTCTAACCGATGCAAGATGTGACAGCTTAAGCTCATTAGTGCCCGAAAAGAAGTGATCATGAAACTTTTGTTCTAACTATTCCCATGAAGTAATAGAATGTGGAGCTAATGATGCAAACCATGAGAAAGCTGTACCAGTTAGAGACAAAGAAAATAAACGCACTTTTAAAGCCTCACTAGAGCCAGAATCGCCTAGTTGTGCCATGTATTGACTAATATGTTCAAAAGTGCTTTTAGAATCCTCCCCATTAAACTTAACAAAATCAGGAAGTCTAAATCCAGCAGGAAAAGGAACTAAATCAAAGCGAGGAACATAAGGCTTTTGATACAATCTAGCCTTATCCCTAACATCTACTCCCAAGTTCTCCTTAAGAGCTGAAGCCAAATCAAGTTTGTATTTAGAAAATATTTTATCTAAATACTCTAATGAATTATGCTGAGAATTTGGCTGTTGAGTATTATGCACAGGAGTAGAAGGCAAATTCCCCGTTTCTGCTCCCCCAGAACCGGTCTGACCAGATCCAGTGACCGGTCTGACCGGTTGGATCGGCACAATCTGGTTTGCCGCATCCGACCCTCCAAGGCCGGTCTGACCGGTCACGGCGACCGGTCTGACCGGTTGATGCTGGCCAGATTGATTGGCCGACATCATCCCCTGCATCTGTTGGCCGTATCTTCCAAAAAGCTCGTAAGGTACTGGGCCTTGTGAAAATAAATTTTGAACTAATAGGGGTACAGGATATCCATAGTTCGGATTTTGCGGGGTAAAACTTACAACTTCATTGTTAACTCGGCCGTGATTAACCGAATTAGGTATAATTGCAAGTTGTTGAGGTGCAGCAGGCCGAGTAATCATTGGATTGGATGGTGTAACAGATTGGCCTTAAAAATAATTCAACGGCATGCCATATGTAGGTTGTTCTACGGGCTTTGCTACCGATGTTTTGAAATCAGGCACAATCGAAATCTTAGGAATTAAAAGACTAGGATCAGCGGCAGGTTGTTCAACCAAGGGCTGTTTGCCTTCCGATTCTAATCGCTTTTTCATCATCCAATTTACTAAATTAACATTATTTTTGGCCAATTTATCCTCCATGTACTTAAGAAAAACTTCATGAGAGTTTTCATCATTTTGTACCTTAGGAGATGCCGCTGAAGGTGTAGCAGAGGGATCTACTTCCTTGACCTTGGAGACCACGCCCTTACGGTCCTTCTTGAAGTGCGACAGGTAGTAGATGCGTTCTTCTTCCGCCTTCTTCTTCAGGTACTCTTCAAGTCCTTGGCGGTCTTCAGCAGAGAGTTCGTCATCCTTGATGGTGATGATGTTCTCCAGGTCGAACTCGGTGTTGGCACCCATCTAGATAGAATTAGATTGATCGGCTGCACGAACCAGATCTCCAATTTCCCAGCGGAGTCGTCAAAAGTATGTTGACGCAGAAATCAGGTCAACACACGAAAGCGCTAGATCGCGCAGCACGTAACACGAAAACCCGCAGCTTCCCTGCGCTGACCGGTCAGACCGGTTCCCGCCGGGGAAGAAGGGGGTAAACCCTAAAAACGTCTCCCGGAAGGATCCGTCAGGGAGAACGCGATCAGGGGTGCCCTAGGGTCGGCAGGCCACCTAGGACGCCTTCAAACGTCGCGTAGGGTTTAGAGATGCCAAAAAGTAAAGGATAAAAGTAGTAAATTTGATTGATTCGATTGTTGTGTCTTCAATCGGCCGAATCCCCTTATATTTATAGGGAGGGTAGGTCTTGTCCCGCAAGGAAACCAAGTTACAACTCGTTACAATCTCGGAATCCCAAACTAAGAGTCCTAGTCGGATTACAACTCGGGTAACCGGTCTGACCGGTCCCCCACACCGGTCAGACTGGTCTGGGTGTCAAACTTCCCCCTTTTGCTTGTTTTGCTCCACCACCGACTCTTGCGATCCTCCAAGTCTTCAAGCACCGCAACATCCTGTCATTCCAGAGAATTTGCCATCTTCCGTGTCTTGCACCAAATCTTGCGGTCCTCCAGATCTTCCAACACCGCAATAGTCGATCATTGCAAAGATTATGTCACTTATATCAAACTAGGACCAAACATAGCGGTAATCCATGTACCAGCACCACAACTTTCCATGCCAGACCGGTCTGACCGGTCAGGCTAACCGGTCTGACCGGTCGGCCCTGACTCGTACCAATTTTGGTTGTCAACAACCATGATATATTATGATTATACATATTTTTGACAAATTTTTAAATATCACTATTGCATTTAGTTCCTGCTCTGCTTGTGCTGTCCGCTATATAAGCCCTAATCCGGTATCCAATGTTTATTTATTTGGTTTTCAGTGTTTACCGATTTTAGAAACACACATAAGAGAGATATAGCCATCTATTACATACTCCCTCCGTTTCAAATTGTTGAATTTAAAAATAAAATTTTGACCTTTCGTATTATTCAAAATATTAGTATAAATAAATAGAATTTTGAGTCATACTTAAAGGTCTTTTGACACGAAAACAAGTAATAAATTTTTTAATAAAACAAATGAACAAATATGTATTAAAAAGTTAACAGTAAACTACAATTTAAAATGAAAGGAATAGAAATTTAATAAAAGTTAAACTTGGTAAAAGCGCTTAAAAGGCGTTTGTTTCAATTGAAGAAGACAGCGATTACTGGGCTTACACTTTTCTGAAGGGCACTATTGGGAATTTGGGATCCATTCATCCCTCCAGCCCACTCCAAAATGAACTCCGTGCTCTGACAGCCCACTCCACCTCCGGCTCTGTCAGGCCCAGGCCCATCTCACCTCACCCGCAGCACAAACCTTCCTCCGCTCAGACCACGCCACACCCCGTCCAGCAGCCCGCGCACACCTTGGTCGCCGGAGAGGAGAAAGGGAGCACGAAACCCTAGCTCGCGGCGGCGGCGTTGAAGGAGAAGATGATCTACGACGTGAACTCGCCCCTTTTCCGCTCCTTCCTCAGCCAGAAGGGCGGCGCCGACAAGAGGTCTGTCCGCTCCCCCGCTCCCTCCTCTTACCCCTCCCCTTCCGAACACCCAAAAATCCTGGCCCGCAGCCTGCTCGTCTCGTCTTTTAGTATTGGGTTGCGCTGCTATCGTCTTGTTTGTGCCTCGTTCTATGGCGTCGAATTCACGGGGGATTGCGCGCATGGTAGTGCGTTTCTCGGACGGGTCCAATTCGGGTGTTGTGAGAACCATAGCTCCTCAAATTAGGGGAACGTGCTTTTTACGGACGGGGTCGGAGGCTGTGAATGCTGTAGTATCGTGGAGTAGTCCATAGTCCGTGGTTTCTTCAATTTGTAACAATACGTTTAGGGTTTTTTGTTTTGTTGTGGGAATTTTGGTGTTGGAGCTGTTAGTATTGATGATATTTGGATTGGAGGAAAAAGAGGTTAGGGTGGTGTTGTGAGAATCATAGTTACAAGTATAGTTATAATTCTTGCATGCTCTGGTCGCCAGTGGAAGCCCCTTCTTTGTCAGGCTAGTTGTGTTAGTAGCATTAAATAATGTGTGGCTATCTGCTGATCTTTATGTTTGTTGAACAATTTGATATGTATGACCTGTACTGGACGCTTTCTCTTCCTGATCTATGATAGAGGATTGGATATAATTTCTTTGCTTTTGTATTATGAGTGAATAGGCGCTTCATAAGTACCCACCATTTCCTGGTGCCAAGGATTCAGAATATCACAAATGATGGATGTCGTTTAGTACAAAATGACCTGTTTCATCATCTATTTTGATGAAATGGCTTTTACACTTTTGCTGGTTATATGCACTTGGTGATGACATCATATAAGAAGGTTATAGGTGTGGGTTGTATTTCCAGAGATATTGGCCCACTTTCTTGTGATCCCTTGCGGACATGTGCATGGTCTTGTATTTTTCTTGTTGTGTTTTGAGTGCCTTATGAGAGACACTTGTTAAGTCTAGGGCTCTAGGCTTTCCGGCGAGGAGGTTTGTTAGGTTTGGCCCTCCAACATGGCCAAGGTAGATTTGCACATCATATGTGACCAACGTTATTCTATCTATGGTTTGATATTTATGCCATTTTTTTTCTATTTTTCACTTTTTCCTTGTGTCTTCTACCCATGTTAAAACTCCAAGCATGCAAACATAAGAATGTAGCCACGAAACTCTAGAAACCAAATGTCTAAGTGTAGCCAAGTTAAGCTTGTGCATTTGCACCTAACCCACCTCATACAGTTCAGCAAATTATCTTAACAGCCCCCTTCTCTTTTTCTAAATGTTTTATATACAAATTTTATCTTGGTACTGACATGCTGATTGCTGCAAAGTAAGCAGGTAGGGATGTTAAGATTGGTAATTATACTGTAGGATTAACTCTCGCATGGTAGCAAAAGTTGGCACTAAGATTTAACAGTACACCAATTGCCAAATTGGTCCTACCAAATCAATATTGGTTGGAACCCTACACTTGCAATAGTCTACACCTATTTAATGTATAATATACCATACCTATAGTTATATTGGAGCCATTGTTAGAAGTGTGCGTACCTTATGTCCAACCTCATCCATTGTGTATTGTCCTATGATGTCCAACTGTTAATGGCTTATACATGTATTTGGACTTGTAGGAACACATTTATGTGGCATAATGTTGGCATACTTCTGTAGCTATGCTAATTTACATTTCTGATAAGCTCCAAAGGGTCCAACGTTGCATTGAATAGGGCTGTCTGTTTTGTGCGGACATTCTGGTGGTTCAGACTTGTGATAGTACTTTTAGATCTTTCGTTTTAAACTTTAGCTGTAGTTTTACATTTAGAGCTTTCATATTAGACTTTAGCTGTAGTTTTGAGCTTACATGATCATATCATTTCTTTTCCAGGTATAGAATTCAATTTTATAAACAAACTGTATAGTTTGTTTTCTGTATTATCTTATATGTTATCAACTTTTTACCTGGTCAAAGAAGAAGCTTTTATCTTATTTTCTGGTAATTTTTTTTGTTTATTTAGAATTACCAAAAAGTTGTTTATTTGGCAATTGTCCTAAGACAGGCATATCTGGTATGTATGTTTTTCTTAAGGTGGATGATAATTATTCTTTCGTACATTCCGCAAGCCTCCCCTTCTAATAAGCTCATAGCAGCCACCAGTTACATGTGGTGTACTGAAACTGCAAAGGATTTTGAAATGCATTGAGGACAAGGAATGTTTATTGCAAGAGTTAGAACTGTCATAGAATGTAGTTAAGTTAGAACTGTCAAATAATGTAGTTAAATTTGTTTGTATGCATAAAACAAGATATTGACCATCTGATGTAGTCCAACAGATGGTAGCAGTTTTCATATGAGCGTATCACATTGTTTTAGTTAGCCAGTAGATTGGAGACTATTTACACAGAAAGTGTACAATAACAAGTTGCTCTTTTCGGAGAAACTTTTAGTTTTGTGCTGCTGCATACAGGGTTTTCCATACAGGGACGATGCTCACGTAAGAGATACAAGTGGATGGATGCTGACCATTTAAACATCTGTATGAAAAAATTGTTTGGTTTGTTTGGGTGGCCTAAGTTGAATTGAAATGAAACAACAGTTTTCATTAACATAAATTGGATGCATCAGAAAGCAATTTTGATTGAGTGATATACTTGTGCTGCATTAATTGTAATACCAACTCTGGTCCAACATAGAAGCTATCCAATAATGTGTTTCGGTCAACATTTTTAAAACTCCACCCACCAATATTTATCATCAAAAGTACCTCTATGTAGTCCCGGAGTGCATGCTTTTATTTTGAAGTTGATTATTACCATACGTGATTAATGACTTATTTGCTCGATCACAGGAAAATGGAGGAGCACAAACCAAAGGAGCAGAGGCCCAAGGCCAGCGAGAACAAGCCTGTGATGAACGAATGAACATCTCCGCAAGTGGAATTCATTAGACCTGTGGCAGAACACAATGTCTGTTTGCTCTGTTTAGCTTGAAACCAATGCTTCTGTAATCTTAACCATGTCTTGGTTTCCCCATGTAGTCTTAGCCGCTCTGGTTGAACATGGTGACAGGGCAACGGACATGAAACTTGAACTACCTATGGGCCTATGATCAATTTGAGACACCCATGATTGACAACTTTTCAGCACCCCCTCCTGTTACTGCCTGTTGTGGTTGGTGGTAGAAAATTGTGGGCTGCCACCATGTTCGTGCCTGCTATTCCACCTCCTCTGCCTCTACCCTCCAACTTTATAGAATCTAGAGGCAGGAGGAAGGTGTCAAGTGGTTCTTAGGCTGGATCTTCGACGGCTGCATTGCATGGAATCTCAATTCTTTGAACCTGTTGCTTGGGATCATGGCCTGATTTGTTTTGGCTCCCCTAATTTCGCGCGTTCGCCGTCCTTTTCGGTGTTGGTGAGTTGCATGTGAATCTACTGAAGGTGTGGATCCCTTGTGTGGTTGTTGGTAGCCACTGTTTGTTGTGCTGGGTTGATGTTTGCTTTGATCTTACCAGGTTGGTACAACGGTACTGTTGTTCTTACAAGCAAAGGTGAATAGTTGGGCTGGCTTGTGAAAACTGAAAGCTACCCACCGAAAAGTCGAGTTACCCCTTCATGTCCAGCAACTGGAATGTTTATTAAGCTGTTCTTCTGTTGCGAGGTACAAGTTACTGAAGAAAGCACGTTTGTTAAGCTGTTCTTCTGCACGTTTAAAAGTTACTGTCTTACTGATTGCTGGATAATGGCCTGACAGTAGAAACGAGACTGATTGGTGGATAATAGCCTCACAGTAGAAACCAGACTGATTGGTGGATAATAGCCTGACAGTAGAAACGAGACGATTGCTTGATGCGAAAAGCAGAGCGCCAATTATTCGAGGTGACCTCTGATCGCCTGCCTGTCCTCTTAATCCACCCAGAGCAGCTAGCTTAACAGGCTGTTTGGTTGTTCAGAGATACATCCCTGCACTGTCTGGTAGGGTAATCACGAGTCGGTTTAGCATCAGGACTCCATGATTAGTCAGTCAGTCAATCACCTGCTGGTGAACAGATCGTCTTCATCCAAGCCCGGAACCCGCCCCGGTGGCGGCGCAACCGCACATTGATCTCAGTTCTTCATGGCAGGTAGTACAATTAGCGTTTTTCTCCGTTGTACCCAACAATCTCGCCGGATCGCGGCTCACGCACGTTCCATGGGCAATCAGGCGCCTAGAGCCGTAGCCTCCCTCGCGGTCGAACGAACAGGAGACGCTGGCTGGGGTGACTCGGTGAGCAGTCAGAGCGCGAGGGCCCCTGCCGGCCGGCAGCGGCAGGACAGTGATGGCATTTGGATCGTAGCGAGCAGGCCGCGCAGGGGAGGCCGTAAATTTCCGGCAGATATGAGGCGAGTCGAGCGAGCTTGCCGGCCGCGCTTGACTGACCGGAAGTAAACGCGTGGAAAGGGGCGAAATTTGCTCTGACGCCCAGGCCCAGCTGCAGAGCCTGATGGAAAGGAGGTGTGGACTGGTGGTGGTGGATGGATGCCTATTGCCTGATGCAGTGATGCCACTGCCGATCTTTTGGTGACGGATGATTGGATTGCCTAGGCACTAGTCAGCCTGTTTGGTTGGCTTATCAGCCATCAGCCAACAGTACTTTTCTCTCATAACAAATCAGCATCAGCCACCAGCCACCAGTCAGCCAGCACCAGTCAATCAGCAGTACTTTTCTCTCACAACAAATCAGCACCAGCCACCAGCCGCCAGCCAACCGAACAGGCTGATATGTGGTTACTCCCTTGTCAGGCATATACGACGGTATCGTGACACGTCTAATTTCATAGTCAATGTTGCCTACAGTGTACTAAGAGAAACAAAGACCGTATCACGAGAGCGTCATCAGTCGGCAGTTGCTGCGATTGCGCCTGACAGATTATTGTCATCAAATCCCCGGTGACGAGCAGCTTATCACAGACACCGTCATCCCGCGCCACGACACCGTGCTCTTAGTCTTCTGGCCTCGCCCATCAAGTCCCATCCTTTTCGCGCAGGTCCCGTTACGCGCCATGCATAATCCACGAGAAGTTGATAAACCCTAACATAACCACCCCCCCAGGTCCGCTGGTTCGTTTGTTGGGTTCTAGCCTTTCACGGCGCCCAAAGTAAACCGCCGGCATTATGGCCCTGATTGTGCAGTGTTGCCCAGCTGATGATGTGATGCCGCCATTTTCTTTCAGTTCTTTCCATCGTGTCACCTGTCTTCATCCTGCACATGCAAAATCTTGCCAAAGTCATTGCAAGAGTGCCAGGACAGGCCCTTGCATTTCCATGGTACTCGCCTAGTGGACCGTGGACTAGTTCACCAGACCCCCTGCCCCTCTCCATCTTTTCTTTTTCTCTGCCATGTACCTTGGCAGCGCGAGGACGAGAGGAAGAGTACGTAGCTTGTGTTCACTGCTGCCTCTCCATTGTTGGCTCTTGAGAAATACCGTGGGTGTAGGTTGCAGTTGAAAGGACAAGGGCTTCTGTTTGACTTGTTCAGCCAGTGCCTGCTTTATGTAAAATCCTGACAAATGATCACTGCATGCCGGGTGACGAGTGATCATTTGGGTCCCGGTTCCTGCGTAAAGATGACAACCATCTGGGCCCACATGTCTGTCGCACTGGCAGCCTGTGGAGTTTTCACCTACCCGACGAACCTTTTCATCCATATACAAGGGAGGGGTTTTCAGAACAGGCACGTTTTTGTTCGGTGCAGCTTTGGTTTTTTTTTATACAATGAGCGAGCTTGTGCCGTGAAGGGAGTAGTGTGACAGAGCTTCTTTGGTCTTTGAGCTACGCAATGGAGGCAGGCAGCCCCCCCAAGCCTAACTGGCTGCAGCATGGCAAAGATAAAGACGGAAAGCAAAGAAATCAAAGGAAAAAGGAGCGGTGAACTATTAGCCTAGAAGTGCACGCTTCTCCTGCTACCCTCTTTGGTTATAGCTCATCCAACGGTTGCGACGTCAAAATTGTACAAAATTTTCTTTCTTCACATGCTGTTCTGAAATTCAACTCGTGCCTTCGCTCCCATTGAAGGCTTAGGTGTTCGTCCATCTTCATATGGACCGTGCATTCGCTCCATGATAATGAAAAAATGACTATTTGCGCCCGATGGCGCAAAAACCACAAACTATTTTCTTTTATTTAAAAAAAAGTTAATCTTTGAGACATTCATAGACAATAGATAAGTTCCATCTAAGTCCCTACTACAATAGATTTGTTGTCGCCCACAATATAAGAGTAGGCGTTAATGGTTTTGTAGGCCAAAATCCAAATCCCTACAAAAATTCTCAAATTATTGACCATAAAAAAAAAACACTGCTAAACTCACACCCATCACCCCCTCTACTTTTACCACATCCCCTTCTTCCGAATGGTTTACCAACCCCTTCTCTGTTAAAACTTTTATCCCCACACGGCCACACCCCCACAGCCTCTTCTTCCCCTGCCCATGCCCACCGCCAGCAGCAGAGCACAACACGCCATGCCGCCGCCTCCCGCGTCCATCCAACGCCGGAAGCACACGCGCGCACAGGGTAGTTAGCTAGCGAAAAGCAGAGCAACAAACGCCGACACGCCGTCGCCAAGCGGGTAGAGAGCACAGGGGGGCGA
Organism: Alloteropsis semialata; assembly: GCA_004135705.1. Taxonomy (NCBI): domain Eukaryota; kingdom Viridiplantae; phylum Streptophyta; class Magnoliopsida; order Poales; family Poaceae; genus Alloteropsis; species Alloteropsis semialata. Next base: position 42,663,768 of record CM014277.1, read on the forward strand.
CCGGGGAAGACGACAATGGCCGCGGCAGAGCAGGCCCCGCTCGGCCGCGCCACCGACAGCGGCGGCGGCAGCGGCGAAAGCGACAGAGGCGCCCTGGACGTGGCGGTGGCGGTGGCCCTCTGCCTCCTCCACGACCTGCTCGGCGTCGTGGTGTTCCTCACCTCGCACCCGCTCCACGCCGTCTACCTCCTCATATTCGCGCGCGGCCTCGCCACCCTGGCGGCCTTCTTCTGGCCGCTCCTGGCGTCCACGTCACTCCTCCTCGCCGTGCTCGCCACCGTCGGCCCGTACGTCGGCGGCGCGGAGTGGCGCGGGGTGAGGTCCCTCGGCAGGACCTGCGGCATTACCGTCGCCGCGCTCTGCGCCGAGCTCCGGCCAGACGGCACCGGCGCTGGGCTGGTCGGGCAGCTCTGCTCCTTCGTCCTCGGCCCCGCCGACGCCGCCTCCGTCCTCCGCGTCGAGGAGATCGTGGGTGAGCCTTGCGACATTACTGCTTCTTGCTTTGTGCTTGAGGAAGAGAAGAGCCTGTTGTTGCTAGGTGGCGGAGGGTCGAAAGAGCCTGCATTTGAGCTGCCAGTAATGGGCAGCGCCATTGCTGAGAGAAGCTTCTTGCGTTACGAGGATTTTGGTGATATGAAGGACGAAATTGATGAGAAGGTTGTGATTTCCGAGGATTTGAAGGTCTCTGATTCTTTGGCTGAGCAATGTTGCCCAAGTTCGACAATATTTGTGCAAGAAATGGAAGCAGAGGAAGAAGAGAGTGTCATTCAGGGGCAGGGCCTGATCTTGTCAGCTATTGATGACGTCAGCGATGGTGTTCAGGAGAAGAGACTCGAGTGTGACCCCGTGTCAGTAGAGATCAAGAAATCTGAGCCAGTGCAAGCATTGGAGATCAAGAAATTGGAGCCGGTGGAACCAATGGTGGCCAAGAAATTGGAGACTAAGAAATCTGAGCCAGTGCATGCAATTGAGATGAAGAAGTGTGAGCCCGTGCAAGCAGCGCAGATCAAGAAATCTGAACCAGTGGAATCTGTGGAGACCAAGATTTGTCAGCCAGTGCAAGCTCTAGAAATCAAGAAATGTGAGCCAGTGGATTCTGTGGAGACGAAGAAATGTCTGCCAGTACAAACTCTGGAGATCAAGAAATGTGAGCCAGTGCAAACACTGGAGGTCATGAAATTTGAGCCAGTGGAACCAGTGGAGATCAGAGAATCTGAGCCAGAGGAACCAGTGGAGGCCAAGAAGCGTGAGCAGGTGAAACCACGTTCTTCGATTGCGCAGCGCATCAGGCTATGGGAAGCACAAGTATCTGGCAATGCCAAGCCAGTGCTTGAGGGCAAGGAGGAAAGTTCAGTTGAAATCAGTTTGGAGAAGGAGCCAATGAAGGATGTGAAGAAATGCGTCCGATTTGAGGCTGACCCTTGCATCGACAAACGCAATGGCGAGCAGCAAGCTCAAGAATTTGCCCCCAATGAAGAATCAACCGAGGAACAGCAAGAACAAGAATTCAAGGATGTCAAAGAATATATGCGCTCAGAGACTGAAACCTCCAGTGAAAAATGCAGCCAAAACAATGAGGCTGAAGAAATTGTCCTTGCTGTTGTGCAGGAGGAAGGCTGCAAAGATGCGCAGCCTGAACCAGTGTTGCAAGAGCAGGTGTACGAAATTGAGCAATCTGAGCAAGAACTGCAACAAATGGACGAGGTGTACACGGATGTGACCTCATCTCCGGCCATGTGGAGCGAGAGGGAGAGTCCAATGAAGTCGACGTCGATCGCCGGCCGGGTGCACTCGCGGACCTCGTCGGAGAACCTCGTCAGCGAGGGGTCCCCGTCGCGAAAGGACAAGGAGTGGAAGCGGACGCTGGCGTGCAAGCTCTACGAGGAGCGCATGCACCTCCGGCTGTGCCGCGACCGCGCCATGGTGGAGGGCAGCGACAACATGGACTTGCTCTGGGAGGCCTACGAGGTGGGCAGCGGTGGCGGCAAGGGCAGAGGCTGGAGGCGCAGCGGGAGCAAGGCGAAAGGCCGTGCCAACAAGGTGGAGGAACTTGTCGACGAAGCCGAGGAAGAGGAGGAAGACGACGACGACGAAGAGGAAGGTTCGGTGAGGCAGCTCTGCTGCCTGCAGGCGCTCAAGTTCTCCACGAGGAAGATGAACTTCGGAGGCGGCAAGCCTAGCCTGTCCAAGATCTCCAAGGTCCTGAGGAGGATGACCGCGTTGTCGAGGATGGGATCACGGCGCAAGCAGTCTGATGGGTGAAGGCTATCTCCGGTGAATTGTGACCAGTGGATGGATCTTCCTCCTGAATGTGGAATCAATGTACACTCTTGTTGTGCTCGTTTCAAGTTCTTGCTTTTTTTGTTTCTTCAGTTTGTGTATATTTGTGAGATATATATACCCTATGGTTTCAGTGAGATTGGGGTAATTACAGGGTTGTCACTTGACCTGCAGAATGTAATAAACCTTAATCCAGTGTGTAATCTTCGTGCTTTCGATGAATGCTATGTCTCTATCAACAATTACTGAAATGAACCAAATTTCGAGGAGTGCTAATGCAGCCTGTCAGTGATACCTTGCTCTGTTCCCCTGTTCTGAGTTCTGAGCCATGAGCCCATTGCCCTAGACCATGACAGTTCATCGCAAAGCCAATCTTCAGCACATGATCTGCTCAGATTCACTGACTCAGTGCTGAAAGGCTGGCTCATTGTCATTGTTGTGATTTTGGAGCTAGGACAGTGACTCCACAAAGCCAATCTGTTGGCAGCACCAACCAGCAAAGCAAACCAGACTATTGTGTTCTTCTGCAGGAGGCATGTTGCATTCTAGAGTTTGTTCCTGCAAGGCTGCAATCTTACACTCAGGAACCCTCCAGTATTGACAATTGTGTGCAATGTAGAAATGATTCCGTAGGCTCAATTTCTGCAACTGAAGACACCTCTCATGGCACCCTGTACAACAATTTCTGAAAGCATGCCCAACGGCAATAATTGTGCAGGAGGAAAAGGAAGCATGCCATAGAAGGCGACAGAGGGACCAGTTTTGTTCTCCCTTGGCTATTCTTTCGAGCACCCTTGGATGTCCTGCCTTTTGGAAGCATCCTCTGGTGCAAGGAAGGCCTTTTCTTCTCTCCAGGCCCAGCTCGTGGAGGTGAAGCACTCTGCATACAATTTAGCTGGCGGTACTGGGATGGAAACAAAACGTTAACATTTCGTGACGGGCCTTATCAATCTACCACAGCCCATTCAAATTTCTATTTACTTATATATTTTATAAGACAATTTACGTTTTCTCTTCCATTTGTCAAAGACGTCCCTAGTTACTAAGATCATCAAAATATTAGATGAAACAGGGTCAGAGTCACAGTCACAGATGTGCCCTTGCTCAGTGAGTCCCTCAAAGGCTCAATCCATTGCTTATTAATTTCTTTTTTTTAGCATGCTAGATTGTTTTTTATGAAACAGGAGGAGTTACCCCTAATGATTAAAACTAGAACTTAAGATGCGCTTTGCGTGTCCTATCGTAACAACAATATTTCAATAGTTAGAAGAATTTTCTTTTTTATTCTGTTGTGAATCAAGTACATATCTTTTAGACAACATCTAAAATCACATACTGGTGTGATCTCAAAGAAAAATATAATATTTATATCACTTTCTCATTTACATATCGCTATGTATAATGTACCTTTTTCCACTTAGTTGGAGGGAATTTTGATCATACTTCCTGTTGGACTTCCTGTTGGCCTGGTTTCGGCCCGCTGTTGTTGAGCCAAACATTGGACCTGGTGTTGGGGGATTGGCCTACCAAAAAACTTCTCTATTATAGATCTAAGGTGCACCTGCACATAATTTACCTTCGTTTAGAAATGAAGACAAGATAAATTGCCTTGGTTTACGGATTTGAGGCGGCACTCAAATAACTGCCTTCCATGCATGGTAATAAAACAACATTAAATGTATGATCATAGGGAGCGAAGCCAATTCTGAGCTCCGGTTTACTTGAACACCCTGGATTCTCCTTCATTCTAACATATGACAGGTCCGCATCAACATACTATCATCTTCGAGTTCGGCCTGGAAGGACAACCTATGCCCGAGTTTGAATCAGGCGACGAAGGCGATTGGAGCCCCCGATGCTGAAGCGAAGCCAAGAGGAGGGCGGTCAAACATGACAAAAATAGTCAGACTGTTCTCACCTTGAGATCTAAATGTACTTCTGCACCCCGAGCAAGTCTAAGTTGTATAGTCATGGGCATGATGCCTGGGTCGCAATGGTATAAGGGGGATGTAAAGATGTCTCTTGGTCTCCCTATAAAAGGGGAGCCATCACCAACGTGTAAGAGGGCTGATTCCTGAGAATACTGTTGATGAGTAATTTGTTGTTGCTTGTCTCTTGTTTTCAGTCATAATTACTGTCTGTGCTTATTGTCTTCGGCTATAACACAACACGTGGCTTAGCGTTACTGCCTCGTCAGGGGGGTATCGGCAGCCTAGGTACCGTCACCGGCTATTGAAGCGGTCAGAGAGTGTTTGTTTGTCTCCTGGGCCTCTCGCTGGGCCCGGCCACCGTTCGCCGCGGCTTGCTCGCCGGCCGCCCGCATGAGGCCACAGCGCCCACGCTCGCNGGGGCTGCTAGAGAGGATAAGATAAGGATGGGAAAAGGGAGACATGCAGTGGGGAGAAGAGGACCGGACGCTCGGAGTTAACTTCATTCAATGTTTTTTCGGGTCCTGAAAGTGCTTCTAGGCCCCCTAGTGGGTTTTGGTGATAATGACATCAACAATTAAGGAACTGAACTAATAGTTTATACTGAGAATAGTGCAGGGATAAAATGAAAGAAAATTCAATTGAAAAAGAAAGTGCCCCATATTGACAAATCACGGTGTTGAAGCTATATTGAAGGATTTATATTGTTTTAAATTTTGAAATTGAGTATAGGAAACACCGTACTATCAAGGGGGACGTGCTCTATGATCAACGAGGTCTAAAAATGCTCATTGAGATGGACAAAAACCTGTGAGAGTAAACATTCCAAGCCTAGCCAAAAATCCTATCTCACTGTTATGGTTTTTGTCGGAAGTTTCGACACCTGGTTGGAAGTTCTGACAAGGGCCAATTTCAGCCCTGCAAACTTAGCCATTTCACCCATATAACAGTGTCGTCGGAAGTTCCGACACTTGGTCGGAAGTTCCGACAATTCTCGGAACTCTCAGGAGAGTACCGACGAAGGTCGATCAGATTGGAATATTTATTATCTTCAGAAGTTCCGACATTATGTCGGAAGTTCTGACAAACCCCATAATAGCCAGCAACAGTCATATTTTGGGGTGGGGTATTTATACCCCTTCACCCCCCTCCTTCATTTGCTGCCGTTCTAACCCGAAGCATACACTCTCTAAAACTCTCCAAGCCTCTTCCACTCCCTCTTGAGCCAATCCTTGATTGATTCCACTAAGGGGTGTAAGGGGAACTCGATTTGAGGTGTGTGATTCAAGCTCTTGAGTGCAAGAACCCTAATCCCCATTCTCAAGAGCACTTGAAGCTTCCTTGGTCGTCGATTTGCGTTTGTTACTCTTGGAGCTTTGCTCCTAGATGGTTAAGCATCATCGGTGAGCCAATCGACTTTGTGTGATTGTGCCGCGGACGTTTGTATTGCCCTCCTCTTCGTGGGGATCATAGTAAGTGACCTAATCCTCCTTTGTGGTTGATTAGGGTGAGGGAAAGGGTTAGGTGGACAATCCGGCTCTTTGTGAGCACCTTAACGGAGACGTAACTTCCTTTGTGGGAGTGAACTTCGGAAATCAAATCCTTGTCTCATTGAGTTTATTGTGTTCATATTGTTCTTATTGCATATCTTGACCTAGAGTCGATTTCATCCTGATCTATGTGCTATTGTGTTTTTGGTTGCAGAGATCATACCTGCAGGTACTAGGACGTCAAGACACATCTTTTGATTCAAGCAAAATTGGTGAAATACTTCTCGTTTTTTGAATTTGATTCTAGTTCACCTGATTTATTGGAAGTTCCTATAAAGTGTCGGAACTTTCGATCCATCGGAAGTTCCTACACTTTGTCGGAACTTCCTACAGATTTAACACCGCTGCGAGAATTTTTAGGAATGCCTATTCACCCCCCGCTAGGCCGTGCGCGATCCTTTCAATTGGTATCAGAGCCTAATCTCTTGATTAAGGCTTAACCGCTAAGGGAAATGCTATGACGCAAGATGGGGATGGATCCACCGCAGCCGCAGCCGCCGCCGCTGCCGTTGCTCAACAACACCCTCCCGAACTTCCTCAAGCGCAACCAAGAAGTCATCTCTCCTCAAGATATGATTCAAGCTCAGATGATGATCTAAGCTTGAGTGAAAATGAAGGAGAGATTGGAGAAATTGAAAAGAAGAAAAGAAGGAAGGCAAAGATCAAGGCCAAGATCAAGGAGAAGGCCGAACGAAAAGCTCAAAAGCTTTTCAATAAGAAGATGAAGGAAGAAAAGAACAAGGCTTCTCTTTACGGGTTACACTAAGTTCCTCACACTTATGATACAACTCCTCATTATTCATCTTTACATTTTCAGTCCGTTCATTTGGGGAATCTTCCACACTTTGATGGGAAGGATTATGTCAACTGGGCGTATGATATGAAAATGTATCTCTACGGGCTTCACCCTTCTCTTTGGGAGATTGTGGTTGTAGGTGTGGACATTCCCGAAGATGATCAAATAACGGCCGGGCAAGCACATGATCTATACCGAAATGCTTAAGCAATAAGAGTGATAACAAGCTCATTATGTGCTCAAGAATTCAACATGGTCCGAAGACTTGAAAAGGCCAAACTAATTTGGGACACTCTCAAAGAGTTACATGAAGGCACCGATCAAGTAAAGGAAGGCAAGATGGATTTGATTCATGGAGACTAGAGGCATTTGTCATACTTCCCGAAGAGACCGTGAGTCAAATATATGAAAGGCTCATACTTCTAGTGACTGACATTAGGTCACTTGGAAGTAAAGATTGGGATGAATGCAAGGTGACAAAGAAGATGCTTAGGGCATTCACTCCAAGGAATCCCATGCTTGCTACTCTAATTAGAAGAGACCCAAGCTTCAAGACAATGACTCCCAACCAACTCCTTGGCGAGATTTTTCATCAAGAGTTAGTTGAGAAAGATGTTGCCAAATCACTTGGTCAAAGTAGCTCAAAGGGGATTGCTCTCAATGCAAAACAAATTGTTGAATATGAGCCAAGCAACAAGACATCAAGGTCAACCAAGAAAGAAGACTCAAGTGATGATGAGAGCACCGATGAGGAAACCGCCCTAATGATCAAGAACTTCAAGAGATTTATGAAGAAGAAAGGTAACAAGAGAGGTGGTGATGACAAGAAGGGTAGCTCACAAAGAAGATGGCTATGAATGCAAGGAAGTTGGTCACTATATTGCGGAGTGCCCAAACAAGAAGAACAAGGAGAAAGATGAGAAGAGGTACAAGGAGAAGAGCAAAGAGTACAAGAAGAAATATCAAGGTCAAGATCACATAGGACAAGAATGGGATTCAAATGATGACGAATCCAACAAGGAGTGTGTGGCAACTCTAGCCATGCACACATCATCCCCACAACCAAGACTCTTCAACAACCTATCCGATGATGCCGATATTCCTATGTGCCTCATGGGTAAAGGGATGAAGGTACAACACAATCCAATGTTCTCCTCTACCACCTCCTCTACCTCATCTAGTGATAAAGAAATTAATTTGGATGATGAAGAGGAAGCCTACAAGCAAAACATGATAAACAAATTTGGTAACAAATGCTATAAGAAAATTAAAAAGCTTTTAGAGAAATTGGAAGAAAGAAAGAGTTGGTCGACGAGCAAGAGGACATGCTCATCCTTGAGAAGGAGAGAAACCTTGCTCTAGAGAAAGCTCTCACCGAGGAAAAGGCTAAGATTGAAAAGTTAACTATAGACTTGTCTCTAGTTAATGATTCGCATGAGAGGATGTCAAAGGATTATTCTCTGGGAAATCATTCACTAGCTAGCCTAAAGAGCAAATATAGTGAACTTCAAGAAAGCTTATCATGCTTAGAGGTCAAATACAAGGACCTTGAAGTGAACTATGGGGCCCTTTGGGAAAGCACCAAAACCGATTCCAAAGCAATATTTGATTCCAATGTCTCTACTAGTAAAGGTTGCTCAAGATATTATAAATTTGATATCAATGCTTGTAATGCTAACATTGCCAAACTAGAGAGCATAATCAAGGCTAAGGACAATCATATTCATAGAATGAATATATGAATATGATTGTAAGAGAAGAATATGAATGCAACAACAAGCCCAAGTGCAGAGGTTGTTATGTTCAACAAGGGAATCAACCTTGGTGACTTGATGAACATAGCACATCATGTCTCCAAGAGCAACACAAGTCAAGCCAAGCCTTTGGTTGAGAGTTCTACCAAGACAAATATTGAGAAAACAACCAAGGCAAACATCAAGAACAAGAATGTTGCTCATAAGCCATCACCAAGCTACACCGCCGATTACATGGTTACTATGGACCACAATGGTAAAATAGTGGTCAAATATGTTGGTGCCTACACAAAGAGAACAATTCTAAGGAGTGTGTGGGTACCAAAGTTTATTGCTCCTAACGCTCAAGGACCCAAATCTTTTTGGGTACCTAAATCTTGAGCCTAAATTGTTTTGTAGGCATACTCCACCGGTGGCACCGCATGGTTGCTTGATAGTGGATGCTCAAATCATATGACCGAGGAGAAGGACATGTTCACATCCCTTGATGTTCATGACAAACCAAGTGAAAGTATTGTCTTTGGAGACAATAGCAAAGGGGATGTGATTGGTATAGGTAAAATTGCAATCTCAAATGATACATCTCTTTCAAATGTTTATTTGGTTGAATCTTTGGGGTACAACTTGTTGTCGGTTTCACAACTTTGTGAGAAAGGCTACAATTGTCTCTTTACTAATGTGGGTGTGACCGTCTTTAGAAGAGAGGATTCCTCTATTGCTTTTACAGGTCATTTGAAGGGCAAGCTTTATTTGGTTGATTTCACAACTATTAAGGTGATGCCCGAGACTTGTTTAGTGGCAAAAACTAACTTGGGTTGGCTTTGGCATCGCCGACTAGCCCTTGTTGGGATGAGGAACTTGGCCAAACTTCAAAAGGGCGAGCACATCTTCGGACTAACAAATATTGTGTTTGAGAAAGATAGGTTGTGTAGAGCATGCCAAGCCGGGAAGCAAGTTGGTGCACCCCATCCCTCAACAAATATTATGACTACTTCAAGACCGTTGAAACTCCTACACATGGATCTCTTTGGACCAATTGCCTACATTAGTATTGGTGGTAACAAATATGGTTTTGTTATTGTTGATGAATTTTCCCGTTTCACTTAGGTATTCTTTTTGCATGATAAAAGTGAAAATCAAGGGATAGTCAAGAAATTCATAAGAAGAGCCCAAAATGAATTTGAGTTGAAGATCAAGAAAATGGGAAGTGACAATGGGCCGGAATTCAAGAACACCAATGTTGAAGAATTTCTTGATGAAGAAGGGATCAAGCATGAGTTCTCCGCTCCCTACACTCCACAACAAAATGGCATAGTGGAGAGGAAGAACCGGACCTTAATTGAAGCCGCAAGAACAATGCTTGATGAATACAAGACTCCGGATATATTTTGGGCCGAAGCCATCAATATGGCGTGTCATGCTGTCAACCGGTTATATCTCCTACTTGAACAAGACTCCATATGAGATTATCACCCGTAACAAACCAAAGGTGCATTACTTTAGAGTCTCTGGGAGTAAATGCTACATTCTTAACAAGAGACCCAAAAGCTCAAAGTTTGCACCCAAGGTTGATGAAGGTTTTCTACTTGGTTATGGTACTATTGAACATACCTATCGTGTCTTCAACAAAACCACCGGTTGTGTTGAGGTCACGGTGGACGTGAAATTTGATGAAACTAATGGCTCTCAAGTAGAGCAAGTTGATAATGACCTTGTAGGAAATGAAGAACCACCAAGCCAATCCATTATGAGAATGGGTCTAGGTGAAGTTCTTCCACGAGAAATTCAAGATCAAGCTCAAAGTGGCAATATTGACAATGATCCACCATCATCAACAAGAGTAGGACCACCAAGCTCTTTTCAAGATCAAGAACCAAGTCAAAGTCATGATGATCAAGATCATGGTATAGATCAAGGGGGGGCTAGTGGTGATGAGCCTCAAGTTGAACATGATGATGGTGAACCTATCCAACGCCAATTCCAAGTTACTCATCCAAGAGTGCATCAAAGTGTTCAAAGGGGTCATCTCGTTGACAACATACTTGGAAGTATTCAAAGAGGGGTAACTACTCGTTCACGATTAGCAAATTTTTGTGAATTTTCTCGTTTGTTTCCTCTTTGGAGCCTCTCAAGGTTGAGGAGGCACTTGTGACCCGGATTGGGTAATTGCCATGCAAGAAGAGTTGAACAACTTCACAAGAAATGAAGTATGGTCATTAGTGGAAAGACCCAAGACTAATGTAATTGGCACCAAGAGGGTCTTTTGCAACAAGCAAGATGAGCATGGCATGGTCACAAGAAACAAGCCAAGATTGGTTGCACAAGGATTCACACAAATAGAAGGTTTGGATTTTGGTGAAAGTTATGCTCCCATAGCTAGGCTTGAATCAATTCGTATATTACTTGCCTATGCTATTCACCATGATTTNACCGTTGAAACTCCTACACATGGATCTCTTTGGACCAATTGCCTACATTAGTATTGGTGGTAACAAATATGGTTTTGTTATTGTTGATGAATTTTCCCGTTTCACTTAGGTATTCTTTTTGCATGATAAAAGTGAAAATTAAGGGATAGTCAAGAAATTCATAAGAAGAGCCCAAAATGAATTTGAGTTGAAGATCAAGAAAATGGGAAGTGACAATGGGCCGGAATTCAAGAACACCAATGTTGAATAATTTCTTGATGAAGAAGGGATCAAGCATGAGTTCTCCGCTCCCTACACTCCACAACAAAATGGCATAGTGGAGAGGAAGAACCGGACCTTAATTGAAGCCGCAAGAACAATGCTTGATGAATACAGGACTCCGGATATATTTTGGGCCAAAGCCATCAATATGGCGTGGCATGCTATCAACCGGTTATGTCTCCTACTTGAACAAGACTCCATATGAGATTATCACCCGTAACAAACCAAAGGTGCATTACTTTAGAGTCTCTGGGAGTAAATGCTACATTCTTAACAAGAGACCCAAAAGCTCAAAGTTTGCACCCAAGGTTGATGAAGGTTTTCTACTTGGTTATGGTACTATTGAACATACCTATCGTGTCTTCAACAAAACCACCGGTTGTGTTGAGGTCACGGTGGACGTGAAATTTGATGAAACTAATGGCTCTCAAGTAGATCAAGTTGATAATGACCTTGTAGGAAATGAAGAACCACCAAGCCAATCCATTATGAGAATGGGTCTAGGTGAAGTTCTTCCACGAGAAATTCAAGATCAAGCTCAAAATGGCAATATTGACAATGATCCACCATCATCAACAAGAGTAGGACCACCAAGCTCTATTCAAGATCAAGAACCAAGTCAAAGTCATGATGATCAAGATCATGGTATAGATCAAGGGGGGGCTAGTGGTGATGAGCCTCAAGTTGAACATGATGATGGTGAACCTATCCAACGCCAATTCCAAGTTACTCATCCAAGAGTGCATCAAAGTGTTCAAAGGGATCATCTCGTTGACAACATACTTGAAAGTATCCAAAGAGGGGTAACTACTCGTTCACGATTAGCAAATTTTTGTGAATTTTCTCGTTTGTTTCCTCTTTGGAGCCTCTCAAGGTTGAGGAGGCACTTGTGACCCGGATTGGGTAATTGCCATGCAAGAAGAGTTGAACAACTTCACAAGAAATGAAGTATGGTCATTAGTGGAAAGACCCAAGACTAATGTAATTGGCACCAAGTGGGTCTTTCGCAACAAGCAAGATGAGCATGGCATGGTCACAAGAAACAAGCCAAGATTGGTTGCACAAGGATTCACACAAATAGAAGGTTTGGATTTTGGTGAAAGTTATGCTCCCATAGCTAGGCTTGAATCAATTCGTATATTACTTGCCTATGCTATTCACCATGATTTCAAGTTTTATCAAATGGGTGTGAAAAGTGCATTTTTGAATGGTCCCCTCTCCGAGTTGGTGTATGTGGAGCAACCACCGGGCTTTGAAGATCCAAAATATCCTAATCATGTGTACAAATTTCATAAGGCGCTCTATTCGCTTAAGCAAGCACCAAGAGTATGGTATGAATGCCTTAAGGATTTTCTTCTCAAAAATGACTTTGTGATGGGCAAAGTGGATTCTACTCTCTTTACTCACAAAGTTAATAAGGATATCTTTGTTTGTCAAATATATGTTGATGATATAATATTTGGTTCAACTAATCAAAAGTTTTGCGAGGAATTTAGCAAGATTATGACCAAGAGATTTGAGATGTCCATGATGGGTGAATTGAAGTTCTTTCTTGGATTTCAAATCAAGCAACTAAAGGAAGGGACTTTCATATGTGAAACCAAGTACGTACATGATATGCTCAAGAAGTTTGACATGATCGATGCCAAGCCCATCAAGACTCCAATGGCATGGAATGGACATCTAGATCTCAATGAAGAAGGGAAATCCGTTGATCAAAAGGTATATCGCTCCATGATTGGATCTCTTCTTTACCTTTGTGCATCTAGGCCAATTATGCTTAGTGTGTGCATGTGTGCAAGATTTCAAGCCAATCCTAAGGAGTGTCATTTGATGGCCGTTAATAGAATCTTGAGATATTTAGTATACACTCCTAACCTTGGCTTGTGGTATCCCAAAGGCTCATCTTTCGATCTACTTGGCTATTCCAATTCGGATTATGTCGGTTGTAAAGTAGATAGAAAGAGTACAACGGGGACTTGCCAATTTCTTGGGAGGTCCTTGGTGTCATGGAGCTCAAAGAAGCAAAATTCGGTTGCCTTATCAACCGCCGAAGCCGAATATGTTGCAGCTGGCGCTTGTTGTGCTCAACTACTTTGGATGAGGCAAACTTTGAGTGAATTCGGGTGTGAGTTTAGCAAGATTCCGCTCTTGTGTGACAACGAGAGTGCCATCAAGCTAGCAAACAATCTCATTCAACACTCCCGAACAAAGCACATAGATATTAGACATCACTTCTTACGGGATCATGAGGCTAAGGGAGATATTGCTTTACGTCATGTAAGCACCGAGAGGCAACTTGCCGATATCTTCACTAAGCCTCTAGATGAGCAAATGTTTTGTGCTTTGAGGAATGAACTAAATATCTTGGATTCTCGTAACTTGGGTTGAACTCCTGCACACACAATTGATTGTTGCCTAGATAGGAAAAAGGTTTTCTTGAGTGAGTTTTTCAAAATATTTGATTCTTGATCTTTGGATCGGATTTTGACTTATATGATCATTGTTATGTATTGTTGATTGCTGGTTGATCATACTGAGTCAAAATGTCTTATATGTCCATCTCCAAAATCTATCAAAAATCTGATCCGAAACTCATCTCAAAATCCTCAAAATGGACTAATATGGTTGCTGTCGGATCTTCCGACACAAGGTCGGAACTCCCGATGAGCACCGAAACTCTCCAATGAGTTCCGATCGGACCTGCTCAGGAGATCGAATTTAATATCATCGGAACTTCCGACTATATGTTGGAACTTCCGACAAATTCCTGGTGACTATATAAAGGCCGGCCATACCCCTTCACAAACCCCAACTCAGTTCTATTCTCTTCCACTGCCGCCTCTCACTCCCATTGCTGCCCCCAAGGGCGATTTGGAGTTCTGACCATGGGATTTCGCGTCCGGTGATCTTGGAGTACTTCCCCCCATCGGAGCTTCTGATCCCCCTCAGTTTTTCCCTCGATCTGCGCGGGAAATCGCTTCAAGGTGCTATTTCAAATCCCCGCGCCCCGATCTATCAATGTGGATGGTTTTTGAGGATTTCTTTTGGGGGAATAGCTTCATCTAGTGATACTCCTGCTATGCCTGTGATCTTGAAGTTTTTGGTGGACGAAATCCGTCGATCCCCTTGCCCACCAACTGTTTCAGGGGGTGTCGGAGGTTCCGACCCCTGGTCGGGCGTTCCGACACTGCCTGTAACAGTCGGTCTGCTCTCTGTTTAATGGTTTTTTTTCTTCAATTTAATCTAAGGTTCTTCAATCCATCTAAACTATCAATGCTCTATCTTGTCAGATGGTTCGCACCAAGGCGGCAGGCTCTCCTCCATGTGATTCTTCGGGATTCGAGGAGGACGTCCCAATATCTCAAAGGAAGGGCAAGAGAAAGGCTAAGCAAAAGGTACCCACACGGGCTCAAGGCCGAGGCAAGCCCACTACTCCTGCTGCACAAGGCACTAGCCGTGCTCGTGTCAAGCGTGCATCCCATCCATCGGAGGTTGATAGTGATGAGGAGCCGGATTTGGAGTATCTTGAGAGGATGATTCTTAGGATGGAGCCACCTGTTTGGACAATGGATTCTCAATATCTTGGTGTAAAAAGGGTGGATTATACCAAGGGGACTCATGATGTGTACAAGCTTTGAAAGGAAGACCCCTTTGGCTATGCGAAGGAGTTTCAAGATGATCCTCGCTTTTGGCTTACCTTCCAAGCTGACTGGTATGAATCTGTGATCATGGCTAAATCCTCTCCTACTACTGAAATGAAATATATTAATTGGGAGTATTTGAGGAATATTGATTTGAATATCATTGAGGAAGTCTACCAAGCTTGCAAGGATCAAAATTTGCTTGATATCATGTCATTTGCCTATGATTGGAATGAGGAAGTAGTGGCTCAATTCTATGCCACTCTATATGTTGATAGGCCAGGAAAGGTTATGCATTGGACTCTCCAAGGGAGAAGATTCTCAGTTAAATACAATGATTTTGCTTTGATGCTTGGTTTTGATATTCGGGATCATGATAAGTTCAAGATGCATGAAGAGAATATACTCTCTGATGGGGACATTGCTTTCATGTATGATGATGCCTATGGTGGAGTTGTTTGTGGGAAGACATCCGGAATAACTCCATATTACAAGCTTCTCAATCAACTCTTTAGGTACACTCTTGCTCCTAAGAGCAGTGACTCGGATAATGTGTCAAACATGTCAAAGAATTTGTTGGCTGCAATGGCTCGTGGAAAAGGGGGATTTAGTGTGTTTGATTTCTTTTGGGAGGAGATACTTGTTAGTTCCTACACATCCAAGAGGGGATGTCACTATGCTCCATACATTTTCTTCATGATCTAGAGAGTGACCGGGTTGGAGATCTTGACCGACAAAGAGCATACCATGTATAAGGCAAAGAAAGGAGGCCTCCAACGCCTCCTCAAGATTGGTTCACATGCTGCTAGGCCTAGAACTCAAGGTGCTTCTTTGTCTCATGGACCGTCTCATGCTCAAGGTCCCTCTACTTCTCAAGGTCGAGCAAGCTCCCCATATCTTCCATCTCTTCCTAGGGATCATCGCTCTAAGAAAAGCGCTTGGGGCTTTCTATCTAGAGGTTTATTTGCTTGCTTCAATGTTGGCCACCACAATGCTAGAGAAATAAGATTGAAAAGAGGCAAAAGGAGCTAATGGCTAAAAGTGATATTTCTCACTCTCCCGTCCGTGATCCCTATGACTTTCCACCACTTCTGGACTTCTCTAATCCATGGGAAGATAGGGCACAACCATCCGGTGCCTATCACTTTGATGATGAAGAAATACAAGAGGAGCATGTCTTTGGTCCTGACGCTCAAGGTGGAGAGGGAGATGAAGAAGAAGGAGATGAGGATGACGATGGCGACAACGACTATGAGGATGATGAGTAGTCACTATGGAAGGGCCTTCCTTTTTGGTGCTTGATGCCAAAGGGGGAGTGAGCTCACCATGGTGGCATTTATGGATGTCATGTCGCTTTTATCCGCTTTTATCTATCTATCTATCTGTTGTACTCTTGTGTGTTGATGGACATGTAAGACTTGTGTTATGTGATGAACTTGTGTTATGTGTGGTGTGCCATGTGAGACTTTTAAATTTGTAAGACTTATTCATACTCTATGCTATGTTAGTGTGACATTAGTGGTTGTTGATGATTTATGCTTTGTGATGAGCTTGTGTTGATGGTCCTTATAAAGAAAAATCCGAACGTCAATAGGCTCAGAAGACCAATAAAGATCAAGGCATAACTTAAACATAAGTATTCAAATAATGTATACCATGCATATCTAGAATATATTTGAGTACAGGGACTACGGTGCAAAAGATGGACGAATTGGGCACAGGCCCAGGTCGGCCGACCTGGCTAGGTCGGGCGACCTGGCCTGGACCCCAATCGAGCCCATTCTCCACACAGGTCAAGAAGCACACTATGGAATGATCGTGAACACTGATTCATGGTCGGTTGAAGTTAATGGTGAAAGATGAGCCACGTGTCTATCCCATTGATTGAAGGGCCCACAACCGGAGCTAAGTATACCCAAACCGACAGAACCCACCTGGAACCGACCTCAGGACTCACATGTAAGTCTCCCAGAGAAAGATGGGCCCCAGAGGCGGTTGTGGAGAGTCGGCCGACCCCCCTAGGTCGGCCGACCTTCCCGTGCGCCCGACTCGGCCCTCCTTTGACCTGCAACTGTAAACCGCCTTGGAGATTACATCTGAGCCGAGCAATGCTGAAGACGGTGGATCCAAGGGTCGGCCAACCTGGTGACTTCGGCCAACCTAGGCCCACCTCCAAACGGCCTCCACCGCCTCTGGCCGGCTCCAACCGCCTATGTGATGCTATAAAGGCCTGCAAGGGGCGCTGTACTCAAACACACACCAAAAGAAGAGCTCTCCTTTGCTACAAGCTTAGTCTTAGTCTTAGTAGTGATAGTCATAGTCTTAGATGTTCTGAAGGCTTTCGGAGGAGTCTTGGTAAGTTCTAGAGTTCAGTTCTTGTATTCTCTTACTTACTTGTAATACTCTAAGCTTAATGGAAATACCTTATGTTGTATGCCTCAGTTATACCTTATCCACTTAGTATATACTATTTATGTCTTGCACCTTGTTCAAGTGAAGATATGCTATGACATTGGCTCAATGTGCTTTATGGTTGCTCTATTTATTAACATGATAGATAGAGTTGTATTTCATATTGCAAGCATGGTGTTTGGAATACGGAATGCGATTGAGGGTACCGCTGCCCCATGGATTAGTAGAGGTAGGCGGCAGGTGGTGACAGCCCTGTCCGTCCTTTGTAATCCTCCATGTTCGGGAGTGGGTATTAGGCCTTTATGATAAGATGTCCTACTGTCGTCCCTTGATGAGGGAACCACTGGATACCTCGATATGTCCTCTTGCATATAATCATTGAATGAGCTTGTATAGGGTATTGTAGTATATCCAAGTCCCATATGTATGATGCTAACGAATCCTTTGTAATCTTTACTAATGTACTATGACTAATTAAGACTACCTTAATGATGAGCAATGAACTTCTGTGTGTCACATTACCCATTCACTTCTATATCATTTACCCCTGTTTAGATTATGGTACATTAATGTTGTTGTAAGTAAATGCATTGGATGACACCTCTCTTTAACTAAATGCTTTCCCTGCGGATAAACAAATAACGATACTCTGGAATACTCCCAGGTGAAATGCTACAACGTACTTCTGTGCGCTTGCAGAATATCTGTAACGTCTAGATTTACGATGAAGTATCTCTAGTACCATCACTACTCTAAGTGGTGATGCTAAGAAATACCAACAAGCATTTCTGGCGCCGTTGCCGGGGAAGCAATGGTTTGAAGAGTTTTGATCATATATGTATTTAATGCAACATGATTAATTGCCAGTAATCTAGCAGGTTTACCCTTTTGCTCTGTTTCTCTGTGATGTGAAACAGGGTAGTGTATGACTGGTTTCCAATTACCATCCAACTACGTCGAGAACCCAAATACCATAGGAAGGAGGGTACGTTCTCGTGTCGTAATCCCTCAGGTGTTCTTGTCAGAGACCGAACTAGTCATCGGAGAATCCTCCAACCAAGGAGAACAACCCGTTCCCGTAGCACCCCAATCGGAAGAAGCCATGGCCGACAGGACGATCCGCGACTACTCCGCCCTTCCGCTGCCCAGATCTCTACGGGTCCAGAAGTGGCCGTGGGGGACCATGCTTTTGAGCTCAAGGCCCCGTTGATCAACATGGTGCAGGCCAGTCCCTTCTGTGGGAAGGCCAATGAAGACGCTAGTGCTCACCTGCAGCATTTCCTAGAGGTGTGCAGCACAATCACCATCCGAGGAGTCGAACAAGAGGCCATCAGGCTTCGCTTGTTCCTGTTCTCGCTGTTGGGAAGAGCCAAACAATGGTTCTACTCCAACCGGGAGGCGGTGAACACGTGGACCAAATGATCCAATGCATTCTTGGCTAAATTCTTCCCCATTGGGAAAACCAATGCCCTTCGGGGGAGAATCTCTAGCTTCCAGCAAGAGTCCGGGGAGACTGTCCCGGAGGCGTGGGATCGCTTCCAGGACTACATTCTTGCATGCCCACCACGGTATGCAAGAATGGCTCCTGCTCCAGAATTTCTATCATGGGCTGTCTCAGACCACCCGTGAACACATGGATGCTGCTGCTGGAGGGGTATTCCTCTCCTTGACTGTGGCTGCCGCTAAGCTGCTCATCGAAAAGATGGTGTCAAACCAATCTTGAAATGACGACCGTCTTCAGGGGTGCAAACGTGGTATGCACACCTTGAAGGAGGAGGACATGCTGGCCGCCAAGATGGACTTCATCATGAAGCGCCTTGATGACCGCACCAAGGATGGGGGCGCGAAACTGAAGGGCCACTGGACTCACACATGACGTGTGAAGTCTGTGGAGAAACCGACCACTCAGGGAACAACTACCCTGAGACTCAAGAGAAGGTACAGTTTGTAAACGGCAACAATGGGTACCGGTCTCAAGGGAAATGGAACCAGCAACGCCCATTTTACCAGGGAGGTAACAACAATAACTCTTTCTCTAACCAACCTTCCCTTAAAGATCTTGTCCTTGGTCAAGCCAAGATTAATGAATCTATCTCTAAGAGGCTTGCTGCTAATGATAAGGCTCTGGAGGGCATAAATTCTAAGATAGAAAGTTTGTCCTCCACCTTCCAGAGCCAGCTAAGCTTTAACAAAATGCTAGAAACCCAACTAGCTCAGCTTGCCGCCGCTGTTCCTTCTGGTGATAAGGGGAGAATTCCCGGGCAACCGGATTCCTCCTTTGAAAATGTTAAGGCTGTTTCCACGAGGAGCGGTAAGGCTACTCGGGATCCAGTCCCAACTAACCATGCAGGAAAGGCAACAGCACCGAGGAAGGAGATCCCAGAAGAAAGGGAAGAGCCTGAAGCCGAGCTGGCACCAGCTGGACAAACTGCGCCGCATGAGTTCTACGACTCCAATGTTTTGCCATTCCCACAACGTCAAAAGAAGCCATCCGCGGACGAGCAATTCGCCAGGTTCGTAGAAGTTATTCAAAAGTTAAACATACATGTGCCATTGCTGGATGCTATGCAGGTACCCACCTATGCGAAGTATTTGAAGGACATACTCAACAATAAATGTCCACTCCCAAGTACTGAGGTCATAAAGTTGACTGAGAAGTGTAGTGCTGCCATTCTGAACAAGGTCCCAGAAAAGAAGGACCCAGGATGTCCCACCATCACATGCACAATCGGGACACAGCATTTCGAGCACGCACTCTATGATCTGGGGGGCAAGTGTCAGCGTCATGCCAAAGGTAGTGTTCGACCACTTAAATTACACTACTTTGTCCCTGACTCCCATGAGACTGCAGCTGGCCGACTCCACGGTCCGCTACCCGGAGGGGATAGCCGAGGACATTCCGGTGCGCATCTGGGATTGCTTTGTCCCTGTCGACTTCGTGGTACTGGACATGGACGTGAGCAATGACTCATTGCTCATCCTTAGGTGACCCTTCTTGAGCACAGCAGATGCTCGCATTAATGTGGGTGCTGGAGAGATCCAGCTTCACATTAATGGCAAGAAGGAGAAGTTTGAGTTCAGGCCGAAGGTGGAGCAATGCTCCATGATCAAGATCAAGTATGGGAGGAACAGTCAGAATGTCAAGGAAGTGGAGGTCACACCTCCAGAAAAGGACAGCTTGATAAAGTTTATGGAGAGGTTTTGGGAGAAGGAATTCCCCATCCGGTATCATACAAAGAACAAGAAGCCTATACGAGGTGCGAAAGCACAGGCGAAGAAAACACCGGAACAAGCTGTCGACCGCCAGGAAAAGGTAAAACAGGTATGGCGGGTTAAATCATCTGTATCCTCATCTCCAGGGTCAGATACTGCTTCATCAAGTTAAATCACATATCGGAGACGTCTCCGCTCGACGACGTAAAATACGAGTCCTGCGCCGACAGGTACATCGGTGTCAACAAAACAAGCTTGGAGGAGGACCCCAATCAGGTAAGTTAAGGTAAGTATTACTATTAAAATTTTCTTTTGAATAAAGTTAGTAGATGAGAGTTATTTAGGTTAGTCCCTTAATGTTTTGTGTCTATGCTTAAATCTTTTATCTATGGATATGATGAATAGTTGCTCTTATTTCTCTCTTGTACCTATGTTTCAACCTGCTATTCTCCTAAGCTTTGAGTTTGCTGGTTGAGCATGATCTTTTCTGTTGTCTTGCTAATCTGTGGGTAGCATATGCAAACTCTAGTCTAGGTCATTGTTGGCTATGATATGATAAGACTTGAGATACCTTAAGGCTTATACCAAGCAAGACTTGATAACCGGAGTTTTCTTTTACAAATAAAATAAAAAAGAAGTTCTGTATGATGATTCACATTCCTACCAAAGCCCATATTGTCTAAAACTCCTACTTGAGCTACTTGCTTTTGCATTGAGTGTTGTCAAGGTCAATGAGATTTTTTAGAGATTTACTTCATGCTCTTA
>CM014277.1:42686788-42699915 GCA_004135705.1 Alloteropsis semialata
TGTTGTGATATATCTTGTCATATGCATCACAGTTTACATGTCACACTTGTTTTGCACCCCACGTATGCAAAGATATAGGGGGAGCTCTTGCAAAAATATGTGCAAATGGCATTTGAGGCCATCTCTATCTCATGTTGAAAGATGCACATATCTAGGGGAGCTCTTTATATATATTTGGATGCAAAAGTGATTATTCTTTCATTTGTAAGCCTTAATTGTATTGTCATCAATCACCAAAAAAGGGGAGATTGAAAGTGCATCTAGGCCCCCTAGTGGGTTTTGGTGATAATGACGTCAACAATTAAGGAACTAATAGTTTATATTGAGAATAGTGCAGGGATAAAATGAAAGAAAATTTAATTAAAAAATAAAGTGCCCCATATTGACAAATCGCGGTGTTGAAGCTATATTGAAGGATTTATATTGTTTTAAATTTTGAAATTGAGTATAGGAAACACTGTAATATCAAGGGGGGCGTGCTCTATGATCAAGGAGGTCTAAAAGTGCTCATTGAGATGGACAAAAACCTGTGAGAGTAAATATTCCAAGCCCAGCCAAAAATCCTATCTCAGTGTTATGGTTTTTGTCGGAAGTTCCGACAAGGGCCCGTTACAGCCCTGTAGACTTAGCCATTTCACCCATTCACTTGGTCGGAAGTTCCAACAATTCTCGGAACTCTTAGGAGAGTACCGACAAAGGTCGATCAGATTGGAATATTTATTATCTTCAGAAGTTCCGACATTATGTCGGAAGTTCCGACAAACCAGCAACGGTCATATTTTGGGGGTGGGGTATTTATACCCCTTCACCCCCTCCTTTATTTGCTGCCATTCTAACCCGAAGCATACACTCTCTAAAGCTCTCCAAGCCTCTCCCACTCCCTCTTGAGCCAATCTTTGAGTGATTCCACTAAGGGGTGTGAGGAGAACTAGATTTGAGGTGTGTGATTCAAGCTCTTGAGTGTAAGAACCCTAATCCCCATTCTCAAGAGCACTTGAAGCTTCCTTGGTCGTCGATTCACGTTTGTTACTCTTGGAGCTTTGATCTTAGACGGTTAGACGTCGCCGGTGAGCCAATCGACTTTGTGTGATTGTGCCGTGGACGTTTGTATTGCCCTCCTCTTCGTGGGGATCATAGTAAGTGACCTAATCCTCCTTTGTAGTTGATTAGGGTGAGGGAAAGGGTTAGGTGGACAACCCGGCTCTTTGTGAGTACCTCAACAGATACGTAGCTTCCTTTGCGGGAGTAAACTTCGAAAATCAAATCCTTGTCTCCTTGAGTTTATTGTGTTCATATTGTTCTTATTGCATATCTTGACCTAGAGTCGATTTCGTCCCGATCTATGTGCTAGTGTGTTTTTGGTTGTAGAGATCATACCTATAGGTACTAGGACGTCAAGACACATCTTTTGATTCAAGCGGAATTGGTGAAATACTTCTCGTCTTTTGAATTTGATTCTAGTTCATCTGATTTATCGGAAGTTCCTATAAAGTGTCGGAAGTTCCGGTCCATTGGAAGTTACTTTGTCGGAACTTCCTACAGATTTAATACCGCTGCGAGAATTTTTTAGGAACACCTATTCAACCCCCCCACCCTCTAGGCCGTGCGTGATCCTTTTAGGTCCACCATACAAGGTTTCACCATCTGGTTGGGTTACGAGCCAGCAGTGATAATTATCGCCGCCGGTTTCTATGCTCACCAGGCGGTGAAATTTTGCAGCACTATCTTTTTTAAAAAAAAACGACTGTGATGTTAGTTTTTTTTACAAACCAACGGTATAAACTTAGGGCCTGTTTAGATCACCACGAAACTTTTGAAACTTTGAAACTTCACTATTCATCAAAGGAAATCTTACATGCATGGAGTATTAAACGTGTGTTAATGACAAAACCCATTCCATAACCCCGGTAACTTTGCGAGACGAATCTAATGAGCCTAATTAGGCCATGATTAGACAATGTCGTGCTACAGTAAACAATCTCTAATGACAGATTAATTAGGCTTAATAGGTTCGTCTCGCGATTTCCCGTCCATCCGTGTATTTAGTTTTATAATTAGATCATGTTTAGTCCTCCTAATCTTCGATTTAGAATTGAAAATTTTCTTTCACAAACTTTTTTTTCAAACTAAACAGGCCCTTAGTACCATCGATTCTAAATAAACTGGCAGTGATAGTGCGATGGGCAAAACTGTTTTTGTAGTAGTGAATTTTATGCTCAAACCCGCCCCTGTCATGTTAATGGGCACCTACGGGTCGCCCATGGCTCGCTCGACCACTGCTCACAACAATTGTCATCTATATACATATTTATGCACATATATGCTTGCAATGTTGATGTAAATCAACATGAATACATAGCAAGAGAGTAATTTACCAACCAATACTATGTAGCACATAAGTTCATAAATTCGTGGCATAAATGCATAATCTAGCTTCTAAACTATACTTAGTTCAGTGTTCAACACTTAAATTCATGTTGGGCTACAATACGTGACCACATACTAACTCATATATTACACCGATTGACTAACAAGCCATAGCAATTTATGGGAGATTCTGGACTAATATATGCTATTTTGCTTAGATTGATTGGGTAAAAAAACCCATGATTCTACGGGTCAGAGTACTATACTCTTGGACCCATGCCCGTAAACCTGATGAGTCTAGATTTTTGTCCATTAACAAATCCATGGGTAGAAAGCTTGATCTTTTTTTTTTTTAGATCTGGTAGAAAGCTTGATTTATGTCCATGCTCTAATAGAGTAAAAACACGTGAGGTTTCCCACTGCCATCTCGTAAGGTAGACCCTGACTAGCACACAGGCCACACCTTGACAACACATCCGCAGCATTGCATGTCAAAGAAATAGATCACGAGGCTACCAAGTATTTTCCGCGTCAACTGAAGTTGTTGGCTTGACTTGTCATGCTTTCTTGATACCGAGCGCTTCAAATCTTATAACGGAGTTGCTAGCATCAAAACGGAAATTTTGTCAGAAATTCTGTTGCAATATTATAAATTACTGCTTGCAATGTTGAAAAACATTTATATAAAACATTCTCGTCCGACCTAGCATAGAAAAATTCGCACCCCAACATGGGCACCATGTTCCATGCAACATCTAAGGAGAGCACAATATGTAGAAACAAAAGTATGAAACATCAATGTTCACCTTTTGCAGCACATCAAATTTATAATCACAAATTTTTAAACTATAGTTGCAACATTCTAATAGCACATTTATTTTTTGGGAAAATATCCGTAAAACAAAAAATTGGTACATCATGATGAAATGTGCAACAAGGCAAATTAATTATTAAAACATCTAAAAACCATCTTTTGCAACATATTGAAACAATTGTTGCAATATCATGTCATATATGACTCAAAAAATAACCACCGCAACATTACTACTCAATCAACAATTAATTGTTGCAACATTATCAATTAAAACTGACACTGCAACATCACTATATCTCATACTATTGGCTATTGCAGCAACATGCGTCATTAGTTAGAACATCATTCTCGCTGCAATATCACCACACGCCTATTGCAACAGCAATGCGTGTGAAAAATTCCAGCCCCAATTTCCGTCGCGAGGTTCAAACGTCCAATACATGACACGGTTCTATAGCATTACCATTGAAAATTTATGCTTGCTCAAGAATTCAGTAGGGTTGGCAGCAGAGTTCTGGAAACCGCACAACGTCAGTTACAAGCTTACCACAAAGCAACCGATGCTTCAAGTGTTCAGGCAGCAAGTAATACAAATAGTCGGTGTAGTACAGGGAGACAATCATATATACAAACGCAAATCAAGTTCTAAAGCACCGCTACAAACCGAAGAGCACACACGTTCATTCATTCATAGTACGGCTTTTATAGCAAGGCAACAAGTTCACGCACAGCTTTTATAGCAAAACTAATCGGACATGCCCATACTGCACAACAGCACAAGCTTAATTTGAAAAGCGTGTGCTGCTTACTTGTGTTCTGCCAGAACCGGCATCAGGGTCCGTGAGCTCGCAGAACCAACACTCAGCGAGGAGGACGGTTTCACCCTGCCTGCCATCAGCGTGCTGGCCGCACCCGCATTTATATTCCGCCTCTTCAGCACCAGGTCCAATTTGCTCTTGGAGGCTAAGGTTGATGATTCCGGGAAGATGGAGGCAGCTTTGATTGCTGCTCTCTTTTCCTTCCTGCTCTTCTCAAATTTCGATGCAAACTTCACTGAAGCTGCAGTGGCAGCATCTTCTGCAGAGGTAGGCAAGAGCCGCACTCCGAGGCCTAACTTTCTCGCCGACTTCTTCTCTTCTGCAACCCTCTTTTTTTGGACCCTAAGGCGATCACGGAGTGCTCTGTTCAGTGCATAATCATCAGAGTGACGACTGTCAGAGAGTCGTTGGAGGCGAACCAAAACTGGCTCAGTTTCTTTCTTCTTCCTAAGATCCTCTTCCTGGTGTTCAAGCCGATACATAGGATCCGCTAGCTTGTCTCGATCTGAGTAAACATCCATAACAAAACATCAGGCATTTGAAAATAAGGAATCATGATGAATCAAAAATAAATCTTTACAGGGGCTGAACCTTCATCTGCAGGTAGCAGCAGTGTCTCTGCATCCTCAACATCAAAATCTTCAGTCTTCTTAAGGGCCCCGCTGATTATGACATATTCAGTATTCTTTGGGTCTGTTTGTATGACAATTTCATGCTTGCAACAGGGCGATTTCATGGTGAAGCTCCATATCTAACAAATAACCATTTGGTGAAATAATGTCAGAACAGCAGAAGAGGTAAGTGCTAAGAAGAATGTGTAATAGAAACACTTGGATTTTCCACAAGATAAACACCAAAAATATGGAAAGCTCAAGGCATGCTTGTTTGGATGCAACCCTGGCCTAGGCTAGCTGCATGGGCATTTGACCTGCCTGTGAGCTGCCTGTCAACGATTCTGTGGAAAATCCAAGTGTTTGGTTGAAGTCCTGGATACAGCCTGAATGGATAACAAGAGGCAGGCAGTGTTTAACTCATTCTGTTGCCAAAGGATTATTTGCACTTGCCATTGCTTAGAAGTGAGATTAATTCCAGATAAAATATTCAGTTGCAATAAAATTATGGCTAATATAGTAATATTTGAAACATTTCACTATGAGAAACAAACAAACAAAAAAGTTATGGAAAAATAATTCTAGATATTGTAGGATGAATAAGCATTCTAGACTACACTTGACATACAGGTTATAACTGAACTGAACATTCTGAGAACAAACTAGGTCCGTGCCTGTGCGTTACTACAGCAATACAAATCATAGATAAATGACATCATAATCTTACCAGCAAGGAATCAATTTAATGGACAATGTAAATTGCACTTGATTATGTATGGCAGTCCGAGACATATAAGCAATACATCTAATTAGTTCATGAAGCATTCAAGGTATTTCATATTCACTCCTCTTGCAAGTGCAAAATAATCTAATCTCATTGGAAGTCATCTGTTCAATTATAAAAAGGGTTAACAACAGTTTTAATGATAGATCAAAGCAAAATGGGTAAACTTGAACTAGAAGGAAAAATGTGTTTAGCATGTATCCCGCGGTAGTAATCATCCCTGCCATAGTCTCAATCTACACTGGCTGAATCATGAAATTTCTCATCCAAAGAGAAACTGTATGCAAGTAGAGAGGAGGGGAAAGAGTACTCATTTCCACCCTTTATCGTCATAGAACAAAAAACTGGACCAGGTACCGATTGGACCGAAAAAGCCAGGAACCGGCACACTTAGTGGTTCGGTTCACCTAAAATATTGGCCAAGCATTTGAGCCGGTGCAAACCGGCCGTTCTTTTAGAACCAGCCTGGTCATATTAAGGACACAAGCTACCCCTCAGTATGCTTGGTTTTGTGCTCTGAACTCAGGGGTAATAAGGGAATTGTAAGATGGAGGTTTCTGTGACCCAAATACACCGGCAGCGGCACCCAACACCAGCAGCCACCGCTGTCTCTCGTTCTCTCAGCGGCACGTCCCCTTGGGCTCCGGACTCCTTGCTCCCATGGTTGTATGAGATTTAGGTGTATTTGATTCAGATTCTAGAGGCAGCAATCAGTCACAAATCACATTTGTGTAGTTGTTCTGTACTTGTGTACATGTGTAGCCATCGGATTAATGTTTTGCTGCTCCATTCTGATTCAGTTCAACTGTTTCAATTTTTGTAGCAATGAGTTCAGAAGAGGTGCCACCACATGCACTGCCTTCGTGGCCCTGCATGGGAGTATTGTGTACAGGTTATTGAAGAAGGAAAAAGATCCGTTGTTGGCAGGTGGAGGTATACATTGCTTCAAGCTTCATTTAGCTGGAATACAAGGCTTGTAGGAAGGTTCGAGCAGAGGTTAGAGTTAGATATACAATGAATACACATGTTGATGAATTTGGTGAAAGGAAGAGATAACATGAAGAGGCATTTGGGGATGATCATCCATATGGCCCTGATGTACAGCAACAAGGATCTGAACAACAATCTGAAGACGTTGCTTGCATGCCACCTCTGGTTACTCGTACAAAAACAGCAAATACCAAAGCCAAAGTACCTGCAAGTTCAAACAAAGCTACACCTGAAATAGGGAAGTTCTTCATGACTACAACCAAACCAGGAGATCAACCTACAATTAGAAGCGTGCTCCAGAATGAAAGGCAAGGAACAGAGTTGAGCTGATACTAAACAATGGGTTCATTGCCTCTCTTCCTTTCCATGCAAAAACTTCCAAGTATTATTAACTTATGCTTGATGTGGTCGCTAATTATGGTCCTGGTTACAAAGGGCACTGTAGCTATCACCATCGTGGCTCTTTGCTGGTCCAGAATGTAGAAGAACGAAGAATTATGTTGAGCGGTACCGCAAGATATGAAAAGAGACTGGTTGTAGTATCACAGCTGATGGATGGAGTAATAAGAAAAGAAGAATACTTGTCAATTTCTTGGTGTACTGTCCCCAAGGTATGGCTTTTCTCAAGTCTGTTGATGTCAATGAAAACTCTAAAACAGGTGAATACCAGTTCTGATTGTTTGCATCAGTTGTTCAGTTTGTTGGTCCTGAGAATGTAGTCCATTTTGTAACTGATAATGCCTCTAATATGCGAGCTGCAGGGAAGAGATTAGAGAATGAGTTCCCTTCACTTTATTGGTCTCCTTGTGCTGCACATTGTCTTAATTTGATGCTCACTGATATGGGTAAACTTGAACTAGAAAAAATGTGTTTAGCATGCATCCCGCATTACCAAGTATCTCTACAATCATCGCTACACACATTATCTTATGAGGAAATTCACTAATGGAAAAGAGATACTCCATCCAGAACCAACCCGCTTTGCTACTAACTTAGTTGGATTGCAAAGCATGTACAAGCAGAAGGATGCTATCTTGCACAAAGGATGCAAAAGGGAAAAAGATTGTGTAATGGATCAATCCTTCTGGAAAGATTCTGCTATAGTTTGTCAAATATAGAACCACTAGTTTGTGTTCTTAGAATTGTTGATAGTGATGAGAGTCCTGCTACGGGATATTTGTTTGCATCACTGCATGTAGTAAAAGAAGAAATTGAGAAAAGGTTTCGGAAAAGGAAAACTATAGTTGACAAAGTGCTTGTTTTGGAAATTATAGATGCTCGATGGGATAAACATCTTGACAAAAAATCTGCATGCAGCTGGTTTCTGGGATAATCTTATGAACCAATACAACGATAGCCTTATAAAAAAATCAATCGAAATCGAGAAATAATTGCAAAATTGGACCATCTGTGTCTATGAATTGTGGGTCTAATGGCAAAACTGCAAAGAGTCAATGTTTGCAGTCCCAATATTGCAATTTTCTCCTCAGTTTTGCAATTTCAAGTGAATGACAAAATGGGACCATCTGTGTCTATGAATTGTGGGTCTAATGGCAAAACTGCAAAGAGTCAATGTTTGCAGTCCCAATATTGCAATTTTCTCCTTATATCGAAGTACCATGTCACTACTTGTGGAGTTATAGATGTCATTGAAAGATATGCTAGAAAAGATTCAAATTTGAGAGGTGCTATGATATCAGAGATGATGAAATTCAGAAACGCGGATGGAGATTTTGGCAGCGCAACAGCCATCAATGATAAAAGCTACTATGCTCCGTGGTGTGTCATTTTTAATTTGTTTTTTTTTGTCATCCTTAAATTCGATCTTGTTGTATGTTTATTTTCAACTAACCTGCAGATGAAAGGTGGTTGACATATGGTGCAGCGCTCCACATGACCACATTTGCAAAAGCTTGCTGTTTGTGTCTTAACCAGACTTGTAGTGCATCAGGTTGTGAAACTAGAGTTTATTTGAGAACATACACTCTAAAAAAGAAACAGATTTGAGCATTAAAGGTTGAATGATATGGCCTATGTCCTTATTTAAGTGAAATGGTTCTATACTGTGGGGATCTCCCCCACAGTTTCCTTTCAAAAAAAAAATGATATGGCCTATGTCCATTATAATCAAAGGCTTCAGCAAATATGCGTTTTTTGTTCCTATCTTTATTCCTTATTTCTTCACTGCATACTGCTCCTTCAAAATACTTGCCTCATTCTAGTTCTTATTAGGTCCCAAATGTATGCTCGAGACTATGGCCAATAAGTCTAGAGGATATAAGCAGGTTTAATGAAGAATCGATAGTTGAACATCCTGCAGGACTGACTGCCGAAGAGGTTGACGCTTTCAGAAAAGAACTTACAGCTGTTGTCCCACAATGCAACGATAGAGGTAGCTTCTTTCAGACCATACTTTTTTTGCCTTACTGCTATTCAGCATATAACTAACATAAAAGATTACAGAAGAGGAGCTAGAAGTGGATGATGCTGATATTGACGACTTCGACGAAAATGAAGATGTGAGTCCACATGTCCAAGCTGGAGACATCCCAAATGTCTGCATAGTGGTGACGTTGGACCATTCAACTAATGATGGAAATGACAGGTGGCCTTCAATTGAATGATTGGAACATGGATCATTTTTAGTTCAGGCAATACTGTTGCACTAACCTTGCATTGTCGGACAACAATGTCTTAATTCCCATGGTTGTTTGCCCTGTTAACTTTTGAATATTTGGAACTTTTGATTCGACCTTATATGTTATGTACTTATACCGTGTGATATGTTTGAACACAAATTATTACAGACATGTGGTAGAAATCATGTATATTTTATGTAAAGGTCATGATAAATAATTATTATACAGATATATAATAATCCAGTGGTCTGACCAGTGAACCAGTGAGTCACTGGTTTGATCTGCAGTCCAGATTTTCATTCTATGTTTATCGTACAAGATGGTGACTATCGCGAGGCAGGCGGGATCAAGGGCAGTGCCGTCTAGGCAGTCGATTTCGTCGACCTGGTGCCCAGGCAGCTTACACAGGCAGGTCTTTTCCAGGCAAAAACACAGGACTTTGACCAAATACAGTTCAGGCAGGGTACAAGTAAGTCTCCTACCCAGGCATTTTAGCACAGGGTCGCAACCAAACATGCCATAATCTCAGATTTCAGATGCCAACAAATGAGCACCGGTGCTAGCAGTTAGCACATATAAGTACAAGCATGCAGAACTATTATACACACTTTAATAAACAGTTCTACATAAATCATATCAGGAATTAAAAGCTACCGCATACCCTTTTTCCTCACAGGATTTCTTCCTTTAAAATATAGGCAAGACACATAAACAATGAAACAAAAAGGAACTTGCTATTAGATGTTAAGCAAAATAAATACTCCCTCTGTCCCAAATTGCTACTCACTATTGACTTTTGCTCACAACATTTGATTATTCGTCTTATTCAAAATCTTAGTGCAGATATATGAAAATATAAATCATGCTTAAAGTACCTTTGATGATAAAGTAAGTCACAAACAAAATAAATAATGCTTACATAATTTTTGGAATGAGACGAATGGTCAAACGTTGTGAGCAAAAGTCAACAACGAATAGTAATTTGGGATGAAGGACCAGAAAGGATGCAGGTCGGACACCCACATTTGATTATGAATCTTACGGCAGGCTGCAGTTATCCATACAGTGCTTACATCTAAAGTTGCTGTGGAAAAGCAAATCTAACAGAATCTCACAATTTGTATCATGGTTGGTCAGACTTACCAGCGTCGTAGAAGGAAAAGCACAGCACAAGAGTCTGGCTCTACTACAAGTACTAGTCTGATAGCTATGTAATTAGGCAAGGTTGTCTGTGTCCAGTTCAAGTATGATTTAGTCAATTATGGCTAGTTAGTAGTTCCGTTTACACAAGGACTCGAAGTCTGTTAGGAGATAGAGTTGGAAAGTCTGTATTAGGGGCTATATAATGCTCCCAGGTCTGAGAAATAACCAAGAACGAATTTAGCCAAACACATATCTCCGAGGGCGCAAAGCATCACGGCGCCGTCCAAGTTCAAGTGTTCGGGTCAGCGAACTCCATCCAACAACCACTACAACTTACAACATAGACACTATCCATCCACGATCCATTGTGACAATTTGGTAATGAATCAGATGAAAGTAAAGACAAATTCTGTTCATCCAAAATTCCATTAGTTTCGTCTGTTATTTGGAGACTCTATAGGATCTGTCTAAACCTTGTTTAGAAAAAAAAACAAGGGATCAAGCCAAGAATTAGTAAAATGTCTGAAAGCAGTTCCACAAACCATCAATAGGAATGTGAAATGGAGATTTGAGCCTATTTGGTATAAATAAGAGGACTGAACTATCACGGATTTTAGGTTCCCTAAGGGGCCTCATTGGATCATGAACATTTTGAAACCATGGTATTTAAAATTTACAGTTATCCGCACCAATACTACAGTTTGTCATTTGTGATGTGTCTAGAACAGCTTTTGCAAATTTGATGTTTGGTAATAAGAGTATTAATTATCGAGCACCAGTCACAGTATTTTTTAATGAAGTTCTCTTATGCTAATGAGATTTTTTTTATTAAAGACGAGCAACACTCAGGTCCGAATTTCAGGAGTTAATTCATTAATTTGAAGGGTTGAATCGCTGTCTACATTCTACAGCTTGTTCAAAGTTCAAAGAAAATATCTCAAACAACAATACAATGAAGCTTGTACCAAGGATAATATGCTAATGATTTATTCCTGCAACTCTCAGGTACTTCGTTCAAGGTAAGGGTTGAACCACTGTCTTCAACTTAATCACAGTTGAAGGAAAATATCTCATATAACAATACAGCGAAACTAGTAGCAATCATAATATGGTTCATCTAAGGGCACTTGGGACAATATCAGAAGTGATTTTTCACAAAATTAGTCATTGACCCTTTTTAGAATGAATGAACAACATTGAATTTTCATCAACACTATACTGGTTGCAATGCATAGTGAAGCGAATTAATTTGCCAGGCACGTCCTCATCAATGACCAGTAGTTAGCAGGCAAGCAGATCTTAAACCTGACTTATTAAATTATTATGATCGAAATTTACAGAAGCAAGCTGATAAATAAGCATATGGTGGTCCCCTATTGCATAACAATATGATTCAGGCAATGCCGAATCCTAAATTCCTATCTGTGTGTGCTTCAGTTCGGTTGCTGGCCTGCTACACCAATTTATTGGGGTCGATAACTACATACTTAGGCTAAGTTTATACAAAAGGAAATTTAGCAAAACAATCATAATTAGCAAATCCAATGAATTAAAAAAAAAGATGATATGAGAAGTCATCTTATGCCATATTACATAGATTTTATTGAACAGCAAGACATAGCAATATAACTACATTTTGCACGGTAATCAGGGAAGTACCTTGGTAGAGTAATAATTTCCGACTTGTTTCTTCTCAGCATTAAACCTTACTCCCTTCGCTATCATGGAATTGCATCCACCACACCAAATGTTGAAAGGCATCTCAAATCTGAAAAATCAACAAAAGCACATTAAACCAATGGATGAAAAGAAAAGGTAGAATATTTTTGTAAAGCCAATATCTAATCCTATGCAGATAAGCTAAACCAAACAGTACATCTATCAGCCATTTTTGACAATATATCAACATTCAAATAAACAATCTAAGCTGTTACAATCAGAAACTCGTGTATCAACAATTCCACATCATGTTGAGCTCATTAAGCCTGCCGCCTGCCACCTGCCTCTGGTTTCCTTCCCGCCGCCCCCCAGCTACAGCCTCCTTGCTGACGGCCATCTGCAAGAGTGCAAGGAGGTATGCCTATCCTCTTTGTGTCCCCTTCCCCTTCCTCTGGTCTGGATGTCTGGTACTGAGCTGCCTATAGTTGGTTTGCATATAAACCGAGCACCCAAACCAGAGTACCCTCACAGATTTGAGTGAATGGTAGTCAGAGGATCAGTTTCATATGCTAATTGCTCTGTTTTATATGCTAATTGCTCTCTCTCATGTGCCAAAGTGGTCATGCAATCCTGCACACTGCTCCTAAAGTCTAGGCTAGGAAGTATGTAAGGCGTCGTGTCACCTCACGCCTTAAGCACCTAGGCGGCTGAGCGGTGGTGTGTTGCCTCGCCTCGCCTTACCGCTTTAAAAACCATGGTTTAAACTATGTATCTAGAAATGAGTTACAATTTGGAAAGGAGAGAATAGGCACAAGGACATAACAGTAGGATCAATCTGCCAATTTGTTAATGAAGGATGTTTAACGCTTCAAAAGGTAATCAACAATATGTTAATTGAAAGAAAAGGATTAGGGAGAACCATCCTGAGCTGCATCTATATTAGTGCACATCCTCATGTATACAAAATAATGTCTCAGTCTCAGAAGAAACAAACCTTATAATCAGGATGCCCTGATCGAGCTTTCTAGCCCGCTCCCTGAGCGCATGTTGCCCATGGAACTTGTTCAGCCCGCCCTGATCAAGCATAAACAACAGGAACAGCAGCACGAATCAGCAATCACAGCACATGAAACCAAATTTAGAGATACACAATGATTCACCAACGAAGAGACCCATACCTTCTTCGGGCTCCATTCAGGCGGGTAGTAGAAGTTATCAGCTCTCGCCGCGGCAAGCGACGACTGCAGGGAAACCAAAAGGAATAAATCCGTCAAACAATCGAACCATCAGCGAATAATAAAA
>CM014277.1:42710505-42741707 GCA_004135705.1 Alloteropsis semialata
TCCCTGCAGGGCAGTCGGCAAGTAGTTGGCCTTGACGTAGTCGTCGCCCCCGGTGGCGTCGATGATCGTGGAATAGATCTGAATCCACTCGCGGGGGTTGGTTGTTCCGTCATACTTCTCGATGTTAGTAGGACGAAACTTTTCGGGCCACCTGACCTTACGCAGGGCTGGGGAGTACGCAAGGCATCCCCCCGTGCCTGGTCGGGAGTCACGTGGCGGCGAATCTGTATGGGACCGATAGTAGCCCTCACGTGCCCGGTAATCTCGATTGTAGTTGAGAGTTTCCCGAGCATCGCGAGCGCGACGGTTGCGTTCGAGCTGCGGCCTCATGTCGCGCCCCTCGTGTGGGCGATAGTGCGGTCATCCGTTAACAGATCGGGACCGAACCGGCTGTGGTTCATGTGGTCTGTTTGACGGAACTGGTGGTGCGGCAGCGGTGGCCTCGATGCGCTCCTTGGCCTTGTCCGCTGCTTCCCGAGCCTTCTTGGCTATGGTGGCCATCGGGTCCCTTTGGCCATTGCTTCCATGGTCTCCAAGAGGGTTCGGATCTGCAGATTGTCCTGCTCGACAACCCGGAAATCGTTGTTGAGATCTCGGGGAGCCAATGAGGACGCAACCTGTGTGTTCGGGTTTTAGCCGTTTGATGTGTTGGTGCGTCGCTGAGTCGTGGAGGAGGCATGGGTCTGCGCGAGCTAGATGACTCGGCAGCGGTCTCGGTCCCGTTTGCAGTTAGCACATGGATGCGGCGGTCTTTGAATTGTTCTGACCCATTGCTAGATCCACTGTTGTCGAGATCCAACTGCGCAGTGCGATCTGCAATGTCCTCGAGAGTTGGCTCCGTGAAGGTGGCGAAAACTTCCCGACCGACGCATGTGAGATCGGGATCATGGATCCCTGTCATCTTGAGCTCGTAATC
Source organism: Alloteropsis semialata (assembly GCA_004135705.1). Lineage (NCBI taxonomy): Eukaryota > Viridiplantae > Streptophyta > Magnoliopsida > Poales > Poaceae > Alloteropsis > Alloteropsis semialata. Next base: position 42,711,422 of record CM014277.1, read on the forward strand.
GCCTTGGTGCTCGAACACGAGATCCCCGAAGCGGATCTCCCGTGCAGGCACTAGATGGCGGTGAGCGTAGAGATCGAAAGCGGAGGCAGAACTCCCGATGGCTTCCGACTTGACGGAACTGGGCATGTAGGGCATCGATGAACTCGACGTGTCGGCGATCCAGACTCCGTTGACGATCGGCATGATCTTTCTTCACGCAAGGGCCCCTACCTGGCGCGCCTCTATCGAGGTTGTACTCGGCAGATATTTGTCCGGCAGGCACCCCGCTTCATGCGAAGATTGATCACGGTGACGAACAGAGAGACACGGGATTTTTATACTGGTTCGGGCCCTCGAGATCGAGTAATAACCCTACGTCCAGTTGCTGCTTGTATTATTTCGTTGAGTACAGATTACAATGCATAACAAGTACCCTCGGGTGGATTGTCTAAGATTGTGAATACCCTTTACATACAGGACCCCCGCTATTTATATCCAGGGCGACGTGCCTTACAAGACAAAACAGACCTAAACCTAGTAGGACTCTAGCTATCTTCGGGCTTTTCTTCCGCGATCTGGCCATCGTGTCTTGTTCGGAGTCTTGATAGTTCGGAGTTGGTAGTCGGTAATCCTCGTGATCGGGCACCCTGGTATTATGGCCTCAACATATTCACTTGAACAAGGTGCAAGACATAAGTAGTATATACTAAGTAGATAAAGTATAAATGAGGCATACAACATAAGTATGAAGATACTTCCATTAAGCTCAGAGTATTACAAGTAAGTAAGAGAATACAACAACTGAACTCTAGAACTTACCAAGACTCCTTCGGAAGCCCTTCAGAAGATCTACTACTAGAACTATCACTACTAGGACTAAGACTAAGCTTGTAGCAAAAGAAAGCTCTTCTTCTGGTGTGTGTTGAGTACGGCGCCCTTTGCAGGTATTTATAGCATCCATAGGCGGTGGAGGATCAGCCAGAGGCGGTTGAGGCCGTTTGGCTGTGGGCCCAGGTCAGCCGAAGTGGGTAGGTCGGCCGACCCTTGGATCCATCGTCTTGAGCATTGCATGGTTGAGATGCTCTCTCGAAGGCGGTTTACAGGCACTGGTCAAAGGAGGGCCGAGTCGGGTGTCGGATCTATTGACCGGCAGTCCATCCGGGGGTACCCAGATGGTTGATTTGTAGGCAAAGGGAGATCGCTGGACTAGGGAGCTCGAGGTAACACAGGGACATAGGGTTTATACAGGTTCGGGCTACCCGGAGGTATAACACCCTACGTCCTGTGCTCGGGGGTCTTGTATTGATCTGCTTGGCGTGTTCCAGGGAACAGCGGCGAGCTCTTGGTTACAATGGGGGATCTGGTGGCGAGAGGATTGAATGGGATGGGATTGAATGATCTAAGGGGGTCGACCTAGGCTGCCTTATATAGGCCGACGACCTAGGGTTTACAAGTCGGTTTCCAATTTTGTTCGGCTACAATAAGGAAACTAATCTGAGTCGGCGTGCCTTGCAAGCTAAGTCATCACCAGTCTTGACCATCAAGTCGGGGATCCTCGTGGGCTGGCCTGAGGTCGGCCCACATCCTTGTCAGACGTGGGCCCAGGCCGACTACATATCCGGTCGGTAGTGAGCCCAGGGGTACCCATATCCCACAAGTCCCCAAGCAAAGTGCAGGCGCGTGTCGGAGTGCTGATGAAGAAGCGAAGCCTCCGCAGTCGGCTGAAGCATCTTGGTCGGTAGGCCAACACAAGGGTGGTCGGTGCTCAAAAAAGAAGACAGCAGGGCATCCGGGGATGACCCTGGACAGACCCGAGGCGAAGCTTCGAGTGGTGTAGCGCCAAGTTGCGGACGAGCCGGGCGCCGAGGAGCTGCGCCACTTGGGAAAAGTGACACATCCTGATGTCGCCCTCCATATGGAGTAGTCCCCGAGCATTAGGCCGACTAGAAAAGTCGGGCTAATGGTCAAAAGAAGAATCGTCCGAGCTTCGAGGCAGACAGGCCGCCTAGAAGATAGGGCGGTCTGGCGCCCTGAAGAGAGGAGCTTGTCCAAAATCATGGCGCCCAGTCCTCCAGCGTGGGGGCCGGCCGAGTCACGGAGACACTTCTGATCGGAGTCGTAGCGCCCAGTCGCGGAGACCCATTGACTGGAGTCAAAGCGCCGAGTCCCCGAGCGTCGGGGCTGGCTGAGTCGCGGAAACCCGCCGACCAGAGTCAGAGCACCGAGTCACCGAGGGTCGGGGCTGGCCGAGTCACGGAGACTCGCCGAACAGAGTTGTAGCGCCGAGTCCCCAAGCGTCGGGGCTGGCCGAGTCGCGGAGACCCGCCGACCGTAGTCGTAGTGCCGAGTCCCCGAGCGTCGGGGCTGGCCGAGTCGCGGAGACCCGCCGTACGAAGTCGTCGAGTTGCCTCCCGCCCCGAGCCAGAGAGGTCGGCTGGACGACAGGAAGCACGCCGAGTCGTCGTCTGGGGCGCCCAGACCCCAAGCTTGGGAGTCGGGCGAACCGCCGAGTCGTCTGTGGCGCTCAGCCCCCCCGAGCCTGGGAGCCGAGCAAGCCACCGAGTCGCCTCCTGCACCCAGTCCCCGAGCTGGGAGGTCGGCCGGGTGGTAGGAGACGTGCCGAGTGGTCGGCCCGTGCCAGCCCCGAACCTGGGAGCTGGCCGAGTCGGTCGAAGTACGCTGAGTAATGCCTGAGCTGTATGAAGACAGTGCAAATATTATGTAGCATAATATTCGAATAATCTGAATGGTGAACAGTGTTTGCCGTAAGGTCGTAACAGAAACAGGTCTGTGAATGCATTGTGCATATGTGTAAAACCCCTTCCCCTGGCAAAAACACCGAGTAGGACGCCGTGCGGCCCTTGCCTTGTGTCGCTAAGCACCTTTTTTGACCCGCTGACCACTGCTCACGGAGAGGACGGCTTACCCTGCTACACTGCTCAGCGGGGAGGCTTAGGTGTAGGGGTCGCGCGGGTTGAGCACGGAGCTCAGGGTTTCACGATTAGGGACTTGAACCACACGGGTTTACCCAGGAATTACTAGAGAGACATAGGGTCGGGCAAGGACTCGGAAGTCAGAGTCAGCAGGGACTCTCCCGAGCGCTAAAGCAGTGCGCCGTGTTAAGAAATTAAACCGAAACAACAGCAACAGCATGAGCTGGACACCCGTGAGGTGCAGTCTGGACAGACCAGGCTGTATAAGCAGTCGGAGCGCGACCAAGGTGATCAGCGAATGTCACGGTGACACCGAGGAGCCGAGGCATACAAAAGTATATGGAAGCCGTAAAACATTTAATTAAAAATAATCCTTAGCTTGATTCATAATCGAGTCGAAAAATCGATATGTCGTTCTTGTATGGGCGTCGTGTCCGAGTGGACAAGGTTGTTGACAAAGCCGACTTGTCACAGCATGGCGAAGTCGGCGTTTTATGAAGCTGACCAAATATAGACCCGACGATCGCTCGCTGAGTTTGGCGCTGTCGGTAAGTGCATGTAGCTGTACTCCAGAAATTTGCACCGGAGCTCTGCCCGACTACACGCGGTGTCGCCGTGTCCCTGTAGTTTGGTCTGGAGTCTGCAGACAGAAAACAACTCGGATCCACCATCGGTCCATGCACGCATGCAAAGTGGGCACGTTGGTTAGTGGATGGAATAATCAGGAGCATATACTGGCTGATTTAATCGAAGAAGAAATTTGGAAAATAGACATAGGATAAGTTACTTCCCATGTAGGAGTATGTGATCGATGGAAATTTATGTGCCGTGACCATACAGCTTGGCTCTTTTATTAGTTTACCAAACGTGGCCGGCTGCAATTGATCGGTGTCTTCCGCTTCAATTCGTGAGCGGCAGCAGAGAAGAGGCTCTTGGATCGCTGGATAGACACGCAGTGCCGATTTGTGTCGGCGTGGATGAATCTGCTCGTCGATGGTCTTGAGCCTTGACAAATGCGGCGGTGTATGTCGCGCCGACAAAGCAGGTTGCTTGTAGATGGGATCTCGGCGTCTTCGACTCGGCGGCCATTGCAACGCCGCGAACAGCCATTGGACCACACTGAGTGGATCGACGTAGCTGATGAATCTGCCATCGAGCTAGCTGTATTGCCCCGCGATCACCCCTACCCGGCGCGCCAACTGTCGGATCTATTGACCGGCAGTCCACCCGAAGGTACCCAGATGGTTGATTTGTAGGCAAAGGGAGATCGCTGGACTAGACAGCTCGAGGTAACACAGGGACACAGGGTTTATACAGGTTCGGGCTACCCGGAGGTATAACACCCTACGTCCTGTGCTCGGGGGTCTTGTATTGATCTGCTTGGCGTGTTCCAGGGAACAGCGGCGAGCTCTTGGTTACAATGGGGGATCTGGTGGCGAGAGGATTGAATGGGATGGGATTGAATGATCTAAGGGGGTCGACCTAGGCCGCCTTATATAGGCCGACGACCTAGGGTTTACAAGTCGGTTTCCTATTTCTGTTCGGCTACAACAAGGAAATTAATCTGAGTCGGCGTGCCTTGCAAGCTAAGTCATCACCAGTCTTGACCATCAAGTCGGGGATCCTCGTGGGCTGGCCTGAGGTCGGCCCACATCTTTGTCAGACGTGGGCCCAGGCCGACTACATATCCTAGGGGGGTCGGCCGACCCTCCACAACCACCTCTCGGGCCCACCTTTCTCTGGGAGATTGTCTTGTGGGTCCTGAGGTCGGTTCCAGGTGGGTACTATCGATTGGAGTGCACGAAGCTCTGGTTTTGGGCCCTTCAATCCATGGGATTGACACATGGCTCATCTTTCACCATTGACTTCAATCGACCATGATTCAGCGTCCACGATCATCTCTGAGTGTGCTTCTTGACCTGTGTGGAGGGTGGGCTCGAATGGTGTCCACGCCAGGTCGCCTGACCTAGCCAGGTCGACCGACTTGGGCCTGTGCCCATTTTGTCCATCTTTTGCACCGAGGTCCCTGTACTCAAATATAATCTGGATGTACATGCTACAACATTATTTGAATACAAATGTCTAAGTTATGCTTGATCTTTATTAGTTTTCTGAGCCTATTGGCGGTCGGATTTTTGTTACAAGGACCATCAACATTGTGCTCCCAAGAGTTTCACCCAGATCGGCTAAATGCTTCTAGTATCCATCAGATTTTACCACCACATCATCAATATAAATTCCTACAATCTTACTGATAAGCTTATGAAAAGTATAATTCATCGCCTCTGATTAGTAGCACTGGCATTTGTCAAACCACTGATATAATCCGATGGCGCTAGGACATCTAAAAGCACTTTTAGGAACATCCTCTTCTGCCATAAAAATTTGATTATAACCAGCATTTCCATCCATAAAACTGATCATCTTGTGTCCCGACTTGCATCAAGTGACATGTCAGCAATTGACATCAGATATCCATCCATCGAAGTCGCTTTATTCAAGTTCTGAAATCCACGCACACACGTAGCTTGTCGTTCTTCTTAAAAACAGGAACAATATTAGATATCCACTCAACATAATGACAAGATCAAATTAACTTAGCTTCATATAACAAAATTATCTTAGATTTTATGTCTTCCAGCAACTCCGACTTGGATCATCTTGGCACTTGTTTAAAAGGCCGATACCCTGGTTTGATAGGTAGCCGATGTTCAACAATTGATCGACTTAAACCTGGCATTTCATAATATTCCCAAGCAAAACAATCACAATACTCCTTCAATAACTTTATTAATTCTTGTTTAAACTTAGGATCTAATTTAGCACTAATGTATGTCGGTCAAGGTCTATCACCTAAACCTATATTTATTTCTTCTAGCTCATCAGTTGACATAAAACCTTGACCAAGTTTCCCTTCATCCTTTGCAAATCTTCCATTAATACAAACTTTCAGAGCCAACTGCTTGGATCGGCTTCAAACCCTCATCAGACATCTTGAGGAAATCTCCTTCCGAAACCTTGCCCGACATGCACTCTATCCCTTCAAATTCCTAGACCGGCAAATCGGCTATAGCGACGCTAACCGACTGATCGGCCTAGATCGTCTCAATGTGATCTCCATGCCATTGAATGTGACATTGGCGCATTGTAGACCGAATACAATAATTGGTGTCAATCCAATCCCACCCGAGGAGTAAACTATAGGAACCCTCGCCATCGAAGAAGAAATAGGTGGTAGGAAAAGTCTTGTTCCCAGTCGTCAATTTGACATTCAATGCCCTCCTCCCCCCCAAGTTGGTCATGGATTTCCGCCAAAGTCCTTCAACATCATATTGGCCTTGATCAAATCTTTAGGACCCTTACCAAGCTTCCGTTACATGGTATACGACATCAAGTTCACAGCAACGCCTCCATCAACCAACATCTTTGTCATCGGCTTTCCATCAACAAACCCCTTGACATACAAAGGCCTTAGGTGCCGATATCTTTTATCAAAAGGCTTCTAAAAATCTCTTGCTGAGGTTTGGAGAACCAATTGCGTTATAGCCTGCATTATACTCTACAGGAAGAACAAATACCATGTTCACCGAAGCCGATCGCCATTCATTATCGGATTTAACTTTGGCCTTCCAAATTTTAGCTTGGTCCCCCTCCTAGACTTGATGCTTCTCCCAAAGTTGTTCCTTCTATCGAAGTGCTGAACCCTTCTCTTCTGGGTCTGGGTGAAATCCTCGGGGCACCATTGCGGATTCACCTTTGGATGTTGAATTGGCCTCGCTTCTTGTCGATCGTCCGGCTCTGGCATCACCTCCTTTTTCCTGTACACAAGCCGACCATACACAGAAAGCCAATTTTCATAATTTTTTTGGTGGTCGTCATACCCACGGCGATCCTTATAAGCCCACTGGTTTTCATACCAATTTTCATACTCATGCCGACCATGATATTCACGCCGATAATACATCCGATTATGTCGATCTTCGGAATAACAAAACACAAGACGATCTCGGATGAAACAAGGCTGCCACTTGGACTCCCGATAGCCCTCTGTTGGCATTTTATATGACCAAAGAATAATCCGCAAGCGTACGGATACCGATGTAGCTTTCACCCGAGAGTATTCCTCGGTATCGAATCCACAGGGAACGTGTGTGTACTATTGAAGAGTTAAGAACGACTAAGGACAAGAGAAGAAATACGAGTGCAGAGGATAGAGAGGGTAGCTTGGGGTTCTAGATAGCAAAAGGATAGATCAGACTTGTATTATAATGCTTGCTTCGGGACGCTAAATCGTCCTAGCCTCAAAAAGGGATGAGAAGGGGACTAGGCAAGCAAGCAATGGTCCTACTGTGCTGCTCACGTGGTGAACTACATAGGCCATCAGGGCTATCACCACCTGGGGCTACCACTACAAATCCGTGGCACTAGGCGCACTCCAAGGTATTCAAATGACTAGACATCCGTCTACTCAAATAAATACTATCCTAGTTTCATGACGACTAGGACACCTATCACAGCGAGGAGCCCAGAAGCAGAATATAATAAAGTTGAACTTTATTCAATAAAAGTAATGCCAGAATTACCTAAGCGGACCCGGATGTACTCGAGGAGAGCGCACCCACCGAGGTACAAGAAGAAGATAGGAAGCCGACATCCCCAGCTTCTCCTAGACTCTCGCCTCACCCCTTTCTATTTTCCCTAAGCACAACATTGGATATGGCCTTCAAGCTCCGCTTCTCCATGTGTTGAATGAGGGAGAGAGCTCCACTATTTATAGTGGAGGGAGTGCCTTGGGTGAGTGGAGATCCTCCCTAGGTCCTAGGGAATATTCCCCCTCCAATCTCTCCCCTCCTTCCACCTGTCCTCAGAACCGACTCTATGAGGTCGGTTGGCCCGCATAACCCGCGCACGCAGTGCTCAGAGGCGGTGGGGCCGATGAACTGGGCCAAAACCGGATCCCACGACCGTGAACCATAGCAAAACTGGCCGAGAACTGCGCCACTGTTCCTTATGCATACGTCGGTAAAGAAAACCGGAGCAGAGCCGAGACAAAACTAGCAAAACCGCGCCAACCTTGCCTCTGACCTGCGCAGAACCGGCCCTGGGCCACTCATCGTGCGCCACGCTTCCTCGGAGCCCACGTCACCCGCGCTCCGCGTGCAAGACCGGGGCAACCCACTGCCCCGCGCGCACTGCGCACTCCTGGCAGCTGGGCCCCACGTGACGCACGCCCCTCGGCCATTCTAGCGGCGCCATGTGTCCTAGCTCGGCCGACATCTCGCGCGGAGGGCTCTCATGCATGGGTCACCGGTGGCTGGGTCCCCCGATGGCTGGCCATGGGCCCCCCTAGGCATGGACCCGCGCCAGCGCGTGGCGCGGCTGCTAGGTCCGCCTAGGTGGGGCCTGGCCTGGTGGGACTCGGTCATCATCCTTTTGTACATTTTTATTTCGAGCTCCAAAACATATGAATATTATATCCGTTTCGATCGTCTCGACGAGCTCTTCACAATGGCGTAGTCCAAATTTGCATTTGAGATACTTTGTGATATCGATATATTTAGATTCATCTCTAACCCTTAGTGTTATTTTGGGCATTTCCTGCAAGACAAATCAAAACACCAACACTCGTGGAAATTATTAGTATTAAACCCTATCACTATGTTTGGTGTTTATATTTGGCATATTTTCTACAGGATCTGACGGTCAAAGGTGGCATTTAAGGGTTGTCAACACCCTCATATTCACTGCTGCACTCCAGGCAATCATACATAGACGAGAACCTCAACTTTTCATTCCAACAAAATCTAAAGAATGGACATCCTCAATGCTCTTCATCGCCATTATTCTTGGACTCGATAGGGTCCGATCTCGGACCTGCTAGCATCAGTATTTGTCAAGGTGGTACCCTGATGTCACCCTCGACCTACCATCCCAATTTGATGATTTTCCTTTGTAAACTTGATAGATCTGATTCCTTATTTCATCTTGACATTTTGGGTCCACGGCTCCCGATCTCCTGGCATGATCCGATGTAAGAACCTTTGCCTTCATCTTATTGTCCTCCTTGGGCATCCCTATATTGACCATGTTTACAGGAGGAAATAAATGGCCATCAATTTTCATTGGCATCTTGTTGATTTCAATCTTGATTACCCCTTTGTTTGTTTTTTATACCGGCTAGCCTACTATAGGGGGTTCCTGAGTAGTCGAGTTGTTCGCAAGGGCCTCGCCGGAACCAGAAGCACGATGGTGAACATGAGACGATTTAGCCAGGTTCAGGCCGCCTTGAAAGAGAGCATAATACCCTACGTCCTGTATGGTGGATCGCTTCATATTGATGGTTATGATTTTACTAGGAATTCGCATGCAAACCATCGCATTGGACGAAATGAGGGATGGTGTGTGCCAGAGGAGTCTTTAGTTGACAAGGAATTCATTTGAACCCCTCTAGTGCCCGACCGTCGTGATATTTTTCTTGTCGGTCCATGCGATGTTGTGCGGCGTAGTTGTGGGTGGTCTCGAATGTGTGAACGTGTAGAAGTCTGTGAGACCCCCACACTTGATCTTCTACCTGTATTTATTCAAAACAGGGTGGAAACAAAACAATAGCTCTACTGGCCTTACAAACCAGGGAGCCTGATCTTTATTGGAATTCAAATATTTTCGGTGTTTTTATGTTATGTAAATTTTTTGGATTTTATTATTATTATTATTATTATTATTATTATTATTATTATTATTATCATTTTTTTCATGGCAAGCAAATTTTGCAAGGTAACTTAACAAGGGATTAAATGAGAGTAAATGCACAAAGTGTTTTGGATACATCCCTGGCGAAATCCTCCAAGCTTTGATCTTGCAAGTGAATGCAAGTTTTGAGATTAAGAGCGCCAAAAGATTTATCTACTGTTCATCTTGCTTCATCGTGCATATTTCTTCCATGTGACTAAAGGTGTTGAATGTTGAAGTTGTGCTCGCCATCCTTTAGTCATCACTTCATCCCTGCAAAAAGTTAGTGGACAACAAATATCCGAAGGACTATTTGAGAAGATATCATTATTGCCATCCGATCATTTGTTCACATCCACCCTTAAAAACAAATTGGTCCTTAACATGTTAAGCGTAGATCCTGTTTGCCATTATTTTGATATTTATTTTCAAGCATTCCTTTTTTTCAAATTTTATTTTCACCACTTTCTTTTAAGCACAACTCAAACAAGGCTGAATTGCATCAACATGATCACAAGAGGGTTTTGCAACATACTCACAATGAATCTTTGAAAGGTGATGTGCCTCCTTGTATGTTGTGCAAAATTTGTTGCAACGCATCCAACGCCTTGGTTTGTCTCCAATTTGAATCAAGCTCGAAGACTTACCCGCTCAAAGTTTGAAAACTTTCCTGCAAGGTTAGTGTTGGTGATTCTTACGGTCGCAGATAAATCCGCAAGCGCATGGATACCGTTGTAGCTTTCACACGGAAGTATTTAGGGTATCAAATCCACAGGGACGGCGGTGGTTGAATAGAGTAGTTATCCACTTAGATAAACATGTTTTCCTAAAGAGATATGTTCATAAGCAACAAGTGTATGTGCAAGGAATAAAGAATATGCAAGCCTATCAAGGATAGACATGTATATCAAAAGAGCACCAGGTTTTATTGAGTTTAATTTTAGTGATCTTCTCAAGATTATTTTAAACTTATGAAAATCAGAGAGGATGAGGGATAGGATGTGCAAACCATCGCATTGGACGAAATGGGAGACGTGGTATGCCAGAGGTCCTTCAGTTGACAAGGAATTCATTTGAACCCCTCTGGTGGCCGACCGTCGTGATTTTTTCATGTCAGTCCACGCGATGTTGTGCGGCGTAGTTGTGGGTGGTCTTGAATGTGTGAATGTGAAGAAGCTTGAGAGACCCCAACACTAGATCTTGTCCCTGCGTTTATTTTAAACAAGGTGGGAACAAAACAATGACTCTACTGGCCTTACAAACCAGGGAGTCTGATCTTTATTGGAATTCAAATATTTTTAGTGTTTTCAAGTTATGCAAATTTTTATGGATTTTTAATAATTTTTTTTCATGGCAAATAAAACATAGCAGGGTGTTGGATCTATTGACTGGCAGTCCACCCGGGGGTACCCAGATGGTTGATTTGTAGGCAAAGGGAGATCGCTGGACTAGGGAGCTCGAGGTAACACAGGGACACAGGGTTTATACAGGTTCGGGCTACCCAGAGGTATAACACCCTACGTCCTGTGCTCGGGGGTCTTGTATTGATCTGCTTGGCGTGTTCCCGGGAACAGCGGCGAGCACTTGGTTACAATGGGGGATCTGGTGGCGAGAGGATTGAATGAATGAAAGGGTCATCCTAGACCGCCTTATATAGGCTGACGGCTTAGGGTTTACAAGTCGGTTATCTCTAATCATATCCGGCTATGACTAGGAAACTAATCTGAATCAGTTGCCATATAATCTCCATGATCTCCGGGTGGGATCCGAGGTTATCGCTAAATGCCTTGCGGGCTAAGTCTTCTCCAATCTTGTCCATCAAGCCAAGGATCCTCGTGGGCCGGCCTAGGATCGGCCCACCTCCTTGTCAGATGTGGGACCAGGCCGACTGGCTACCCGGTCGGTAGTGGGCCCAGGGGTACCCATATCCCACAAGTCCCCGAGCAACATGCAGGCGCGTGTCGGACTGTCGATGAAGAAACGAAGCCTTCTAGGTCGGCTGAAGCATCTTGGTCAGCAGGCCAACACAAGGGTGGGCGGTGCTCAAAAAAGAAAACCGCAGGCCATCCGGGGATGACCCTGGGCAAACCCGGGGCGAAGCCTCGAGTGGCATAGCGCCGAGTCGTGGCCGAGTCGGGCGCCGAGGAGCTGCACCACTTGGGAAAAGTGACACATACTGATGGGGCATATGGAGGGCGACGCAAGGAGCCCTCCATATGGAGTAGTCCCCGAGCATTGGGCCGACTAGTAAAGTCGAGCCAATGGTCAACAGAGAAGGATCTCCAAGCTTCGGGGCAATCAGGCCACCCAAAGGATAAGCCTGCCAGACGAGTCATGTCAAAAACAGTGCTCGCGTGAACAAACAGAGCGTTCTCGTGATCAGATGAAGCCAAAGGTGATAAGGGCGGACTGAGGACCTCGAAGAGAGGAGCTGCTGCGTGGCACAAAGCTCACGCGCTGAACAATGCAACCAGGATCACATGTTATCGTTTAGCACAGAGCTATAAATATACGCCAAGGCCCTGAGCCTTGCGGTCATTAGAAGATAGGCATAGCAACCACCTAGCTTGAAGAATGTTGGGGACTTGCTCCTGGGTTCATCCTCCAGGGAGGAATCATGGGGACTTGATAGCTTGGTGCTAGAAGAGTGCTTGCGAAGATCTTGAGGTGTTGATTGGCGTCTGAATGCTGTCCCATTCACCCCTGCATTCCCGTGTGACGAGGGCCATGTGGGCTGAAATGCTTTGTAGAGCGAGGGATAGCCGGAGGCATTCGCTAACAACCCTCAATTGGTGCTGTCCCGTCGACGGCTGCAGTGGTGCTACAAGAGAGCTTGCGAGGAGCTCATGTGGGCCAAGCTTGCTACGGATGCAGCACTAGGCGCAGGGACGAGTTCCCCAGGCCGTCACCGTGACGGTCGATGTATTTGATCTTTGTAACCGGCCTATGACCGGCTTCCTTGGTAACTTATAGCTTTCTGATGAATCTGGTCCCTATCGATGCAATATCTGTATTCCCAGGACCCGAAGGTCGACAGAGGCGTTGTAGGTTCGCACAGTAGCATAGAGACTTCTTGGTCATAGTGGAAACGCCGAGTCCCGAGCGTCGGGGATGGCTTAGGCCGAGGACCCTTTGACCGGAGTCAAGAGCGCCGAGTCCCCGAGGGTCAGGGCTGGCCGAGTCCGGAGACCCATTGACCGGAGTCAAGAACGCCGAGTCCCCGAGGGTCGGGGCTGGCCAAGTTCGGGGACCCGTTGACCGGAGTCAAGAGTGCCGACTCCCCGAGGGTCGGGGCTGGCCGAGCCCGGGGACCCGTTGACCGGAGTCAAGAGCGCCGAGTCCCCGAGGGTCGGGGCTGGCCGAGCCGGGGACCCGTTGACCGGAGTCAAGAGCGCCGAGTCCCCGAGGGTCGGGGCTGGCCGAGTCCGGGGACCCATTGACCGGAGTCAAGAGCGCCGAGTCCCCGAGGGTCGGGGCTGGCCGAGTCCGGAGACCCGTTGACCGGAGTCAAAAGCGCCGAGTCCCCGAGGGTCGGGGCTGGCCGAGTCCGGAGACCCGTTGATCGGAGTCAAGAGCGCCGAGTCCCCGAGGGTCGGGGCTGGCCGAGTCCGGGGACCCGTTGACCGGAGTCAAGAGCGCCGAGTCCCCGAGGGTCGGGGCTGGCCGAGTCCGGGGACCCGTTGACCGGAGTCAAGAGCGCCGAGTCCCCGAGGGTCGGGGCTGGCCGAGTACTGGGGCAAAGAGCCGTTGGCGCGCGGAGAGCTGTTGGCCCGCAGTTAACGGGACTTCCGCGGATTCCGTTCGTTAGTTATGGCGCCGTTTGAGTAATTTGAATCGACGAGAGGGGATAAATTGGATCTGTCAACCGGTGACTTTTACCACTGTCATTTCCGATTATAGAAACATCCCGCGCCTCCGCCGCCGCTTAGCGCCGCCGCAAGAGCGATTCGCCCTCCGCCCGCACACCGCCGCCGGAGTTCGAGCGCCGCCACCACCGCTACACGTTCGCATCGCGCCCAAGCTCCATAGCAGGGATGGCGGATTCGAGGGAAGAGATGAGGACGCCGGCGACAGGGGAGGAAGCGCCGTCGGCGACGAAGATGGCAGAAGCGGGCACTGCCACGGGCCGTGGCGATGTTGAAGCAGGGAGGAGGGTGACGCCCTCCGCAGGCCAATCTGGAACCGTGGGGGTTGCCTCCGCCGACGAGGGCAGTGATCCTGATGCGCCGGCGACCGCCGTGGGGCGGACGCCAAAGCGAAGGCCGTGGCCTTGCCCGAAGAGACCCCGGAGCTGACCTCCGTGCCCGGGGGGGTGCCGCTGCAGGAGCCGGCCTAGGGCCAGTCCTCCGTCACCGAGGCGAAACTCCAGGACATGGAACGCCGAGGCGTGCTCGGACCACGGGAGATCCTGCAATGGCGGGCCGCCGGGGACGACGCCCGTCCATGAGAGCGCTCGGAGACCGAGATGGCCATCTTCGCGCCATTCTTCGAGCATGGATTTGGATTGTCCACGGGAGACTTCTTCCAGGGGCTACTACACTTCTACGAAGTGGAGATGAGTCATTTGAACCCCACCTCCATTCTGTCCATCTCCGTATTTATTCATCTTTGCGAAGCTTTTATTGGGATCCCGCCACATTTCGGGTTGTGGCGGCGATTGTATCGAATGAAAATCATTGGGGAAGGCTCTGGGAAGGATCCAGCAAGGATCACTGGAGGGGCTGGGTTCTCCTTGAGGGTCGGCATGTCCAGGATATATTTTGTCCTAGATATGAACGATTCCAACAAAAACTGGAGGCAAGAGTGGTTCTATGTCGCGAACCATCCCCCTGCTCTGCCTGCCCGGACTGGCCACCGGCTAGCAAAGAAGGATTGCTGGGAATCCCAGCCGGAGGGCCAGGAGCTGCAAGAGGCCGAGGAGTTGCTGAAGCTGATCGCCGAGCTGAAGGAGCGGAACTTGACCGCAATGGCCATTATGATCTCCTTCGTCCGGCGACTGACACAACCGATCAAGGACCGAGTGCATCCTGGGTATGAGTTCTCAGGTGGCAAGGACCCGACTCGGGAGCAGATCCGGACTGTATCTGTCGCCGAGACATGTGAGAGGATCTCCAGCTTTATGCGCGGCAAGCAGGGAACACCTGTCCCATTTTCGTTACAAAATCCTCCTCCTGCGGTTAGTTTCCTAATTCCTTACGATTTGTGTTTCTAGTGGCTGAACTGCTGGATGTCTGGTAAGCTATATCATTACTGATGCCATGCCTTTGTCTTGCAGGACCGAGCGACGAAGTACTTCAGCCCGGCACCTCTGCCCGAGGGTGATGTCCGGGTGGAGAAGCTGATGACAGTGGAGGAGGTGTCCCGGGCACCTCAAGTCGTGGACGAGGGACAAGCCGCCTGGGAGGTGGCCGACTTCATCCCAGCCCCCCAGGAGGGAGCGGAGGAGGACCCAGTGGCGCGGGTGCTTGGGACTGGCTTGGCACGACCAACGCGTCAAGTCGTACGCAAACTGACCACGTCACAGAAGGTGGCTCGAGAGGGGTCCCCCATGCCGTCTCCAAAGCTGGGGCCGACCGCGCAGGCCGAGACCGAGGCGCGGAGGAAGAGGAAGGCGGCGGGTGATGCAGAAGGTGGCGCTGATGGGTCCCCTTCAGGCCCTGGGTCTGAGCAGCCGGTGCTAGATCCAGGGAGCCAAGGGGGCATTTTGCATAGCCTGCACTGCGGCTGGACTCGACACTGCTGCCGAGCGAGGCACCCCCGCAGTTGCTACAGGTGGTGCAGTTCAAGCGTCCACGCAAGGGCGGGTAAGTTGCGTTGAGCTCCTGTTTGTTCCTTTGGTACGCCGGGCTTAATTTGTTGAACTCTTCTATGCAGGCTCGAGAGCCACGTGGGTGCCAAGGTCCTGTCGCACCCAGGGGCCGGTGGCAAGACGCCGTCGAGTCGACCTGCCGCCGTGGAGGCGGAGTCCGGAACCAGCACTGCTCTGATCGTGCCGGAGCGGGTGCCAGTCAGCATGTCCGGGCCGCCGCGCCCACCGAGTCCTCCACATGTTTTGGGGACGGATGCCCCAGTGGACGATCGGCAGGCCGAGGTGCCCAAAGCCGCCGCCGAGGAGGAGGAGCCAGAGCACTCTGCAAGGACGGAGCAGGCGAGCCTCCCCCCGCCGGCCCTTGAAGATGATGATGACCAGTTGCTGGGGGAGCAGCTGGATGCTGGCCATGGCGCCGTTGCGCCGCCAGTTGTTGAGGCTGGTTTGGTCGGGCTCTGAGCCGGGGCGAGCTCAACTATACTGACGCCGGAGCGTGCTTTGGAGCTGGACATCGCCGACCACGAGGGCGAGTTCCAGAAGCTGCAGAACGTGGCTGGAGTGCTGAACCGGGTGGTCCAGGTATTCTCGTTTCACTGTATTGAATCCTGTGAGTTCTGTAGTGGCTGATTGATTACTTTTTTGTTACTCAGGGCTTCACAGCTCGATCTGTGAGGGATCTTCACTTCAAACAGCAAGCCTTGGAGGACCGCCGGGCCTTGGCGCGAATCCACATGGACCAGGTCCGTGAAGCTGAAGCCGCCAAGGAATACCTGATGCAGAGGGAGCGGGAGCTCGCCGACCTGCAGAAGACCAACGAGGACCTCATGATTGACATGAAGGTCATGGTCGAGGGTATGTTGTTGTCTTTGTCTTGAGTGTTTCATTAAATCGAGCCATCTGTGCCCATGAGTCTTCCGCTGCAGAGACGAGCAAGTAGGAGGAGGCTCTCCAGGTGAAGGTGGATAAGTTGGCCGGGGCCAAGAAAAAGCTTGAGGATGAGCTGGCCGGAGCCAAGCGAAAGCTGGAGGAGGAGGTGCGGACGCTGAAGGCGGCCAACCTTCGTCTGGCGGCCGAATCTGAGAACCTGAAGGAGGCCAACCAGGCGTTGAAGGATTCGCATGACCGGGCCATGCATGGTGAGTATCTTTTGCCGAGTTTTCTAGAACTTGTGTAAGTTGGAATGCTTATTTAGGTCCCTTTGCAGCGCTCCGGGCGGAGTTGATGGAATTGAAGCAGGCGGCCGAGTTCAACGCCAACTCTCTGGTGCCTGCCGAGTCGGGCCCGGCAACGTTGACATTGGCGCAGCGGCTCAGGGCCGGCCCGAACCGCGCTTCTCAGTTGATGCAGCAGACTGCTGTTGGCTTCGGGAGCCGGGTACTGGCTTTGTTCAGAATTCACTTCCCGACGCAGGAGCTGGCCCCAATCGCCGATGGTATACCTGAGGAGCTTGCCGACGAAGAGTTCGACGGGTTAGTCGATGAGTGTACCCCTTTGGCCGAAGCTGTTGCAAAAGAAATGGGCCTGTAAGAACAATTGTAGGTGTAAACTCTGTAGTATTCCAATATGTATAAAATTCCAGGTTTATTTGAGGCATTGATGTGTATTGGTGTTTTGTTGGACCTTTTTTCCCTGCCGACTAAGACCTTGCGTCACCCGACTGGCCACTGCCTTGTGCCGTTTAAGCGCCCTTTTTGGACCCGCTGACCACTGCTCATGGAGAGGATGGCTTACCCTGCTACACTGCTCAGCGGGGAGGCTTAGATGTAGGGGGCGCGCGGGTTGAGCACGGAGCTCAGGGTTTCACAGTTGGGGACTCGGACCAGCCGGGTTAGCTCAGTAGTCGCCGGGGGGAACGTAGGGTTGGGCAAGGACTCGGAAGTCGGAGTAAGCAGGTACTCCCCCAGGTATCGTGGTGAAGAAAACGCATTCTGGGTCGGGCCCAGTCCCCGAGCATCAGTGTGGGTGCCGGGTAAGAAGGTACAAGCCATAAAACGAGGCAAAGATGCTTTCATTGATCTGAGACAAGGAATACATAGCTTTGTTAAATTCTACGGGTAGAACTTAACGAGGTGCTCGATATTCCACACGTTGGGGACGGGGTCACCGTCAGCCCACTGGAGGCTGTATGTTCCTGGCGAAATTAATTCTTTTATGATGAAGGGGCCCTCCCAGGGTGCAGATAGCTTATGCTTGTCCCTGGTGGACATTACCCGGTGCAGGGCCAAGTTGCCAACGTTGAGGGGGCATTCCCGGACGTTCTTGTTGTGGTAGCGCCGTACTGCTGCTCATGTCTTGCATGCCTGATTAGTGCAGCGAGTCGATGTTCTTCTAGGCAGTCGATGTCAACCTGGCGGCCGATTTCTGCCTCACCTTCCTCGTAGTGCTGGATGCACGGAGCACCATGGGCGATGTCAGTTGGGAGGATGGCTTCGGAGCCATACACCTGGAAGAAGGGAGTATATCCCATTGCTCTACTCTTCTGGGTGCGTAGGCCCCATATGACATGGGGTACCTCTTTGGCCCACCGGCCGGGATGCTTGTTGAGTTCGTCATACATGGCTTTTTTGAGCGAGTCCTGGACCATGCCATTAGCCCGCTCAACCTGGTCATTGCACCTGGGGTGCGCCGTCGAGGAGTAGTAGACGTCGATGCAATTATCCTGGTAGAAGTCTCAGAACTCATGGCCTGTGAACTCGGAGCCGAGATCAGTCACGATGCGGTTTGGGACCCCAAATCGATGGGTAAGCTCTTGGATGAACTTGGCAGCTGTGGCTGACTTGGTGTCGGTCACAACCTTATACTCGATCCACTTGGTGAATTTATCAACGGCCACCAAGATGTGCTTAAATCCGCCCGGAGCGGTTTTGAAGGGCTCGACATTGTCGAGTCCCCATATGGCAAATGGCCAAGATGGGGGGATGGTCCTTAGCGCCTGAGCCGGCAGGTGCTTTTGCTTCTGGAAGAACTAGCATCCGGTGCAGCAGCGCACCAACTTTCTTGCGTCGGATACGGCCGTTGGCCAGTAGAACCCTGCCCTGTAAGCTTTGCCAACTAGGGTGCCGGCTACTGCGTGGTTGCTGCAAGTGCCCGAGTGGATATCTTGCAGGAGGGTGATACCATCGTCGCGGCGGACACACTTCATGAGTATTCCTGTGGAGGCGGCCTTTCTGTATAGGGCGTCACCGATAACGACGTAATTTGTCGCTCGCCGAGTTAACTTCTCAATTTCTTCCTTCGTACCCGGTGACCAGTTCTCTGTAAGGAAAGCGATAAAGGGGGCGCGCCAGTCTGCTTCCACCACGAGAACTTCATTGGTCGGCGGGCCACCCGGGGATGGCTCCGAGTCGGGCACGGGGCTACCGTCCTCAAGCATTTTGATGGATGGGGTGCGCAGGTCTTGGACGAAGACGCCGATTGGAACCTGGGCTCTGGTGGACCCTAGCTTGGATAGGACATCGGCGGCGACATTGTCTTCCCGGAGGACATGATGGAACTCGAGCCCATAGAAGTGGGCTTCAAGTTTGCGTACCTCTGCGCAGTACGCGCTCATGGTTTCCTTGGTCGTGTCCCAATTTTTATTGACTTGTTCGACGACTAACTTGGAGTCTCCATAGCACACTAGCCGCTTGATGCCCAGCGACACCGTGATCCGGAGACCGTGGATAAGGGCCTCATACTCGGCCCCGTTGTTGGTGGCCTGGTAGTGTATCTGAAGAACATATTTCAGGTGCTGCCCCTCCGGGGAGATGAACAGCACTCCTGCGCCAGCTCCCGCAAGGTTGAGGGCGCCATCGAAGTACATCTTCCAGTGTGCTGGCCGTTCCACGGAGGTCGGCGTCTGGATTTCTGTCCACTCGGCCACGAAGTCGGCCAAAATTTGGGACTTGATGGCCTCCCGTGGCTCGAAGTTTATGGTGTGCTCGCCGAGTTCAACGGACCACTTGACTATGCGGCCGTTGGCATCCCTGTTGTGGAGGATGGCTCCGAGGGGGAAATTCGAGATGACTCGAATGACGTGTGCCTGGAAATAGTGGCGTAGCTTCCTGGCAGTGATCAGGAGCGCATAGAGCAGCTTCTGAGGATGGGGGTACCAGACCTTGGACTCGCTGAGTACTTCGCTGACGAAGTATACAGGGCGCTGAACCTTGTATGGGTGGCCTTCTTCTGGTCGCTCGACGACCAGGGCCGTGCTGACCACATGGGTGGTAGCCGAGATGTATAGCAAAAGTTCTTCCCCGGGGGTCGGACCCGTGAGTACCGGGGGTGTAACTAGGAACTCCTTGAGGTCGGCCAGGGCTTTGCTTGCCTCAGGGGTCCACTCGAACTTGTTCGCCTTCTGGAGGATCTTGAAGAACGGAAGTCCCTTCTCGCTGAGCTTGCTGATGAACCGGCTCAGGGCCGCCATCATCCCAGTAAGCTTCATGATGTCTTTCTTGCACGTTGGTTCCTTGAGATTGCGTATGGCGTCCAGCTTGACTGGGTTTGCCTCGATGCCACGTTGGCTGACAAGGAAGCACAAAAGCTTTCCTGACGGCACCTCGAATACGCACTTCGTGGGGTTAAGCTTCCATCTGAAGCGGCGCAAGTTGTTGAAGGTTTCCTGGAGGTCGGCGATTAGGGAGTCGGCGTTGTATGTCTTGACAACAACGTCATCCACGTAAGCCTCCACATTGCGGCCGATTTGGCTCTGCAGGCAACCTTGGATGGCCTTCTGGTACGTGGCACCGGCATTCTTCAACCCAAACGTCATCGTCTTGTAGCAGTAGATGCCGTGTGGGGTGATGAACGCCGTCTTATCCTGGTCGGAAGTCTTCAGGGCTATCTGGTGATACCCCGAGTAGCAGTCGAGAAAGCAGAGGAGCACGCAGCCAGACGTAGAGTCGACGACTTGATCAATTCGCGGGAGAGGGAAGGGGTCTTTAGGGCAGTAGCGGTTGAGATCCGTGTAATCAATGCACATTCTCCATTCACCGGATTGCTTCTTTACAAGTACAGGATTTGCAAGCCACTCTGGGTGTTTGCATTCTCTAATGAAACCGGCAACTAGGAGCTTATTCAGTTCTACCCTAATGGCCTCCTTGCGATCTTGAGCGAATCGGCGTAGCTTCTGTTTGGCCGGCTTTGCGTTTTTGCTCAATTCCAAGGAGTGCTCAGCCTTCTCCCTCGGAACACCCGGCATGTCTGATGGCTTCCATGTGAAGATGTCCTAGTTGTCCCGAAGGAAGGAGGTGAGCGCGTCTTCCTATTTAGGAGTGAGCCCTGACCCTATGAGGGTTGTCTTGGATGGGTCGTCGAGTCCCAAGCTTATTGCTTTGGGGACGTCTGCAGGTGCCAGTGCCATGGGTTGCTGCTTCTGCTCCGGGCGTACAGGCTCTCCGGTGGTCGCCTTGGGGGCTTCTTCTGCCAGCAGGGTAGCGTTGCCGAGTTGATGGGACAACTCAGCTATCTTGATGGCTTCCCCGTCACTCTCCGGTGGTCGCCTTGGGGATGTCTTGATGTCTCCACGGATGGAGAGGACGCCATTAGGCGCTGGCATCTTCAGAACCAGGTAAGTGTGGTTCGGAATGGCCATGAACCGGGCCAGCATGGGCCTGCCAAAGATGGCATGGTAGGAGCTCCTGAAGTCGGCTACCTCGAAGTATAGGAACTCCGTGCGGTAGTTGTCGGCCGTGCCGAATGTGACCGGTAGAGCGACTCTTCCTATCAGGTAGGAAGCTTTTCCCGGCACAATGCCGAAGAACGGATCTTCAGCGCTCAGGAGCCTGCTGTAATCGAACCCCATGCTGTTGAGGGTGCTGGTGAAGATGATGTTGAGGGCGCTCCCACCGTCAGTCAGGACCTTGGAGAGAAGGACTCTGTCGACGACTGGAGCCACGACGAGTGGGTAGGACCCTGGCTCGGGGAGGTATACCCAGTGGTCATCATGGCTGAAGGAGATAGGCGTTTCTGACCACTGGAGCTATTCCACCGGCTTGGTAGAGACCATCTTAACCTCGCGCTTGTGGAGCTTTTCCTTGCGTCGATCGGGGAAGGCCCGATGATGACGTTGACCTGGCGGTCAGCGTGCTGGAAGTCACCATTGACCCGCCTGGGGGCTTCTGGTGGTGGTGGTAGTCGGCGTTCGTCGTCTTGGCGGCGTTGATCGTCCCTGCGAGCCGGAGCATCGCGGTCACGTTCGGCGCGTCTGTAGTCGTCCCGGCGATCGCGATCTTCTTTGCGGCGGTAGTCGTCCCGCCGGTCTCCATTGTAGCCGTCGCGGCGGTAGTTGTTGTAGCGTCCGCCGTTGTTGTTGAAGCGCTGTTTCTTGGTCAGCGGGAGGACACCGAGTTCTTTGAGCAGTGCATGACAATCACGGAGATTGTGCTTTGCATCTTTGTGGAAGGGGCACTGATAATTCAGTGTAGCATGAAACTCCTCGGCAAGGAACCTGGGTTCCCGCCGGCTTTCTTCTTCTGCTACGGCTACAAGGGGCTTGGGGCCTGTCTTGCGCCCACGTAGCGGCTCATGATGCTTTGAGCTTTCAACTGGTCATCATCTTCCGGGCGCTTCTGCTTGTTCTTGAACTGGGCCTGCTCAGCTTGATCGGCCCGAACCTCTAAGTTGACCACCTCCATCAGGTCAGAGACCACGACAAGGTTGGTTTTGAACAGCGTACGGAATAGCTGGTTGTCGATAAGACCGCACCGGAACGTGTCAACGACATCCCGGTCCTCGACCTCGGCGATCTTGTTCCAGTTGTCAAAGAAACGGTCGGAGTAGTCTCGAAGACTCTCGCCCTTCTTCTGCTTATGTTGTCCAGATCGAATCTGGTGCCTGGCTGAGTGTAGCTCGCCTGGTAATTTTTGGTGAAAGCATGGCAGAGATCTGCCCAACTGTTGATGGTGTTCTGGGGAACACCTTCAAGCCATAGGAGCGCTTCCTTGCCCAGCATCACGGGGAAGTAAGCGGCGGCTTGGTCGTTGGTCCCGTGGGCGGCTTTGACCACCGTGTGGTACGTCTTGAGCCAGAGCTTGGGGTCAGAGCGACCGTCAAACTTCTACACGAGGGCTGGCTTGAAGGACTCGGGCCAGCGGATGGAGCGGAGTCGGGTGGAGAAGGCGGCGAAGCCGTCGAAGTCGTCCTCATCGTCACTGTGGTGATCGTGGCGAGGAGGTCGGATCTGGTCGGCGCGGGGCCGGGCGTCACCGCGCCTATGGCAGTGATTGTCCCACCAGGGCCATATCTTGCGTCATATTGCTCACGCTCCATGAGTTCATGAATAACGCGGCGCTCGTTCTCCTCTGCCGAGTCATCACCTGCCTCACCAACCGGCTGGCGGTCGGGTCGGCCGTATTCCCGATCGTACCGTTCGCGACGCTCGAGCTCGACCGCGTCGCGTTCTCGGTGACGAGCATCGAGGTCCAAGCGGATGTCACGGGCGCACGCCCTGATACGATCACGGAGATCGTCAGGTTGGTCATGTTGTTGGCGCCGTTCGCACCGCTCCTGGTATCGTTCACGGCGCTGGTCCGCGTTGCGCGGGTTGCGCCGCTCTTCTTCTTCATCTTCGTGGTGGTTCTGGGCCACCTCTTCTTCTACGATGGGTAATGGGGGGTTCCTCTGGCAAGGACGATCCCAATCTGATCTGCTATGAGCAGAGCGGCGACTTGCAGAACGAGTCGAGTTTGATCGCCCAGACCGGGATCTGGCGCGATACGATCGCTCAATCTGCTCCTGGGCTGCTTCCAACTGAGCTCGGGCCCACTGCACCTCTGGGGTGTCGGGCATGTGACCTAGTTCAGCGAAAGCGGCGGCGACATTGGCCTGGGGCGTGCGGAACGGTACCCGGGTAAATGCACCGTCGAGGTTCTGGGGCGCGACTCCGTGGGGACCCCGCGGTGGAGGTTGCCGTCTTTGTGGAGCCCCAGGGGGATCTCTCCGGCTGGTACGGCGGCTGCGGGTGCACCGACGGCAGCGGCGGCCGCTGGATCGCCGGGAACTGCTGCGGGTGCGAGGTTTCCGGCCGCTGCTGGGGGCAGAGCGGCTTCTTCGGCGCGTCGTCGGGCTCGACCATGGTTTCGCTCTTGTCGGTGATCCCTGGCCAAGTCGGTTTCTCCGTCCTGAGTTACGGAATCCTCAGAAATGAAGACTTCACGCCCCGGAGGCGTGGCGTAGCTTGAGTCATTGCTCGAGTCGGCCGGGGCCGGCAAGAGCACGCTAGTGGCGACCTGGAACTCACCGCAATCCGGAGACTGGGCGGGCTGGGATGACATCTCAGACCGGATCTGAGACATGTCTTCTCGGACCTGGGCCGAGTAGATTGCTGAGGCGTTGCGGAACCCTAGCGGGAGCGCTTTGCGGGGTCGGCGCAGGGCCTCCTCCGACACGTGGATGCATTTGGCGATGGTGTCCTGGACACGATCCAGCCCGGCGATGAGTTCATCTAGGGGAGGAATTCTTCGGCGAGTGGCCAGGCCCGAAGCCTGGTCGTTGATGGAGATCGCATCGAGCCGCTGCTGGAGCGGAACGATGACTGACGAGGAGATCGGCGACGAAGTCAGCGCAGAGCTGGTTGGCGTAGGAGCTTCGGGCGTCACGGTGGAGCTAGAGGCGGCGAAGTGGACCTCAGCAAAGAAACTGATGCCCTCGAGATGCGTAGCGCAGTCCTTGATGGAGTCGGGGAAGACAACGGAGCAACGATCTGCCATCGAGCTAGCTTTATTACCCGGCAATCACCCCTACCTGGCGTGCCAACTGTCGGATCTATTGACCGGCAGTCCACCCGGGGTACCCAGATGGTTGATTTGTAGGCAAAGGGAGATCGCTGGACTAGGGAGCTCGAGGTAACACAGGGACACAGGGTTTATACAGGTTCGGGCTACCCGGAGGTATAACACCCTACGTCCTGTGCTCAGGGGTCTTGTATTGATCTGCTTGGCGTGTTCTAGGGAACAGCGGCGAGCTCTTGGTTACAATGGGGGATCTGGTGGCGAGAGGATTGAATGAATGAAAGGGTCATCCTAGGCCGCCTTATATAGGCTGACGGCTTAGGGTTTACAAGTCGGTTATCTCTAATCGTATCCGGCTATGACTAGGAAACTAATCTGAATCAGTTGCCATATAATCTCCATGATCTCCGGGTGGGATCCGAGGTTATCGCCGAATGCCTTGCGGGCTAAGTCTTCTCCAATCTTGTCCATCAAGCCGAGGATCCGCGTGGGCCGGCCTGGGATCGGCCCACCTCCTTGTCAGATGTGGGACCAGGCCGACGGGCTACTCGGTCGGTAGTGGGCCCAGGGGTACCCATATCCCACATAGGGGTATTAACGTAGAAAATATGCACAAGGTGTTTTTGGATACTTCCCTGGCAAAATCCCCCAATCTTTGATCTTGCAAATGAATGCAAGACTTGAGATTAAGGGTGCCAAATGATTTCTCCAGTTCTCATCTTGCTCCATCGTGCAAATTCCTCCCATGTGACTAAGGATGTCAGATGTTGGAGTTATGCTCGCCCCACTTTAGTCATCACTTTTCATCGTTGCAAAAAGTTAGTGGATAACAAATACCCGAAGGACTATAAAGAATAAATCATTGTCGTCATCGGGTTAGTTGTTCACTTCCACGCTTCAAAAAATTGGTCCTTCACATGTTAAGCATAGATCCTATTTGGCATTTTTTATATATTTATTTTTTCAAATGTTCTCTTTTTTTAAAATTTTATTTTCACCACTTTTCTTTGAGCATAACTCAAACAAGGCTGGATTTAAATCGCATCAACGTGATCAAAGAGGGTTTCGCAATATACTCACAGTGAACCATCGGAAGGTTATGTACCTCCTTGTACGTTGTGCAAGATGTGTTGGAGCATATCCGATTCCTTGTTTGTCTCCAATTTGAATCAAGCTTGAAGACTTATCTGCTCAAATTTGAAATCTTTCCTGCAGGGGTTAGTCCATACATACAACCAATATCTATACATGCATTTACTCAAAGGTTCATTAATCAAACTTGACACATGTTTAATTTGATTAAAGAAGACCATTTTAACCTAAGCACCATGCTTAATTTAAAAAGTCTATGAATGTACTCCATGGACACAGTCAAACCAGAGCATATGAGCATAGATAAAGGAAGCATGAGAACATGACCGAGCAATTTTCAAATGGAGACGAATATGAGTTGGTACAAAAATGGTGAACCTCGGGTTACCTCCTGGAAGGGCTTTGTTTAAAGTCAAAAGAAAGACATGATACTTACCTTAGCATACTTACCGTTGGCATTGGATGACGACAAGTTTAGAATTGCCATCGCGGTATTTCCTTGGCTCTTGATGGTGTCATTAATGGTGACGTGGTTGCGCATGGATAGCATGTGTGCGCTAAATGTTGGGATGCTCCCAATAAGTAGCTGGTGCATATGCCAAACATGAGCATGCAACAAACACCTTTTCTCATGCAAGCGCGCACAAGAACCAAAGATGCAAGGCAAGGTGAAACCACGAGGTATATGGGGACTACCGAGGTGCAACGCCATAATGGCATGTACACCCAGTTGTCTCAATCCCACTGAGCCTCGTCGGTTTTATTTTATTTTTTTAGCAAGAAAGGATACATGAGCTAGCATCATCTATAGACCAGGATAAAATTTGGTATTGACAGTACTTGACATGAGATACGTACAAACCTCCCCCACACTTGGATTTTCGTGTCACGGGACAACAAAATCAAGTGTGTGTGTTGGCCTCCTTCAAATTTGTTCCATCACCAAAACTTACCATTGTTGGTATTGCTGATGTAGCTCCATGTTCTTAGGCATCATACACCATTCGATCTTTTTAGTTGCAACCTGAAATAGTTAGCTTCCAAAAATACCCGAGGGGAACTTATCCTAAAAACATGTTCTTGCTTTTATTTGTATTTTTTTATAAAACTTGAGAGCCAATCACTTGAAAATCCTAAGGAGGGATAGGAGCAAGGCCGAGGGCACTTGGCAGCTTAGCGGGGGGCGAGAAATGACGGTGGAGGGCACCGACTTTCATTGAACAGAGGAGGCCTGGAGTGGCCGTCGGCCGACCTTAGCGTGGCTCCGTTTCAGCCAAGCTTTCAAGGTTTGCACTGGATTTGCTGGTGTGAACTGATGGCAATTGAATTTGCTGCAAAAGGGCTAGCGCTAGGTCGGCCGACGGATGGGGTCAGGCGACTCTGGCGCTGGGCCCATTCTGTTGAGCCTTCACAGCGACATACCAAATGCAAAGGCTGTTTTGAATATGAATGAATGCGTCGCAGGAAAGGTAACCACAGGTCGGGCGACCCATGGGGTCGGCCGACAGCCTGTTGGCACTTCTCAGGCCCAGCTGGCTCGGCTATCCTAGTGGTCTCGGCTCACTAAAATTATGTATGCATATGCAGGAATTGAGCGTGGGATCCAAAGGGATTTCAAGAGAAAAGCTCCAAGTTTAAATTTTTTAATGCACAAAATTTGATTTAGAATTTAAACATGCAGAGATTGGAATTCAAAAATGCAATGTAAAATAAATATGTGATACATACCGATTTACCTGTCGGTGAGGACTCGTCGGTTTACGTCCGTCGAGTGAGGACGTCTCCATCATAAATTTTGACTTTATGTAACAATTGGAGATAGTTTGTATTGCCATACCTATTTGTATTCTTTGGACGAGATCATGTAGGCCTTGGTGTTGAGCCTTGGCCTTGGGTCCGTTCGCGTTGGTCTTCCCATGTAATGGGTTGGCATGCACCAATTTGACAGATGCTTGCCTAAGATCGAACGCGGTGTCTCTCAGGTTCAGCTCTAGGCCAGTTTACGGACCAGAGAGAATCGAGAACTCACGAATCGTTCTTTCGGCAATAGCACTCGTCATTGATGGTGTGGGATTGACTAGTGTTGCTGCCGATCAAACTATCAAGGAAAGTACGATGCAAGATTGTATTTCCTGATAATCTTGGGTTGTCGATGAAGTTCATTGGCAGTTCAAGACCAGTCATACACCACCCTGCCGGAGCAGTGGTCATTAATCATGCTATTAATTGAGCACATGTGTTAACAACACTCTTCAACTATTGCCTTCCCCAGCAACGGCGCCAGAAAGTTTGTTGGTGATTCTTACGATCACAGATAAATCCGCAAGTGCACGGATACCATTGTAGCTTTCACCTGGAAGTATTCGTAGTATCGAATCCACAGGGAAGGCGGTGGTTGAATAGAGTAGTTATCCATTGTATTCAACCATAAAATTATTAATATACCAAAGTCTAGCAAGAGATAAACATTGATAGAGGGGTAGTGTGACACACAGAAGGTTTCATTGCTCAATATATAAGTCTAGTTAATATGAAGATCCTATGAGAGAACCAGGGATTCTATATACTTCTCACATATGAGTTACATACATTATAAGTGTACACTATACAAGCTCAGCAAGGGACACATGTTAGAGGGCAAATCGAGGAGTCATAGGATCCCCTCACCTGAGGGTACTGCCATGATGTTTATCACAAAGGCCTGCAAATGCCCAAACCCGAACGGCGAGGATTACGAGGGCCACCCGGGGCTGTCACCACCCGGGGGCTACCTCTGAATACGTGGAGTAAGGGTATCTCCAATGGTATTCCATATACCAAACACCATGTTTGCAATATGAAATACAACTCTATTATTGTCCAGATAAACAGAGCAACCTTGTGGCACATAGGGCCATTGCCATAACATGCATCAGCTAAACTAAGGTACAAGACATACAACTTATATGATGAACAAACAAGGCAATAAGCCAAATAACACAAGCAAGATAGTAATTCCATTAAAGGTCAGAGTCTTATAAGTAAACAAAAGATACAAGATAACTAAGCTCTAGGCTTACCATGACTCCTTTGGATGCCCGTACAATCTTGACTCCTAAGACTACTTCACTACTGACTAAGATTATAACTTGTGGAACTATGGAGCTCTTCCTTCTTGGTGTGTGTTAAACCGGAGCCAGGAGCATCTATTTATAGCTTGGTAGGATGGTGGAGAGGCACCTCGAGGTAGTTGAGGCCATTTGGCCCCGGGACCAGGTCGGCCGAACCGCCGAGAGGGAGGAGGGGAGGGGGGAGTCGTCCGACACTCAGATGCACTGCCTTCCATCATGCACGGTCCAGATGCGTCCCTGGAGTCGGTATGGAGCTGGTCATCGAAGGGGGACCGATTCCGTCTCCCTTGGGGGTCAGCCGACGTGCCCAGGTCGGGCGACTTGGCACCGACTGCTCTCGGGCCCATCTTTGTCTTGGTGAATTGTAGAGTGGGTCCTAATGACAGTTCCAGGTGGGTGGCCCGATTTGAGTATGTTTAGATATGTTGGTGGGCCCCTCATTCCATGTGACGTCCCCTTGGACTATTCCCATCTCTTGGATCCAACCATCATGGAATCAACGGCTATGATGGTCTTGAAGTGTGTTTCTTTGGTGCTGCCAAATATGGGCTCCATTGGGCTTGGGCCCAGGTCGGCCGACCTAGGTGGGTCGGGCGACCTGGCCTTGGGCCCAAATATCCTCCTCTTTTATCAATTAGTCCCTGCATTCATATATTCACCAAAACTTGTGGAATTGATAAGACATAAACCCTATCACTATGTTTGGTGATTATATTTGACATATTCTTTGCCGGAGTTGACGGCCAAAATTGGCATTTGCGGACCGTCAACAGTTAGTCCATATATACATCCAATATCTATAAAAGCATTACTCCAAGGTTCATTAATCAAACTTGACACCATGTCTTATTTGATTAAAGAAGACTATTTAACCTAAGCACCACGCTTACTTTAAAAAGCCTAGGAATGCATGCCAGGGATACATTCAAACTAGAGCATATGAGAATAGATAAAGGAAGCATGAGAACATGATCAACCTATTTTCGAATGGAGATGAACATGAGTCGGTACACAAATGGTGAACTTCAGGTTACCTCCCGGAAGGACTTTGTTTTATGTCAAAAGCAAGACATAATACTTACCTTAATATACTTACCGCTGGCAGTTAGATGATGATGAGTTTAGAATTGCCAATGCAGTAGTTCCTTGGCTCTTGGTGACATCATTGACGGTGACATTGTCGCATGTGGATTGCAAGTGTGCACTAAATGTTGGGATGCTCCTAACAAGTAGTTGGCAAAGAGGCAAAACACGAGCATGCAACAAATGCCTTTTTTCATGAAAGCGTGCACAAGAACCAAGAATGCACGGCAAGGTGAAACCAGGGGGCATATGGGGACTACTGAGGTGCAACAATGCTATGGCTTGCACACCCAGATGTCTTAATCCTACTGAGCCTCGCCAGCTAAATGTTTTGTGTTTTTTAAATGCAATCATGGTTGGGAAATTAATATGCAACTAATTTGAAATGCACGAATGAAACAAATATGTTGTGAGGTTGGAAATCCAAATGAGGGCAAAACAAAACATGATATGCAATTTGTAAGAAACTCGAGGCCTAGCATCTCAAAGCGCAAACTGATCAACCTTTTGATCTAAATGATGTGGTGGGAGTCAGTTCCATTTAACCCTATTGATCAGTCTACCAACCACGTTTGGCAATTAACCGACCCTGTAAGGGCTGCAACGAGTTGGACTAAGAACCTAAATAAATAGGTGATGAGAGAGTTCACCACCCACCAAGACTATGCACAGTGTCCGAATACAGTTCAAAGCCGAGGAGCCACCCATTCAAAAAGAAGGCACAAGAGTTTGCTCGCAAATGATGTGCAACATGAAAACTACAAAGCAAAAATGATGTGCAACATGAATGCTTCAAAATGCAAGTGATAATGCCTAGTTACCTCTAGGCAGGCTTTTGGGATT
>CM014277.1:42742707-42773275 GCA_004135705.1 Alloteropsis semialata
CAAATGTGCCTTTGGTGTATCGGCCGGCCAATTTCTCGGTTTTCTTGTACATGAGAGAGGAATTGAGGTAAATGATCGGAACCGCAAGGCAATTGATGATATTGAAACTCCAGTAAACAAGAAGGAATTGCAGAGTTTGATTGGAAAGATCAATTTCTTGAGGAGGTTTATATCAAATCTGTCGGTCCGATTGGAGGCGTTTACTCCTCTGTTGAAGCTGAAAGATGAAGAAGAATTGGTGTGGGAGCCTAAACATCAAAAGGCATTGGATGAAATCAAGCAATATTTAGCATATCCGCCAGTTCTTATTCCACCACAAAAGGGTAAGCCGTACAAGCTTTATTTATCGGCTTTTAATCATGCAATCGGCTCTGTCTTGATTCAAGAGGTTGATGGGAAAGAACGAGTTATATTCTATTTAAGCCGAAGATTACTAGATCCTGAGACTCGGTACTCATATGTGGAGAAGCTTTGCCTTTGTTTGTATTTTTCTTGTACAAAATTAAGGCATTATTTGCTATCGGCCGAGTGTACTGTGATCTGTAGAGAGGATGTGATCAAGTATATGTTATCGATGCCAATCATGAAAGGGAGAATTGGCAAGTGAGTTTTTGCTCTGACGGAGTTTGATCTTAGATACGAATCGGCCAAAGCGGTAAAAGGGCAGATAATGGCTGATTTAGTTGCTGATCATTGTGGGCTTAACATTAATGCTGTTGAGCAATGCACTATGGAGCTTGATGTATCTAATCCGATGAAAAAGGCTGATGTGGTTGACGCGGTTCCTTGGACTATATTCTTTGATGGTTCTTCTTGCAGTGATGGTTGCGGAATCGGCCTGATTATTATTTCGCCTCGGGGGGCAAGGTTTGAATTTGCTTTTCCAATTGAGAAATGCACAAATAATCAGGCGGAATATGAAGCATTGATGAAAGGTCTCCAGATTCTTAAAGAAATCGGCGCTCAGTTTGTTGAGGTATTTGGAGATTCTTTGCTGATTATCAATCAGTTACTCGGTAAATATGATTGCAAGATGGATGCTTTGTTATCTTACTTTGAAAAGTGCCGAGATTTGATTAGTCAATTCGCCTTGGTAACTCTTAAGCATGTTCCAAGACATCATAACGAAGAAGCAAATCGGCTGGCGCAAAAAGCGTCTGGCTATCGGCCTATGTCTGATGTGATGGTGCAGGAGATACCAGAAGGAGATTGGAGGAAAGAAATCATTGAATATTTGAAGGATCCTTCTGTCAAAACTTCTAGAAAGATACGTTACAAATCGATCAGGCATGTCTTGGTTGAAGAAGTGCTTTATTTTCGCTCGATTGATGGAGTCCTGTTGAGATGTATCGGACCTGAAGAAGCCAAGGTTTTAATGGGAGAAATTCATGAAGGTGTTTGCGGGGCTCATCAATCGGCGTTCAAGATGAAATGGATGATTAGAAAAAATGGGTATTATTGGCCGACGATTCTAGAAGACTGCTTTGAATATTATAAAGGATGCCAAGAGTGTCAAAGATATGGAAATATTCAAAGAGCTCCAGCATCGGCCATGAACCCTGTTATCAAACCATGGCCGTTTAGAGGATGGGGAATTGACCTGATCGGCCAAATTTTTCCACATTCAAGCAAGGGGCACAAATTCATATTAGTAGCAACAGATTATTTCACCAAATGGGTTGAAGCTATTCCTTTGAAGGAGGTGAAGTCACAGAATGTTATTGAATTTGTNGAGCACATTATTTACCGATTTGGAATTCCACAGACGATCACAACAGATCAAGGTACGATGTTTACATCGGATGAGTTCAAAAATTTTGCTGCTGATATGGGTATCAAGCTTCTTAATTCATCGCCGTATTATGCACAAGCCAATGGTCAAGCTGAAGCCTCAATAAAAGTTTGATCAAGTTGATTGATAGAAAGATTGAGGAGTATCCAAGAAAATGGCATATTGTGCTTCCTGAAGCTTTGTGGGCCTATCGGATGGCTTGCCATGGATCGATCAAGGTTTCTCCGTATGAATTGGTTTATGGACATGAAGCCGTTCTTCCATGGGAGATTCGTACTGGATCAGAGGCGTATTGAACTTCAGGATAAACTTAAGGCCGGCGAATACATGGATCTCATGAATAGTGAGTCCGATGACTTGGCTGTTCGTCGGCTGCGCGCTCTTGAAAGCATTGAGGCTAACAAACTCAGAGTCGCGAGGCATTATGATAAGAAAGTTAAAGGGAAAGAGTTCAAAGAGGGCGATCTTGTCTGGAAAGTTATTCTACCAATCGGTTCTAAGGATCCCAAGTATGGCAAGTGGTCACCGAATTGGGAGGGACCCTATCGAGTCGTCCGATGTATTCCTGGAAATGCTTATATCCTACAGACACTTGAAGGGGAGATGTTTCCTAAAGCGTTAAACGGGAAATATTTGAAGAAATACTACCCTAGCATTTGGGTAAACTCATAAGAGCCGATGCTATGCGTCAGGCTTGAAAGCCGATGGAAAATCGCCTCAAGAACAAAAATAAGAGCCGATGCGATATGCATCGCCTTAAGGGTTATGTACAAACAAGAGAAAAATGTATTACATCATCAAGCCGCTCGATGGCGGGGCAGGTTACTGAAAAGGAGATTGCATATGTATTCATATATTTCTCATACAGAAGGATTTCAGAAGATGAAAGGATCTAATAGGCGCCGATGTACTTTGTTCATCATTGCCAGAACAAAACTAGGAAAAAGAGGGGCAAAAGGAAGCGCAAGTTTGAGGAGATATCTTCTTCATTGAGTCGAAGAAATCCGCTCTGGATGCAGTCCCTTGAAGAGCGCGCCGGTGGACCGGTGGCTTTGCCCCAGCTTGTAAAGGTCACTCTATTACCCCCTCTGAAAAACCTTCCCTTGGTGAACCATGGAGGAACCTCACGAGGATTCTTCTAGCAGAAGTTCCACCTGGATTCACTGCAGGATCAGAAAAGGGGGGGAGTGCCCTATACTTCTTCACGAGAATTCTTCTAGTAGAAGAGGAGAAAGGAGTCGAATCCTGTATCAAACAGAAGGAGTTTGTGTTCTAACATGGGTATTAGCTGCGCCATGGCTAAAGGATGGTGGAAGGAGAAGGCCTGAGGCAGGTATTTATAGCCGGTGGTCGATGGGAGCATTAAAAGAAAAATGGAATCCAAGGGGTGCTCGTGGAAACCGTCCAAATGAGGAGCAGTATTCTCGTGAAGATAGGCATTGACTCAGAGCTGATGTAATTGAAGGAGGAGCGTCTTTTGAGGAGCTACATTGAAGAGTCGTTTCGTCTGAGTCAATAGACGCATGGATACCCGTGAGGTAAATGCAGGATTCGTATACTATTCATTGTCAGAGATATTATCGCTCGGGGAGAGAAGAAGAAGATAAGCTTTGCAAGGATGGAAGGTTTCGGCACGAAAATCGGTGAAGGAGTTATGATGACAAATACGAATTTTGGAACAAAATGATATTTTATTCCAAAATTGGGGGGCATGTGTTGACACCGGATTTTCGCACCTAACATGTTGAGTCAGATGGTGACGTGGTAAGGTTGAGGCTGTGCGGTGGACCCATTGATTGGTCAAAGCCGAAGCTGACAGAGGAGGAAGCCGATGTGCAGAAGGAGTCCGATGAAGCAGGAGTTCGACTCGATAACGGGTGCAAGAGGGAAAACGCGTCGGCTAAGAAAGGGAAGCGTATCAGATGCGGGGACTATTTCTTTTTCAGAAGGCGTATGAGAGTCCCATTGTATCTTAAGTTTAGTTTGCTTTATTTAGTTAGTCTGGTCCGATCAGGACTCTCCATGACCAGGGTATAAATATGAACCCTCGTCCATTGTAAAAACTATTCTCACAATCAATACAACCCGGCTTCACGCCAAAACCCTTAGTAGTAGTTACCGACGAAGCTCATTGGTGGACGGGCTGCATCAGTTCTGATCTCCGGCTTACCAGTAAGTTAGTCAAATTTATCGAACTAGTATAGGCTTTGAATTGAGGCGCATCGCCCTTTCTCGTTTATACTGTTCAACCGATTTATCTCTGGATAATCAAGATTGATATAGATTTCCTACGTCGGAGCTAGATCAATATTGATTATTCAACAGATTATCGTTTATCGGACTACACTTTAAGCCTAGATTCCCTACGTCGGAGCTAGGTATCAAGATTAGTCTAGATTCCCTACGTCGGAGCTAGAATAATCTTGGTTACTAAAGGTAGTCTTTGCGGTTTGTCGGAGTTGCTAGATTGGTTTAGATCTACGCCATGTGAATCAATTCTACTCCTTCGACGGCTTTGAGCATTGGTCTTGGTCCGATTTAAGCAATATTTATCTTACAGCATCGTTCTATGTCCGATCTTGCTTTGTGGTCTAATCTGGTTGTTCTTTGAGTATTGTACTGGTGTAGATTCCCTACGTCGGAGCTGGATCTTTACAATGCGCTTAGATTAATCTTTGACTATCATGCTTGGTCTAGATTCCCTACGTCGGAGCTAGATTCATCTTGTTTAGTCAAAGGAAGCTTTGATTATGCCTTATTGCTATTTGAATGTTAAGTATGGTGTAGATTCCCTACGTCGGAGCTGGATCTTGCTTAATTATTTGATAGCATATCTTAGAATCAGAACGAATCTGTTAATGTTTTACTTGCTTATTTTGCTTAATCTGATCAACACCTGTGCGAGCATCTTGTTTAATTGACAGGTTGATAAGTTGAGTTTGATTATCTAGCTATTCGATCTGATCATAGTTGGAGAAATCTAGATTCCCTACGTCGGAGCTAGATTTCTCTGCAAAGGCTATAGTCCGATCGGTGGTTAGATGGTCCGATAAGACGAGTCAAACTGGCAATTAGGCAAGGTGGACAATGTATCGGCTTACACTTTGCTTATTTAATATCTTGTTAAAGACACAGCTGATCCATTATTTTACATATTGGCCTTGTTTTATGCTTTATTTTATCATTCAAAGGCTAGTCTGTTATATCAATCAAGGTCCGATCCTGATTGGTCCGATTCTGAAAGTCCGATCTGGTGTCTGATTGAGGTCCGATCATTTGGTCCGATTAACGTCATCAGTGAGGTCCGATTTTGAGGTCCGATCGGCATCGGCCGATACGTGTCTGATTGGGTCTTGGCTAAAATTTGACGTTACTCCATCGTCTGAAATAGAGCCGGCACAATCAAAGAGCAATTTAACTGTTTTATTCCCTTGTCAATTTCAGGTCAAATTGACTGGCACGCTGCGAACCTGAACTGGAGTGTAGACTGGCACTGGAGCGAAGCAGACTCTCCCCGGTCATCGTGTGCTGCACGCGGGAGATACGACCGCCGATTTTCCGCGTCAACACCATGTTTGTAATACGGAATACATCTTTACCAGTTGTACGAAAAGGTAAAGAACAATCATACGATTCATTGGGCCATTGCCATAACATGCATCCACTACACTAAGGTGCAAGACATACAACTTATATGTTGAACAAACAAGACAATAAGCCAAGTAACATAAGAAAGATAGTAATTCCATTAAAGATCAAAGTCTTATAAGTAAACAAAAGATACAAGATAACTAAGCTCTAGGCTTACCAAGACTCCTTCGGAAGCCCGTAGAGGCTCGACTCCTAAGACTCTTCATTACTAACTAAGACTAGAACTTGTAGCAAATGGAGCTCTTCCTTCTGGTGTGTGTTGAATTGGAGCCGGGAGCATCTATTTATAGCTTGGTAGGACGGTGGAGAGGCACCTCGAGGTGGTTGAGGCCGTTTGGCCCCGGGACCAGTTTGGCCGATCCGGGGGGGTTGACCGACCCTTAGATGCACCGCCTTGCATCGTGCATGGCCCAGATGCGTCCTTGGAGTCGGTATGGAGCTGGTCATCGAAGGGGGACTGATTCCGTCGCCCTTGGAGATTGGCCGACGTGCCAGGTCGGCCGACCTGGAGTTGGGTTGCCTCGGGTCCATCTTCCTCTGAGTCTCTTCCCCTTGGGTCCTAAGGTCGGTTTTGTGTGAGTTGGCTTGAATTGAGTACATTTAGTTCACGTTGTGGGCCCCTCAATCCAAGTGATAGACACATGGCCTCATCTTGTCCTTTGATCAAAACCGACACCCAAGCAGTGGTCAAGATGTTCCATGATTGTGCTTCTTTGCTGCGACCAAACGTGGGCTCCATTGGGCTTGGTCCCAGGTCAGCTGACCTAGGGGGTCGGGCGACCTGGCCCTGAGCCCAAATCCCTTCCTCTTTTGCCAATTAGTCTCTGCATTCACATATTCACCAAAACTTGTGGAATTGATTAGATATAAACCCCACCACTATGTTTGGTGATTATATTTGACATATTCTCTGCAGGAGTTGACAGTCAAAATTAGTATTTAAGGACCGTCAACACTAACCTTGGCCAAAGATTAAGGGCCTGATTGGTTGGCTACCAAAAGTTGCCAAGCCAAAATATGGGCAAGCCAAAGTGTTGGCATGCCAATTTTTTTGCCAAAACTTGGGCCAGAACTTTAGAGTAGCATTTGATTGAGTGTCAAAAATATAACGGCCAAAATTTTATCACCGAATGACTTGATGCCAAATACAAACACTAATGTCTATGATTTATACTAGCACACATGTGGAAAATTGATTGGGTGTCAAAATATGAACGAGATTAACATTAACACTTTGTTAAGAAACTTTAGCAAAAAAAAATTTGTCTTTCAACCAAATGAATGCCAAAGTTTCAAGGCCTTGCCCGCATATTGGCTTGGCACTTTTGGAAGCAAACCAATCAGCCCCTTAATGCACCATTTTGTGTGTCTGAAATGCATGTTAAGTTTTTCACGGCAGATGTTTCCACTCCACTTCGTTAGACCAAAAATCATGTCTGTTTGAGTTTCAGACCATTTCATCACCTGTTTTTACCACATCCTGAAACGGGCCTCCTTAGTGCAATTAATGCACCATTTTGTGCGTCCAAAATGCATGTCGAGTTTTTTTGCACTGGATGTTTCTACTCCACTCCCTTAGACTAAAAACCATGTCTGTTTGAGTTTGGGACCATTTCATCACCAGTTTTCACAACATTCCAAAACGGACCCGCATAGTGCTATTGATACTTTACGAATAAAGCAACAAGCCCACAAGCACAATAAAGAACTCAACTTTCTATAACTTAGACTAAAATACTAAGCTAAACATCCCACATACTTACTAAGGAGCTCACATCCGCCGAGGTACAAGTGGCAGGTCGCCGACACGCTGGGACTCCACCAGACTCTCCCTCACTCTCTCCCTATTTCTACTCTCATTTGACGAGGGCTTCACCTTGACTTGTTGCTCCAGCTTGATGATCATCTTCAATGACCGGGGCGTAGCTATTTGTCGGGGTTCTTTACCGCCGGCAAATAATAAAATCGTGGAGCGCGCGTCGGGCCTCGGGTGGTAGTGCAAAAGGACACGGGGGTTTATACTGGTTCGGGCCACCCACGGGGTGTAATACCCTACGTCCAGTTCGTGCTGCTCGTGTTATTTGCACTGGTTTGTAGTAGGGGGTACAAGTGGGCGAGAGAGGGAGAGTTTCCCAAGTCTCTGGTGCGTGAATCGAGCTCAGTCCAGCGACCGGCTGAAGGAAGAAGAAGGTCGAGGGAGAGTACTCCTCGGGAAAGAAAAGAGGCTCCCTGCCTCTCGTAGGAGGCCCAGGAGAGAGGAGGAAAAGAGTCCATCTCCCTCGCGCAGGAGGCCTGGCCTTCCCTTTTATAGCTCAAGGGAAGGCCAGGAGAAGAAGTACAGTCAAAGGGTAAAACGGGAAAAAAGGAGGCGTGCTTGCCCATGCTGAGGGGCCCGTCGTCCTTCCGAGCGCTGTAGCCATGTCCTGCTGGTGTCAGTTGCGTCAGGGAGTGGTTGGCACAGTGTAGTAGCTTGACTCCGGGTGCTTCGGTCTTCCCGGTGGTTGCTTGGTTGCGAAGGAGCGAACTAGTCGGAGACGGAAACCTGTCGGGCGAATCGGAGGCTCGTCGGGCGAGACGCAGCTTGTCGGACGAGGGAGCAGCTCGTCGGTCACGGAGACTACTCGGGCGAGCGGAGGCTTGTCGGGCGAAGGTGC
Organism: Alloteropsis semialata; assembly: GCA_004135705.1. Taxonomy (NCBI): domain Eukaryota; kingdom Viridiplantae; phylum Streptophyta; class Magnoliopsida; order Poales; family Poaceae; genus Alloteropsis; species Alloteropsis semialata. Next base: position 42,750,805 of record CM014277.1, read on the forward strand.
AACTCGTCGGTCACGGAGACCTGTCGGGCGAGGCGGGCGCCGTTGCTGCTGCCGAGTAGTCGGGCGAGATGCGCAACACGTCGGGCGAGACGGAGAGTAGTCGGGCGAACTGTGCAGCTCGTCGGGCGAGCATGCGGCTTGAGCGTGCAGCTTGTCGGGCGAGCACGCAGCTCGTCGGGCGAGGCGAGATTCTTGTCGGGCGGGGCGAAATCCACTCGGGCCGCAGGTCGCGTGGCCCCGTCGTGCTTGGCAGGCGGATTCCGCAGTGCGATATCCCCCGGGAGCGTGGGACGGTGCCCGGACCGAGCTCCACGCGGTATTTGCGCTGTAGACGAATAGATGCAGTCGCCCTGGGTGCAGCATCTGGTTTGCAGTCCTGCGCAGAATCCTGTACACAAGTCGAGAACAGGTATAGTGGACAACCTGGGATGTCGCGCCCTGATTTGCGCGTAATACCCAAGTCCCTCCAGGAATATAGTTCGTTGCCTCTACTCGGGAGCACGGGATGGTGCCTGCTGAGCCCAGGGACCAGCCCCCGTTATGCGTGTAGGCAGGCATACACGTATGCAACCATGCATGTACATGCACACACGTATGTATGCACCTCCAGACAATATTTATGCACGACCGCCCACGTATGTACGGGAGAGGGGATTTTAGGGAGAGAGATGCATGCATCCACCCGGGCATGCAGGGGTATGCATGCGTTTGCCGGAGTGTATGGGGAACACACAGGGCCGGGACTTTTTATTCTTAATCGCTGTCATTGGGTACCCCTAATATTGGTATCCGACAGTAGCCCCCGAGCCTGGGAGCGAGTCGTAGACTCGGTCGCGGGTTTGATTATCGTGATGCCAGGAACGTGGTGGAGTTTTGGATGGGGGCGCGCGAGCGCACCCGCCGGGTGTAGCCCCCGAGCCTGTGGGCGAGTGGTACACTCGCTCGCAGGTTTATGGCATTCGTGTAGTGATTTGTTGCGAATTGTGCGACCACGCTGCTGGTCTCTGTTAGCGATTTCGACCCCGTGTGCATCCCGAGACCGGGGTCCGGACGGGGATTCGTTTCGTCTTTTTACGTTTTTCCCCTCACGCTTCCCGTGCGATAGGAAGGAGGGTAAGAGATGTATCGCGCTTTGCCACGCAGGCCGAAGCACGACTCTCGTTGAGCTACAAACGGGTAGGTTCGAGTGAGGCCCGACGCCCCTTCGGTGGGGAGTCAATGGATCAGCTGGTGATCGACCTCAAATTCCTAGCGGCGAGATCATCTAGTTACCAAGTCCGTTCGACCGGACCCAGCGGCTCGTTGCCTTTCCGTCGGAGGAAAAACCATGATCTTTCTTTCCACCAGAACTCGAACGCGGTTCAGGACGCTCGTGGCGCTCGTGCGCCTGAGTACTGGCCGCTGGGACCCATCCTTCACTGCCCCTAGCTCGACAAGGCGCCCGGGGGCGGCTGTTGAACCCTTCGATGGGCCAGCCTTCGAACCCCCGTTGGAATCACCTGTCAGGTCGACTGTCGAAGTCGTCCGTCCCGATGCCCAGCCCCCGAGCGCAGGGCTGCGAGGGGTCGTTAGGGCCGGCGGGAGCCGCTTAGTTTAGAGAATTCGAAAAGTGCGTTTCGGAAAACGATCACATGCGTATGCTTGACCCCGCGCGCCGAGGTCGGGCGAGACAAAAGGTGCCGTTCCCTGTATGTAGGAGTTGCAGCAAGCTTACCTGAACTTGCCATGCCAAGCTGCAAAAAACAGTGTAATGCAAAAGCATTGCGTAAAGCGAGAAGTCGGAAATTATTCGTTACTGACAGAAAGTTGCGTACGCCCTGCCTTTATTAGGCTACGTATTTCCTCGGGTAGTTGGCTTATCACGTGTTAAGCACCAAGTTCCGCTGACCACTGCTCGTGGAGAGGGCGGCTTACCGCAGACTACACTGCTCAGCGGGGAGGCTTAGGTGTAGGCGGCACGTAGGACGAGGTTTCACAGATGAGGCCATTGCTACCCGAGTACTTTAGCGGCACCCAAAAGAGGCATACGGGACTGTAAAAGGAAATGCATGGAAATACGAAGGATCGTAGTGGGATTTAGCTGTTCGGGCGTTCCGTCGTTGAGGCTGAGTCGAGCGAGCCATCCGAGTCGGGGCAGCACACTCCACGAGTGGCGCGGCTGAGTCGATCGGGGTCGAGGTCGGGGCGGCGCAGTCCTTCGGAGGCGCGGCCGAGTTGGTCGGAGTCGAGGTCGGGGCGGCGTACTCCTTTGGAGGCGCGGCCGAGTCGGTCGGAGTCGAGGTCGGGGCGGCGCAGTCCTTCGGAGGCGCGGCCGAGTCGGTCGGAGTCGAGGTCGGGGCGGCGCAGTCCTTCGGAGGCGCGGCCGAGTTGGTCGGAGTCGAGGTCGGGCGGCAGTCGGTGGAGCGGGCGCTGGTCGGGGCGGAGCTGGTAGACAACGTGATTACGTCGGTCGGCGCTGCAGCTCTCTCTGTCGTTGTGTCGTGCGCTCGTTCGGGGGCGTGCCTCGCCGTGGCGGCCCTGCGCGAGATCATGAAAACAAAAAGCTGTTACAGGTTAGTTGAGGTCGTTTGCGGTCTTTGGGCACGGTCGTCCTGCCGCGGTGTTCCTCGCGGGGGTCGCCCACTGCTGCTGTGCCGCGGGTGCGCGGCCGCGTGATGTTGATGCTGCCGTTGTCGGGGTCGCGGTCGCCATTGATGATGTCGAGCGAAGACCTTGTCGGGCGAGTCGTAAAACTTCTCGGGGGTGACTGAGTTGCTGCTGCCGGCTCCGCCCCACTCTGGTTGGTCGGGCATGCATGCAGACCTTCGGGATAAACGCTACTGCCTGCTCCTCCTTGCATGTACGTGCATACGCATGCATGCATCTGCATACAGAATAGTACTGGGTGTGCCTGGTAGGCAGAGCCCCCGAGCCTTGTTCGGTTCATCCAGAAGGCCAGGAGCATTGTTGCCGCCATCAGTGTTGTTGTGGTCATTGGGGTCGCCGCCGCCGTCGTCGCCGTGGTTGATGGCGCTACGGTCGTCGTTGCGGCCGTCGGTGCCGCCGCCGCCGTCGTCGCCGCGGTTGACGGCGTTGTGGTCGTCGTCGCGGCCGTCGGTGCCGCCGCCGTCGTCGTGGTTGGCCACCCAAGACCTGCAAGAAAAAAGACGTGACGCGCGAAAGGCCCCACGGTGGGCGCCAACTGTCGGGGTTCTTTACCGCCGGCAAATAATAAAATCGTGGAGCGCGCGTCGGGCCTCGGGTGGTAGTGCAAAAGGACACGGGGGTTTATACTGGTTCGGGCCACCCACGGGGTGTAATACCCTACGTCCAGTTCGTGCTGCTCGTGTTATTTGCACTGGTTTGTAGTAGGGGGTACAAGTGGGCGAGAGAGGGAGAGTTTCCCAAGTCTCTGGTGCGTGAATCGAGCTCAGTCCAGCGACCGGCTGAAGGAAGAAGAAGGTCGATGGAGAGTACTCCTCGGGAAAGAAAAGAGGCTCCCTGCCTCTCGTAGGAGGCCCAGGAGAGAGGAGGAAAAGAGTCCATCTCCCTCGCGCAGGAGGCCTGGCCTTCCCTTTTATAGCTCAAGGGAAGGCCAGGAGAAGAAGTACAGTCAAAGGGTAAAACGGGAAAAAAGGAGGCGTGCCTGCCCATGCTGTGGGGCCCGTCGTCCTTCCGAGCGCTGTAGCCATGTCCTGCTGGTGTCAGTTGCGTCAGGGAGTGGTTGGCACAGTGTAGCAGCTTGACTCCGGGTGCTTCGGTCTTCCCGGTGGTTGCTTGGTTGCGAAGGAGCGAACTAGTCGGAGACGGAAACCTGTCGGGCGAATCGGAGGCTCGTCGGGCGAGACGCAGCTTGTCGGACGAGGGAGCAGCTCGTCGGTCACGGAGACTACTCGGGCGAGCGGAGGCTTGTCGGGCGAAGGTGCAACTCGTCGGTCACGGAGACCTGTCGGGCGAGGCGGGCGCCGTTGCTGCTGCCGAGTAGTCGGGCGAGGTGTGCAACACGTCGGGCGAGACGGAGAGTAGTCGGGCGAACTGTGCAGCTCGTCGGGCGAGCCTGCGGCTTGAGCGTGCAGCTTGTCGGGCGAGCACGCAGCTCGTCGGGCGAGGCGAGATTCTTGTCGGGCGGGGCGAAATCCACTCGGGCCGCAGGTCGCGTGGCCCCGTCGTGCTTGGCAGGCGGATTCCGCAGTGCGATATCCCCCGGGAGCGTGGGACGGTGCCCGGACCGAGCTCCACGCGGTATTTGCGCTGTAGACGAATAGATGCAGTCGCCCTGGGTGCAGCATCTGGTTTGCAGTCCTGCGCAGAATCCTGTACACAAGTCGAGAACAGGTATAGTGGACAACCTGGGATGTCGCGCCCTGATTTGCGCGTAATACCCAAGTCCCTCCAGGAATATAGTTCGTTGCCTCTACTCGGGAGCACGGGATGGTGCCTGCTGAGCCCAGGGACCAGCCCCGTTATGCGTGTAGGCAGGCATACACGTATGCAACCATGCATGTACATGCACACACGTATGTATGCACCTCCAGACAATATTTATGCACGACCGCCCACGTATGTACGGGAGAGGGGATTTTAGGGAGAGAGATGCATGCATCCACCCGGGCATGCAGGGGTATGCATGCGTTTGCCGGAGTGTATGGGGAACACACAGGGCCGGGAATTTTTATTCTTAATCGCTGTCATTGGGTACCCCTAATATTGGTATCCGACAGCTAGCCTGTATAAAAAACCGACAATACCCTACCCCACGTATTCAGAGGTAACCCCCAGGTGGTGACAGCCCCGCTGGGCCTTTTTAATCCTCACCATTCGGGTTTGGGCGTTTGCAGGCCTTCGTGATAAACATCGTGACAGTACCCTTGGATGAGGGGATCCCACGACTCCTCGATTTGCCCTCTAACATGTGTTCCTTCTGAGCTTGTATACATACACTTGTAGGAATGTAACCCATATGAAGAAGTACATAGAATCCCTAGTTCTCTCTTAGGACCTTCATATTAACTAGACTTATATAATGAGCAGTGAGACCTTCTGTGTGTCAACATACCCAACTCTTCACATATTGTTATCCCTTGTTCTAGTCTTGGTATATTAATCGTGATATAATTAATGCATTGGAAAACAAATTGCTTTGCCATATGCTTTTCCTGAAGAAATAAATACGATACTCTAGAATAATCTCGGGTGAAATGCTACAATGTACTTCTGTGCTCTTGCAGAGTAACGCTAAGATTTATATTAAGGCATCTCTAGTGCCATCACCCTTGTAGTGGTGACACTAAGAAATGCCAACAGGGTGCAACAAACCAGATTTGTCTGACCTGAAGACCCTGCGACAAAGGAATGATGAATCGGTTGCTGAGTTCGTTGAAAGGTTTAGGGATATCTGCATCCGATATTACTCTTTGCATTTGTTAGAAGGCCAATTAGTTGATTTGGATTTTCAAGGTTTATTGCCTCATATTAAAGATCTATATTCGATTCAAGACTTTGAGAGTCTAGGGCATATGATTTAGAAGCTTTCTCATCATGAGGTACGGTGTAATGATTATCGGAGAGAGAAGTATCAGAAAAGAACCGCTAGGGTAGAATTCGAAGAATCTGATGGGAAGGAAGCTGAAATCGGATTGGCGGAGTGGACCAAGAATAAGAAGGTTGTGACGTGTCCTTGGGTGAAAACCAATCCAGAGAAGTTTAGTTTTGATATTACTGAAGTCGACAAAATATTCGATTAGCTGTTACAAGAGAAGTAGATTCATTTATCTCCTAATCATACTATACCATAGGCTAAGGAGTTAAAGAAAAGGAAATACTATAAACGACATAATTCGGTGTCCCATGATACCAATGAGTGTAAGGTCTTCCGTCAAGAATTTCAGTCAGCTATTGAACAAGGGTGACAGACCAATATGTATGAGAGTCCTTATAGGCAGCAGGCCCGCGAGGAGATTGGGCCGCCAATTCTGACAGATACAAGGAAGAAACATACAGGTTAAGGAAACTAGTAGGCTGCAAGGAAACAACCCGGCCTACTCATGTTAGGACTCTATGTTTAGTATCCGACTAGGAATCTATATTATTGCCATGTAGACCCTGTCTCCCGAGTATATAAGGTGAGGCAGGGATCCCTTGTAAAATCATAGCCATCAATATGAAGCGATCCACCATACAGGACGTAGGGTATTACGCTCTCTTTCGTGGCAGCCCGAACCTATTTAAATTGTCTCGTGTTCACCATCATGTTTCTGGTTCTGGCCCCTTGCGAACAACTCGACTACTCAGGGATCCCTTATAGTAGGCTAGTCAATACAAAAACCGACGGCTGGCGCGCCAGGTAGGGGCTCTCGTCGAGAATCGTCAAGCAAGCTCGATGGCATCAATAATCATCGCTTGCAATGGTGACATGGCGTTCGAGAAGGGCGCCACCTTCATCTTTGGCTCCTAGGTCTGCACAGCGGACGGCGCGGGCAACATCGATTGCGTCCTCAAGCCGCCGACTTCGGAGCAACTCACCGACAAGCTCGATGAGATCGCACCCCCGAGCCCGACTTCGACCCGAACTCGGGGAACTTCAAGTCTTAGTTCAAATCCAACTTGGATTGAGAATTTTTCAAAGCGGACTAGGCAGTTGTTGGTATTTCTTACGATCGCAGATAAATCCGCAAGCTCACAGATACCATTGTAGCTTTCACTTAGAAGCATTCAAGGTATCGAATCCACAGGGAATGAGAGAGCACTGTCGAATCATTAAGGTTGGCCGGATCGATCGAGTTTATATGAAGGCTGGGTAGAGCGGATAACTTAGCACTAAGCTGGGAATATAGTGAAGGGAGTTCTCCTATGCTTGCTTTGGGCAACGGGGTATGCTAGGCCTCTAGGAAATTGCCGGCATACAGCTCTACGCCATACCCGTACGTGGAGGATTACAATGGACGCACAGGGCTGTCACCACCTGCCGCCTACCTCTACTAATCTATGGGGTTACGAGACAAATGAGGGCAGATATATTCCTAAGCACCACGCTTAAGATAATATCAGCAATCCTAACTGTTGGTATTTCTTACGGTCACAGATAAATCCACAAGCGCACGGATACCATTGTAGCTTTCACCCGGAAGTATTCAGGGTATCGAATCCACAGGGAAGACGGTAGTTGAATAGAGTAGTTATCCATTGTACTCAATCATAACACTATTAACATACCAAAGTCTAGCAAGGGGTAGACATTGATAGATGGGTAGTGTGACACACAGAAGGTTTCATTGCTCAATATATAAGTCTAGTTAATATGAAGATCCTAGGAAAGAACTAGTGATTCTATATACTTCTCACATATGGGTTACATACATTATAAGTGTACACTATACAAGCTCAGCAAGGGACACATGTTAGAGGGCAAATCGAGGAGTCGTGGGATCCCCTCATCCAAGGGTACTGTCACGATGTTTATCACAAAGGTCTGCAAATGCCCAAACCCGAACGGTGAGGATTTCAAGGGCCACATGGGGCTGTCACCACCCGGAGGCTACCTCTGAATGCGTGGGGTAGGATATCCCCAACGGTATTCCATACCCAAAATACCATGTTTGTAATACAGAATACATCTTTACCAATTGTAAGAAAAGGTAAAGAACAATCATACGATTCATTGGGCCATTGCCATAACATGCATCAACTACACTAAGGTGCAAGACATACAACTTATATGTTGAACAAACAAGACAATAAGCCAAGTAACATAAGAAAGATAGTAATTCCATTAAAGATCAAAGTCTTATAAGTAAACAAAAGATACAAGATAACTAAGCTCTAGGCTTACCAAGACTCCTTTGGAAGCCCGTAGAGGCTCGACTCCTAAGACTACTTCACTACTAACTAAGACTAGAACTTGTAGTAAATAAAGCTCTTTCTTCTAGTGTGTGTTGAATTGGAGCCGGGAGCATCTATTTATAGCTTAGTAGGACGGCGGAGAGGCACCTTGAGGCGGTTGAGGCCGTTTGGCCCCGGGACCAGGTCGGCCGATCCGGGGGTCGGCCGACTCTCAGATGCACCGCCTTGTATTGTGCATGGCCCAGATGCGTCCCTGGAGTCGGTATGGAGCTGGTCGTCGAAGGGGGACCGATCACCCTTGGAGATCGGCCGACGTGCCAGGTCGGCCGACCTAGAGTTGGATCGCCTCGGGCCCATCTTCCTCTGGGTCTCTTCCCAATGGGACCTAAGGTCGGTTTTGTGTGGGTTGGCTTGAATTGAGTACATTTAGTTTTCGTTGTGGGCCACTCAATCCAAGTGATAGACACATGGCTTCATCTTGTACTTTGATCGAAACCGATACCCAAACAGTGGTCAAGATATTCCATGATTGTGCTTCTTTGCTGCGACCAAATGTGGGCTCCATTGGTCTTGGGCCCAGGTCCCGCTGACCTAGGGGGGTCGGGCGACTTGGCCCTGAGCCCAAATCTCCTCCTCTTTTGCCAATTAGTCTCTGCATTCACATATTCACCAAAACTTGTGGAATTGATTAAATATAATCTCTATCACTATGTTTGGTGATTATATTTGACATATTCTCTGTAGGAGTTGACAGTCAAAATTGGCATTTAAGGACTCTCAACAAGCTCCCCCACACTTAACCTTGGCTCATCCTCGAGTAAAGCTCATGATTAAGGTGGATAACATGATTCTAATTGATATGATGCAAGCATATAAGTGATTCCAAGACATACCTGCATTTATGAATTCTGAAGTGTCTATCATGTAATCTTGGGTGGTTGAGGAACGGAACGGCCTTGATTCAAATCATCTCAACTCTTCTGTTGAGTAACTTGGGTTTTCGATAAATTTTCAAAAACAAATCCTTACCTAGCTCCTTAAATGATTCTCTTAGATCACTCATCGTGTATGATTCCTCACCAAGGCATTTCTTTGCCTTCTTTCACCCTACTTCTAAAAGGCTTATGTGGATCTCAAGGTAGGAGTAAAGATAAGGCATACTTGCATCACATATATTCCAAAGTCAAATAGCGGATCCAAGAAGAAAACTTTTCATACAATCTGATCAAGATGTGCATGTGTGTGGAACAATGGAATGATAACTCCTTTTTGTGTGATCTCTCTCTTATCTTGAATTTATTTTGAGAACATGGCTGTATATAATTTTTTTCATGATACTTGGGCCTTCATGTGCCCACAAATTTTTTTCTTTCCTTCTTTTTTTTATGCTTGGACCTTCATGTGTCCATATTTTTTATAGCCCATGTCTCTTTTGCAATAATACTTGGAGAGGAGATCAACACTTTAATGGAGCATTTATTGTGTAGATGGATGAAATGTATGTTGCTGATTTCCAGTGCAGAAGTTTAGCATGTGTACATGGCGTGTACGTGATCTTGATCTTGAAAGCATGAAAAGCATCTTACAAGGGTCATAACAATTTGACAAAGCTCAATGCAATAAACAAGCAACATATGTATGAGGTATTCAATGTGAGCAACATATGGCTTTGGTAGGAATGGAATATCATTGAGGAGCTTTGCAAAGCTAAAAGTTTTATACTTTTGAAGAAAAACTTCCCAAGTACTTTATACAGAAAGATCAAGATTCCTCTTATCATACCATATCTCATTCGTCAACCATTTAGATAGCATGCTTCCCTAATGATATATGTTCACAAGCGGCAGGTGTATGTGCAAGGAATAAAGAATATGCAAGCCAATCAAGGAACATCATGTATATCAAAGGAGCACCATGATTCATTGAGTTTAATTTTAGTGATCATCTTAAATTTGGAATTATTTAAACTCATGAATCAGAGAGAATGAAGGATAGGGTGTGCAAACCATCGCTCTGGACGAAAATGGAGGCGAGAGGTACCAGAGGGCCGTCGGCCGACCTGGGGGATCGGCCGACCCCTTCTGGGCCTCGATCGCCTTGATCTTTCTCAAACTGACCTGTGCGATGTTGTACAACCTGTCTGTGGGTGGTCTTGCTCATGTGCACATCAGGAAACTCATGAGACCGCCACACTTGATCTTGCACCTGCATTTATTCATACATGGTGGAAACAAAACATTGGCTCCATGGTTTTAAGGACCATGAGCCTTTAATGGAATTCAAATATGTTTGGTGTTTTTATGGGTTTTATTTTTTTATTTTTCTTTTTGGCAAACAAATCTTTCAAGGTAACTTAGCAGGGGATCAAAGGAAAATAAGCGCACAGAGTATTTTGGACACTTTTGTGATGAATTCCCCCAAACTCTAGTCTTGCAGGCAAATGCAAGATTTGAGCTTGAGAGTGCCAAAAGATTTGTCCATTGTTCATCTTGCTTCATCGTGCAAATTCCTCCCATGTGACTAAAGGCGTTGAATGTTGAAGTTATACTCGCCATCCTTTAGTTATCACTCCATTCCTGCATAAAGTTAGTGGATAACAAATACCTGAAGGACTATAAAGAATAAGTCATTATTGCCATCGGGTTGGTTGTTCACATCCACGTTTAAACATAGATTGGTTTTTAACATACAAAGCGTAGATCCTATTTGCCTTTCTCTATATATTTATTTTTCAAATGTTTTCAAGTTTTATTTTCACTGCTTTCCTTTAAGCATCACTCAAACAAGGTTGGATTTAAATCGCCTCAACATGATCAAAGAGGGTTTTGCAATATACTCACAGTGAACCATCGAAAGGTTATGTACCTCCTCGTCTGTTGTGCAAAATGTGTTGCAGCGCATCCAATGCCTTGGTTTGTCTCCAATTCAAATCAAGCTCGAAGACTTATCCACTCAAATTTGAAATCTTTCCTGCAGGGGTTAGTCCATGCATACAACCAATATCTATACATGCATTTACTCAAAGGTTCATTAATAAAACTTGACACCATGTCTCATTTGATTCAAGAAGACCATTTAACCTAAGCACCATGATTAATTTAAAAAGTCTATGAATGTAATCTAGCGGTACATTCAAACCAGAGCACAGGAGCATAAATAAAAGAGGCATGAGAACATGATCAAGCAATTCAAAGATGGAGATGAGTATAATAATGGTGAACTTCGGGTTACCTCTCAGAAGGGCTTTGTTTAAAGTCAATAGCAAGACATGTTGCTTACCTTAGCGTACTTACCATTGGCGGTTAGTTGATGACGAGTTTAGAATTGTTATCACAGTAGTTCCTTGGCTCTTGCTGATATCATTAACGGTGATGTGGTCGCACGTCGATAGCTTGTGCTCACTAAATGTTGGGATTCCCCCAGCAAGTAGGCAAGACGGCAAAACATGAGCAGATGTCTTTTCTCATGAAAACAAGCTCAAGAACCAAGGATGCAATGCAAGACGAAGCCAGGAGCCATATGCGGACCACCGAGGTGCAACGCCACAATAGCATGTACACCCAGTTGTCTTAATCCCATTGAGCCTCGCTGGCTATTTCTTTTTTTTTTGAGCAAGGAAGGATACATGAACTAGCATCATTTATAGACCAAGATAAGATTTTGTACAAATGGAACTTATCGTGAAACACTTACGGACCTCCCCCACACTTGTATTTTTGTGTATCGTAGGACACCAAAAATCAAGTGTGTAGGCCACGTTCGGAATTTGTTCCATGTCCAACACTTACCAAAGTGTTACTACTGATGTAGCTCCATGTTCTTAAGCATCATGCACCCTTCATTCTTTTCAGTTGCAACCTGAAATAGTTAGCTACCAAAAATACCCAAGGGGAACTTATCCTAGAACATGTTCTTGCTTTTATTTGTATTTTTTTATAAACTTACGAGCCAATCACTCGAAAATCCTAAGGTGGGATAGGAGAAAGGCCGAGGGCACTTGGCAGCTTAGCTGGGGGCAAGAAATGATGGTGGAGGGCACCGACTTTCTTTGAATAGAGGAGGCCTGGGGTCGGCCGACCCTAGCGCGGCTCCGTTTCGGCCAAGCTTTCAAGGTTTGCACTGGACTTGTTGGTATGAACTGACTGTAATTGAATCCGCTGCAAAAAGGGCCAGGGCTTGGTCGGCCGACGTATGGGGTCGGGTGATTCTGGTGCAGGGCCCATTCTGCTGAGCCTTCATAGCGGCATACCAGATACAAGGTCTATTTTTGAATATGAGTGAATGCTTCGCAGGAGAGGTAGCCACAGGTCGGGCGACCCATGGGGTCGGCCGATGGCCTGCGGGTACCTCTCAGGCCCAGCTGGCTCGGCTGTCCTCATTAATATTATGTATGCGCACGCAAGAGAGGGATTCAAAGGGATTTCAAGAGAAAAGCTCCATGTTTGAATTTTAATGCATAAAATTGATTTGGAATTTAAACATGCAGAGATTGGAATTCAAAAATGCAATGTAAAATAAATATGTGATACATACTGATTTACCTGTTGGTGAGGACTCGTCAGTTTACGTCCGTCGAGTGAGGACGTCTCCATCATAAATTTTGACTCGATATAACATTTGGAGATGATTTGTATTGCCATACCTGTTTGTCTTCTTTCGGACGGGATTATGTAAGCCTTGGTGTTGAGCCTTGGCCTTGGGTCAGTTCGCGTTGGTCTTCCCATGTAATGGGCTAGCGTGTACCAATTCGGCAGACGCTAGCCTAAGATCGAACACGTTGTCTCTCATGTTCCGCTCTGGGCCGATTTGGGAACCAGAGAGAATCGAGAACTCGTGAATCGTTCTTTCAGCAGTAGCACTCATCGATATTGGTACGGGAGTGACTAGAGTTGCTGCCAATAAGATTATCTAGGAGGATACGATGCAAGATCGTATTTCCTGATAATGTTGGGTTGTGGCAGTTCAAGACCAGTCATACACTACCCTGTTCCACATCAAAGAGAAACAGAGCAAAGGTAACCCTATCGGAGCAGTGGTAATTAATCATGCTAATAATTGAGCATATGGGTTAACAACACTTTTCAACCATTGCCCTCCCTGGCAACGGCGCCAGAAAGTTTGTTGGTATTTCTTACGGTCGCAGATAAATCCACAAGCACACGGATATCGTTGTAGCTTTCACCCGAAAGTATTCAGGGTATCGAATCCACAGGGAAGATGGTGGTTGAATAGAGTAGTTATCCATTATACTCAATCATAACACTATTAACATACCAAAGTCTAGCAAGGGGTAGACATTGATAGATGGGTAGTGTAACACACAGAAGGTTTCATTGCTCAATATATAAGTCTAGTTAATATGAAGATCCTAGGAGAGAACCAGGGATTCTATATACTTCTCACATATGGGTTGCATACATTATAAGTGTACACTATACAAGCTCAGCAAGGGACACATGTTAGATGGCAAATCGAGGAGTCGTGGGATCCCCTCATCCAAGGGTACTGTCACGATGTTTATCACAAAGGTCTGCAAATGCCCAAACCCGAACGGTGAGGATTACAAGGGCCACATGGGGCTATCACCACCCGGAGGCTACCTCTGAATGCGTGGGGTAGAGTATCCCCAAAGGTATTCCATACCCAAAATACCATGTGTTGACACCGGATTTTCGCACCTAACATGTTGAGTCAGATGGTGACGTGGTAAGGTTGAGGCTGTGCGGTGGACCCATTGATTGGTCAAAGCCGAAGCTGACAGAGGAGGAAGCCGATGTGCAGAAGGAGTCCGATGAAGCAGGAGTTCGACTCGATAACGGGTGCAAGAGGGAAAACGCGTCGGCTAAGAAAGGGAAGCGTATCAGATGCGGGGACTATTTCTTTTTCAGAAGGCGTATGAGAGTCCCATTGTATCTTAAGTTTAGTTTGCTTTATTTAGTTAGTCTGGTCCGATCAGGACTCTCCATGACCAGGGTATAAATATGAACCCTCGTCCATTGTAAAAACTATTCTCACAATCAATACAACCCGGCTTCACGCCAAAAACCTTAGTAGTAGTTACCGACGAAGCTCATTGGTGGACGGGCTGCATCAGTTCTGATCTCCGGCTTACCAGTAAGTTAGTCAATTTATCGAACTAGTATAGGCTTTGAATTGAGGCGCGTCGCCCTTTCTCGTTTATACTGTTCAACCGATTTATCTCTGGATAATCAAGATTGATATAGATTCCCTACGTCGGAGCTAGATCAATATTGATTATTCAACGGATTATCGTTTATCGGACTACACTTTAAGCCTAGATTCCCTACGTCGGAGCTAGGTATCAAGATTAGTCTAGATTCCCTACGTCGGAGCTAGAATAATCTTGGTTACTAAAGGTAGTCTTTGCGGTTTGTCGGAGTTGCTAGATTGGTTTAGATCTACGCCATGTGAATCAATTCTACTCCTTCGACGGCTTTGAGCATTGGTCTTGGTCCGATTTAAGCAATATTTATCTTACAGCATCGTTCTAGGTCCGATCTTGCTTTGTGGTCTAATCTGGTTGTTCTTTGAGTATTGTACTGGTGTAGATTCCATACGTCGGAGCTGGATCTTTACAATGCGCTTAGATTAATCTTTGACTATCATGCTTGGTCTAGATTCCCTACGTCGGAGCTAGATTCATCTTGTTTAGTCAAAGGAAGCTTTGATTATGCCTTATTGCTATTTGAATGTTAAGTATGGTGTAGATTCCCTACGTCGGAGCTGGATCTTGCTTAATTATTTGATAGCATATCTTAGAATCAGAACGAATCTGTTAATGTTTTACTTGCTTATTTTGCTTAATCTGATCAACACCTGTGCGAGCATCTTGTTTAATTGACAGGTTGATAAGTTGAGTTTGATTATCTAGCTATTCGATCTGATCATAGTTGGAGAAATCTAGATTCCCTACGTCGGAGCTAGATTTCTCTGCAAAGGCTATAGTCCGATCGGTGGTTAGATGGTCCGATAAGACGAGTCAAACTGGCAATTAGGCAAGGTGGACAATGTATCGGCTTACACTTTGCTTATTTAATATCTTGTTAAAGACACAGCTGATCCATTATTTTACATATTGGCCTTGTTTTATGCTTTATTTTATCATTCAAAGGCTAGTCTGTTATATCAATCAAGGTCCGATCCTGATTGGTCCGATTCTGAAAGTCCGATCTGGTGTCTGATTGAGGTCCGATCATTTGGTCCGATTAACGTCATCGGTGAGGTCCGATTTTGAGGTCCGATCGGCATCGGCCGATACGTGTCTGATTGGGTCTTGGCTAAAATTCGACGTTACTCCATCGTCTGAAATAGAGCCGGCACAATCAAAGAGCAATTTAACTGTTTTATTCCCTTGTCAATTTCAGGTCAAATTGACTGGCACGCTGCGAACCTGAACTGGAGTGTAGACTGGCACTGGAGCGAAGCAGACTCTCCCCAGTCATCGTGTGCTGCACGCGGGAGATACGACCGCCGATTTTCCGCGTCAACACATTTTTGGCACGCTCGGTGGGACCCGAGAAACAAAATCCAAGATGTCGTCGTCTGAAGCTGAACAAGAAGCTGCAGCGAGACTTGCTGCTGAGAAAGAAGCTGCTGAGAAGGCTAAGAACGACAAGAACAAGGCGCCTGAGGCGGCCATGCCCATTACAAAGGCCGATCTGTCCAAAGCTCAGTTGGATGCAGTTCAGGCCCAAATTGATGCATTTGAAAAGCTTTGCCTTGGACAATTTGGGCGTAACCGTTCAGGCCCTATACTCAAAGCTCCTCTCCCGGATCCAGAGGTGATCAAGAAAACGACTGAAGCTCGGGAGCACCAGATCAACATGACAGAGATGATTCACCAAGCTGTTCATCATGCATTGATCAACCAATCTGGCACTTTGGTGAATTCTCTGGACAATCTCATCAGGAAGGCGGTGGACAATGCTGTTTGCTTGAAAGGTCCAGTATACATAGCAGATTCTCCAGGAGCATCAGGGTCAGGAAGAGACAAAGAAGTTGCAGATAATGCAGTGACCGTTACTCCACAGATTCCAACTGCTCCACCACCTCCTGTTGAACTAGCCAACGGTTTCCTGTTGATGGCCGATGGAACTATTCTCGGCCCGCATGGTGAAAAATATGCCAGGACTTTGAGCGAAGGAGAGAAACAACCTGCAGCAGCAAGACTGCGCACAGAGGTCCCTGCACATCAGCATATGGTTGGAGATTACACTAATTATGTGATGGACATAGCTGATGGAATGCCACATGGAAATCAACAGTCCGATTGGTCACAGAAGATAGCCGAAGTGATCCAGAACCAGTTCGGCTTGAAACCTAAAGATGAAGCGAGGTTGTATCGGCACCCGTACCCATCTTACTTTGATGCAGTGCCACTTCCTCCACGTTACAGAGTGCCGGATTTCTCTAAGTTTTCCGGGCAAGATGATATAACCACCATTGAACATGTGAGCCGATTCTTGGCTCAGTGTGGTGAGGCTGCTTCAGAGGAGGGACTAAGGCTCAGATTCTTCCCTCTGTCACTGTCAGGGCCGGCGTTTACATGGTTTACGTCGTTGCCAGCAGGATCAGTCACAGGATGGTCCGACATGGAGAAGCAGTTCCACAAATACTTCTTTTCTGGTCTCAATGAGATGAAGATTTCCGACTTGATTGCTATCAGGCAGAGGAATGATGAGACCGTCAAGGAGTACATTCAACGATTCCGTGACACTAGGAATCGATGCTATAGCTTGAAGCTGTCTGACATGCAGTTGGCCGAGCTTGCATTCCAAGGTTTGCTCGCGCCGATTAAAGAAAAGTTTTCTGCTCAGGAGTTTGAGACATTGGGACAGCTGGTTCAGAAGGTGTCAGCTCATGAGGTCCGATATCAGGAGATGAAGCGGATGAAGTTTTCCAAACAGGTGTCTTATCTCTCTGAGTCTGAAGAGGAGGCTGACGTCAATATAGCTGAATGGACTAAATCCAAGAAGCCAGTATCACTCCCATGGATCAAGCAGAATCCTGAGAAGTTTGGTTTCGATATAACAAAGGCCGACAAGATTTTTGACTTGCTGCTCAGTGAGAAGCTTATCCAGCTTTCTCCAAATCATTCTATTCCGTCGGCCGATGAGTTGAAGAAACGTAAATATTGCAAATGGCACAACTCAACCTCTCATGAGACCAATGAATGCAAGGTGTTTAGGAGGGAGATCCAATTGGCCATTGAGTCTGGCAAGATTAAATTTGAAGACAATAAGAAGGCCATGAAGATCGACGGTCATCCTTTTCCAAACAACTTTGCTGATTTCTCCTTTTCTGTTAACATGGCTGATGCTAGTGAAAAGGGGAAGGTCAAGGTTCTCACGTCGGACCATGCTAAGAGTTCTGGTGCCGTTGATCCTGTGGTTCAAGTTTCTGTTGAAGAGCTGCGGAGGAATCATCAGGCATTCGGGCGAGAATCTAATGCCCCTGGTGGATATCGGCCACGTGTGACTTCCCAAATGCTGATCAACAAGTACAAGAGGCAGCAAGCAGCAGCCCGAGCGTGGGAAGAGCGTGAAGAACGACGACGTCGGAGGCGTGAGTATCAGGAGAGGCGGCTCGATGAAGAGTACGATCAGCGCCGACGTGATGATAGGTCCGATGGCCGACGCTGGTATGATGACAGGTCCGATGGCAGGCGCTGGACTGATGATAGAGTTGACGATCGCCGTCATTATGGATATAGGTCCGACTGGTATGTGGACAGATACCAAGGTTACAATCGGTACGAGCAAGATGATGATCACTGGGGGTGTCCTTTCTTTGTATTCTGCTGGAACGAGAAGCTCAGATTGCCGTCAAAAGCGGATTGTCCAGAATGCAGTTTCCAGTATGAAGAGTATAGAGCTTCCAAGCGAGGTCGACGGTCAGTTCATGAACGGATCGGCGTCAGGATTGATGATCATCATCAAAGAGAAGAAGGCCGGGTTAACACTCATGGCCACAAAAATAATGAAGGCCGGGCTGATGCTCATGGCCCTGAAAAATGGAAGAGAAGGCTCCAGTTTAGAATCGGATTGACGAACCTCCAATGAGGCCTGGACAGTGGTGCCCATCAGGGATCTCTAAGTCCAAAAAGAGACGTGTTCAGAGGTTACGCTATAATGAGCAGATTCGGGAGCAGGAATTGGCAAAAGAGAAGAAGTGGCGCATCAAGATGGCCAATGATGATGAAGCAAGCACATCGGCCGCAATAAATATGGTTTTAATGTTGCCTTCTGATTTTGCTGCTCCTGATGAACAGGACGACCATGAGGTCGATTATGAGCTGGAAGAAGCCGCTGCATGTTTGGTCCTTGATTCAGAGAAGGCGGTTTTTGAAAAGCCAAATGCAAACGGGTATCGGCATCTGAAGCCTCTGTACATCAAGGGATACGTTGATGGGAAGCCGATGACCAAGATGCTCGTTGATGGAGGAGCTGCTGTCAATCTCATGCCCTATTCCACATTCCGCAAGCTAGGGAAAGGGATTGATGATTTGATCAAGACAAACATGACGCTCAAGGACTTTGGTGGAAACGTTTCAGAGCCTCGGGGGGCAATTCATGTCGAATTGACCATCGGCAGCAAGACATTGCCGACTACCTTCTTCGTGATTGATGGCCAAGGTTCTTACAGCATGCTCCTCGGACGTGATTGGATTCATGCCAATTGCTGCATCCCATCTACAATGCATCAGTGTTTGATCCAATGGCAAGGCAATCAGGTGGAGATCGCCCCAGCTGATGATTCGGTTAGCATTGCTACAGCCGAGTCAACAATTTGGGAGTTTGAAGGCGTTGAATGCTTGTCAGGGAAAGCATGGGATGGTGACTTCCTCAAAGTGTCCGATCAAGGACTAAAGCCGATCCAAGCAGTCGGCTCTGAGACATTGTTTTAAATGGATGATTATATAGAAGATCTTGAAGACCGAAGTGAGTTCGGCAAATTAGGATTTGGATTTACGTCGGCCGATGAATTAGAAGAAATAGATATAGGATCTGGTGATAGACCAAGGCCGACGTATATCAGTGCTAAATTGGATCCCGAGTATAAACGAGAATTAATAAATCTTTTGAAAGAGTATTCTGATTGTTTTGCTTGGGAATATTATGAAATGCCAGGTTTAAGCCGTGATATTGTTGAACATCGGCTACCTATCAAGCCAGGGTATCGACCACACAAGCAGTATCCAAGGAGGTTCAAGACTGAGATGCATGAACCAATTAAGGCCGAAATAATGAAGCTATTTGAAGCTAAGTTTATCAGGCCATGTCGATATGCTGAGTGGGTATCAAATATAGTTCCTGTTTATAAGAAGAATGGAAAGCTACGTGTTTGCATTGATTACAGGAACTTGAACAAGGCAACCCCGAAGGATGAATATCCGATGCCAGTGGCCGATATGCTTGTTGATGCAGCATCAGGCCATAAAGTGATGAGTTTCCTGGATGGTAATGCTGGTTATAATCAGATTTTCATGGCGGAAGAAGATATTCCCAAAACTGCATTCCAATGTCCAGGTGCTCTCGGTCTATATGAGTGGGTTGTTATGACTTTTGGTTTGAAAAATGCCGGTGCTACTTATCAACGTGCTATGAATTATATTTTTCATAGGTTGATCGGCAGGATAGTCGAAATTTACATTGATGATGTGGTAGTCAAATCAAAAGGTTATCAAGAACATTTGGCCGATTTGAAGGAAACGCTGGAGTGTACAAGGCAACATGGATTGAAGATGAATCCACTCAAGTGTGCTTTTGGCGTATCGGCTGGCCAGTTTCTCGGTTTCTTGGTATATGAAAGAGGAATTGAAGTGAATGATCGGAACCGCAAGGCGATTGATGATATTGAACCTCCAACAAATAAGAAGGAGTTGCAGAGTTTGATTGGAAAGATTAATTTTCTAAGGAGGTTTATATCAAATCTGTCGGTCCGATTGGAGGCATTTACTCCTCTTTTAAAGCTGAAAAATGAAGAAGAATTGGTTTGGGAGCCTAATCATCAAAAGGCATTGGATGAGATCAAGCAGTATTTAGCATATCCACCAGTTCTTATTCCACCACAGAAGGGTAAGCCGTACAAGCTTTACTTATCGGCTTTTGATCATGCAATCGGCTCTGTTTTGATTCAAGAGATTGATGGGAAAGAACGAGTTATATTCTATTTGAGCCGAAAATTGCTAGATCCTGAGACTCGATATTCGTATGTGGAGAAGCTTTGTCTTTGTTTGTATTTTTCTTGTACAAAATTAAGGCATTGTTTGCTATCGACCGAGTGTACTGTGATCTGTAGAGAGGATGTGATCAAGTATATGCTATCGATGCCAATCATGAAAGGAAGAATTGGCAAGTGGGTTTTTGCTCTGACAGAATTTGATCTCAGATACGAATCGGCCAAAGCAGTAAAAGGACAGATAATGGCTGATTTGGTTGCTGATCATTGTGGACCTAATGTTGATGCTGTTGAGCAAGGCATTACGGAACTTGATGTATCTGGTCCGATGAAAGAGGCTGATGTGGTTGACGCAGTTCCTTGGACTATATTCTTCGATGGTTCTTCTTGCAACGATGGTTGTGGAATCGGCCTGGTTATTATTTCGCCTCGGGGGGCAAGGTTTGAATTTGCTTTTCCAATTGAGAAATGCACAAATAATCAGGCGGAATATGAAGCATTGATGAAAGGTCTCCAGATTCTTAGAGATATTGGCGCTCGGTTTGTTGAAGTATTTGGAGATTCTTTGCTGATTATCAATCAGTTACTCGGCAAATATGACTGCAAGATGGATGCTCTGTTATCTTATTTCGAAAAATGCCGAGATTTGATTAGTCAATTCGCTTTGGTGACTCTTAAGCATGTTCCAAGACATCATAACGAAGAAGCAAATCGGCTGGCGCAGAAGGCGTCTGGCTATCGGCCCACGTCCGATGTGATGGTGCAAGAGATACCAGAAGGGGATTGGAGGAAAGAAATCGTCGAATATTTGAAGGATCCTTCTGTCAAGACTTCCAGAAAAATACGTTATAAGTCGATCAGACATGTCTTGGTTGAGGGAGTTCTTTATTTTCGCTCGATTGATGGAGTCCTGTTGAGATGTATCGGACCTGAAGAAGCCAAGGTTTTGATGGGAGAAATTCATGAAGGTGTCTGCGGGGCTCATCAATCGGCGTTCAAGATGAAGTGGATGATAAGAAAGAATGGATATTATTGGCCAACGATTCTAGAGGACTGCTTTGAATATTATAAAGGATGCCAAGAGTGTCAAAGATATGGAAATATTCAAAGGGCTCCAGCATCGGCCATGAATCCTGTTATCAAACCATGGCCGTTCAGAGGATGGGGAATTGATTTGATCGGCCAAATTTTTCCACATTCAAGCAAGGGGCACAAGTTCATATTGGCAGCGACAGATTATTTCACCAAATGGGTTGAAGCTATTCCTTTGAGAGAGGTGAAGTCACAGAATGTTATTGAATTCGTTAGAGAACACATTATATACCGGTTTGGAATTCCACAGACGATCACAACAGATCAAGGTACGGTGTTTACATCGGACGAGTTCAAAAATTTTGCTGCCGATATGGGTATCAAACTTCTTAATTCATCGCCATATTATGCACAAGCCAATGGTCAAGCTGAAGCTTCCAATAAAAGTTTGATCAAGTTGATTGATAGAAAGATTGAGGAGTATCCAAGAAAATGGCATATTGTGCTTCTTGAAGCTTTGTGGGCCTATCGGATGGCTTGCCATGGATCGATCAAGGTTTCTCCGTATGAATTGGTTTATGGACATGAAGCCGTTCTTCCATGGGAGATTCGTACTGGATCAAGGCGTATTGAACTTCAGGATAAACTTAAGGCCGGCGAATACATGGATCTCATGAATAGTGAGTCCGATGACTTGGCTGTTCGTCGGCTGCGCGCTCTTGAAAGCATTGAGGCTAACAAACTCAGAGTCGCGAGGCATTATGATAAGAAAGTTAAAGGGAAAGAGTTCAAAGAGGGCGATCTTGTCTGGAAAGTTATTCTACCAATCGGTTCTAAGGATCCCAAGTATGGCAAGTGGTCACCGAATTGGGAGGGACCCTATCGAGTCGTCCGATGTATTCCTGGAAATGCTTATATCCTACAGACACTTGAAGGGGAGATGTTTCCTAAAGCGTTAAACGGGAAATATTTGAAGAAATACTACCCCAGCATTTGGGTAAACTCATAGAGCCGATGCTATGCGTCAGGCTTGAAAGCCGATGAAAAATCGCCTCAAGAACAAAAATAAGAGCCGATGCGATATGCATCGCCTTAAGGGTTATGTACAAACAAGAGAAAAATGTATTACATCATCAAGCCGCTCGATGGCGGGGCAGGTTACTGAAAAGGAGATTGCATATGTATTCATATATTTCTCATACAGAAGGATTTCAGAAGATGAAAGGATCTAATAGGCGCCGATGTACTTTGTTCATCATTGCCAGAACAAAACTAGGAAAAAGAGGGGCAAAAGGAAGCGCAAGTTTGAGGAGATATCTTCTTCATTGAGTCGAAGAAATCCGCTCTGGATGCAGTCCCTTGAAGAGCGCGCCGGCGGACCGGTGGCTTTGCCCCAGCTTGTAAAGGTCACTCTATTAAC
>CM014277.1:42774275-42810616 GCA_004135705.1 Alloteropsis semialata
CAAAGGGATTTCAAGAGAAAAGCTCCAAGTTTAAATTTTTTAATGCACAAAATTTGATTTAGAATTTAAACATGCAAAGATTGGAATTCAAAAATGCAATGTAAAATAAATATGTGATACATACCGATTTACCTGTCGGTGAGGACTCGTCGGTTTACGTCCGTCGAGTGAGGACGTCTCCATCATAAATTTTGACTTTATGTAACAATTGGAGATAGTTTGTATTGCCATACCTATTTGTATTCTTTGGACGAGATCATGTAGGCCTTGGTGTTGAGCCTTGGCCTTGGGTCCGTTCGCGTTGGTCTTCCCATGTAATGGGTTGGCATGCACCAATTTGACAGATGCTTGCCTAAGATCGAACGCGGTGTCTCTCAGGTTCAGCTCTGGGCCAGTTTACGGACCAGAGAGAATCGAGAACTCACGAATCGTTCTTTCGGCAATAGCACTCGTCATTGATGGTGTGGGATTGACTAGTGTTGCTGCCGATCATACTATCAAGGAAAGTACGATGCAAGATTGTATTTCCTGATAATCTTGGGTTGTCGATGAAGTTCATTGGCGGTTCAAGACCAGTCATACACCACCCTGCCAGAGCAGTGGTCATTAATCATGCTATTAATTGAGCACATGTGTTAACAACACTCTTCAACTATTGCCTTCCCCAGCAACGGCGCCAGAAAGTTTGTTGGTGATTCTTACGATCACAGATAAATCCGCAAGTGCACGGATACCATTGTAGCTTTCACCTGGAAGTATTCATAGTATCGAATCCACAGGGAAGGCGGTGGTTGAATAGAGTAGTTATCCATTGTATTCAACCATAAAATTATTAATATACCAAAGTCTAGCAAGAGATAAACATTGATAGAGGGGTAGTGTGACACACAGAAGGTTTCATTGCTCAATATATAAGTCTAGTTAATATGAAGATCCTATGAGAGAACCAGGGATTCTATATACTTCTCACATATGAGTTACATACATTATAAGTGTACACTATACAAGCTCAGCAAGGGACACATGTTAGAGGGCAAATCGAGGAGTCATAGGATCCCCTCACCTGAGGGTACTGCCATGATGTTTATCACAAAGGCCTGCAAATGCCCAAACCCGAACGGCGAGGATTACGAGGGCCACCCGGGGCTGTCACCACCCGGGGGCTACCTCTGAATACGTGGAGTAAGGGTATCTCCAATGGTATTCCATATACCAAACACCATGTTTGCAATATGAAATACAACTCTATTATTGTCCAGATAAACAGAGCAACCTTGTGGCACATAGGGCCATTGCCATAACATGCATCAGCTAAACTAAGGTACAAGACATACAACTTATATGATGAACAAACAAGGCAATAAGCCAAATAACACAAGCAAGATAGTAATTCCATTAAAGGTCAGAGTCTTATAAGTAAACAAAAGATACAAGATAACTAAGCTCTAGGCTTACCATGACTCCTTTGGATGCCCGTACAATCTTGACTCCTAAGACTACTTCACTACTGACTAAGATTATAACTTGTGGAACTATGGAGCTCTTCCTTCTTGGTGTGTGTTAAACCGGAGCCAGGAGCATCTATTTATAGCTTGGTAGGATGGTGGAGAGGCACCTCGAGGTAGTTGAGGCCATTTGGCCCCGGGACCAGGTCGGCCGAACCGCCGAGAGGGAGGAGGGGAGGGGGGAGTCGTCCGACACTCAGATGCACTGCCTTCCATCATGCACGGTCCAGATGCGTCCCTGGAGTCGGTATGGAGCTGGTCATCGAAGGGGGACCGATTCCGTCTCCCTTGGGGGTCAGCCGACGTGCCCAGGTCGGGCGACTTGGCACCGACTGCTCTCGGGCCCATCTTTGTCTTGGTGAATTGTAGAGTGGGTCCTAATGACAGTTCCAGGTGGGTGGCCCGATTTGAGTATGTTTAGATATGTTGGTGGGCCCCTCATTCCATGTGACGTCCCCTTGGACTATTCCCATCTCTTGGATCCAACCATCATGGAATCAACGGCTATGATGGTCTTGGAGTGTGTTTCTTTGGTGCTGCCAAATATGGGCTCCATTGGGCTTGGGCCCAGGTCGGCCGACCTAGGTGGGTCGGGCGACCTGGCCTTGGGCCCAAATATCCTCCTCTTTTATCAATTAGTCCCTGCATTCACATATTCACCAAAACTTGTGGAATTGATAAGACATAAACCCTATCACTATGTTTGGTGATTATATTTGACATATTCTTTGCCGGAGTTGACGGCCAAAATTGGCATTTGCGGACCGTCAACAGTTAGTCCATATATACATCCAATATCTATAAAAGCATTACTCCAAGGTTCATTAATCAAACTTGACACCATGTCTTATTTGATTAAAGAAGACTATTTAACCTAAGCACCACGCTTACTTTAAAAAGCCTAGGAATGCATGCCAGGGATACATTCAAACTAGAGCATATGAGAATAGATAAAGGAAGCATGAGAACATGATCAACCTATTTTCGAATGGAGATGAACATGAGTCGGTACACAAATGGTGAACTTCAGGTTACCTCCCGGAAGGACTTTGTTTTATGTCAAAAGCAAGACATAATACTTACCTTAATATACTTACCGCTGGCAGTTAGATGATGATGAGTTTAGAATTGCCAATGCAGTAGTTCCTTGGCTCTTGGTGACATCATTGACGGTGACATTGTCGCATGTGGATTGCAAGTGTGCACTAAATGTTGGGATGCTCCTAACAAGTAGTTGGCAAAGAGGCAAAACACGAGCATGCAACAAATGCCTTTTTTCATGAAAGCGTGCACAAGAACCAAGAATGCACGGCAAGGTGAAACCAGGGGGCATATGGGGACTACTGAGGTGCAACAATGCTATGGCTTGCACACCCAGATGTCTTAATCCTACTGAGCCTCGCCAGCTAAATGTTTTGTGTTTTTTAAATGCAATCATGGTTGGGAAATTAATATGCAACTAATTTGAAATGCACGAATGAAACAAATATGTTGTGAGGTTGGAAATCCAAATGAGGGCAAAACAAAACATGATATGCAATTTGTAAGAAACTCGAGGCCTAGCATCTCAAAGCGCAAACTGATCAACCTTTTGATCTAAATGATGTGGTGGGAGTCAGTTCCATTTAACCCTATTGATCAGTCTACCAACCACGTTTGGCAATTAACCGACCCTGTAAGGGCTGCAACGAGTTGGACTAAGAACCTAAATAAATAGGTGATGAGAGAGTTCACCACCCACCAAGACTATGCACAGTGTCCGAATACAGTTCAAAGCCGAGGAGCCACCCATTCAAAAAGAAGGCACAAGAGTTTGCTCGCAAATGATGTGCAACATGAAAACTACAAAGCAAAAATGATGTGCAACATGAATGCTTCAAAATGCAAGTGATAATGCCTAGTTACCTCTAGGCAGGCTTTTGGGATTTTTTTGATTTTTTTAATAGCAAGAAAGGATACATGAACTAGCAAACCAAACATAAAATTTGGCATTAATGGAACTTGTCATGAGATACATACAAACCTCCCCCACACTTGGATTTTTGTGTCGCGGGACAACAAAATCAAGTGTGTGTCGGCCTCCATCGAATTTTGTTCCATCACCAAAACTTACCATGGTGTTGCAAATGATGTAGCTCTCATGTTCTTAAGCATAGTACATCCGTCATTTTTCAGTTTTTTTTTCCAATGTAGTGCTTAGGGAAAAATACCCGAGGGAGAACTTAACCGAAGAACATGCCCTTGCAAGTTTTTTTTATGTGAAAGGTGATGTTTAATGGATGAGTAGTGACGAACATGGGTAGGTAAGATAAATGAGAAAAATAAATAGTGTGATGGTATGGATGGGGATACATGGGTGACCTCGGTTCGACACTAGTACAGCAACCGTTCCCTAGCAACGGCGCCAGAAAGCTTGTTGGCATTTTATATGACCACAGAATAATCCGCAAGCGTACGAATACCGATGTAGCTTTCACCCGAGAGTATTCCAGGGTATCAAATCCATAGGGAACGTGTGTGTACTAGTGAAGCGTTAAGAACGACCAAAGATAAGAGAAGAAATAAGAGTGCAGAGGATAGAGAGGGTAGCTTGGGGTTCTGGATAGCAAAAGGATAGATCAGACTTGTATTATAGTGCTTGCTTCAGGACGCTAAATCATCCTAGCCTCAGAAAGGGATGAGAAGGGGATTAGACAAGCAAGCAATGGTCCTACTGTACTGTAGTGCCGCTCATGTGGTGGACTACATAGGCCATCAGGGCTGTCACCACCTGGGCTACCACTACAAATCCGTGGCACTAGGTGTACTCAAAGGTATTCAAATGACTAGACATCCGTCTACTCAAATAAATACTATCCTAGTTTCATGACGACTAGGACACCTATCACAGCGAGGACCCCACAAGCAAAATATAATAAATTTGAACTTTATTCAATAAAAGTAATACCAGAATTACCTAAGCAGACCTGGATGTACTCGAGGAGAGCGCACCCACCGAGGTACAAGAAGAAGACAGGAAGCCGACATCCCTGGCTTCTCCTAGACTCTCACCTCACCCCTCACTATTTCCCTAAGCACTACATTGGATATGGCCTTCAAGCTCCGCTTCTCTATGTGTTGAATGAGGGAGAGATCCCTCTATTTATAGTGGAGAGAGTGCCTTGGGTGAGTGGAGATCCTCCCTAGGTCCTAGGGAATATTCCCCCTCCAATCTCTCCCCTCCTTCCACCTGTCCTCAGAACTGACTCTACGAGGTCGGTTGGCCCCCAGAACCCACGCACGCAGTGCCCAGAGTTGGTGGGGGCGATGAACCAGGCCAAAACCAGATCCCACGATCATGAACCGGAGCAAAACCGGTCGGGAACCATGCCACTGTTCCTTATGCATATGTCGGTAAAGAAAACCAGAGCAAAGCCGAGACAAAACCAGCAAAACTGCTCCAACCTTGCTTCTGACCCACACAGAACCAGCCTTGGGCCACTCATCGTGCGCCACACGTCCTCGGCGCCTGTGTCACCAGTGCTCCGCATGCAAGACCGGGGCAACCCGCTGCCCCAGCGCGTGCTGCGCACGCCTGGCAGCTGGGCCCCACGTGACGCACCCCCCCCAGCCATTCTAGCGATGCCATGTGTCCTGGCCCGGCCGGCATCTCATGCGGAAGGCTCTCGTGCATGGGGTCGCCGGTGGCTGGGCCCCCCGATGGCCGGTCGTGGGCCCCCCTGGGCGTTGACCCACGCCAGCGAGTGGCGCGGCTGCTGGGTCCGCCTGGGTGGGTCCCGGCCTGGTGGGGCCCAGTCATCATCCTTTTGTACATTTTTATTCCGAGCTCCAAAACATATGAATATTATATCCGTTTCGATCGTCTCGACGAGCTCTTCACAATGGCGTAGTCCAAATTTGCATTTGAGATACTTTGTGATATCGATATATTTAGATTCATCTCTAACGCTTAGTGTTATTTTGGGCATTTCCTGCAAGACAAGTCAAAACACCAACAATTGTGAAAATCATTAGTATTAAACCCTGATCACTATGTTTGGTGTTTACATTTGGCATATTTTCTTCAGGATCTGATGGTCAAAAGTGGCTTTTAAGGGCCATCAACACCCTCATATTCACAGCTGCACTCCAGGCAATCATACATAGATGGGAACCTCAAATTTTCATTCCAACAAAATCTAAAGAATGGACATCCCCAATGCTCTTGGTCGCCATTATTCCTGGACTCGGGGTCCGATATCTGACCTGCTAGCGTCAGTATTTGTCAAGGAGCTACCCTGCTATCACCCTCGACCTACCATCCCAATTTGATGATTTTCCTTGTAAACTTGATAGATCTGATTCCTTATTTCATCTTGACATTTTGGGTCCATGGCTCCTGATCTCCTGGTATGATCCAGTGTAAGAACCTTTGCCTTCATCTTCTTGTCCTCCTTGGGCATCCCTATATTGACCATGTTTACAGGAGGAAATAGATGGCCATCAATTTTCATTGGCATCTTGTTGGTTTCAATCTTGATTACCCCTTTGTCGGTTTTTTTTATACCGGCTAGCCTACTATAGGGGGTCTCTGAGTAGTCGAGTTGTTCGCAAGGGCCTCGCCGGAACCAGAAGCACGATGGTGAGCACGAGACGATTTAGACAGGTTCAGGCTGCCTCAAAAGAGAGCATAATATCCTACGTCCTGTATGGTGGATCGCTTCGTATTGATGATTATGATTTTACAAGGGATCCCTGCCTCACCATATATACTCAGAAGACAGGGTCTACAAGGCAATAATATAGATTCCTAGTCGGATACTAAACATAGAGTCCTAACATGAGTAGGCTGGGTTGTTTCCTTGCAGCCGACTAGTTTCCTTAACCTGTATGTTTCTTCCTTGTATCTGTCAGAGTTGGCGACCCAATCTCCTTGCGGGCCTGTAGCCCATAAGGACTCCCATGGATCTTGGTCCGTCAAGTCCCTGAGCGTCTTCATGTCTTCACGCCTGCCGAGTTGTTTCTCAACAAATTGAGCATTAGCTGAGTTGTTTCCTCGTTGTCTTGCGCCTTCGTTGAAAACCTTCAGAAGTGAACATGATGTGCTCTTTGCTGACTACTTTTGCAATCAGCCCTTGGGCTTTGAATTTTAAATCAAAGATGATGCAAAAACTTCCCCATTTAATATAATGGTGTCCAGCTTTTGAAAAAAGATGGACCCATTATGGGTCAGCCCCTGAGCCTAGAAATGTTTTCAAGGATTAAAAACAATTCTAGGGTCTTTAATGAAAAAACTTTTCAAAAGAAATATACTATCTCCCCCACAGCCCCCAAGCTTAAAGCTAATACCAATAAGCTTAAAGATTTTTTAGGAAATAAATATATTCTTTGATTCGAAAAAAATCATCCCATTAGGCATGAGCCCCCGAGCATGGCAACGCCTCCGCACATAAGTGACTTAGCCATTAGCAAAAATCTCATAGTCATGCATCTAGTAAATACCACAAAAACATAACTGCCCGCACACTAGTGAATATGTATTCTGCATAATACGTCTAGGGTTACCCTTTCGTTAATAAAAATGAAAAGAACCGCTTCGTAATCTGTGCCCACGCAAGAAAACCTCAGCTGGCAAGATGGTGAAGAAAGGCGCCTCGAGAAAAAAGGAGCCTAAGAATCCCATCACGGGAATGCTTGTGGTCAAGACTGCACGCGCCGCCGCAATAGTCTAGAAGCCATCCAAGGCGACTGGATAAATGGTGCAACAACTGGTCAACCAAGGCTACCTGCTGGACAAATCCATATCTTTCTGGCGGACTGACGCCGGCAAGCCTTGGCCCTTTGATGAAATCAATGAAGGTGTAGTCTTCGCTGCTTTTTATGAACGCGGATTTGCCACTCCCATTCACGATTTCCTCTGCGGCTTGCTCTTCTTTTACAGATTAGAGCTAGTGCACCTTAACCATAACTCCATCCTTCAAATCTCCCTCTTCATACACCCCTGTGAAACCTTCCTGGGAATTGATCCCCATTTCAATCTCTTCCGCTTCCTATACCGGGTTGAGCCAAACCAAGGGAAGGTGATTGGTGCAGTGAGAAATTCAATTGCGCCAAGGAATGAAAAAGGATTATTTTGATTTCAAATTGAATGACTCCATCAAATAATGGGGTGACAAATGGTTCTATATGGAGAACCAGCCCCCAAATTGAAGAAGCATTCGGGCCACCTGCCCCGCCCTCAGAGCAACTGGAATGAATCTTTGGGCAAAAATGAGATGACTGGCATAGCCGAGTTGTTAAAACTCATTGCTGACCTGAAGAAAAGAGGTCTGACCGGTGTGGGGATCGCCAGCTCGTTCATCCACTGTCGCGTGCAGCCCTGCCAGAAGCGGGCTCACGCTGGCTATGAGTACACCGGGCCCACCGATCCAACTCGAACAACTGTCGAGGAGTTGTCTATTGACAAAGTAGAACTCTGTGTCCAAGCTCTCTTCATGGACGCCAATGAGCTTCCAGTCAGAGTACCCGAGTACTCGGTTGAATGCCCTCCGCCTGCTATAAGTTTTTACCTTGTTCTGGATACTTTTATTGTAATCGGACTTCTTTCTGAATACTTTACTAACAATTCTGTTCTCATCTGTCTTAGTATTTGTGCATGAGGTACGCCTCTGCCCCTCCTCCCATCATGGAGACGGAGACCGGGTCACCGCAGCCGCTCCCCTTCTCGCCTCCCAAGCAACACGCTGGTGGCTCAGATAGGGGGAAAGGCCCTGCGGACTTGGACGGGGAAGAAGAAGTACTCATAGAAGACGCATCGACAGATGATGATCTTCCACTGGTTCAGGTCTGAAAAGGCCAAGCACCAAAGAAGCCCAGAGCCCCCAAGTCACAAAGAAAAGGCGAATGGTGAGGAAGAAAACTAGATCTCAAGCTCAAGCCCACCGACTCTGCCTTGCCTGAAGCCCATGAGCTCAACGATGAAGCTGAAGGGGCAACAGAGATACCTATGGGTATCCCCATTAATATGTCTCCCCAAAAGGTATGCTTGAATCTTGTATCCTGAATTGATCTGAGTTCTTCTCGTGCAGCAGACACAGGAAAAGATTCCTTCCCCAAAGGAGAAGACCCCCGTGCCTCAAGAACATCTGTCTGGAGGGAATTCTTTTGGCTTGGGAGAACTAGAGTTTGATATGGAGTTTGCCAAGTAAGTAGTCTGACTTGTTTGTCACGACATTCTTTCTCCTGCTGTATCAAATTTCCTTGATTCTGCACTGTGTCTGTGTAGTCAGCCACCTTCGCTCCAGCCTGCCCAAGTGCCCGTGATCCCTGAGCAGAACACGCCAGAGGACGCACGCCAAGGATACGGAAGTAGAGAAAGAGCCAAGGCCACAAAGTGCGCCGCAGCCCCAGGAAGCAAGACCTCAAGCCACATCATCTTCAAAGGGGCTGGAGAAAGCCACTCCAAGTACTTCTGCACAAGGGTCTAAACCTGCATGGCCAAAAGCTGCAGAGAGTACTGGGAGGGCTAGTCTTCGCGTCGAGGAGCTTGATGCAGCCGCAGGTCTTGTCAAGGCCACCGCCATTGAATATATTATCCGAGAAAAGTAGCCCCGAGAACCCACGCTAGAGCCATTCAAGATCTACATGGGGATGCCTGGCGCAGGAGCGAAGGACGACAACGCCTTCCTGTTTGACTCTCAAGTCGACCAAGAAGATCTGGAGAAAGCCGCTATGCTGCAAGGGCAGCTAACCAAACTCACAGAGGTTAGTATATAGTAAATCAATACTATAACTATACTTATCTCCGTATGTTATAGCTTAAATTGGTGCTCTAACTTGTTTTCTTTTGAAAACAGAGCATTCTCCACCGCTCGCATCAGAAGACGGAGATGTTGTGTGGAGCAAATGCTTGCTACGTCTGAGTAGAGAAAGCGGAGAAGGACTTGGCACAGGGTCGATCTTTGTGGGAAGAAGAACGCGCCAAGTTGCGCCTCGACCTGGATGTAGCATACCAGAAGATGAACATGAACCAGAACCAGCGCGATGATGTCGTGGAGAAGAATCGGCGCTGAAGCAAAAGCTTGCAGGTAAGCCACCGACTTCTTCACGTTATGTTAGCATAAATCACAGAGTATAATAATATGATTGTATATGCAGAAAATGAGAAAACGATTGAGGCCCTTGGAGCCAAGGCCACCGATATGAAGAACCTCTTCTATTGGGAGCAGGAGCGAGCAAACCAAGCAGAACAGTTGGAGTGAGACTACATGGCCGATCTTGCTGTAGAGCAAAGGAAGCTCAAAGATGCCGATACTTAGCTTAGCCAAGATATGGCCAAAATCCGCAGCCAAGAAGAAGAAATCAACAATATTAGAGCGGAGCTTGGAACCTTCACTACAAGGTTTTCTGTCTAATGCAACACTGGAAAATGGTTGCAATATGGACAAAATGGTTGCAATAGACACAATGGCAACGGAATTTTTTGGTTGCGAGGGGTTGCCATTGTAACCGTAGTCTAAAGTTTGCACCACGGTTTATTTTGGCGTTGCCATTGTGTTTCTGCTATTGCAACACCAAAATTATTCTCGCAACCCAAAAATGGAGTTGCAAGTCATTGTATCAGCAACCACCATAGGTGTTGCAATTGTTACTATTGCCACGTGTTAATAGCATTACAATATATAGACCCTCTATTGCCACACTACTCTTATGGTTGCTATAGGTGACCTCTCTATTACCATGGTACTGTAGTGGTTGCTATAAGTGGCACCCTCTATGGCCACGCCATGCACTGGTTTCTAGAAGCTTCTTCCCTATTGCCACACTACATATTGAGGTTGCTATACGGTATCCCTCTATAGCCACGATATCTGGTTGTTTTAGGTGAAAATCTCTATTGCCACGATCAATACATGTGGTTGCTATACTTGGACCCTTTTGCCATGATTATTACTGCGTTGCTATAATTTAGAGACCCTATTGCCATGCCCTGTGTTTCTTTGCATGCTGGTGTTTGTTGCTATAGCATATAATTGCAACACCATGCTTTTGCCGCGCTAGTGCATATTACGACGATCCGTTTTGTAATTTCAAACAATACAAACAAATTAAACAATATATGATCAATGAAGCATTTAGACATCCATTAACCCAAAATACAATTTTTCTGTGCACATATGTAAAGAAAGCATCCAATGTACCCGACACAGCATCAAGTCTAAACACACGCACAAGTGAAACACAAAATGGTATCCAATCGCTAACTAGATTGAAAACATAAGATCTAATAAGGTATGTAGCACTGCAGCCAAGGTTGCCTTCATGTTGATCATCCCATGAATCATGCGCTCTACTCAAACCTCATCACCATGCTCCTGAAAAGAATCATTAACATTAGTACAAATATGCATCAGTTGAATCCACATTTATGGAAAGCGAAAATATGTCGCAGATTTGCATATTTATTAAAAGTAAAATTACTCATCCAAAGATCATATGATCATGTATGCCAAATCAATTCCTAAGCACATGTGCAGCAAGCAGAACCAAGGATGGCTGCAAACAAGCAGAACATACAGTGCTCTGATAGTTCTAAAATTATAACTCACTAATCAACATATACCCATTTACCAATTGTACATATGTCAGGAAGTCTCTCCAATTCACAATTATGCAAAGGGAGCCCAACCCAGGGACAGCCAAAAGCACAGTACAATTCAAAGATGATAGTCTTAACTATATTATAATAAACAGAGTACAGTTGACAGATGAGAATCTACAGTTGAAGTGCATCTCTTGCCAAAACTTCTAAAACCATCAGCTAACTCGCCCAAGTCTATGAGTAGTGACAACTGAAGGCACTTTGACCATACCACTTTCTCATCTGCCTTCCTGAAAATGTCAGTAAGCTTATTCAGATATATGAAAATGACAGGCTTCATCTAGTATATACGAGAACAAAAGAAACAAGTACAACATCAAGGTATCATGTTAATCCTGGTAGAGAGTGTCACATAAGCCTATTATGTATCTTGTAACAATCAGACTGCAGAAGTTGCAACTTGAAAAAAGGTGCAGAACAGTCCAGTAATATGCAGGAAATTGCATCAACAAGCAGTCCAGTAACACTGCATGTTCCCAAGTCCTAGTTTCCTAAGCTCTAACAAGCATCAAGAAACAAAAAAATGTATCACTTCATGCATAAGCTACCTGCATTCTAGTCACTGAAGAAAAGTCCAGCAGACCAGCACCAATACACTACCTTCAGATAAAAATAGTGTTTTTGATCAGACATGTCGACAGATTCAGCACCAACACACTAGCACAAGTATCAAAGTAGTGAATGAGATTGACTAATATCCAAATCTCAGCATATCATGGCTAATCAAAATCGGCAATAGCCTAAGGATGCCTGCTCTACATCAAGTATGGGCGGCGCTGATGGGGAATTCAGGGAACAAGAACCTGTTGAAGGATGAAGGTGAGCCGGTGCAGCCATGGTTGCAGTCGAGGCTTGATTCATAGTTCACAACTCATGCTAAGCAAAAGTATGTTCAAAACGAAATCTGTCTTTGGAAACAGAAAAGACACCAAGATAAAAACACTAATAGCTATTCCCAAGCTGCTTCATTGAAATTTTGTCAGATATATTTCTAAGTGAAAATGCACATGCTTCATCCAATTAATCTGATCAATGAATACAGCAAAATGGTAGTTTCTCCAAAAAATGTTCCTAGCTGTATTAGAACGCACATTGTCAACATGGCATGCGAATCTGAATTCTCATATATCGATATACCATAGACTATTCAGAACAGAACTTCTAGCTCCCTCCAAAAAAAAATCTTGAGATTGTTGGTTCCAATTTATTGCCAAAACAGTAGTTAAGAACCAAATCCTCTTTCAATAGAACCCTCAATTCCTCAAAAGCATCCAACAGCATAACATCTTTCTTAAAAAACTACATTTAACTAGTTAGTATTTTCCATGGATTGAAACTTTCAATGAAGGAGTTTTATGTATCTGAGTATCTGACAGCACGTTTTTCTGAACCGAATTAAGAGAGACAGTAAACAGTCACTTTGCCTAACAATAAAATTCCATTATTATCTGCTATCAGATCGTAAAATGTGAGGTCAATACATTCCGAACTCAGACCGAGACATAGGCTAGCATTTGACAATGATTTTAAAATTCAATTTCAGCATTATCTGCCGTTTACAATTCGGTCGATCAAAGATATTCATTTCTCAAAACTACATTCCAGAATCGCATCCTGCCCGCAGAGCGAATGTGATAAGGAGGGGGGGGACCACCAACCTGGGTCGCGGCGACGACCGGGTTGGACGCGGACGCGACGGCCCAGGCCGCCAGCACGCCGCACGCGAGGCAGCCGGCGCTCTTGCCCCCGGCCGAGAGCCACGCCGGCTCGGTGCCCCCATCCCCATCCCCGGCCCCGGGCGGGCGCAGCAGCCATGGATCCGCGAGGAACCTCGAGCGCCGCCGCCGCGCCCGCCTATACCGCTGCCGCTGCAAGTATTGATGCGGCAGGAGGTGGATGGAGGAAAGGGAGAGAGAGGAGGGCGGCGGAGGTGGGAGGCGCAGGGCGCTCGGGCGAGTGGATGGGGTTGGGAGGAGCTTATATACTTAGGGTTGCATTGGAGACACATTTTAACCATCAGATCAAAAATGGATGGACGAGAATTATTGGGCCGTGTGTAGGCAACGGCTCAGAACCAGGTTTATGGCCCGTTTGGTATTATTTTTTCATTTTCAACTAAGTAATGCATCATTGTGCAACAACTTACTAAAATAACTTTCTTAAATATATCAATACATTTTTTACATGAAATAGACTACACAAATACTGTTGTATAGGAGTTTTAAGAATTTTTGAACTTATTTACTATTTTCTATCATTTAAATGAATTTCTACATGGTTATCAAATTAATTCCAAATTGAACTACATATAAATCTTATAAAATATGAAAAAATACAAAAAAAATTGTATTTAGCATAATATGTTCCATTCTAGTCTATTTGCTGGAGATAGATGAGAAATTCAATTATATTCTATAGATAATTCAAACTTCTTTCACCAAATTACCACAAAATAATTACAATAATATCTAAATATGGTTAAAAAATTCTAAAAATTGACATGAAAGTATAGTTTTGGTCCATAAGCTTTCCATAAAAAACTAAGATAGTTTTCATAAAGTGAAACCATACGTTGTTCCCAAAAGGATACATCTCTTACATAGTTTCTTATAACTCAAGTCAAACTTTGGGATTTGAACACCTCTTAATATTTTTGGCCTCCAATGCACCTCAAATTTGGACACAACCTTATATTTAGGATAATATTATAAAATGTGAAGTTACATCACCAATTGTTATACAAAAACATGCTTTTCTATTATATACTAAATTGCAAGAAAATAAGCCATATAAGACCGATCCAAGAAATAGCAATTAATATACAAACAAACACCATTAAATGAAACATATGAATTTTATAAAAAATGTGAAAAAAGAACCATCAAATTTGGAGTCCTTATGAGGAAGAAATACCCATTACAAATTTTAATTCTGGATTAAAAAGAAAAACGGAAGCATTCCTCTATTCTTCAGCGTATCTAGCTGGACACAAGGACGTGGCGCGATGGGATTGGTCCAACAGGTGCCCGCCGGCTCTCCTCAATGCAGTCTGGTCCACGACTATATATGAGACCTAAATTTGGTAGCCCTTCACATCCATACAACTAGCTAAATGGTAAGGCAAATTCCTATTGGGCTGCAGAGCCAGGTTCGAATCCCCTTGCCTTTCGTTTTTTTTATTTCAGATTTTTGGCTTTTTTGGCGACGTATTTTCAACCATTTGCCACAACAGCTTGTGTGGCTCAGTGGTTTGATCACAGCTATCTCAACCATGAGGTCGTGGGTTCAAGTCCCCGCCACGTTATTTTTGGAATTTTGCCCTTTTTTTGGGAATTTTGCCACATGGCATTAGGGATGCCAATGTTTCAAAAAAATTAATAAATAAATTTGTGACATACAACTTTAGTCATATATTTTATGACATTAACAAATACGTCTTATGACATAGCAATTATCGTTATTGGGTGACATTGGAGTACAATATGACATATGTTAGGACATACAATTTTTTATTGTCATAAAATCAAAATGGCTAATAAATAATGTCATAAAATGAATGATATAATGACATTATGCTCTATTGTCATACTAAATACGTCATAAAGCCACACATTTCTTGTAGTGTCTATTCTCTACTTAGGTATAAGAAAATACGCAAATGAAAAAGACTGCAAAAAATAGCAATTTGAATAGAAATAAATGCTATTAAATGAAAGATGCTGAATTAGAAAAATTCAGGAAAAAAGAACCATCGAATTTGGATTACGTATGATAGAGAGAGAAATACCAGATACA
Source organism: Alloteropsis semialata (assembly GCA_004135705.1). NCBI lineage: Eukaryota > Viridiplantae > Streptophyta > Magnoliopsida > Poales > Poaceae > Alloteropsis > Alloteropsis semialata. Next base: position 42,789,216 of record CM014277.1, read on the forward strand.
AATTTTGATTCTAGATTAAAAAGACAAAGACCAATTATTTATGTGTTCTTCATTCCAAATTAGTTGAGCCAATCGGGTGCTGCCAGGTGCTGACATAGGCGGACTCTGAATAATTAAGTAAAAATTTAGTATCTCTACTCCTATAAAAAACTTTTTGTCCTCGTTTCCTGTCCGTCGTAGGTCCTTTCGTGACCGCGGTTTCCGTCCTCTCCATCGCGCGCCGGCAGGTGGGCCTCTTTAGTGGCCGCGGAATTTTCTCCTCCCCACGCGCTTCCATCCCATCAGTCGCCCTTCCCCAATCGCGACCCTTCCCCAATCGCGACCCTTGCCCTCTGCCTCCCCTGGCGATCCCCGCCCCGCGGCATCCAACGCCCTCGACCTCGCGTGATCCACTGCCGCCCCTCTCTCGCACGCCCGACGCCCTCGACCTCGCGTGATCCGCCGCCGCCCCTCTCTCGCACGCCCCACGCCCTCAGTCTCGCGTGATCGCCCGCCGCCGCCCCTCACTCGCACGACCGACTCCCTCGCCTTCGCGTAATCGCCCCGCCACCGCCCGTCGTCCGCGGTCCCGGGCCGCCAGGCCGTCGTGGATCTCGCCAAGATCGCCTCTTCGCTGCTGCCCCCGGACGGCGATGCGGACTGGGCGGAGGCCGCCGTGGGGGTCACCGAGGAAGTGGTCACCTTCGCATGGGATGCCGCGCTGAGGCACTAGCTCTGGCTCGACTTCCCCTTCCTCCCTGACGACGCCGACTTCCCCCTCCTCCCCGCAGCTGCTCCCGTGCCGCGTGTCCCCCATTCGGCAGTTGCTGGACTGAGGGGACTTGGTGCTGTGGGTTTCCGATTTGGATCTGCGGAGGGGCATGTCTCTTGCTCCAATTCGGCCAACAATGAGGGCCCCTGAATCTTGCTGAGGCGCGGCCAGATGCGGCCAACGAAGAGAGAGGGAAGGGGCGCGCACCCCAGGTACACCACCTAATCTTGTTTTTGTTTTTGGAATCAGTACTGATTTAGAAGTGATTTATTTTGTGTTTCGTTCTCCTGAAAACTGACTAGGATTTAGAAAAATGCGTGGAGAATCGCCAGGGCCAGCCAGGCTGCGGACGGCCGAAGCCACGCCCTGGCCGGTCGCTGGATCCAGTGAGTTCCTTGCTCCTTCTCTCATCTTTGTATGTCTCATCAGGAAAGTGAGTTCATGTGTGTCCAGGAACATGCGCGGAGGGTGCCGAATGTAGTTGTTTTTTCAGTGGGATCCCACGTGGGCTTGCAGCACCAGGATGCAGTGGCGTCGGTGCCTGAGCAATCAATGGTGTCTAGCAGTACCTTCATCTGAGGGGTGCGGTCTCAAGGTTGCGCGCACCTTCCCTCTCTCTTAGTGCTCTTTTCTGCAGCAGCCAGGTTAACGACGTTCTCAAATTGGCAGGTAAGCATTCCTGGAATCAAGAGCCTATTGCCGTGAGCTCCAAGTTTTAGTTCCTCATTCTTCAGTCTTGTTGGGAGTTTTGTTGCAGTGAGCACTACCTTGGATCCTATTTGCTGCAACTCAATTTGACAACGATACAGCAACCGTGTGAGGCCCTAATTTTTCCTTGAAATTTCTTGATGATAATAGTATCCTTGAAATTTCTTGATGATAATAGTATGTGCTTATCTGGTCTATTTAAGCCATTTGCTATGTGATAATTAACTATGAATCTAATGCAGCAGATAAAATAATAGGCCAATTATATGATCCTACCATTTAAACGAGTTTGCCATTGCATTATTAGATGCGTCTAGGCTATCCATGTTTCCACAAAGGCTTAGCAATGATTGTCTACAACAAAAAATTAGGAGAAAATGCTGGACTATTTAGGGACTTCTATTGTAATTCTTTTTCTGAAAGATAAGCATGAATGCGGGATACATATGTTTTGCATCTCAATTTATTGCCCATGTTGTTTATATCGTGTTGTATATATCCCTCCCTTAATTACCTTGATTCCTCTTTTTTGATGGCTTATTGTTATTAAGCGCTAGCTATTTCATTAAATTGGAGTGATTGGATCAGAGTAAGAAAGAGGCATATGAGAAGTTACTGCGATTCCTCCTGATAATTTGAGATGCTGCTGCTGCTAAACAGGGAGGAGGGAGAGATTGACAGGAGCAAGAGCGGAGTAGGCAATCAAAATCAGCTGCAGGCACCACAGCCTAAACAAACACGGTGAGTACATCCCTGCTTCACAGGATTTGAGTAGCAATTGCATTTTAATTGGATTATGACTCGTGGGATCCTATTGTGGATGGAGTGGTAAAGCGGGAATTCAAGGTAACAGGTTCAATTTTTAATACAACTGCTTGCAACTTTGGTGTCCGTGGATGTGTGCATGTCATATTACAGTAAGGTTCATTAGTAATAACAACTGGCTGCCCCGTGTTAGATCTCTGCGATCACTCCGTTGTACAATTTCTGCTAATGCTTGACTCTGATCAATTAATTAGTATCGTGATGTTGCTGTTGTCAATATTCAGGAACCTATCACTTTCAGTATTCTGAAAGTATCTGTATCTGAAATTTCTTCGTCCCTTGTGCGTGTTTGCTGACATTGCTAAGTTGGAAAATAAATGCTCTGGCTATTTTTTCAATTACTAGGTCAAGTAATAAAGGGCCGAGGTCAAGGCATCAAGATTTGTGAAGGAAGGGGAAAATGCTGTTTTTACCACTATCCCATGACTGGCTTATGGAGATGACAGTATTGTAAGGCACCTCTGATTTGAGTATGAATTTGATTGGTTGAATCAGGCTTGCCCAAATTAAAATTTTGATTAGTTGAACTCAATCATGATCCATGTTTTACTGGGTGCCTACTCAATCTTGCTCCTCATGATTTTATTTACACGCTGTGGAAAATTATGTATGGTAGCAAATAAATTTACCTTATATTTTGATGTGCCTATTGATCAAATTAGCATAATAGCACACAGGTTATCGTCAGTTTTTCTGTATCTACCACACACATAATTTGTTCGCAATCACAGTTATACTGATTTCTAATGACTGGACGCTGTTTTCATTGTAAATATGCTCCAGAAGTCTAACCTTAACACAATAGATAGCTGCATGGTTAAAACAAGAAAATCCAGGACTTATAGCAATCTTTTATCAGTTGCTCCTTTCATTTCGGATTCCCTATTTATGCATGCTCATTGATCCGAGTGCTGTCAAGTGAAAAAAAAACAAGCCTTATAAATCGTTTCTTCCTTCATTTCCAGTATGCTTTTTGTTCTATATAAAATTGAACTCTGGGGCAACAGAATCAAGAGACAAGAGTTAGGACTCTGATATGAAAGACAGTGACTATTAGTTTTGACCGATGGCAGAACCTTTACTCGACAGATTTGGTTGGATGGAGCTTCAAATTACTAGGCAGATTTTTCTCTTGATGGATTTGTATACAGCTATCATTCTATTTTTTTTCTCCTTCCCTGTCGCAAATTGGAATGTTTGTTCTACTTAACTGAACATCAAATAATAAATCAATGAATAATTGTGTTTTCAGGTGATTTATTCGATGAACATGCCATGGGCGAATTGTACCCACTACGTGCTCTATGTGTTCAACCGCCAAACAAAAACAGTAACAATGGTTGACTCGAGGTCGGTTCCAAAAATATTTCAAAAATAATCCATTCAAAGCCTATGGCCATGCTATCATGTAATTTTCCGTAAAGTATATGTTTACAATGATGGAACATATCCCTAGCTGGAACCATGATATCTATGATTGGCCTTTCAACCGTGTAGAGCAAATTGCAAATGACACTGATCTGTACATACGTAATTAGTGCTGCTTACATACACTTGTATTTCAAAATATGTTTGATATGAATAATTTATTTGTCAACCCGTCATGTTGCAGATATTTAAGTGGCTTTCTGATTCTGTAATACATGTCTGCAATGTGCAGCAATAAAAGCACGCCAATAATTACTATGAGTTTTATACTTTTCCTTTAATACAAGAAGTTTCTGATTTTCCAAATATTTTTGTTGTAATTTTATCTAAAGAGGCGGCATGGTCAAACAATGCGACGAGATTTTGTGATCGATGTATTGTTGTCAAGTGTATTTGTGCTCTCAGTACACATGATTTTTTTCCTTGATAAAATTTTATCACTTCTAATTTTTTGTTTTGCTCCCGTAGCAACGCACGGTCACGAACCTATCCTTTAATATGAGAGGTTTATGATTTTCGAAATACTTACATTGTAATTTATCTATACGACAGGATGGCCAATTAATGCGACAGGATGACCAATTAATGCGACGGGATTTCGTGATCGATGTATTGGCGTCTGAAGCTAATGCATACAAGCCATTACTACCGTCTAATATAAAGAAATATCTTAGCCAGATAAAAGGCTATGAAATAAAATAGAGTCGTTTTTCTCAAACTTTCGATAAAATAGAGTTGATTGAACTATTACTACTTTAAGTTTTGTTTGAACTATTTTAAATAACCAGTGATTTGTTTGAATTGTATTATATACATTCCGTTCATAACATTTTGTTTTTATTTGAATTATAAAATATGAATGTATCCTTCCTATCTTGCCACATATATTTGGTGCTGTCGGTAAATATAATTTTTTTATTAAATTTTAGCATTTCTAATTCATTGTATTTATCCCGTAGCAACGCACGGGCACGATTCTAGTCTTAACCAAAACCAAGAAGTGGTGTGGTGGTAGTCATAGCCCCGCTCAAGCTCTGTTTCAGGTTCGATTCTCCACTAAGCCACCATTTTTTTGACAGTAAAGCTCTCGTTGTGGCAATAAAGCTCTCACCATTTATAAATAAAATGTCAAAATATTACACACCCGTCTGTCACATTTTTTGCGTTAAAACTTTGGTGGGCCCAGGTGAATGGAGGTAACACGTGGGCCTTTTCTCACTGGACTTGAGCTACCACGCCAGCAACAAGCATGAGTATTATTCTAAAATGGTATAAATAGCAGAATTAGACAAAAACAAGGCAATAACTCAATAGTAAGATTGCTAGCGAGCTCTGTGTTGGTCTCAGGTTCGAATCTCTTTTGCGGCTCATTTTTTTTCTTATTTTTGTTCATTTTTTGTTTATTTTCGGTTCTCATGTTTGAACCTGATTTTTTGATATACACCGGTAATATAATGAACATTAAAGTGAAACGCCTGAACTACACACAACCGAAGAAGTGGCGCCGTGGTAAGGACCGCCAAAGTTGGGCACTAGATCATGGAATCTTGATTTGACGATCCCAATCAAAATTAATCACGACGTTGCATATGCTTACCCGCAACCTGGGCGCCTATCGGCTTATGCAGGTTCGTTGTTCGTCAATTCGAGACGGCGGTGGACGAGACATACTCTGGCGTTGCTGCAATCTCAGTCTGTCACTCCATCCGGTCCGAATAGAATTTTGGGATAGTAAATGATTTCAAATGGAAATGTCGTCAAAAGCAAAGTTGTACAACTCAACGAGATCTGCAGCTTTTATTTATTTATTTCTCAATCTGACTTTGTTTGAACAATTCAAAATTTATGTTGTGATAGTTGAAGTCGTGGTTCCTATAACAAATAAAATAAAATACTAGATTTTGCACAAACATACAAGAGGTCTAGTGGTAGTGGTGTTGTTGTTACCACTATGGGGGTTTGGTAAGATTGTGGGTTCAAATCTTGGTGATGTCATCATTTTTATTTTTTCTTGCTATTTTCCACGCCATGCTACATATGTTAATTTCAAATGGATTTCGTTCTAGCTTCAGAGATTTTCCAGTGTACTATCTTTTCTTTTCTCTGTTCTTTAGAAAATTCTTCTGTTAGTTCCTTCAGAAAGAAGCTTGTCGATTAATGGGGATTTTTATTTCCTTTTTGATATGTTGCTAATGGCGTGCGTGAGATAGACGAGGATGCCGATCTACACTAGGAGGATCAAGAGGGCCCATCTAATATGGTAGTTTGTAGCAACCCCTAATACTGTTGCAATAGGAACACCATATTGCATCCATTTACGTTTCTTGTTGCACTAAACAACTCACAAGTGCAACGCCGAAGAAGGTTTCTGCAACCATAATAAGTAGTTGCAATAGGTACATGCTATTGCATCAACATCAGAATTCTTGTTGCAATAGCCATCTATCAATTGCAACACCGCTGAAAAATATTGCAACACAAAAAAACCGTTGTAAAAGCACCAAACAAAAGCAACTCTTTTATATATAGTTGCAATAACATCATATTATTGCAACAAAAATCAGTGCTAATACAACTCCAAAAGAGCATAGCAGTAACGCCAAGTAATTGTAACCATATCACAATATAGTTGCCATAGCACACCCCTATTGCAACCCAAAATCATAGCTCAGGCAACCATTTTTGTCCGTTGCATTAGAGGCACATATTGCTACCATTTTGGGCAAAGGTTGCAATTTGGCCCCCCATTGGCAACCAAAATAGTGGTGTTGCAAATGTGTAGCGTGGCATTAGCCAGGAAACCTTGTAGTGCTTGAAGGAAGCTGCCCTGCCGCTGGTGGATTTGGTCGCACGTGTGCCTGCAAGTGGTCCTACTCCTCCTCTTGTCGACCGTCTTAGAGCAGCTCCTGGGCAGGTACATGCCTATCGTCAGAGGATTGCCTAGTCTTTCACTAGGCAAGTACTCGGCATAGTCCGATCCTGGTGGCCTGCCTAGAGTTTGAGCATTACAGAGGGTAAGGTGAACTTGGCCTGTACTCGAGACATGTTCAACTCTTATCTGGAGGAAGAGAAGAACACGACAGAGAAAATTGTATCTCGCCTTATGTTCTAGGTTGTTTTGTTGTGTAAAAGAAACCTGTGTAATGAACTTGTACGAGATGTAAGCTTCCTGATTTTTTTTCTAGCTTATTTTTTTGTATTTTTTATTATTTGCAAATTATGCCATCACCAATTAATCATGTTATGACATCCAGCTAATTCAGTGACTGTTATGTTTCATTTAAAAAATAACTCCATTAAATCTTAGCTCCAACATGATATATGAACTTCCCCACATCAAAGATTTCTCATTTCACATGAAGTGAACTCAATGACACAAAGAATTGACATTGCATGTTTTGGCTTATTACTCCATGATATATTGTGCTACACCGGATGTGCATTTCATACGGTGTTCATGAATGTTGATCATTATATCAATGAATTTAATTCTTTTCAATATCTTAATGGGTCACATGTGTCTCACCATACCATATACATACGGTGTTCATGAATCTTGATCAATTACTTACCAGTGCCGAGATGGCTCTAGCAATAGTTGGGCATACTACACATGAATCATATGTTGCTGCATTATATCAATGAATTTAATTCTTTTCAATAACGTAATGGGTCAAATGTGTCTCACCATACCATATACATACGTTGTTCGTGAATGTTGATCAATTACTTACCAATGCCGAGATAATGAGTTCATGAATTGAATTCTTTTCAATATAACGTAATGTGTCACACCGTACCATATACCACAACATTACAGGAATATGTCGACACACCAATGAGTGCTACAATTGTTGACTCACGAATGAATTTGGAACAGATCGAATCATGACTTAATTGAATCAAACAATTTGATTCAACTTAAAAGTTAACACTACATTATTTAATGGATAGATGGAAGGAAAAAAGAGTTTGAATCGCAAACAATCTCAAATATTATATTACTTACTATATGCAACTCGACTTGCATTAACTATGGTTTATACTAGTAAAAAAATCTTAAATATAGTGGAGTTTTATCATATGTTCTCTGCATTTCTTGGTTCAATCCCGCCATGCCAAAACCACGCGTTCAAACTATTTCCCAAACTGCCTGACACACCCACTACCTGACCCACACATGCTACTGATGTGTGGTCCCCCACTCAGACAGACCCCACTGGCCACACGCTATAACGCTGCTACCTCTGCTCTCGTTTCTGTCTCTGCACGCAGTAACTAGAAGCAAAACCCGCTAGGCCAAAAACAGTTTCACAATAAATTGAATTTAATACCCATTCTGGTTTGACATACACCACGGGGGGGCATCCTGGTAATTTTATGACAGCACTATCTGGTATAGCACCCCCATCTCATCCACTTAGACTCAGACTCGGCTAACCCTAGTTCACCTCCCGCCGCTGCTCCTCAACACCTCGGCGCTGCCGCCCCACCTCACCACCGCCGCGGCGCCGCCGCCTCTCACCACATCGACGCGCCGCCCCACCTCACCACTGCCGCCACCCCTCGTCACATCGGCGTCGCTCCGCTGCAACGAACGTAAGGGCCCACGGAGGGAGAGGTGGGCGAGGGCGACCCTCGGCCTAGTCTCGCCGTAGTCTCGCCGCAGTGTCGCCGCGGGGGCCCTGGAAGGTCTCGCCGCAGGGGCCCTCGAAGGTCTCACCGCGAGGGCACCTCCTCTGCGCTCGTTCGTGTACGTCGTCTCTGCCGCCTCGTCGTTTCGGTGGTAAGGCAACGAACTTGTAGCCAAATCATTCTGGTTCTTAATTTCGTCCTTGTCCTGTGCATTTTTTTGTTTGCCTTGCTTCACTGCCTGCTAGAGTAGCAGATATGCTTGACCTACAGTGTAATAGTGTCATGATTCATATGATTTTGGTTGCACATATGGTCAGACAAGATATTCATGATTCTTTTGCTTAGCTGTTAGGGGTTCCTGTCCAGACTTGATATGGTAGCTGAACTTGGTTAGGGAGGGTTCTGTCTAGATGTGCTACTTTGTTTTAGGGTCGCTAAGTGGTAGTTGAGTGTGCCTCCTGATGGCAGGAGTGTTCTGTGTTCGCCTTCATGCGATCTTCTGGTGCTTACAAAGTAAGTATTGAATAATATTTAGATGATATGTTGGTCCTGATCTCTTTTAGGAAAATGCTACTTTATTCACTTATGTTTATCTGGCTTCCATTAGTGTTTGTGAATGCTCTTTTTAAATGCCTATAGTATTGCAAGCCACTTGGAACTCTGATTTGTGTGTGAAATGCCTTGGGTCTTTCTGTTGGTGCTGTTAGAGTCATGTTCTCTCTTCAGTCTTTTAGTAGTAGAGATTAGGCAGATGTCTATCTATAAAAATAGTACCTACCTATTTTTGTCATTCACAATCCTGCTTCCTAAAAAACTGTATTGATACCTATTGATATTATTTTTTGTGTACTCTGTCTACAATGTAGTGATCTATATTGATACCTATTGATACTTATTTTTCATGTACTCAGCAAGTCAGTACTAGATGGACCCCAGCCAACGCTACTTCAAGGACCATAGCTCGATGAAGACGAAGGAGGGACTGAAGAGACCACAAGGAAGTTAGATTGCAGGTTTAATTCTCTACTTCTAGTTCTTATTCAATGATATGTTCTCCCTGTCACTAAATCTGGTCAAGCACATTATGTATATGAATTTAGTCATTTCCCATGGTGTCACTACAATTTCATCTTCTTTTACGTTACTTTTTGCTCAGATCATAATACGTACTGCTACAAAAATATTAATCTGTTGTCCATGTTTTCATCTTAGAACATCCACTTCATCCATATTAAGAGGAGCACCTCAGACGATGTATGAGGAATAGTGCAAGGCTACAGCAACTTGGAATTCCTTCTTCTTCCAGCATATTCCCAAACAGTAGTGGCAATGCTCTAAACAAGAAAAAGCCAAATCAAAGAAATAATGAAGACTCTGGATTTGAGTATGATCCTTCACAGGATGATACTGGTGAAGGAGATTTGGTTGGTGACGACAATGCTAAGGCACTAATTTCTCCATCTTGTCAAGGCTTAACTTCTTGTTGGCTGGTTAAAATATGATTCCATCCCCACTTTGTTCCCTAATCATGATTCCATTATATTCTAGCAGGGATCTAAAGAGAAGACTTGCAAAACAACCAACACACAAACTTCAGCTAGAACTCTTACTAGAGTTAGGTTCCGATCTTGTAAGAGGGTTTATGCAGAAACAACACCTATTAGAGCTACAAGGTCTGAGATAAGCACCACCCAACCTAATGCAATTCAGAGACCAAGTGATATCCACGTGCCACTTCCATACCAGCCTAATGCAATTCAGACACCAAGTGATATCCATGTGCCACATCAATCTCAGCCTAATGCAATTCAGACACCAGGTGATATCCACGTGCCACATCCATCCCAGCCACATGGCACCCAAGTTGCTTTGGAAGGCCAGTACTACTACCACGTTTCATATTATCAATGTTGCTTTGATTACATGAATATTGAACTATGACTCATTGACATTTTTTAGATGACGGGCCTGCCCACCTTGCTGACAACATACACATTACCAATGGAGGTGATGCCATTCCACACCCTGATGGCCACAACAATATGGTCAATGAAGGTGATGCTTTCTTACAATCATTAGATTATTTTTGACTCACATGATGAATTCATTCTTAATGCCTACCATTTTTAGATGGTTCTACCCAGCAAGATGGCACCAACATTGTGGGTGATGGACCTGATTGCATTACCCATCCTAGTGGCTGTTGGCATTTCTTAGCGCCACCACTAGATTAGCGATGGCACTAGAGATGCCCTAATGTACATCTAAATGTTACAGAGATTATGCAAGCGCACAGAAGTACGTTGTAGCATTTCACCCGGGAGTATTCCAGAGTATCGTATTTATTTCCTCAGGGAAAGCGTATGGCAAAGTTATGTGCTCCCCAATGTATTAATTATATCACCATTAACATACCATGACCAGACCAGGGATAAACAATATATAAAAAGGGTAGGTTGACACATAGAAGGTTTCATTGCTCAATATGTAAGTCTAGTTAATATGAAGATCCTAAGAGAGAACTAGGGATTCTATATACTTCTCACTTATGAGTTACATTCATTACAAGTGTACACTATACAAGCTCAGCAAGGGACACATGTTAGAGGGCAAATCGAGGAGTCGTGGGATCCCCTCATCCAAGGGTACTGTCACTATGTTTATCACAAAGGCCTGCAAACGCCCAAACCTGAATGGCGAGGATTACAAAGGCCCAGCGGGGCTGTCACCACCCGAGGGCTACCTCTGAATACGTGGGGTAGGGTATCCCCAATGGTATTCCATACCCAAACATCTTGTTTGTAATATGAAATATATCTTTACCAATTGTATGGAAAGGTAAAGAGCAATCATACGATTCATTGAGCAATTGCTATAACATGCATCCACTATACCAAGGTGCAAGATATACAACTTATATGATGAACAAACAAGGCTATAAGTCAAGTAACAAAGACAAGATAGTAATTCCATTAAAGCTTAAAGTCTTACAAATAAGCAAAGGATACAAGATAACTAAGCTCTAGGCTTACCAAGACTCCTTCGGAATCCTGTAGAAGCTCAGCTCCTAAGACTACTTCACTACTAACTAAGACTAGAACTTGTAGCAAATGGAGCTCTTCCTTGTGGTGTGTGTCGAACAGGAGGCGTTGGCATCTATTTATAGCACTGGGAGGTGGTTCAGGGCCGGTACGAGGCGGTTGAGGCCAAGTGAGCCCAGCTCCGGGTCGGCCGACCCCTTGACGTCGCTTGATGGTTGGATGAACCGACTAAAGATATACCCGTCGTAGATTTTCTCCCGGAGGCGGTGCAGATGCGTGGGAGAAGGGAGAGGCACAACGGCCTCAAGACCAAGTCGGCCGACCTGGCCAGGTCGGCCGACCTGGTCTAGGCTCGGTTGGTCTTGATCTTTTCCTGTGTGACTGAATTGTGGACCCTGATGGCTGGGGAAGATAGGTATGGCTTCCCGGAGTAACTCTTGTTTCCCTTGTGGGCTCATCAATCCATGTGCCTCATCTTATCCTCTTTTCATCCATTAGCTGTAACCGTCCTTGATTGAACGCTTCTGATTATGTGAGTTTGTGTTTCTTCTAGATGGCCAGAAATGGGCCTCATTGGGCACCAGGCCCGGTCGGCCGACTAGGCAGGGTCGAACGACCTAGGCTTGGCCCTATTTTCCTTCATGTTTTGGCTCATGTCTCATGAAATCAAATAATCTCCATGTACAAGTGGAACTACATTATTTGAAACCAAATACTAGAGATTATAGCTAATTTATTTTATTTCAAGCATGTTGGCGATAAAAAATAAACAAGACTTAACAAGCGCCAACCGTGGCCACAACCAGATGACCACTGAAGGTGAGAGTTTGTTCATTTATTTGCTGAATTGCATATTATTTCATTTCTTTGGTTGCTGAATGCAACCAGTTTCTTTGGTTCAGTCTTTAGCTTTGATCAATGTTTGCTTCATGTTAATAATTGAAAGTTCAATGTGAATTTAACCAGAAGAGGAGCCATGGGACCGAGGACTCAATATGGGACATGGACTCCAGAGGTTGACACGGTCTCGGTGTGGTAAAGTACCAATTCTCATAACTGAAGGGAATATAAGGCCCCTGGTACCTGTGATTGCTGCAAAGTATGCAACAGAATGCAATATTGCAGTCAGGAACCATATTCCTGTGCTCAAGCACTGGAAGGACTACAAGAAACAACCTGCGCTGATCGACCAATTTCTGGCACATCTTTGTGTAAGTACCCTTCCATAGATTATTTGCCACAGTAGTTAACTAGAATCTTTTTACATTTTTTGATGCATTTTCTTCCATCTGAATAGGCAAAGTTTGACATCAACACACATGATCCAATAGTGAGAAAGGGCTGTCTGGAGATGACGAAGTCTGCAGTTCACCAACAAAGACACATGCTGAAGCATGAATTTTTTGATCCTTTTCCTCTACATTTGGTTAGGAAAACCTCTCCTGTCAACTCAATGGGTAATGAACAGTGGATTGAACTTGTGGAATCATGGAAGACTCCCCAAAAGATGGTATTTTATCCTAAAACCAAACTCTTTCCTTGTACATGCTAAGCTTTCATGTTGCATACATGTATTGTCTTTTGATTTAGCATGCATGTCAAAAGATCAAGGACAACTGAGCTGAAGTAAAGTACCATCAAACAACCAGTTCTTGTAGTTACCAGTTACTGTTGAAAATTTGGTAAGTTAGCCATCCATTGGTTATGCTGATGTCTCATATCTACATGTTCCCTACTTGGCTTTGAAAGCCTTGGTTTCTTTGAGGGTCTGTACCTGTTGTATCCCTTTTCTGTACCCAATATTTTCACTTGCTGTTTGAACTGGTGACATAATTCAATTGCTAGTAGTTTTGTTCATTGCATATCCATTTTGTTTACCTGGACATGCTGTTCACTCATGTGTTAGCAAATGATATTTCTAGTTCCATAAATGCTAAGATCAGTTTGTTTAGATTATGGTCTTGACCATTAGTTCTTGGTGCACCAATTAGTTGCTACGTTGTTGTTTTCAGGGAGATGAGTACAAGGATAAAGAACCTGACCCCTTAGATTTGTTCAAGATGTGCCATTGCAGCAAGAAAAAGAGAGGATACACACCTACTGTACAGTTGGCTATTGTAAGACATCTTTCTAATGTTGCTCTTGACATATAATTATTTTAAACTATCATGTGATCATAATTAGTTTTCTAACGTTGTTCACTGCTTCCTTGCTAGACTGAAATGGAAAACCAGCTAGCTATGGACAACCCAAGTCTACAACCCAAGTCATAGCTAATGTGCTTGACAAAAACACAAAAAACAGTCGGTTCCTATAGAATGTGGGCGTCCAGATTGGGAAACGTAGGTCCAGTCTACAGAATGTTCAAGCTCAACTGGAAGCGGAGGAGAGGTGAAATGCTAAGCTTCAATCAATAGTCAACAACCAGCGTGAAGTAATGAATGATTTGTCCAAGCAAATGCAGGAAACAGAACAAGCAAGGGTCAAAGATCAAGAGGAGAATCGAAATAAGCAAGCTGAGCTGGAAGCGAAACTATAGTTTTTGCTAGGACAAAATCGACAAAGCTAAGCAACATGGTGGTATGTTTGCTTTTGGTGCAACTTGAACTTTTGTAGGAACCAAATTTTGCTGTTGCAGCTTGATGTTCCTGTTGAAACCTTAGTTTTGATGATTCTGTTGAAACCTTAGTTTGATGATTCTGGTTCTTTTTGTTGTTACTGTTCCTGGAATGTTGAGCTGCTACTGATGTTGGATGGAAAGTGTATCTGATTCTATTTAATGTCATGCTGGATTGAATCAATTGTTCATGTGATCATGTGGTTTATGGGTTGATTGCTGATGTTTATGGGCTAGAACTGTTGTTATGAGCGGGCTAGAATCCTATGTATTGTTGAATTTGGTAAATAGTTGGCTGAAAAATGTTTGGCCCATTTTATTGGCCCACTTTGAATTAGGTCCATACACAAATGAGCTGTGGTGATGATGTCATCATTGCTTGCCACGTCATTGCCTGCGTCAGCGGCCATGTCAGCAGCCACATCATCACCATGTCACTACCACGTCAGCAGCCATGTCACTGCCAGCCATGTCACTGACCCGTTAGCAGCCATGTCACTGACACGTCAGCAGCCATGTCACTAACACGTCAGCAGCCATGTCACTGACATGTCAGCAGCCATGTCACAGCCATGTTAGCAGCCATGTCGTTTATATATGACATGGCAATTGAATCTGTGACGTTTATTTTTGTCATAAATTATGGGCTTGGGTTGGGCTCTGCGGGTTGGACCCTATTTTATGACGATTTCAAACTGTCATGGATTAAGTTATTCTATGATGATTTCGTTAAAAACATCACGAGGTGTAATCTATGACGCTTAATACATGATGAAATTTGAGATCGTCACAGATACTATTTTATGACATTTTTTAGTGATCTGCGACGAAATTTGAGCGTCATGGATTAAAGGATTTTTTTTGTAGTGTCGGGATCGCGTTTTCCATCGTATCTTTCAATGCAGGACGGTTTGAACTTCTCGGGCCAGGCAGTAGCTCGGATGCGGTTTGAAAAAACCTGGAACCCTTCATACTTGCCAAGGTTGTGATGACCTTGGCCTGGAGGCCCGTAGATTTGGTCGTACTCCTGACACCGCTTGCGTTCTTCTTCTTCGCGATAGTGGGTGCGTGCGGAGATGACGGTGCGTGCGTCTTTGTTCTGCAGTTGGTGTCGCAGATCCCTGTCATCATTGTGGTAGTCGTGACATCCGTATCTATCCTTGTTGCCGCCATACCTGGGATTGTGGCTCTGTTCGGCAGCGCAGTGGCTAGGTCTAGCGCCGTGGTTTCCACCTCCGGCGCCGACTACCATGCCGCCCGAGTTGTCGAGTTCTCAGTGATCCCTGCTTGCATGATGGGATGGGTTGTCGCGATTGCTCCTTACAGTCTTGATGGCTTGTCGCCCTGGACCTAGTGATTGTTAGAGCAGGGTACATTGCATCGTGTTGAATTATTGCTGTTTCGAGCATCGTCTTCATCCGTTGGACTTCCGGAGTCTGGTATTGGCTGCGGCGTTGGTGTAGACGTCCTGGCCGGCGACTTGCACGAATCGCTCTACAAGGTTCTGCGGAGCTAATCTGCGATTGGCTCAGCGATGTTGATCTGCGCGAGCAGCGTTACGTTGCCTGCACTTGTCCCGATCATCTGCAGCTTCGTTGGCCACGGATGTCTTGTTGGCGGAGATTGGATCTTCATTAGCAATGATCACCATGGCTTGGTGCCCTGGTGAGAAGCTTCCATGCTTGAAGTTGCGAGGACGATGGAGCCGCGTTCATCTGAAGAGTCCAGCGTCTCTCCGTGCTAAAAAGGCAATGGATCAATGCACGCGATGATGTGAGACATGTCCAAGTCCTCTTGTCGTGTCACTCCGAGCTTTGGCTTGCATCCCGGCCAGTAGACGAATATCCCTTTTGGAGTTGCGATGATTACGAGTCCGACTTGTTTCCTGCCCAAGGGGAGTTCATCGAATTCGAGCTAGGAAAACAGGGCTAAGCCCAGGTCGCCCGACCTACAGTGGTCGGCCGACCTGGACTAGTGCCCAAATTAGCCCAAGTTTGGCCATGCAGAAGAAGCACAAGTTCAGGTCATCCAGAATGTTGAATCCATGACGGTTACATCCAATGGTGAAGGTGAATTTACATGGATTGATGGGCCCACATGAGAACCAAGATTTACTCCAGGGATCCATACCCATCTTCCACAAGTACCAGGGCCCACATTTCAGCCACCCAGAAGAAGAACAAGACGAACCGCGCCTGGACCAGGTCGGCCGACCTATCCAGGTCGACCGACCCAGTCTCAAGGCCGTTGAGCCTCCTCCTTCTATGACGCGTCAACACCGCCTCCAGGAGATCATCCATACCGTGCACATCTCCAGTCGGTGCATCTGAGGGTCGGGCGACGTCAAGGAGTCGGCCGACTCGGGGGTGGGTCCACTCGTTCTCAACCGCCTTGTACCGGCCCTGAACCGCCTCCTAGTGCTATAAATTGATGGCCATCGCCTCCTGTACAACACACACCAGAAGGAAGAGCTCCATTAGCTACAAGTTATAGTCTTAGTTAGTAGTGAAGTAGTCCTAGGAGTTGAGCTTCTACGGGTTTCCGAAGGAGTCTTGGTAAGCCTAGAGCTCAGTTATCTTTTATCTTCTGCTTATTTGTAAGACTTAAGCTTTAATGGAAATGCTATCTTGCTTATGTTACTTGACTTATAGTCTTGTGTGTTCATCATATGAGATGTATGTCTTGCACCTTAGTCTAGCTCATTCAAGTTATGGCAATGGCCTAGTGTACCGCAAGGTTGCTCTGTCTAGGTGGACAATAGATAGAGTTGTATTTCATATAGTAAGCGTGGTGTTTGGTATATGGAATAACATTGGGGATATCCTTCCCCACGTATTAAGAGGTAGGCGGCAGGTGGTGACAGCCCTGTCCGTCCCTTGTAATCCTCGCCGTTCGGGTTCGGGCGTTTGCAGGCCTTTGTGATAAACATCGTGACAGTATCCTTGGATGAGGGGATCCCACGACTCCTCGATTTGTCCTCTAACATGAGTCCCTTACGAAGCTTGTTTAGGATATACTTGTAATGAATGTAACCCATATGTAGGAAGTACATAGAATCCCTAGTTCTATCTTAGGACCTTCATATTGACTAGACTTACATAATGAGCAATGAAATCTTCTGTGTGTCACCATCCCAAATTCTTCCTATCATGTTATCTCCTGCTCTAGTCCTGGTATGTTGATTGTGATATAGTTGGTGCATTGGAAGACATAGTACTTTGCCATACGCTTTCCCTGAGGAAATAAATACGATACTCTGGAATACTCCCGGGTAAAATGCTACAATGTACTTCTGTGCGCTTGCAGAACTTATGTAACGCTAAGATTTATATTAAGGCATCTCTAGTGCTATCACTCATGTAGTGGTGACGCTAAGAAATGCCAACAAGCATTTCTGGCGCCGTTGCCGGGGAAAGCATTGGCAAAAGAATGTGTTAACCTCTGTATTAACTTTATGTCACAATTAAATGCCAGCGTCTAGACAGGTTTACCCTTGTTCTGTTTCTCTTCGTGTGAAACAGAATAGTACATCATCAATTCGCCAAAGCACCCTTGCACCAACATGGCAATTGAATCCTTTGATGATCGACTCAACGTACATTACCATGGTGCAAGCTAAGCCATTCAGCGGAAAGGCTACAGCAGATGCAGCAGAACATCTCCGACACTTCTCAGCAATATGCAGTCGACTAGTAGGAGAGGCAATGCAATGGTTATTCCCGTTCTCACTAGCAGGTAGGGCATTGCAATGGTACTACAACCATCAGGCAAAGATGGATTCCTGGCAGAAGTGCAGAGAACTGTTCCTAGCACATGACTGGAACCCATCCCAGCAAGGAGTAAGTTCATATACAATACTTGCCAAGAGAAAGGTAAATGAACTAAGTGCTAGATTCCATGCCCTGTCAGTCACTGTGAAAAACCAGCTGCGCTTAAGCAAAATTCTCGAGGCCCAGTCAGCCCATCTGGCTGCTATGGTACAAGAAACCAGTCGGGAGATTTTGGCTAATCATGCAGGAAACAAGAAAGAATCAAACCAAAGGCATGACGGGCCCGAAATCAAGGTCATTTATGGATGGAAGCCGCAAAGACCACCCGTCACTAACAATGAGCCACTCCTGCCCCTGCCCAAAGAGTTTGTACAAGATGTCAAGGCTCTAAACACGACAACACCAACAACACCTTGCGTCAAGAAAACCGAACAGGGCTGGCGTCGCAAAGCTTCCGCATCATCTTTAGATGCGGAAGAGAGCTCATCAAGCTAAATCATATCCCGAAGACGTCCGCACTCGATGGACGAAAAATAATGAGTCCTCACCGACAGGTAAATCGGTATGTATCCCATATTTATTTCACAATGCATATTTATCTGTTCAAGCATGTTTGAAATTTCGCAAATCATTGCATTTAAACCCGTAAACTTTGGAGCCATCTATATGAATTTCCTTGGATACCTGGCCACCCTCACTCATTCCAACCAGCATTCATCTCATCTTTGAACTGTGTGCCACCCTACAAAAGCATAGCCCGAACCTAGCTATGGCTCGGTCGGCCGACCAAGGCATGTCAGCCGACTCCAAACTTTGGCCTTTGCAGAGAAGCATCATCATACCCTACCATAGGCATGAATCACATCTTTCAAAGGGGGAATTGAATGGTGTCCATGGTCACTCGGCCGACCAGCTCATGTCGCTCGACTTGGTGCTCCCTCTTTTGCAAAGTTTTCAACCAATTTACAGAAGCCAGGGTATCCAATGCACTAGTGATCAAAGCCTGGCCTAATTGACTCGAAGGGAGGGTCGGCCGACCCCACATGGTCGGCCGATCGAGGGCGAGCTTCGGCTATAAAAGCCCTAGGCCATATGCTTGCTCTCCTCGCCCCAACCCGAGCTGCGCTTCGCCCTCGGAGTCTCTCTTCTCCCTCTGATAAATTCTCAAGTATTTAGCTCCTTAGTTTGGATTCAAAAAAAACAAGTAAAAATGGATTTCATTACTGCATAACGGTGCTGTTCTTCTTATGCTTAAGATCTTGAACGTGTTGTGGAGGTTCCTAAACCCCGCAAGAATGCTTGTTTGTGGTGTGTTATAACCCACAAGAATGATTTTGCGGAGGCAACCACGCCCCACAAGAACGACTAACTCTTGGACGACTAACCTACTAACGCTAATCCTTTTGTCTTCCACGTGTCGTTCTTGTTGTTCTTTGTGCAGGCATCATGAACCTCGTTCGCGGATTCGTGAAGCAAGCAAGGAAAATTGAAGGGTCAAGCTCAAGGAGGAGCCGACACTCCGGGAGCACTGAGGTGATCTCTTCCAGCACGGAGATCATGGAGTCAGCCGGTGGCTCCGAAGAGAGGATGGACAGCCAACACTCCATGAAGATCTCCGAAGACCAGTACTACTACACCGGGGCCGGTGCCACATCCGCAGGAGGCGGAGGTGGCGGCAGCAATGGAGATGGTAACGGGGATAGCTCCAGCAGCAACCACAATGAAGACGACCCTCGCCCAGCATTCATCTCCGACGACCAATTCGACATCAACGAAGGCTACGAAATAGAAGCATATCAGATTCTCCTGGATCACGCTTTTGATCACACACGTGTGTTCACGAGCGAACTCATGGAGAAATCAGGTATGGCCACTGACTTTGAAAATGTTTGGAGTGCAGTGGGTTGGTCGGATTTTGCGCGTATTCATAAAGATGGGTGTCGTTTGTTAACAATCCAATTTCTTGCTACTTTGAGAAAAGGTGAGGAAGGGATTACTTTTCGCTTTTTAAGGGAAGAGTATTTCGTTTCTTGGAGGCAGCTTAGTACCTATTTGGGTTTTAGCAAGCGTTGCAGCTTAGAGGTTGATAAAGTCTTGAGGCTTTTTGTTAGAGAGTCTTTCTGGCGGGACATCTCGGGTATCACAGATGGCACTCCTCCTAGAACAAGCCACATTCATAACCCCCACGCTTCGTTTTATGCACCGCTGGATTGCCATGACTCTTTTCCCTCAAAATGATCTTCGTACCGTTCGCATTGATGAATTGAAATTACTGTATGCGATGGTTAAGAAGATAAAAATCTCACCGGTTGTCTTTATGATTGATCAATGGATGGGTGTTTTTAAGAGGCAAGGTCCCATTAAGTGTACTTCTTTGGTTACTCACATTTTTGAGTCAATGGGCCTTCTAGATAATTACCGAGTCGAGTTCCTTCCGCAGCCTCGGCCAACTCTGGATGAATCTCATTTCGTTCAGAGTCACCTTGTTACTCATGCTGTAGACCAAAAGTTTGTTATGGTTTATCATAATAGCACAACCAGAATTCGTTGCCAGCACCAGAATACTGGTTGTACAGATGCAAAACACTTTTGTTGGAGTTGCAATAGGAAGGCAGGCAAAGCGTGACAGGAAGGGTGACAAGAAGCATGTCCCGACGGGGAGAAGCCGCAGTGCCGCAATCCCAAGGAGCATGGGAACCTCCAACTCCGCCATACGTACCAGAAGGATCAAACTGGGAGCAGCCACAGCCGCCCCCACCATATATGGCGGGAGGCTTGGGATGGCAGGAAGCCCCGCACGCCCAATGGAATCCCCAGGACCCGCACTATCATCAGTCGTCCAGCTCAAGTGGCGGTCCTCCTCCATTCGACGCCCGACGTTCCTTCTCAGCAAGGGACTGGCGCAGCAGCATGGACGGGTTATCCAACCGCATGGGAACCCTGGAGGTAACCACTCATCGCATTGATGATACATTAACCCATTATGTGCAGCGGTCGCAGGCGTGGTGGGATCAGTTAGTACAACACTACAACACCTTGCAGAACAGCATCCAGGCGGGCAACCAGAACTTGAATGCATACCTTCGGTCCCAAGGGTTCGACCCGAATGACCCCCGCTATCGCCAGCAGTAAGAAGTCCAGCTTGGGGGAGGATCCCCGCACAGGTAAGTTCATCCGACTATGTCTTTTATTGTTTTCTTTTGATTTTCATATAGGGTAGTAAAAAAAAAAGAAAAAAACTTGTCCCTGTATGGAAATGATGAATTTTTGCTATGACCTTCCCCTGTTATGCAAGTTTCAATAAGGCAGGCATTTGTGTCTTGAATTTGTTGGCTTAAATTAATGACATCCTTGGAAACTTAAAACTTGTGGGTAGCAAATGCTAAATCTGATTCTAGGTTGTTGGGAGCTATGATATAATAAGCTAGAATTGCTTTATCTATCCAAGTGAAACTTGATCTCGGAGATTTTATTTCAAAAAGAACAAAATTCTAGGCTCCTCAGTGAACCTCACATTCCAACCACTTACAAAAAAGCATGTGCAGTTGTTTTGAGTTTTGTCAAGTTCATTGTGATCTTTGTAAGATTTACTTCATGCTCTTAAAATCGGAGTCACGTACACACCA
>CM014277.1:42815132-42910429 GCA_004135705.1 Alloteropsis semialata
GAGATCACACAAAAAGGAGTTATCATTCCATTGTTCCACACACATGCACATCTTGATCAGATTGTATGAAAAGTTTTCTTCTTGGATCCGCTATTTGACTTTGGAATATATGTGATGCAAGTATGCCTTATCTTTACTTCTACCTTGAGATCCACATAAGCCTTTTAGAAGTAGGGTGAAAGAAGGCAAAGAAATGCCTTGGTGAGGAATCATACACGATGAGTGATCTAAGAGAATCATTTAAGGAGCTAGGTAAGGATTTGTTTTTGAAAATTTATCGAAAACCCAAGTTACTCAACAGAAGAGTTGAGATGATTTGAATCAAGGCCGTTCCGTTCCCCAACCACCCAAGATTACATGATAGACACTTCAGAATTCATAAATGCATGTATGTCTTGGAATCACTTATATGCTTGCATCATATCAATTAGAATCATGTTATCCACCTTAATCATGAGCTTTACTCGAGGATGAGCCAAGGTTAAGTGTGGGGGAGCTTGTTGAGAGTCCTTAAATGCCAATTTTGACTGTCAACTCCTACAGAGAATATGTCAAATATAATCACCAAACATAGTGATAGAGATTATATTTAATCAATTCCACAAGTTTTGGTGAATATGTGAATGCAGAGACTAATTGGCAAAAGAGGAGGAGATTTGGGCTCAGGGCCAAGTCGCCCGACCCCCCTAGGTCAGCGGGACCTGGGCCCAAGACCAATGGAGCCCACATTTGGTCGCAGCAAAGAAGCACAATCATGGAATATCTTGACCACTGTTTGGGTATCGGTTTCGATCAAAGTACAAGATGAAGCCATGTGTCTATCACTTGGATTGAGTGGCCCACAACGAAAACTAAATGTACTCAATTCAAGCCAACCCACACAAAACCGACCTTAGGTCCCATGGGGAAGAGACCCAGAGGAAGATGGGCCCGAGGCGATCCAACTCTAGGTCGGTCGGCACGTCGGCCGATCTCCAAGGGTGATCGGTCCCCCTTCGACGACCAGCTCCATACCGACTCCAGGGACGCATCTGGGCCATGCACAATGCAAGGCGGTGCATCTGAGAGTCGGCCGACCCCCGGATCGGCCGACCTGGTCCCGGGGCCAAACGGCCTCAACCGCCTCAAGGTGCCTCTCCGCCGTCCTACTAAGCTATAAATAGATGCTCCCGGCTCCAATTCAACACACACTAGAAGAAAGAGCTTTATTTACTACAAGTTCTAGTCTTAGTTAGTAGTGAAGTAGTCTTAGGAGTCGAGCCTCTACGGGCTTCCAAAGGAGTCTTGGTAAGCCTAGAGCTTAGTTATCTTGTATCTTTTGTTTACTTATAAGACTTTGATCTTTAATGGAATTACAATCTTTCTTATGTTACTTGGCTTATTGTCTTGTTTGTTCAACATATAAGTTGTATGTCTTGCACCTTAGTGTAGTGGATGCATGTTATGGCAATGGCCCAATGAATCGTATGATTGTTCTTTACCTTTTTCTTACAATTGGTAAAGATGTATTCCGTATTACAAACATGGTATTTTGGGTATGGAATACCTTTGGGGATACCCTACCCCACGCATTCAGAGGTAGCCTCCGGGTGGTGACAGCCCCATGTGGCCCTTGTAATCCTCACCGTTCGGGTTTGGGCATTTGCAGACCTTTGTGATAAACATCGTGACAGTACCCTTGGATGAGGGGATCCCTCGATTCCTCGATTTGCCCTCTAACATGTGTCCCTTGCTGAGCTTGTATAGTGTACACTTATAATGTATGTAACCCATATGTGAGAAGTATATAGAATCACTAGTTCTTTCCTAGGATCTTCATATTAACTAGACTTGTATATTGAGCAATGAAACCTTCTGTGTGTCACACTACCCATCTATCAATGTCTACCCCTTGCTAGACTTTGGTATGTTAATAGTGTTATGATTGAGTACAATGGATAACTACTCTATTCAACTACCGTCTTCCCTGTGGATTCGATACCCTGAATACTTCCGGGTGAAAGCTACAATGGTATCCGTGCGCTTGCGGATTTATTTGTGACCGTAAGAAATACCAACAGTTAGGATTGCTGATATTATCTTAAGCGTGGTGCTTAGGAATATATCTGCCCTCATTTGTCTCGTAACCCCATAGATTAGTAGAGGTAGGCGGCAGGTGGTGACAGCCCTGTGCGTCCATTGTAATCCTCCACGTACGGGTATGGCGTAGAGCTGTATGCCGGCAATTTCCTAGAGGCCTAGCATACCCCGTTGCCCAAAGCAAGCATAGGAGAACTCCCTTCACTATATTCCCAGCTTAGTGCTAAGTTATCCGCTCTACCCAGCCTTCATATAAACTCGATCGATCCGGCCAACCTTAATGATTCGACTGTGCTCTCTCATTCCCTGTGGATTCGATACCTTGAATGCTTCTAAGTGAAAGCTACAATGGTATCTGTGAGCTTGCGGATTTATCTGCGATCGTAAGAAATACCAACAACTGCCTAGTCCGCTTTGAAAAATTCTCAATCCAAGTTGGATTTGAACTAAGACTTGAAGTTCCCCGAGTTCGGGTCGAAGTCGGGCTCGGGGGTGCGATCTCATCGAGCTTGTCGGTGAGTTGCTCCAAAGTCGGCGGCTTGAGGACGCAATCGAAGTTGCCCGCGCCGTCCGCTGTGGAGACCTAGGAGCCGAAGATGAAGGTGGCGCCCTTCTCGAACGCCATGTCACCATTGCAAGAGATGATTATTGATGCCATCGAGCTTGCTTGACGATTCTCGACGAGAGCCCCTACCTGGCGCGCCAGCCATCGGTTTTTGTATTGACTAGCCTACTATAAGGGATCCCTGAGTAGTCGAGTTGTTCGCAAGGGGCCAGAACCAGAAACATGATGGTGAACACGAGACAATTTAAATAGGTTTGGGCTGCCACGAAAGAGAGCGTAATAACCTACGTCCTGTATGGTGGATCGCTTCGTATTGATGGCTATGATTTTACAAGGGATCCCTGCCTCACCTTATATACTCGGGAGACAGGGTCTACATGGCAATAATATAGATTCCTAGTCGAATACTAAACATAGAGTCCTAACATGAGTAGGCCGGGTTGTTTCCTTGCAGCCTACTAGTTTCCTTAACCTGTATGTTTCTTCCTTGTATCTGTCAGAATTGGCGGCCCAATCTCCTCGCGGGCCTGCTGCCTATAAGGACTCTCATAGATCTTGGTTTGTCACCCTTGTTCAATAGCTGACTGAAATTCTTGACGGAAGACCTTACACTCATTGGTATCATGGGACACCGAATTATGTCGTTTATAGTATTTCCTTTTCTTTAACTCCTTAGCCTATGGTATAGTATGATTAGGAGATAAATGAATCTACTTCTCTTGTAACAGCTAATCGAATATTTTGTCGACTTCAGTAATATCAAAACTAAACTTCTCTGGATTGGTTTTCACCCAAGGACACGTCACAACCTTCTTATTCTTGGTCCACTCCGCCAATCCGATTTCAGCTTCCTTCCCATCAGATTCTTCGAATTCTACCCTAGCGGTTCTTTTCTGATACTTCTCTCTCCGATAATCATTACACCGTACCTCATGATGAGAAAGCTTCTAAATCATATGCCCTAGACTCTCAAAGTCTTGAATCGAATATAGATCTTTAATATGAGGCAATAAACCTTGAAAATCCAAATCAACTAATTGGCCTTCTAACAAATGCAAAGAGTAATATCGGATGCAGATATCCCTAAACCTTTCAACGAACTCAGCAACCGATTCATCATTCCTTTGTCGCAGGGTCTTCAGGTCAGACAAATCTGGTTTGTTGCACCCTGTTGGCATTTCTTAGTGTCACCACTACAAGGGTGATGGCACTAGAGATGCCTTAATATAAATCTTAGCGTTACTCTGCAAGCGCACAGAAGTACATTGTAGCATTTCACCCGAGAGTATTCTAGAGTATCGTATTTATTTCTTCAGGAAAAGCATATGGCAAAGCAATTTGTTTTCCAATGCATTAATTATATCATGATTAATATACCAAGACTAGAACAAGGGATAACAATATGTGAAGAGTTGGGTATGTTGACACACAGAAGGTTTCACTGCTCATTATATAAGTCTAGTTAATATGAAGGTCCTAAGAGAGAACTAGGGATTCTATGTACTTCTTACTTATGGGTTACATTCATTACAAGTGTATACTATACAAGCTCAGCAAGGGACACATGCTAGTGGGCAAATCGAGGAGTCGTGGGATCCCCTCATCCAAGGGTACTGTCACGATGTTTATCACGAAGGCCTGCAAACGCCCAAACCCGAACGGCGAGGATTAAAAAGGCCCAGCGGGGCTGTCACCACCTGGGGGTTACCTCTGAATACGTGGGGTAGGGTATTGTCGGTTTTTTATACAGGCTAGCCTACTATGGGGGTCCCTAAGTAGTCGAGTTGTTCGTGAGGGCCTCGCTGGAACCAGAAGCACGATGGTGAACACGAGATGATTTAGACAGGTTCAGGCCGCCTCGAGTAGAGAGCGTAATACCCTACGTCCTGTATGGTGGATCTCCTCGTATTGATGGTTATGATTTTACAAGGGTTCCCTTCCTCACCTTATATACTCGGGAGATAGGGTCTACAAGGCAAGAAATACAAACTCCTAGTCGGATACAATACATAGAGTCCTAGTATGAGTAGGCCGGGTTGTTTCCTAGTACCCGACTAGTTTCCTTAAGCTGTACGCTTCTTCCTTGTATCTGTCAGAGTTGTCGGCCCAATTTCCTAACGGGCCTACAGCCCATGAGGACTCCCATGGATCTTGGACTGTCAAGCCCCCGAGCGTCTTGATGTCTTCACGTCCTCCGAGTTGTTTCTCAACAGTTCCTGCATCAGCCGAGTTGTTTCCTCGTCGTTTTGCTTGTTGAAAACCTCCCGTAGTGAACATGATGTGCTCCTTTGCCGACTTCTTTTGCAGCCAGCCCCCAGGCTTTGGTTTGTAAACCAAAGATGATGCAAAAACTTCCCCATTTACTATAATGGTGTCCAGCTTTTGAAAAAAGATGGACCCATTATGGGTCTAGCCCCCGAGCCTAGAAATGTTTTCAAGGATTAAAAACAATTCTAGGGTCTTCAATGAAAAAACTTTTCAAAAGAAATATACTATTTCCCCCAGCCCCAAAGCTTAAAGCAGATAACAATAAGCTTAAAGACTTCTGTTGAAATAGGTATATTCTTTGATGTGGAAATAAATCCCTTTAAGCATCAGCCCCCAAGAATGAAAATTCATCAGAAAATAACCTAGCTCATTAGGAAATGGCCACACAAATATGCATCTGGTTTGTAACCACGAAAACATAAGTGTTGGCGTATTGTGGAAAATGGGTTATGGGAAATACGCTTAGGGTTACCACTTCAATCTTATAAGACAGAGGGTGAACCGTTCGTATTCTCCTCCCCGCCGCCGTCACTTTCACAATTGAAATTCTCAAATCCTTTTCGCCTCCGCGCGCAATCCCTCAATCAAGTCAAGCCCTGTCCGAGAGTCAATCCAAGACCTCATCTGGCAAGATGGGTCGGAAACCCACTTCATCCAAGCATGCTGAGAGTAAGGCCGCGGCGAGCAAAAAGAAATCCAAGATCCATATCACATATATGCCAGTGTTCAAGAACTCCCCCGCACCTGCTCTTGTCTGGAAACCTTCCAAGGCGTCAGATGAGATAGTGCAAGGTCTTGTAGATCAAGGCTACCTTCTGGAGAAATCGATCTCCTGTTGGCGTACTGATGCTGGTAAGGCCTGGCCTTTTGAAGAGATCCACAAGATTGTGGTTTTTGTCGCTTTTTATGAGCGTGGATTTGCCCTTCCCGCTCATGATTTTCTTCGAGGTCTTCTCTCCTATTATAAGTTAGAATTGATTCATCTCAATCCCAATTCCATTCTTCAAATCTCCCTCTTCATCCATCTTTGCGAAACCTTCTTGGGGATCGATCCCCACTTCAATCTCTTCCGCCTCCTCTTCCGTGTGAAATCCACCCCAGACAAAGTAGTCGGCGGTGCTGGGATTCAACTTCGTCAAGGCATGAAGAATGTGTACTTTGATTTCAAGATGAATGGCTCAATCAAAGACTGGAACGATAAGTGGTTCTATGTTGAAAATCAGCCCCCGAGACTCTCGAAACATTCCGGTCATCTGCCTCGTCCGCAAGACTCCTGGAATGAATCTCTCGATAGAGATAAGGTCGAGGGGATCTCCAGCCTTCTGAAGATGATCTCTGACTTGAAGGAGCAAGGGCTAACTGCTATTGGGATTGCCAGTTCCTTCCTGCGCCGGCGCATACAACCCTGCCAGAAGCGGGTGCACGCTGGCTATGAATACACCGGCCCCAAGGACCCAACCAGAATCTCCTCCAACGATTTATCATCAGATGAAGTCGCCATACGCGTCCAGGCGCTCTTTATGGGCGCCCAAGATCTGCCGTGTCGAGTACCCGAGTACTCGGCAAATCGTCCATCGCTATTGGTAAGCTCAAAAAACAACCCAAATACCAAATATGATATTCACCTTCTTGCTTCTTGACAACTAATCAATTTTGTTGTTATCCAATGGCAGGAATTGCGAACTAGACTTGCGTCCTCGCCTCCAGAAATAACAGAGAACCCATCCGGGTTGCCTAGATCTCCCCCCACCCCCGCAAACTGCTGAAAGCTCAGGGAAAGGGAAAAAGAAGGCATCACCGAAGATGGAACAGGTGATTCTGGAGGAAGACCATCTTCTGATGATGATACACCCCGACAACCTCCTGGGAAGATACTTGGGCAAGGAGGATCAGGTCTGAAAAAACCTAATACCGAGGACGCCGCAAGTCAGCCAATCCCGAAGAGGAAATGGGCCCTACGGAAGAAAGTATCTCCTTCGCTGATGAAGTCGACTGATACTGTTCTTGGTGAAGCGGAGGTACTTGGAGTCGAGATAGAAACAAATGTCGAGATTCCTGTAGGAATTCCACTGCACTCATCTCCCCCCAAGGTACACCAGTTATCTTCTTGCAAAATTCTTCATTCCTGTCAGTTGCCGAGTTCTTTCATGACTTGAATTTACGATTGCAGCAACCCCAAGAAGAAGAACCCATACGTCTAGAAGGACCAGAAGAGCCTCAAGACATTCCGTCTGGAGGATACAACTTTGACGTGGACGAACCCGAATTCAATATGGAGTTCGCCAGGTAAATGATTCGTCTTTTGTAGAATCAGTCGCCCATCATTCTCTGAATATTAAATTGTGGAATTCGTCTTTCCTTGTACAGCCGTCCGCCTACTCCTGCTCCCACAGAATCGCCAAAGACTCCAATCGAAGAAGCAGGAGGAGGAAGCGAAAGGCCGAGCCCCCAAGCATCTCCACCGCCCCAACCCCAAGCAGCAAGCAGCAACGTCACATCGCCGCCCCAGGTGACAGAGCAAGCCGCTCCGGGTACTTCTGCTCCTGGGTTGTGGCCCAAGGCAACAGAGAGTATCCGGATGGCGAGCCTTCAGACTGCGGAGTTGGACGCCGCCACAAGCCTGGTGAAGGAAACAGCCATTGAAGAAATCATCCGGGAACAAAAGAAACCCCGTGAGCCTTCACCAGAGCCATTCCAGATCTTCACGGGCACACCAGGCATCAACGCAAGTGAAGATGAAGACGCCTTTCTGTTCAACTCGCAAGTTGACCAGGAGGATCTGGAGAAGACTGCTGAGCTGCAGAAACAACTCTCCAATCTCACAGAGGTTAGTCAAAATGACCTATTATTGTAAATATACTTATCTCCTTTGTACTTAATCAACTCTGCTGCCTTTATCTTGGATACAGAGTGTTCTTGTACGATCTCAGCAGAAATCTGAGATGCTTCGGAGAGCCAGCGCGTCCATCGCCCGCGCCGAAAAAGCCACAACCGATCTGGCCAAGGGGCAGGCAGCCTGCGACCAAGAACGCGCCGAATTGCACCTCGAGCTGGATGAGGCTTACAAGAAGATTAACTTGTACCAAGACCAGCGCGAGGACGTCGTTGAGAAGAATAAGTCTTTACGACAGAAACTCTCAGATATGTAAGCCGGGTACTTATTCTCTGTTATTGGTACTGATCATATAATGAATATAATATGATCCGTTGATTGCAGAGAGTGAATAGCGCATTGAAGCTCTGAAGGCCGAGTTCATCGATATGAAGAACCGCTTTTATCGGGAGCAGGAGCACGCAAACCAGGCGGAGTGGCGGGAGACGGAGTGCATGGCGGATCTTGCTGAAGAGCAGAAGATGCGCCAGCATGCCGATGCCCAACTTATTGAAGACCTTACCAAGATCCGCGACCAAGAAGCTGAAATCCAGGCGCTTCGCGTAGAGATCAATCGCCGTGGCGCAGAAATTGAGTCTTAGAAAGAAGCTGCCCTTCCACTGGTTGATGTGTATGCGAAAGTACCCGCAGGTAGTGTCGCTCCTCCTCTCCTTGATCGCCTTCAAGCAACTCCTGGGCAAGTGAAGGTATATTGCCAATGGATCGCCCGTTCGTGTACTAAGCAAGTACTTGGGGTTGTCCGGTCATGGTTCCCTTCACAGCCGCTGGGTGTTACCGAAGGAAGAATCAACCCGGCTTGTACCTAGGCCATGTATGATACCTACATGGAGGAGGAGAAGGACACTGTAGAGAAAATTGTATCTCGTCTTAAGTTCTAGGATTTCTTTGTAAGAAAACCTTTGTAATGAACATGGATTCAGATGTAAATACTTAGTGTTTTATTAACAAAAAGTATCTTTTTATCTGATTGTATGCGCCCGATCTCTTTGTGTGAAACAGAGAGTAGATGGCATTTTTGAATGTAGTCTTTCTAGATTGTTTTTAAACAACCCGACTATATTTAAAACAGGTGCGCCCGATCCTTCTGTGTGAAACAGAACGTAGATGGCTTGTTTGAATGCAACCCCTTTCTGGATTTGTTTTTAAACAACCCAGGATGATTCAAAATTTGTAGAATTGTATCCGAATTCCAGGCTTGAAGACAATGGAATATAGACACTTTATTATTGTTTGGCTAAGAAGCCGACATCGGTACATGGAAAGGACTGACTTTTTATTGACTCTTAATAAACTCTAATAACTTCTTTAAGGGTAAAAACGCCGCAAGTGCTCAATGTTCCAAGCATTAGGCACCTCTGTTCCGTCTTCCCGTTGTAGCTGATAAGTACCCGGACCGATGACCCTGGATACTAGAAATGGACCTTCCCAAGAAGAGGATAGCTTGTGCTGATCTTTTGTACTCTGAATTCTCCGAAGGACCAAATCACCAATATTGAATGACCGCATTTGGATGTTTTGGTCATGATACCTCCTGAGTTCTTGCTGGTACTTAGTTGTCCTGATCAACGCGGCTAGCCTCGCCTCTTCTAGCATGTCCACATCCTCTGCCCTACTTTGCGCTGCTGCTTCCTCTGTGTAGTTTTGAATTCTTGGAGCATTGTACTCAATGTCCACTGGGAGTACTGCTTCTGAGCCGTAGACCAGAAAGAAGGGTGATTGCCCCGTCGCGCGGCTGGGTTGGGTTCTCAGCCCCATACCATGGCTGGCAGTTCTTGCACCCACTTGCCGCTGTACTTTTTGAGTGGTTCATAGAGCCTTGGCTTGAGCCCTTGAAGTATAAGGCCGTTAGCTCTCTCAACTTGTCCATTGGTTCGTGGATGCACCACCGATGCATAGCAGACTTCAATTCCCAAGCTGTCGCAAAAATCAAAGAACTCGCTCCCTGTGAATTCGGAGCCAAGATCAGTGATGATGCGGTTTGGGACACCGAAGCGATGAGCAATGTCTTGGATGAACTCGGCCGCCTTTTCTGCTGTAGCGTTGACTAGTGGCTTGACTTCAATCCACTTGGTAAATTTGTCAATCGCCACATAGAGATATTTGAAACCTCCTGGCGCAGTCTTGAGTGGTCCAATCATATCTAGCCCCCAGCATGCGAAGGGCCAAGAGGGCGGTATGGTGTTGAGGACCGTTGTGAGAACATGAGCTTGCCAGGCGAAGAATTGGCAGCCCTGGCAAGTCTTCACGATTTCTTCTGCATCAGCCACAGCGGATGGCCAATAGTACACGGACCGAAAAGCCTTGCCTACGATCGTGCGGTGGGCAGCATGGTTGCCACAGATTCCACCATGGATTTCTTCAAGGATTTCCCGTCAGACTTCTGGAGTGACACACTTCATCAAGACTTCGGATGATGTGCCGCGTCGAAAGAGGGTGGAGCCGACTACTACGTAGTGCTTGCTTCGCCTGATAACTTGCTCAGCCTCCACCTTATCTTCGGGCTCCCTCTGGTGTAGTATGTACTTGATGAAGGGCTTTGTCCACTCGGGTGTAATCACCATGACTTGCTGATGAGGGAGTGTTGTAGTTGGCTGCACTTCCTGCTCCTTGATGGATGATTGTAATAGCTCATGGACGAAAACGCCACCCGGTACTTGCGCTCGGTGGGAACCTAGCTTTGAGAGTGCATCAGCAGCCATGTTGTTGTCTTTGAGGACGTGATGAAATTCGAGCCCATGAAAGTGCTTCTCAAATTTGCGCACCTCCATGCAGTATGCGTCCATGTTCTCCTTGGTGCAGTCCCAATCTTTATTGACTTGATTGATCACCACTGAGGAGTCGCCGTACACCACCATGTGCTTGATCCCAAGAGAAGCAGCCAGGCGTAACCCGTGCAGTAAAGCTTCGTACTCGGCTTCGTTGTTGGTGGCTTTCCAGAGGATTTGGAGCACATACTTGAGCTGATCGCCTTTTTGAGATATAAGTAGTACTCCTGCACCGTCCCCTTCAAGCTTCAATGATCCGTCGAAGTACATGATCCAATGCTCGAGAGGTTTTTCTGGCACCGCGTGTTGTATTTCTGTCCACTCAGCAACAAAGTCCACCAGGGCTTGAGATTTGATAGCAGCACGTGGGACGAAGTCGATGGCGTGATGGCCCAACTCGACCGCCCATTTGGAGATTCGCCCTGTCACGTCCCGATTGCGGAGGATGTCGCCAATTGGGAAAGAGGTGACTATAACAACCCGGTGAGCGTCGAAGTAGTGGCGCAGCTTGCGAGATGTGATTAAGACATCATATAATATCTTCTTGACCTGGGGATATCGCACTTTTGATTCTGAAAGCACCTCGCTAATGAAGTAGACTGGCCGCTGTACTTTATATACATGGCCGGGTTCCTCCCGCTCGACTACGATAGCAATGCTCACGACGTGAGTTGTTGCTACGATGTAGAGGAGCAGTGGTTCCTGATCAGCTGGTGCAGTCAGTACTGGTTGTGACTGGAGAAATTTCATGAGATCTTCAAACGCCGCATCAGCTTCTGGAGTCCATACGAACTTGTCTTGCTTCATGAGGAGCTTGAAGAAAGGTAATCCTCTGTCACCCAGCCTTGAAATGAATCGGTTGAGGGCCGCCATGCATCCAGTCAGCTTCTGAACATCCTTGAGGGATTTTGGAGGCGCCATGGATGTAATAGCGGTGACTTTCTCGGGATTAGCTTCAATTCCCCGGTGGCTGACTATGAAGCCCAGCAGTTTTCCCACGGGCATGCCAAACACACACTTGGTAGGATTGAGCTTCCATTGGAATTCTCTGAGATGTGCAAAGGTCTTGGATAGGTCGTTAATGAGGCTATCCGGGTTCTTTATCTTCACGACGACGTCATTAATCGTAGGCTTCCACATTGCGACCAATCTGAGCCTTGAGACAACTCTGAATTGCACGCTGATATGTTGCCCCCGCTTCTTGAGTCCAAAAGACATTGTGGTGTAGCAGTAGGCGCCGAACGGAGTGATGAACACCGTCTTGATCTGGTCGTCTTTATGCAGGCTTATCTGATGATAACCCGAGTAGCAATCAAGAAAACAGAGTAGAGAACAGCCAGTTGTAGAATCCACCACCTAATCAATGCGGGGTAGCCCGAAAGGATCCTTTGGGCAGTGCTTGTTTGGGTGGGTGCAGTTGACACACATCCTCCACTCGTTGTTGTTCTTCTTGCAGACCAGGACAGGATTAGCAAGCCAGTCAGGATGGAACACCTCTTTAATGAACCCGACTGCTAATAGTTTCGCCAGCTCCGAATGGATGGCTTCCTTCTTTTCTTGGGCAAAGCGTTGTAAGCGTTGTTTCTTCGGCTTGGCGGCAGGATCGACGTTGAGTTTGTGCTCAGCCAACTCCCTTGGGACTCCCGGCATGTCAGATGGCTTGCATGCAAAGATGTCACGGTTGTCCTGTAAGAAGCTAGTGAGCGCGCTTTCCTATTTGGTAGGCAGGTCAGCGCCGATCAGCACCGTCTTGGAGGGGCCGCCCGTCCCTAGGTCAATTGCCTTGATTGGAACTTCCTGGGAGGGCTTCATGTTTGACACGGCTGGCTTTTTCGTTGGGATGTCCAACTCAACCTCGCCGAGTTGTTTCGCCATAGCTGCTACGATTGCTGCCTGGCTCGGTTGCTGCATGCTTGCAGCAATCGTCACTGCCTCGGTGTCACAATCATAGGAGGTCTTCAGGTCGCCCTTTAGGGATAGAATCCCCTTAGGGCCTGGCATTTTCAAGACGAGGTAGATGTAGTGTGGAATCGCCATGAATTTCGCCAGGGCGGGTCTTCCCATGATCGCGTGGTACGATGATTCGAAGTCGGCGACCTCGAATGTAATGTACTCGGTCCTGTAGTTGGCCTCAGTACCAAATGTAACTGGAAGTGATACCTGGCTGAGGGGCACGGCAGCATTGCCAGGGACGATGCCGTAGAAGGATGAGTCAGTGGGCTTGAGCAAGTTGGTGATGTCGAAGCCCATCTTTTTCAGCGTCTTGGCGAACAGGATGTTGAGTCCACTTCCGCCATCGATCAATGTCCTTGTGAGTCGCGCACCAGCTACCACAGGGTCCAGTACCAAAGGGTACCGCCCTGGGTTCTTGATGTTAGTCCATTGATCATCGTGAGAGAAGCCGATCAGGACTTCTGACCACTTCAGGAAGGTGGGGATGGTAGGCTCAATGCAGGCAATCTCGTGCTGAATAAGCTTTTGCTTGCACTTTGATTCTGACTGAGTAATTCCCCCAAAGATGACATTGACCACCTTGTAGGCTTGTTGGTAGCCGGTGTCTTTGTCACCCTTGTCTCCTTTGTTGTCAGGGTTGTTCGGCTTGGGAGCGCCCTCTGCTGCGAACGCTTTCTTGAGCGACCAGCAGTCCCTGCTTGAGTGCTTATCCTTTGGATGGAAGGGGCACTGCTTATCGAGTAGTTTTTTGAACTTCCTGCGGGAAGAGTTCTTCTCAGCAACATTGACCGTATCCTCAGGCTTGCGCTTCTTATCGTTGAAGTCGCGTTTGCTATTGTTTTCAACTTGTTTGCCCTTGTTACGGTCGTTGTTGTTGTTGGGGTCTCCTCCCAACTTGTTGCGGTGAAATCTTTCACGCTGCAGGTCTTCAGCGTCTGACCAGTGACCGATAAGGTCTCGCATCTGCTCCAGTGTCTTTGGCCTATTCCTCCCAAAATCGAGGTGCAACACGGGGTCTGTAAGGCCGCCGTGGAAGCAATCAATGATGTCTTGGTCAGATAGGCCTCCACAGGTTGAGCGTTTCTCCCAGAATTGTCGGTTGTAGCTTCGCAGGTACTCGTTCTGGCCTTGTTTGCACTGGGCTAGGTCAAAGCGAGTATCCGGCTTCTGCCAGGAACCTTGGAAGTTGTTGATGAAAACCTTGCAGAGCTCGTCCCAGGAGTCGATGGAGCCCGGCTTGAGTCCTTCTAACCAGGTTAGTGGAGCCTGGTCAAGGACTATTGGGAGATAGGTGCACATAGTGTCGGTGTTGCCCCTTGCCACCTTAATTGCCGAGTAGTAGATGCGAATCCACTGCTCGGGATCACGCTTCCCATCATATCTATCAATATGGGCTAGTTTGAACTTGTCAGGCCAGGAAGTAGCGCGGATGCGGTCTGAAAAGACCGGGAACCCGTCGTACTTGTTGAGGTTGTGGTAATCCTGACCTGGTGGCCCGTAGACTTGGTCATATTCTTCGCGATTGCGCGCCCGTGATGAGATGATAGTGCGTGCGTCTCTGGGCGGCAATTGTTCTCGTAGATCCCTGTTGTTATCGTGGTTGCCAGGGCGTCCGTCCCTGTTCCGGTTGCCGTCACGCCCGCCGATGTGGCTTTGCTGAACATCGCGGTTCCTAGGCCCTGCGCCGTGGTTACGACCTCCACCGCCGAGTACCATGCCTCCCTCGTTGTCGCGTTGGCGTTGGTCTCTGCTTGGGTAGTGGGACTGGTTGCCGCGGTTGCCAACTTCAGGGAGTCGGCTGCTTGCCTGGCGGCTTGGTGCTCGGATAATGGTCTTCGTCGGGTTGATTGTGTCATGCTGGACGGCCGCTGTCTCGAGCATTGTCTTCATCCTGAGGATTTCAGGAGTTTGGTCCATCTGTCCCAACTCTGTGACAACAGCCATGATGTTGGCCGCGGCGCTAGAGTAGACATCTTGCCCGGCGACTTGCATGAACTTGGGGTTGAGGTCCTGTGGAGATAGCCTACGACCGGCGCGGCGGCGACGATCTGCGCGAGCAGCGTTTCGCTCCCTGCGTCAGTTACGGTCAGCTTCAGCTTCGTTCTCCATGGTTGGCTCGTCGTTGGAGACTTCTTGTTCTTGGGCGATGATCACCATGGCTTGGCACCCTGGTGAGTAGCTTCCTGTGCTTGAAGTTACTGGGACAGTTGACCCGCGACTGCTTGAAGAGTTCAGGGGTTGCCCGTGTTGAAACGGGAGTGGATCAATGCACGTGATGATGCGAGACATGTCCAAGTCCTCCTGTGGTGTTGCTCCAAGCTTTGGCTTGCGTCCCGGCCAGTGAACAAATCGTCCTTCGGGGGTTGAAGTGATGACGAGTCTGACTTCTTTCCCGTTCAGGGGGAGTTCATCGAATTCGACCAGAGATCGGAATTGCTTTGAGGATGCCGCCTGGAAAGCGGAGGTGGGGCCCGTGAGTCCAAAGGGATATTGGCTCGGGGTGTCGGCCTCACACTTGGCAGTGGCCGGACTCCTTTTCTTCTGGATTTTTGAATTGGCGGATTTTGGCGTGACCGATGGTTCAAAAACTGACTCGGATTGCCTGGTGCGCTTTAGAATCTTCCCAGCCCGAGTTGGAATCGAGCTAGGAGTAGTGGTTCCTTGAGTCCGAGTTGAGTTCGAACCCGAGGTTCCCCGAGCCCGAGTTGAACTCGGACCCGAGGGCGCGATCTCGTCGAGCTTGTCGGCGAGTTTCTCCGGAGTCGGCGACTTGAGGACGCGGTCGAAGTTGCCCGCGCCGTCCGCCGTGCAGACCCAGGAGCTGAAGACGAAGGTGGCGCCTTTCTCGAACGCCATGTCGCCGTTGCAGTTGATGATGACTGGTGCCATCGAGCTTGCTGAACTATTCTCAACGAGAGGCCCTACCTGGCGCGCCAGCTGTTGGTTTTTATACCGGCTAGCCTACTATGGGGGGTCCCTAAGTAGTCGAGTTGTTCGTGAGGGCCTTGCCAGAACCAGAAGCACGATGGTGAACAAGAGACGATTTAGACAGGATCAGGCCGCTTCGAGTAGAGAGCGTAATACCCTACGTCCTGTATGGTGGATCATCTCGTATTGATGGTTATGATTTTACAAGGGGTCCCTGCCTCACCTTATATACTTGGGAGACAGGGTCTACAAGGCAAGAAATACAAACTCCTAGTCGGATACAATACACAGAGTCCTAGTATGAGTAGGCCGGGTTGTTTCCTAGTACCCGACTAGTTTCCTTAAGCTGTACGCTTCTTCCTTGTATCTGTCAGAGTTGTCGGCCCAATTTCCTAACGGGCCTACAGCCCATGAGGACTCCCATGAATCTTGGACCGTCAGGTACCCCTAACGGTATTCCATAACCCAAACACCACGTTTGTAATATAAAATACATCTTTACCAATTGTACAGAAAGGTAAAGAACAATCATAATGATTCATTGGGCCATTGCCATAACATGCATAAGCTATTCTAAGGTGCAAGACATACAACTTATATGATGAACACACAAGACTAGAAGTCAAGTAACATAAGCAAGATAGCATTACAAGGGACGGACAGGGCTGTCACCACCTGCCGCCTACCTCTTAATACGTGGGGAAGGATATCCCCAATGTTATTCCATATACCAAACACCACGCTTACTATATGAAATACAACTCTATCTATTGTCCACCTAGACAGAGCAACCTTGCGGTACACTAGGCCATTGCCATAACTTGAATCAGCTAGACTAAGGTGCAAGACATACATCTCATATGATGAACACACAAGACTATAAGTCAAGTAACATAAGCAAGATAGCATTTCCATTAAAGCTTAAGTCTTACAAATAAGCAGAAGATATAAGATAACTGAGCTCTAGGCTTACCAAGACTCCTTCGGAAACCCGTAGAAGCTCAACTCCTAGAACTACTTCACTACTAACTAAGACTATAACTTGTAGCAAATGGAGCTCTTCCTTCTGGTGTGTGTTGTACAGGAGGCATTGGTCATCTATTTATAGCTCTGGGAGGCGGTTTAGGGCCGGTACAAGGCGGTTGAGGTCGACTGGGCCCACCCTTAGGTCGGCCGACCTATGCACTACGCCCGATCATTTGATGAACCGACTGAATCCATCCATGGTGCAGATTTAGTCCTGAAGGCGGTATAGATGCGCAGGAGAAGGGAGGGCCGCAACGGCCGCTGGACCGGGTCGGCCGACCTGATCTAGGCTTGTTTCACCTCGGTCTCCTTCTGTGTGTCTTGAATGTGGGCCCTGATCATCGTGGAGGCTGGGTATGAGTTCTCGAAGTAACTCTTGATTCTCAAGTGGGCCCATCAATCCATGTGCTTCTCCTTATCCTCTTCTCACCCCTTCGATGTAACCGTCATGGATTCAACGCCTTTGATGATATGCATTTGTGTTTCTTCTGTATGGCCAAACTTGGGCTTTGTTGGGCACCAGGCCAGGTCGGCCGACTAGGGTAGGTCGAGCGACCTGGACTTGGCCCTGTTTTGCTTCATCTTTTGACCCATGTTTCCTGCAACCAAATAATCTCCATGTACAAGTGGAACTACATTATTTGAAACCAAATCCTACTGGTCATTGCTAGTTTATTCTATTTTATTATGTTGGCGTTACAAGATAATCATGACTTAACAAGCGCCAACAAACTCCCCCGAAGCTAAGACCTTTGCTCGTCTCGAGCAAAACTTTGGAGAGTTAGAACCATTGGATCAGAAATGTTAGCTTCCCAAAAGATATTGTCAACAAGAAAGCATTTCATGACTTGAATAAGTTGGCAAAGATTAAATCATCCTTTTTACCTTGCCACCTATGGGGCTTTTAGCTTTTCTTCATCATGAGCGATTGAAAGCCAGAACAACTTAGCGAGAGTGCTCCGCCCAAACCTTCGTTCCACCATTACACCAGAGGTTTTTAAAGAAACTTTT
Organism: Alloteropsis semialata; assembly: GCA_004135705.1. NCBI lineage: Eukaryota > Viridiplantae > Streptophyta > Magnoliopsida > Poales > Poaceae > Alloteropsis > Alloteropsis semialata. Next base: position 42,832,621 of record CM014277.1, read on the forward strand.
GCAAAGAGAAACAAAGCTCCTCAAGTGATTCTCTCTCAAGTCACTCATTGGTGTATATATCCTTGCCATCACTCCTCTCAAATTTCCCTCAATAGCATGAACAATTGGGGTTCATAAACGGGAAGCTTTGTTTCACACATGCACTACTTATTTTGTTGAGTCAAATCAAGGATCAACGAAGAATTAAATCATACACTCAAATCAAAGTGTGCAAGTGTGAATGTGGTAATGGAAAATGAACTCCTTTACAGAAATTCTCTCCTTTAGGAATTTGCTATAAAGATTGGCTCCCTTTTCTTTTCTTTTTTTCATGGACTACACATGTGTCTATTTCTTTTGCTCTCTCTCTTTTTTTTCATAGGGAGCCTAAGCCTTATGCCTTGAAATATTTTTGGAGATAAATCCTTTTACTTTGGAGTATTTTATTTTGACAAGCATATGATAGGCATATTTTGCCTATTTCCAGAGTAGAAGTATGGCATATATGGTGACGTGTGCGTGACTCCGATTTTAAGAGCATGAAATAAGTCATACAAAGATCACCATGAACTTGACAAAACTCAAAACAAATGCACATGCTCTTTGTAGGTGGTTGGAATGTGAGGCTGTGGTAGGATTTTCACTCTACACTGAGGAGCCAAGAATTTTATTCTTTTTGAAATAAAAACTCCGGGATCAAGTTTCACTTGGGTACAGATAAAGAAACTCTAACTTATCATATCATGGCTCCCAACAGCCTAGAATCAGATTTAGCATTTGCTACCCACAAGTTTTAAGTTTCCAAGGAAGTCATTGATTTAAGCCAACAAATCCAAGACACAAAAGACTGCCTTATTGAGACTTGAATAAAAGGGGAAGGTCATAGCAAGTATTCATCACTTCCATACAAGGACAAGTTTTTTTCTTTTTTTAACATAAGCAACATGAATGAAAATCAGAAAACAAAAGACTCGATTAGATATACTTACCTGTGTGGGGGTCCTCCCCCAAGCTGGGCTTCTCACTGCTGGCGGTACCGAGGGTCGTTCAGGTCGAACCCTTAGAACCGAAGGTAGGTGTTCAGGTTCTGGTTGCCTTCCTGGATGCTGTTCTGAAGGGTGTTGTAGTTCTGCACTGACTAGTCCCGCCAAGCCTGTGACTGCTGCACATGTTGGGTCAACATATCATCAATGCAGTGAGTGGTTACCTCCAGGGTTCCCATGCGGTTGGATAACCCATCCATGCTGCTGTGCCAGTCCCTTGCTGAAAAGGAATGTCGGGCATCGAACGAAGGAGGGCTGCCACTTGAGCTGGATGACTGATGATAGTGCGGGTCTTGGGGATTCCATTGTGCATGTGGGGCTTCATGCCATCCCGAACCTCCAGTCATATATGATGGAGGAGGCTGCGGCTGCTCCCAGTTTGATCCTGTTGGTATGTATGGCGGGGTTGGAGGCTCTCATGCCGCTTGGGACTGTGGCATCGTGGCTTCTTCCCATCGGGACATGCTTCTCGTCACCCTTCCTGCCACGCTCCGCCTGCCTTCCTGTTGCAGCTCCAACAATAGTGATTTGCACCTGTACAACCAGTATTCTAATGCTGGCAATGAAATTCTGATTGTACTATTATGATAGACCATAACAAGCTTCTGGTCTGTGGCATGAGTAATAAGGTGACTCTGGACAAAATGAGATTCATCTAGAGTTGGGCGAGGCTGCGGAAGGTACTCGACTCGGTAATGATCCAAAAGGCCCATTGACTCAAAAATATGAGTGACCAGAGAAGTACACTCAATGGAACCTTGCCTCATAAAAACACCCATCCATTGATCAATCATAAAAACAACAGGGGAGATTTTTATCTTCTTAACCATCGCATATAATAATTTTGACTCATCAATGCGAACAGTTCGAAGATCATTTCGAGGGAAAAGAGTGATGGCAATCCAGTGGTGCATAAAATGAAGAGTGGGATTATGAATGTGGCTTGTTCTTGCATTCTGTGGAACCCGAGATGTCCCGCCAGAATGATTCTTTAAACAAAATGCTTCAAGATTTTATCAACCTCCAAGCTGCAGCGCCTGCTAAAACCCAAATGAAGACTAAGCTGCCTCCAGGAAACGAAGTACTCTTCCCTTAGAAAGCAAAAAGTAATTCCCTCCTCTGATTTTCTTAAGGTGGCAAGAAATTGGATTGTTAACAGGCGACACCCATCTTCATGAATGCGCGCAAAATCCAACCAACCCACAGCCCCCCAAACAGTTTCGAAGTCAGTGGCCATACCTGATTTCTCCATGAGTTCGCTTGTGAACACACGTGTGTGATTAAAAGCACGACCCAGGAGAATGTGATACACTTCCATTTCATAGCCTTCCTCGATGTCGAGTTGATCGTCGGAGATGAACGCCGGGCGAGGGTCGTCGTCGTCGTTGTTGCTGCTGGAGGTGTCCCCATTTCTGCCTCCTTTGCCGCTGCCATTACCACTGCCTGTGGATGTGGCGCTGGCCCCGGTGTAGTAGAACTGATCGTCGGAGATCTCCATGGAGTGTTGGCTTTGTGTTTCCATGGTGCCTCTACCTGAACTGGGGGCTTCTGAATTGGCGGAGATCAACTCGGTGCTTCCGAAATTCCTCCTTGAGCTTGATCCCTTTAACTTCTTTGCTTGCTTTATGACTCCTCGGACGATGTTCATGATTCCTGCACAGAGAGCAACAAAAACAACACTTCGAAGGCGAAAGGATTAGCGTTAGTGAGTTAGTCGTCCAAGCGTTAATCATTCTTGCGGGGCGTGGTTGCCTCCACAACAGTCGTCCTTGTGGGTTATGACACACCACAAACAAATGTTCTTGCGGGGTTTATAGGCCTCCACAACATGTTCAGGAGATTAAGCACAAGGAGAACAGAACCATTATGCAGAATTAAAATCCATTTTTATTTGGTTTTTTAATTTTTATTGATTTTCAAACTAAGGAGCTAACAACTTGAGAACAAATAGAGGGAGAAGAGAAACACCGAGGGCTCTCTGCAGCTCGGGTTGGGGCGAAGTGAGCAAGCAGCAGGCCAAGGCTTTTTATAGCCGGAGGTCACCCCCGGTCGGCCGACCCTCCCGCAGAGGTGTTTTGGCCAGGATTTGATCACGAGCGCGTTGGATACCCTGGCACCTGCATTTTGGTTGAAAACTTTGCAAAAGAAGAATGCATGCATCGGGCGACGTGAGGTGGTCGGCTGACCCATGAATTCCTCCACTGCAGGCATGCTTTGAAAGGAGAAACACTAGTGCAGCGTAGGCAATGATTTGGTTTCAATGCGCTGCAAAATTGGTTCCCTAGGGTTGGCCGACCATGCCCTGCCTTGTGTCGGGTTGAACTTTTGCGTGGTGGTGCATGCTGCTAAGCTATGATGGTGCGTGGGCAGTGGTGGTCAGGCATCCAAGGAGGATTCGAGTGAATGGCTCCAAAGTTTGAAATTCTAAAGCAAAGATTGATGGAAATTTCAAAAATGCAATGAAAATGACAAATACATATGCATTGTGAAGTAAATATGAGATACATACCGATGTACCTACCGGCGAGGACTCGTTGTTTTTCGTCTGTCGAGTACGGACGTCTCCAAAATATGCTTTAGCTTGACGACTCTGATCTCGCATTTGAAGATGATGCGAGTTCTTTGCACCACCACTCCTGTTTCGTTTTCTTGGCGCAAGGCGATGTTGGTGTTGAAGCCTTCAGGGTCTTAGTACCTTGTGCAAATTCTTTGGGCAGGGGTAGGAGTGGCTCACTATTAGTGACCGTTGGTCTTTGTGGCTTCTTACCATAAATGACCTTGATTTCGGGTCCGTCATGCTCTTGGCTTGATTCTTTCTTGTTTTCTGCATGATTAGCCAAAATCTCCCGACTAGCTTCTTGTACCACAGTAGCTAGTTGGGCTGATTGGGCCTCTAGAATTTTACTTAAGTACAATTGGTTTTTCACGGTGACTGATAAAGCATGGAATCTGGAGCTTAGATCATTCACCTTTTTCTTAGCTGGTGCAGTGCTTGTACCTCCTCCTTGTTGGGGTGGTTTCCAGTTATGTTGCAGGAATAGATCTTTGGACTTCTGCCAAGAATCCATCTTTACCTGGTGGTTGTAAAACCATTGCAGTGCCCTTCCCGCTAGTGAGAACGGGAATAAGCTAAGTCGGATGGATCTTGTCCTGATTCCCCCAAGCTGGAGCGGACTGCATATTGCTGAGAAATGTCGGAGATGTTCCGCTGCATCCTCAGTAGCCTTTCCGCTGAATGGTTTGGCTTGCACCATTGCAATGTACTTTGGGTCAATCATCAAGGTTTCAATTGCCATCTTGGTGCAAGGGTGCTTCGATTTCGACCGACCAAATTGGAGGAACACTTAAGTGTTCTCTTCTAAGTAAGGGAGTTCTTCGGCAAATCGACAGCGTTGTGTAATCTTCCTGTTTCACACAAGGAGAAACAGAACAAGGGTAAACCTGTGTAGACGATGGTATTTAATTGTGACATAAAGTTAATACAGAGGTTAACACATTCTTTGACCAATGCTTTCCCCAGCAACGGTGCCAGAAATGCTTGTTGGCATTAGTGTCACCACTACAACGGTGATGGCACTAGAGATGCCTTAATATAAATCTTAGCGTTGCATAAGTTCTGCAAGCGCACAGAAGTACATTGTAGCATTTTACCCGGGAGTATTCAAGAGTATCGTATTTATTTCCTCAGGGAAAGCGTATGGCAAAGTGATGTGTTTTCCAATGCATTAATTATATCACGATTAATATACCAAGGCTAGAACAGGGGATAACAATATATGAAGAATTGGGTATGTTGACACACAGAAGGTTTCACTGCTCATTATATAAGCCTAGTTAATATGAAGGTCCTAAGAGAGAATTAGGGATTCTATGTACTTTTTACTTATGGGTTACAATCATTACAAGTGTATACTATATAAGCTCAGCAAGGGACACATGCTAGAGGGCAAATCTAGGAGTCGTGGGATCCCCTCATCCAAGGGTACTGTCACGATGTTTATCATGAAGGCCTGCAAACGCCCAAACCCAAACGGCGAGGATTACAAAGGCCCAGTAGAGCTGTCACCACCCGGGGGCTACCTCTGAATACATGAGGTAGGGTATCCCAACGGTATTCCATAACCCAAACACCACGTTTGTAATAGAAATACATATTTACCAATTGTACGGAAAGGTAAAGAACAAGCATAATGATTCATTGGGCCATTGCCATAACATACATAAGCTATACTAAGGTGCAAGACATATAACTTATATGATGAACACACAAGACTAGAAGTCAAGTAACATAAGCAAGATAGCATTTCCATTAAGGCTCTAAGTCTTACAAATAAGCAAAGATACAAGATAACTGAGCTCTAGGCTTACCAAGACTCCTTCGGAAACCCGTAGAAGCTCAACTCCTAGAACTATTTCACTACTAACTAAGACTATAACTTGTAGCAAATGGAACTCTTCCTTCTAGTGTGTGTTGTATAGGAGGCTTTGGTCATCTATTTATAGCTCTGGGAGGCGGTTCAGGGCCAGTACAAGGCGGTTGAGGCCGAGTGGGCCCACCCTTAGGTCGGCCGACCTATGGACTTCGCTCGACCATCTGATGAACCGACTGAATCCATCCATGGTGCAGATTTAGTCCTGAAGGCGGTATAGATGCGCAGGAGAAGGGAGGGCCGCAACGGCTGCTGGACTGGGTCAGCCAACCTGGCCAGGTCGGCCGACTTGGTCCAGGCACGTTTCGCCTCGGTCTCCTTCTGTGTGTCTTGAATGTGGGCCCTGATCATCGTGGAGGCAGGGTATGAGTTCTCGGAGTAACTCTTGATTCTCAAGTGGGCCCATCAATCCATGTGCTTCTCCTTATCCTCTTCTCACCCCCTTGGATGTAACCGTCATGGATTCAACGCCTTTGATGATATGCATTTGTGCTTCTTCTGGATGGCCAAACCTGGGCTTTGTTGGGCACCAGGCCAGGTCGGCCGACCAAGGTAGGTCGGGCGTCCTGGACTTGGCCCTGTTTTGCTTCATCTTTTGGCCCATGTTTCCTGCAACCAAATAATCTCCATGTACAAGTGGAACTACATTATTTGAAACCAAATCCTACTGGTCATTGCTAGTTTATTCTATTTTATTATGTTGGCATCACAAGATAATCATGACTTAACAAGCGCCATCACACCCCGACAAAGAAGTATGCATGAAATTTCTTATCTAGATCAGCCCAACAATTAATGGAGTTTGGTGGCAATGATGCAAACCACGAGAAGGCCAAACTAGACAAAGACATCGGGAAAAACTTGACTTCTAATGGATTGATTTATGCCACCTCCCCACATTGACTTGTGAATCGGCTGATGTGCTCAATTGTAGTGACATCTTCATGTCTAGAGAACTTAGCGAAATCTAGAATCCTGAATTGGCTTGGCATTGGCAAGATATCATACCAATCCGGATACAACTTCCAATACAAGTAGGACTACTCCTTAGGCTTCAAACTGAACCGCGTCTTCATCACCTCAGCTATCTTGACAGCCCAATCATCACCTTGATTGTAACTACCCCCTTAGTGGTTAGAGCATTGAATGTTGGGGCTTTGATGAGATTGTTGATGTATCGATGTCGGGTTGTGATGTCCACCTAGCTGTTCTTAATAGTCAATCATCAATTTCTGCTTAGGATGGGTATGCTCAATTGAAAAGAAGGATGGATACACTGGTTTTCCACCGAACATAGGGATCCGATTACCATGTTGATCAATCGTTTGAGTAGCTCCTGATGACCCATCTTCTTCTTCCTCTTCCTCTTCCTCTGTCTTCTTCCCCTTGGGCTTGTCGCCTAAAACAACACTGGGATTGAAGTAAGCCGGTCATTTCTAAGGATCTTTGAGCACTGAACCTTCAAAAAACTTCATGATCAACCCAACCACTATATTTACCAATACCCGAAATGGTTGATCATAGCCTAGGAGATCTACTTAACTCTAGTTCAGGTCCAAAATCTTGAGGTTTGTGGTGTGCCAGTCAATTTGACCTGAAAATCGACAAGATAGAGTTTAATCAGTAATCTCAACGGAACTCATCGGCCAAGGTCCCAAATTGTTCCCACAATCGGTTCAACTTTTGGAGAAGTCTGATGCAAGCGCAAACCATCGGCTTTGAGTCTGAACCGTGATGACATTGCATGTACTAAAACAAGTCATCGACTGTAAGAGCCGATTTGATGAATAAATCAAGATTAATCATGCTTCTCATTATTCATATTTTCAAATATCTTCGATAAACAAAAGCCGATGTCACTATCAATTAGATTGGACTTAACCGAGACAGTATTGTTAGCAAGGCACCGATTTTGCTTATTAAGCTGATTCGCTTGAGGATATGAAGAAAATACAAGATAAATGAAGAATATGACAAGATGATCAAATTCAATAAGGTAAGCCGATTTAGATCGAATCTACGAACAAGATAACTATAGGATCTTTTAAAACTAAGCAGGAAAAATCCTATTTAGATCAATAGAAATCGATAAATTGGTGAGCTACCTAAACGAAAAAGGGCGATACGGCTCATTTAAAGCTTAGAATAACTCGGTAAATGTTGTGCTTACAAGCAAACTGGAGATCAAGATGATGCAGCCCTGCTTGCTGAAGAACTCGATGAAAAAGAAAATCAGGGTTTGGCACGAGGCTTGAAAGTAGCTTGTATTGTAGATGTTGTTGAACGTTCTATACAATGCCACAGCGTTTATATTTATACCCTGGAAATCTAACAAACCTAGTTGATTACGACAATATCTCTACCATTATTTTAATAAATCTAAATCTAAACTACATAATAATACAACCGTCATACGCCGCGGCCCTCACTAGTAGAAATGCGAACATCTATGATGTTTTGGTAGTGACGTTCTGAAATAGCGCCACAGTAGATGGTGTTACTATAACAAAAAATAATGGATCGTCACAGTAGTCAATTGATGAAATTTTAATGATAAAAATTATGACAGAGCGTCAAATAACGTCATAGAACAGAAAACCCAAATCGTCAAAGAACCCCAGCCCATCCGCGCCAAAGAGCTGTGACAGTTTCAATTCATCATAGAACTGCACCAGGCGACATGTATGTCATATGTGGGTCCAACATTCCAACATGACACGCAACGGACCTGCTGTGTCCACATGTAACGGTCCATCGTGGCACTGGGTCTACATGTAAGCGCGCTCGTCCAAGTTTTTGTAAGTTAAAAAACAAACCGCGGGTGCTAGGTCTCGAACCCGCGACTTGCCCCTGCAAACTAAAAGACTTACCATCGTGCTACGACACCTACTTGGTTCCAGAGCCATAAATTTTTCTTTTTTATGTAGATGTTTGCCCTTACTGGATTGGGCCATTTGTAGGTTACGAATGAAGCCCATGCGCAAGCGTGTGTTTCCTTACTAGACTGGGCCATTTTACCTCCTCGAACTGTTGGTCGAATCTGCAATTCCTCCTTGGATTCAAAAACCATCGGACGTGCACATGTTAGCACCATGCATCCTATCCGATGTGGCAGGGCCCACATGTCAGTGAAGACATTTTTGTTATCGGCTTCCGGTAGCATCCATTCCCTTTCTTCCCCGGTGCGTAACCCTAGCCCCTTTCTTCTCCTCTTCTCCTCCAGCGATCTCGAGCGATGTCAACCTCGTGGAGCTCCAGCCATTGGCATGGGACATGGTACGGTGAGGTGGGAGAGCAGAGGTCGCCAATCCCTTACCGACACGGGCCCCTGGACTACTCTCCTGATGTTCTGTGTCATTGCGGCAAGAAGGCGGCGTTGTGGATCTCATGGAGCGACGCCAATCCAGGGCGGAGGTACTTCAAGTGCTACAATGCTCGGGTAAGTGGTTGTAGATCTGGTGTCGTGGGTTTGGTTTGGAGGTGTTGTATGATTTAATTTGATTTCTTGGCTGTTTCCAGTATGGAGGGTGTGACTTCATGGGTTGGTATGAAGGCGAGGTGGATTAGTTTGTGAGAGGCTTGCTGGTGGATCTCCGGGATGCTGTGAAGGCACTAAAGTGTGAAAGGGCAGAGCTTAAGGCTGCTCTCAGTGATACTGTGATTAAGCTTGAGATGCTGAAGAAGGAGAATGTAGGTTTGAGCTCCGCCTTGGAAGAGGGCGGGCCCTGGGTGAGCAAGAAGAAGTCAGAGAAGAAGCATTGGCTCTTTGGTCTGTTTGTGGGTTGTGCTGCTGCTGCAATGGTGTTTATGCATTTAGCATAGACTGTTAGTATGTTTAATTTGTTGATGTAATGTGGAATTTGTGCTTGTATGTTTAATTTGTGTTTGAAAATTGTGTATGAGGTTTTTGACAATGTGCCATTGTTGTGGTGGTAATTTGTGTATGAGGGTAATTTCGGCTGGGCCAAGGTTGGCCTTGAACTCTTTTGGGCCACAAACGCGGGCAAGCCAGAAAAGAAATGTATCTGTCTTGGGCCACAAACGCAGCCCAAAAATGCTAGGGAGATGAGCACGCGCACAGGCTGACGGACGTGGGCAGATGAATGCGCATTAATTGATGTTCAACTGTTCACGTCCCGTCGCACGTCCCGTAGCCGGTGAAGGCCGGTTTGACCACTAATTTCGAGTTCGCTTCCACTCGAAGCTTCGCGTTGCAACCGTTCGGTTTGTATTCGCGTTCCTGCAACCGTTCGGTTCGTGTTCGCGTTCCCGCAACCGTTAGGTTCGTGTTCTCCGGCGTTGAACGGCGCGTGCATTGGTGGGCACGACATTCGTGGGTTTTGTCATCACAGCTGATACAACAAACAGAACGATGAACATAGAAACTAAGATCATGAAATAGAAGCACATTGTTCACAGACGATGACACATATTTATAATCAAACTAAACAAAAACTAAACAAACTAATTGATCCACCACTCCTGACGAGCAAACTGGCGGTGTAGGTCCACCTGGGCGTCGACGCCAGGCTCCGGCCCGTTCATGGCAATGCCCATGACATGGAGCTGCACTTTGGGGTTGCTGTCGTCCTCAAACGGGCAGACGGGACAATGGAACCACCACTTGCTGGAGTCGGTGTACCCGACGCGGATGCACATCCGGTCAGGATCATCGTCGTTGTTGTCATCGTCGCCGCCGTGGTGGACCGCCCCCGCCGGATCGCCCTCGACGAACGCGTCATCGTCGAGCTCCAACGGATGGTGGACATAGTCGTTGTCGCTGTCCTCCTGTGGAGCCTTGGAGGACGACGGTTCTGGGCGCGCCGGCTGCGGTGGCGGCAACTCCAGGCGCGCCAACTGCGGCGGTGGCAATGCCGAGCCCGACGACTCCTGGTCCAAGTCGGCTGCATCCCGAGCCCGCTTGGGAGACGGCGAGCGCGTGGTGGGAGACGGCGGCAGCAAGGTGGGAGAGTGGCCACGGCGGCGCGCCCTCGATGACCCGCCAGCAGCACCTTGGAAGCGATGAGAACAGTACAAAAAAACCATAAAGAACCCGATGAGCCTGCCAGGCACAGCGCGCAGCACCATTCTTATCGAAGACGTATGGACTTACCGAAGTGCGGGTGGGATCCATGTTCTTGACGGAGCGCGGCGAGAAGGCGGAGCACGGCGAGGAGGAGAGAAGGCGGAGCGCGGCAAGAAGACGTGTGTGAAAGGAATAAGGATGAATGCGCCCTGTGCACCTGTTTATAGCCTCCTACGAACCGGGAATAAGGATTAATCCAACAGACTCAATCCATCCCAAAATCACTGACAGTCGGGCCCTCTTGGCATTGGGGCCCATCCGTCATGGACTAATGCTGACGGGACCTTGGGACGAGCGTGGGAGCCGACGGGACAGGACCTTGGGAACCGACGAGCGTGAGGCAGAAACGACGGGATGTGGGGGTTAGAGAGTTTTGACTTTTGGTGCAACTGTTCTTCGGTTCACAGTGACACACTGACAGCCGGGCCCTATTGGCATTGGGGCCCATCCGTCATACACTCACCCACTAGTGAAATTGTTGTCTGGGTATCTCACCCCTCCCATCTTTGGAGCAAACAGTAAATGGGTCTCTCACCCTCCCATCTTTGAAGCAAACAGTAAATGGGTCTCTCCCCCTCCCATCTTTTGTCTCTTTTGTCTCTTGGAGCAAACAGCAAACAACAAATAGCAAACAGCAAACCGCAAACAGCAACATTCATCCAGCAAACAAATCGTGCTCAGTCAGGTCCTAGCCAGAAAACATGAAAGAACCAAGCCGGGCTGATCGAGTTATACATCAAACCACATCAAATGTAGTTTCATACACAAAACACAGAATCACAAGAACCAAGCAAAGCAGCAGCATCATAGATCATCATCCTCAACATCTTCAAGCACGTGCACTGGGCTCTTGCTTCTTATAAGGTCTTCCAAATTAGCTTCAATGACAGTCTCATCTCCACTCTTATCGTGCATCACCTCAACATGATCCTCAAGTAGATGCACAACATGCTCTGAATTAGAAGAGTACTCATCTTGTTGCACACCAACTTCATTTTTAGAAACATTATATATGGACCTATGCTCAAATTTTTGGACAACTCGCAATCCTTTGTCCACTTTGCCATTATAATTGACATCCAAGTAAAATATCTTCACTGACTGGTCGGCTAGGATGTAAGGATCGAACTTGTACCAATATGAATGAATGTTGATGGACTTGAAATAGGGATCACTTCTAATGCCGACAGTCTTGCCGACTTGATTGTACCAATCACATTTGAAAATAACCACTGTCCATTTGAATTTGAGGCTTGAGGCATATTGCAACTGGATAACCTCCCTAAGCACACCATAGTAATCAATCTCTTGTCCTTCGTGCATGCCCTGTGTCATGGCACCACTATTCTGTGTCCGAAGATGTTTCCCATGATCAAGGGTGTTATAACGGATTCCATTGACCTTGCAAGCTGCACACTGCTTCACTCGAGTATCAGGACCACATGATAGTGCATACAATCCTTCACTGACTTCATTTGGATTGATTTTACGCTGCATCACAATCTCCACCAACATATAAGACGATGATGAGTACTAATCATAGATGTTGTTCAAGTTATTTTCAATTGGGGAATGAAACAGCAGGTCACTTACATATGTCTGAAACCATTTTGCAAATCCTTCTGCAAGCCTTTTGTACATATCATCAGCATGTACCCCTTCTTTCGTTAACTCCACTTTGTATAAGCTGTAAAGAAATAAAGTACAAAGATGATAAACACATCATGTGTAATGCATTAAGTAGGCATTCAGCAGGTACAATTGATACTTATTCGACATATGGTTCAACTTCTTCACAATTATTTAGGACATACCAAACTATCTTCTAAAATGCTTGGTAATCGATGGTTTCAATCTTTGCCTTGCCTTGTAGCTCAACCTTGATAATGTGCTGGCTGATCTTCCGAGAGGTAGAGGGTAAATTCGATTGGTGAAGAACTCGACGTTGGTGATCTAGCTTCAAATCAAACACGATTCGAACCCTGCAACCGTTATACCACTGTTCCATTGGTTATCAACCAAGCACAACTTGATTGACCTCGCTGAGAAGGCTTTCCCTACAAGCGAATCAAAGAACACAAGCAACAGAATGATAAACACGAAATTTGAAATTGCAGATCTGTATAAAGTGAATATGAGAGGTGTTCAAGCTCAGATCAACAAAGGACTAATCGCCACAAGGTTGTAGAACAAGAACAGGGAGCCCTAGATCACTGTAAACGAACTTGTCGCCACAGTTACAATGAATCTATCACAGTTTTGACTTCAAAATCTTGACTAAACAAAACCCAAACCCTAATTTGGTGGCAGCTACTGAATATATGAGGGTTAGGTCGTGCATGACCCCCCTAGACTTGCCGCTATGGGCTCCAACACGATACATGGGCCAACGGCCCAAAAGACGGTGGCGCAGCACCCTAACAGATTCTGGACATCCACTTGTTTTGATGATTCCTATCGACTCAGATGTAATTTTGATGTGGGACCAGTCCCATTGGAAGCTCTATGAAATTATCTTTCCATCCATATAAAGAACGTCCATAATGGACTCCGTATGCGACCTGGGTGTTGACGGTCGTTATTGGTACACTTTTAGGGCTGTTTTGGCATTGGTTTTGGACTAATTCTTATACTAACCCACCACTTGGCGCCTGAAATAACCCCGTTTTCGAATATGTCTTGTATTTTGGAGCATGTTGTGATTTTACAAGAAATACAACATATTTGGTGGAGTTTGACGTGGACCAAAGCACTTACATGGATAAGGATTGAGGAGGAGGGCCAGCACGCGAATGATGGAGAAGAGAAGAGCCAGAAGGAGCCCAGGCTGGCCGGCCTGGAGGCTCTGGGCCGGCCGGCCTAGCCCATTCTAGGGCCCGCTTGTGTTCCCCTTTCTTCAGCATGAAGTAAACGCAAACCCTAAGGGATCCCTCCGCCGTCATTCACCAGATACCTATATAAACACCCCCGAGGATGCCGTCAAGAGAGGGACTGACAACCATTAGAGGAGATTAGATCCATTGGAGAGACACACAAGGAGGAGGCGCCGCCAGAGGTCCTAGTCGTTGTCCAGGCGCCGTTTCAAGTAGGAGGGCAGCGAAGAGTCCATCCTCACCGGAGCTTCCACACCATGAATCGCGATGTCATGCCTAGCTTCATGGGGTAAAGTCCTTATTTGTCCATGGGGTTGTAAGGAGATCTTGATTTGTAATTGCCGAATCCTTTTGTGAGATCAATCTATCATGTTCTTAGTTGATAGTGCTTTTCATCTTAATAGTTGGCCAACATTACCATGGGTGTGCATATCTCTCGTAGTTTTGCATGCTTAGATCACATCAACGATTCGTGTTCCTATAGCTTGATAGGTGAGTACCCTCGTGTAGGGACTAGTACGCGGGAGGAAAAGTGTTGAGTTTGTTCACATCCTTATCATTGATAGATTAGATTGGTTTTATCTTGCTTGGCGATTACATCTCATAGTGATCCTAGACTCTATGGGCAAATGCTTCCATACCTTGTGTACTCCTCTCTACCGGTCGTAACTTTGATTAGGTTAGATTGTTCTTATTACATACATCATCATTCAATCAAAGAACATTCTTACTAACATAATTAGTGCTTAGTTAAGCGTAGAAATCCCTTGTTTCATGGATTGATGAACCTTGGGGAATACTCTAAGGGAAAAGCTACAACCAATCCGTGCGCTTGCGGTTCGTAATTGGCGTGCCTAAGGGCCGTCAACAAGCTTTTCTGGCGCCGTTGCCGGGGAACAAGCTAGATTGCTACGTTTAACTTTGTATTAATTTTGTTGGTTACTAACACCTAACCTTTTCTCTAGAAAAATCTTTGTTTTTGTTTTTGTTTTTGTTGTCTAGATGGCTCTTGTCAACCCATGGAGGAAGGAGAAAAATCACTAAGGGATTATGCAAGCCCGCAATCGGAGGACTTCGACATGCAAAAATCAGATTCGACACTTTAAGCCACTGAGTATGAAATCAAGCCTCAAATCATCAAGATGGCAGCTGCAAATCCATTTAGAAGGGTGGAGACGGACAACCCATATAGACAGATCAAGTGGTTCATGATGCTATGCAATATGGTACAACAAGATGGAGATCCTTTAGCTTGGTTAAGATGGAATCTTTTCCATACTCACTTGTAGATGAAGCAAAAAGATGGTATGCGCTTGAATCCTTCGAGGTGAAAGGAAATTGGAATGAGTTAATGAAGAAATTTTGTGGATGGTTCTTTCCGATATCCAAAATCCAACACAATCGGAGGCAAGTGATGAATTTATGCAAGGAGAAGATGAAGGAATAGATCAAGCTTGCGATAGATTCAATGGATTGATTGAACAAGGACCGAAGCTAGGATTCTTCGGTGATGTACTCTTGCATACTTTCTATTTTTCCCTAACCCCCAAATGCATGGAATTTGTACAAATGTGCGTAGGAGAGGATCTCATGGAGAAAACACTCACGGATCCCATATTGGGGTGCTTGCTGGAATTTTCAGAAAAGAGACCCCGGAAGCAAAGGAAGAACAACCGAAACACGAAAAAGCTACAAGAACAACCCACGATGAAGAAGCACCAGTCCGTGACATGAAGAAGAATAAGCCGGAAGCAAAAATTGGGAGAAATTTGGCGAACGCAAAGTCGCTAAAAGAATTTGAGCAAATGGATTGGATCCCGATCGACTTTGGTGAACTCTTCGACAAAGGAAGGCCACACCCAAATCAAAAGAAGTCCATGAAAGCCATAGAGTCGGATTTCCCACCGGATAAACATACGGGCTACATATTGGACAAGGGATCGGCCGGAGACATTATTCGGAAGCTTTTTGATGAAGATGAAGAAATAGATCCCGACCATGTCGCCGAAGTGAAGAAAATCATGGGAATAAGACCGGAAGCATCTCCATTCGTGCACTAGCGGAGGTACATGCCATACAACAAATCACGATGAAGGTACGCCACTACCTACACCTCACATAAGTTGCACGATCAATGGAGAATTATTCTGCAAAGCTTTATGCGACATTAGAGCTCGAGTAAGTGTCATGTCTTCAAAGATTTATGATGAGCTTTATAGTAAAACTTTAAATCTTGCTCCTACATCTACTAAATTAATTATGGGGGATGGTAGAACAACCAAACCATTGGGCATTCTTAGAGATCTAGATGTTGCTATCTGGGGTAAAGTTATTCCAACCGACTTTTTCATGCTAAATGCTTGCCATGACGAACATGATGATATAATTCTTGGTAGGCTTTTTCTTAAGTTGGTAAATACGGTTTTTGATGCCGGAAAGGGTAAAGTCACGATTGAATTAGATGAAACCAAATACATTTATGACTTTTTGCCCGCTTCGCGTGTTGCTTTACCTCTACCTCTTGATAACGAAGAGGTAGAGAGCCTTTGCTTTGTTGATTCTTTCAGGGACCCTCTCCAACGAGCAATGGAGAATAGAAGCACTCATGATGATCAAGATGGAGAACTAAACGAAGCAACCAAAGGGCTCAAGGCACAACACAGAACCTTGGAAGAGGAGAAATACGAAGATATTGGAGATTTGCATCAAGAAGAACCGGAAGCACCCGATGTTGAATTGAAACCATTACCCAAGGGGCTAAAATATTAAATTTTAGGGGACAACAAGACATTCTTGGTGATCGTTAGCGATGAACTAAACCTGGAGGAGACGGACAAGTTGCTGAAATTATTGAGGAAGCACAAGAAGGTGATCGGGTACACTATTGGTGACTTGAAAGGTATAAGTCCCGCCTTTTTACTCATCGCATACAACTTGAAGACCAATACAAACCCGTTGTGGAGTATCAAAGGAGCTTGAGCCATGCTATGCATGATGTGGTTAAGAAGGAAGTCATAAAATTATTGAATGCCGGAATTATATATCCCGTACCACATAGTGAATGGGTGAGCCCCGTACATTGTGTACCGAAGAAAGGAGGACTCACCGTGGTGAAGAATGAGAAGGATCAATTGATACCACAAAGGACCGTTATGGGTTGGAGGATGTGCATAGATTATCGAAAATTGAATAAGGCTACAAGGAAGGATCACTTTCCACTACCATTCATTGACGAGATGCTCGAGAGGTTAGCAAAGCATTCACATTTTTGTTACCTTGATGGATTCTCGGGATTCTTTCAAATACCCATAAATCCGGATGATCAACACAAGACCACGTTCACTTGTCCATACGGTACTTTCGCGTATAGAAGGATGCCTTTCGGACTATGCAATGCACCCGCTTCTTTTCAAAGATGCATGATGGCTATATTCTCATATTTTATTGAAGAAATTATGGAGGTATTCATGGATGATTTCTCGGTGCATGGTACGAGCTTCAAAAATTGCTTATCAAATTTAGATAAAGTTCTCAAGAGATGCGGACAAGTCGACCTTGTGCTTAATTGGGAGAAGTGTCACTTTATGGTGAGGCAAGGAATAGTTCTTGGGCATGTCATCTCCGAAAGAGGGATTGAAGTGGATAAAGCAAAGATAGAAACCGTGAAAAAATTGCCACCACCTACGGATATCAAGTCCCTAAGAAGTTTCCTTGGTCATGCCAGATTTTATAGAAGATTTATAAAGGACTTCTCGAAGATCACTAAACCGTTGACACAACTTCTTCAAAAGGATGTGGAGTTCGACTTTGATGAAAAATGTTTGCATACCTTTAGAACATTGAAGCAATCACTCGTGAGTGCCCCTATCATTCAACCTTCGGATTGGAGTCAACCCTTTGAAATTATGTGTGATGCGAGTGACTACGCCATTGGAGCCATCCTTGGACAAAGAAAAGAAGGGAAGGTATATGCTATTTACTATGCAAGCAAGACTCTTGATGAAGCCCAAGTTAATTATGCAACAACAGAGAAGGAATTGCTTGCCGTGGTATTTGCTTTTGAAAAATTCAGATCTTACATAGTGAATTCGAAGGTGATTGTGTATACCGACCATGCGGCGATCAAATATCTTTTGTCCAAGAAAGATGTGAAGCCATGTTTGATTCGATGGATTTTATTATTACAAGAATTTGACGTGGAGATTCGAGACAAGAAAGGGTCAGAGAATGTGGTAGCCGACCACCTATCAAGGATGCATCAAGGAGATGATGGGATGAAGCCTATTGAAGATAAAATGAGAGATGACCATCTCTATAGAATACTTGATAGGGATGGATGGATGGAAGACATCATAAGAGCGATAAGTGGGATGCCTTTAGATCATTTGGATAGAAATGCAATGTGAAAGGTTATCTCCGAGAAGAGAAAATATTATTGGGATGCACCATACTTATATAGGCATGGAGAAGATGGAGTTCTAAGAAGGTGTATTCCAAGGGAAGAAAGAGAAGAAATCTTAAGGAAATGTCACTCATCGGAATATGGAGGACATTATAGAACTCATGCTAAGGTATGGTCATGTGGATTTTATTGGCCGGAGATTCATGAAGACGCAAAAAGATTTGATGCAACTTGCTCAGAATGTCAAAGAACGGAAAACATATCGCAAAGGAATGCCATGCCATTAAACTATAATTTGCAAATTGATCTATTTGATGTATGGGAGATCGACTTCATGGGACCATTCTTGAACTCACATGGGTATGAGCACATATTGGTGATGGTTGACTACGTATCAAAGTGGGTTGAAGCGATTCCATGTCGCAAGGCATCAACCGAAGAATCCATGCATATGATTAGTTCGGTGATATTCCCTCGGTATGGTATCCCGAGAATTTTGATAAGTGACGGAGGAACACACTTCACGGGCAAGGACTTCCACAAATGGGATCGAACATAGGGTATCTACGGCATATCATCCTCAAACAAGTGGGCAAGTGGAAACTTCGAACAAGCAACTTAAGGATATTCTAAAGAAGATCGTCACCAAAGGAGGAAAAGATTGGTCAAAGAAGTTGAATGATGCAATATGGGCTTATCGGACTGCATATAAGACGCCAATAGGTATGACTCCCTATCAATTCGTTTATGGAAAAAAATATCATTTGCCTGTGGAACTAGAACACAAGGCATATTGGGTGATGAAAGAGATGAATTTCGATGAGGATGCCACTAGAGTTAAAAGAAGAATCCAAAGAAGCAAATTGGAGGAGTTGCGATTGAAAGCGTACAATAGTGCAAGCATCTACAAAGAAAGAGTGAAGAGATGGTATGACAAGAGGTTACAAAGAAAAGAATTCAAAGAGGGAGACAAAGTTCTACTATACAATTCAAGATTCAAAATCTTTGGGAAAGGAATGTTGCAGAGCAAATGGGATGGACCATACATCATTCACTCAATCTCACCGACGGCAGTGGTAACAATCATGGACGTCAAAGGAGACCAATATGTGGTGAATGGGCAGCGACTTAAGGTTTTCTTGGAGCCCGATGTTGTGCCTCTTCACTACATCGACATCTACACCATGATGGAGGAACCAGGGCATCAAACCTAACGACGTTAAATGAGGTACGTCTGTAAATATTCCTTTTTAGTTTTTGTTTTCTCTCTGTTTTCTTTGAGTTCTTCTGGGTCTCGGTAGACAAAAAGGCTAACAATTAACAAGAAGCACCCTGTAAAAATCTGGAGGCAGGGTGAAAAACCCCCAGGCCGGCCGGCCCATAGACCCCCGAGCCAGCCGGCCTACCTCTTTTCGGGGTCGGTTTCACGTCAACTTTTGGTATGTTGGAGATTAGGAAAGTTTGAATCGGTGTCCAGGAGATTGCGCAGTTTAAACTTGGAAAGATTGGACTTCTCATTCAAGTCTTTCGGGATATAAATAGAGGCACCATTGAGATCCAAATTCATATCTTTTTCCAATCTACAACCATCACCTCGTGAAACAAGAGAGCTAGGGCATCTTCCAGGAGTATGGGCATCTAAATTGAAGCGATGGCAGCGAAGGAGGGGGGTGTGCCAGCCGGCACATCCTCACCAGGCCGGGTGTGCCGGCCGGCCCAGGGCTCCCCTGTAGCAGCTGGTGACCTCCTTCGCCTGGAAACTAAAAGCTGCGACCTCAAGCTCCCCTGATTGAAGAAATTCCCCACTCAAGCTCGTATGAGCGTTGGAGGGAAGGTGCCTAGCAAGAAGATCACCGAACGCCAACCCGTCATCATGTTGAGCGACAACGAAGCTAGCATCGAGACGCGCTCCGTCATCATCCTCCCAAGGCGCTCTAAACGCCTCCTTGGCGTGAAGAGGAAGAGCTACATCTTGAAAACCCCGGAGCCCAAGGACTTTGGAGGGGCTAGCGATTGGAAAGACAACCGGAGTGCCGCTTCGTGGGGCGCCGCAGGACGTGACGATGATGACGGGTACATATGGGAAGATGAACCAAAAGAGGTTGACAAGCCGGAGGAGAATCGCCGTGATGAGCATGAGGAGGAAGAACCCAAGGGCAACGATGATCCAAACTCCCCTGAGCATCACAATGGGTGTTGCCGTCCTTGCCGTGAGAATATTCATTCACTTTTCGAAGCCCGAGATGAGTGCCTCCAATCGTTGGAGTTGCTTAATCAAAAGGTGGAAGATCTTAAGCGGCAATCGGACGGTGACTTCCAGTTCCTCAACCGCAACGTGAGAATTCTTTTTAGCATGCATAGGAACTTGAAGAAACAAGGAGAAGGGAGTAGCAACCATGCTAAGTGCAATTGCCCGAGGTGTCGTTGAAGGTGTTTGCAAGCGTCTCAACCTTGTGATCTATTTTCTTACGACGAGGACGTCGTAAAATCTAAGCATGGGGGGGAGAGGTGTAACGCATCGTAGTTTTAAAATTTCCTTAGCCATTTTTCGCCGAGAGCTAGTTGGTGTGATTTTGAGAGTCTTAATGTTAGTGTGAGTCTTTGTGTGAGTCTTAAATTAGCATGTGTGAGAGTCTTAGTTTAGCGTTGAGTCAAGAAAATCAATAAAAAGAGTCTTTATTTTTGAATAATTCTTGGATCGAGCAAATTTACTTATGCATTCAATTTTATCTTATTTCTTTAAGTACTTGTTCATGAGCATTGTCTTGGAATTGAATCTTAGTTGTGGAGCTTATTATTTGGTTTGTCCTTACAAATACCCATGCCCGATCTTGAACAGTGCATGGTTTTTGATGATACTTGCTAGTAAGGCTAGAATTAGAGGAAATTTATTTTATCACTCTTTTAAAACCCCCACAAATGCAAGGTTGATCTAGTTCTTGTCAAGTTGAGAGATTATATCCTATACCTACCAAAGCCACCCTATAATCATTCCACCATAAGCATTGGAGGTGCAATGAGTTGAGTTAGGATTTCTTTCTCTCGGAAGTTTTAATTTTCAGCAATGATCATGTCCTTGATTATCTTATCTCTTATTTGCTAGCCTCGTCAATATTCGGTAATGAGAGTTCTTCATTGGAACAACTCATATGATCTACCGGATTCCAAAACTCGAACCCAAATACATCTTGTTTTATTATCTTTTCCTCGAACACAATCCATTACTGGAAGATTTGTTCTCTTTCTAGGTGAAGTTTGAATAAAATATAAATTATGGAGAGAGCAAAAAAGGAGTACAGAAAAATATGAACCGGAACTGAGCTGGGAGAACCCCAGGCTGGCCGGCTTGGACTCTCTGTGCCGGCCGGCCTAGCCCCTCCCTTTCGCTGTTCGAGCTCCGAAAAATTGTGGAGTTGCCTCAGTGTTTTATTTGTCTATCTGCACGAGAAATTGTTCAAGGGAGGTTCGAAGAAGAGAAGGAAAATTTAGGAAAGAAAGAAAAAAGGAAAAAAATAATATATATAAATATGAAAAGAAANGGTGTTTGCGAGCGTCTCAACCTTGTGATCTATTTTCTTACGACGGGGACATCGTAAAATCTAAGCATGGGGGGGAGAGGTGTAACGCATCGTAGTTTTAAAATTTCCTTAGCCATTTTTCGCCGAGAGCTAGTTGGTGTGATTTTGAGAGTCTTAATGTTAGTGTGAGTCTTTGTGTGAGTCTTAAATTAGCATGTGTGAGAGTCTTAGTTTAGCGTTGAGTCAAGAAAATCAATAAAAAGAGTCTTTATTTTTGAATAATTCTTGGATCGAGCAAATTTACTTATGCATTCAATTTTATCTTATTTCTTTAAGTACTTGTTCATGAGCATTGTCTTGGAATTGAATCTTAGTTGTGGAGCTTATTATTTGGTTTGTCCTTACAAATACCCATGCCCGATCTTGAACAGTGCATGGTTTTTGATGATACTTGCTAGTAAGGCTAGAATTAGAGGAAATTTATTTTATCACTCTTTTAAAACCCCCGCAAATGCAAGGTTGATCTAGTTCTTGTCAAGTTGAGAGATTATATCCTATACCTACCAAAGCCACTATAATTGTTCCACCATAAGCATTGGAGGTGCAATGAGTTGAGTTAGGATTTCTTTCTCTCGGAAGTTTTAATTTTGAGCAATGATCATGTCCTTGATTATCTTATCTCTTATTTGCTAGCCTCGTCAGTATTCGGTAATGAGAGTTCTTCATTGGAACAACTCATATGATCTACCGGATTCCAAAACTCGAACCCAAATACATCTTGTTTTATTATCTTTTCCTTGAACACAATCCATTACTGGAAGATTTGTTCTCTTTCTAGGTGAAGTTTGAATAAAATATAAATTATGGAGAGAGCAAAAAAGGAGTACTGAAAAAGATGAACCGGAACTGAGCTGGGAGAACCCCAGGCGGGCCGGCTTGGACTCTCTGTGCCGGCCGGCCTAGCCCCTCCCTTTCGCTGTTTGAGCTCCGAAAAATTGTGGAGTTGCCTCACTGTTTTATTTGTCTATCTGCACGAGAAATTGTTCAAGGGAGGTTCAGAGAAGAGAAGGAAAATTTAGGAAAGAAAGAAAAAAGGAAAAAAATAATATATATAAATATGAAAAGAAAAGAAAAAGGAAGAAAGGAGAAAAAAATGCAATAAAAGAGGGAGAATTCTATAGTTGGAAGAATAGGAGAAGTGCAAAGGAAGATCGCCTTATTGTTGAAAACAAATCTTCTTTTCCAACCATGTGCAATCCGACAACGAGGACGTCGCTTGTGCCTTGAAGTCAAATTTTTATATGCCCTTGCACATGTCCACCATTCTAAATCTTCTTATCCTTGAAACCCCTCACATTATGGTAATATTCTCATGATCATTGGCTCGGAAGGTAAGCAACCGTTAGAAAGTTTTCTTAATTTGACAATATGTGTATTTACTTTGCTAGCCCTACCTACAACTCCACTTATACTTGAGAGACTTATGTGGTGAGTTGAGAGCTTGTAAAACTAATAGGATAACTACTTATATCGAGAGACTTGAAAGGACTTGTGCAAGAACTTTGGTTTAACTCTTGTTGCAGGAAGATTGTTTTCATAACTAAAGAAAAACCTCCAAGGAAGGCAAGAAAGTAAGTGTTGTTGATCTTCAAGATTTCTACCTAAAGGTAAGTGGTTGTGGAGTAATGTTTTGGATAGATTTTTGAACGCCCATACTTTGATTATCCTTGCCGCTCCGCTAGCATTTACTTGAAGATCTTTGGTTAGAGTTATTTGCTTAAGTATGTTTTGCAGAGCAAGAACTTTTGTGCAACCCCGTTCGAAGATTTTGATAGCTTGATTTGCTCGAGGACGAGCAAAAGCTAAGCATGGGGGGATTGTTGATGGTCGTTATTGGTACAATTTTAGGGCTATTTTGGCATTGGTTTTGGACTAATTCTTATACTAACCCACCACTTGGCGCCTGAAATAACCCCGTTTTCGAATATGTCTTGTATTTTGGAGCATGTTGTGATTTTACAAGAAATACGACATATTTGGTGGAGTTTGACGTGGACCAAAGCACTTACATGGATAAGGATTGAGGAGGAGGGCCAGCACGCGAAAGATGGAGAAGAAAGAGCCAGAAGGCTATGGGCCGGCCGGCCTAGCCCATTCTAGGGCCTGCTCGCACTCCCCTTTCTTCAGCACGAAGTAAACGCAACCCCTAAGGGGTCCCTCCACCGTCATTCACCAGATACCTATATAAACACCCGCGAGGATGCCGTCAAGAGAGGGATTGACAACCATTAGAAGAGATTAGATCCATTGGAGAGAAACATAAGGAGGAGGTGCCGCCGGAGGTCCTAGCCATCGTCCAGGCACCGTCTCAAGTTGGAGGACAGCGAGGAGTCCATCCTCACAAGAGCTTCCACACCATGAATCGTGACGTCATGCCTAGCTTCATGGGGTAAAGTCCTTATTTGTCCATGGAGTGGTAAGGAGATTTTGATTTGTAATTGCCGAATCCTTTTGTGAGATCAATCTATCATGTTCTTAGTTGATGGTGCTTTTCATCTTAATAGTTGGCCAACATTACCATGGGTGTGCATATCTCTCATAGTTTTGCATGCTTAGATCACATCAACGATTCGTGTTCCTATAGCTCGATAGGTGAGTACCCTCGTGTAGGGACTAGTACGCGGGAGGAAAAGTGTTGAGTTTGTTCACATCCTTATCATTGATAGATTAGATTGGTTTTATCTTGCTTGGCGATTACATCTCATAGTGATCCTAGACTCTATGGGCAAATGCTTCCATACCTTGTGTACTCCTCTCTACCGGTCGTAACTTTGATTAGGTTAGATTGTTCTTATTACATACATCATCATTCAATCAAAGAACATTCTTACTAACATAATTAGTGCTTAGTTAAGCGTAGAAATCCCTTGTTCCATGGATTGATGAACCTTGGGGAATACTCTAAGGGAAAAGCTACAACCAATCCGTGCGCTTGCGGTTCGTAATTGGCATGCCTAAGGGCCGTGATAAACCTTGGGGGAATACTCTAAGGGAAAAGTGAAAGTGCATCTAGGCCCTCAAGTAGATTTTGGTGAATTGAGTGACAAAATGATTAAAGGACTAACTTGTTTGTTTAAGTGAATGAGCAGGGATCTATTCTTATAATTCATTTACAAACAACATGCTCATGATATATATGTGTTTATTAATCAAAGCAAGCAAGTATGATCCCATGATTTCTAGAATGTTGAAAATGGCATGTCATTGGTATTCATGATGGAGACATAGTTCTATGATTTATATATGGTCTCTAATTGCTTAAGATGGACAGTCATTAAAATATTGGGATGATAGTTTCAAAGAAGTATGCTTGGATCATTATTGGTCTCATGCCAAGGATGGTCTTTGGACAAGGCATGAGACACTATCACTATGATGAAGATAGAGATTCATGGATCAGTTGAGAAAAGAAAAATTATTGCATAAGATTGGATGTTGCAATAAGATTGGAGAGTGCAAGATTTCATGTATGTATGATAAAAAATGGCATGAGCATATGTGTTACATATTGGTCTTCAATTGGAAGCTTGCATTATGTGGGATATTCTTTGTCAATCAAGAACAAGCATTTGAAGATTCTTTCAAGTGGAATTCATTCAAAGGCAAAGCAAAGTCGACTTGATGATACAAGGGTAAGTGATGAAGAAGCAAATCGAGATGACTAGAGCGAGGGACTAAGCAAGCTAAGGTGCAAATTGCTAGGGTGAAGCATCTAGTATCCGGGGTGTGTTCGAAGTATCATATCCAAGTCTCATCAAGAAAAGCAATGCAATGCATATATATGTTATGATTGATAAAGAGGGTGACCTAAGGATTAAAGTGAACTCAAATATAAGTTATGGAAAATCCTAAGTCACTAGCTCAAGGTGGATATGCTCAGTTGAAGATACAATATTGAAAAGCCCTCAAAGAAGTGATTGATCAAGTAATGGCATGATCATTGACATACAAGCTCAAGTAGTTGAATTATGATTTATCTTATGTCTTGAGTGTAGGTATGCCGTACTATCAAGAGGGATGCAACATTGGTTGAATGACAATCTCCAAAAGTGCTCAAGTGAACCCTTGTGAGTTTAACCATGAGAGATCCTAACTTAGTGGGGGTTCCCTAGGTAAACCGGTTTTACCGGTTTTGGGAACCGGTTAAACCGGTTTATGTGGCCTGAGCGTCTAACGGCTAGTTTGTTTGAAATCCGGTGAAACCGGTTTTGGTAACCGGTGAAACCGGTTTTCTCTGACAGAAAAACGGCTAGTTTTTGGTGGGATGGGTATTTATACCCATGAGCTCCTCATTGAGGGGCTGCTGGTCCTGTGCGTCCCTAACTCTTTCTAAAGGCCAGCTGAGCTCTCCCCAACCTCTCTTTGTGAGATTTGAGCAATCCTTGTGAGATTCTTGAGTTGGGTTGAGAGAGTGACTTGTGTGTGAGCATTGGAGAGCAATCCATTCCTTGAGCACTTGTGGTTTTGTCGATCAGCTGTTGAAGCATTTGTTACTCTTGGAGGTTCTTCCTCCTAGACGGCTAGGCGTTGCCCGGTGAGCTACCGAAGTGTGTGGTGAGCCACGGGATCGTTTGTTTAGGTTTCACCTCGCCTCCGCAAGGGAAGAGGTCACTTAGTGGAAGGAGGAGATAGCTTGACCTTGGGTGGTCGTATAAGATTCCTCAATGGAGAGTAGGATTCACCGTGCCTTGGTGGCTGCTTGGCGCGAGCGGTGAATCCGAACTTCAGGAGAAAAATCTCTTGTCTCTTGGTTTGAGCTCTTTCCTCAATTTGTCTTTTCTAGCATATTACTTGTGCTTCCGTTTCGATCTACTTTGGTGTGCTTGAGCTGTGTGCAGGAGCTTCATTGGAACACTTGGAAACATCCCTGGAAGCTTCACACCATTTGTGGTTTGTGCTAGAATTCGTAAGGGGCAAATTACATTTGTTAGTGCAATCTGTGTAGAACCGGTTTTACCGGTTTGGGAAACCGGTAATACCGGTTTTGGTGCTGACAGTTGGAATTAGTTTTCATAATTTGTAGATTCGCCTATTCACCCCCCCTCTAGTCGACATCAAGGTCCTTTCAATTGGTATCAGAGCTTGGCTTCACATCAAAGCTTAACCGCCGTGAAGAAAAGATGTCGATTGAGGTACAATTTGAGCCACTTGAGCTCGATGGCTCAAACTATGCTTCTTGGTGTGGTAATGTTCATAATGCACTCAGAATAGTAGATCCTGTACTTGAACATATCTTAGTTGCTAGCATTCTACCCCTTGAGTTTGATTATGACAATTTTGTTTTGTCAAAACTCACTCAAAAGGAGTTAGCATGCGTGCAACTCAATGCTTGTGTTACTGACTTCTTGCGAAGTTCTGTTTGTAAAGATTTATGGGACATCATCTCTAGCCAGAGAGAAATCTGAAGAAATGGACATCTCATTTGGACTCTCATCAAGGATATATTTGAAAATCCGGAAAGTGATGATGAAGAGGAAGAAGTCATGGAATCACCTGAGAAATGCTCATCTACATCAACAATATCTTGTGAGCCTCAGGTGACTCCATCTACGGAGCAAGAGAGCAACAAAGTGCAAAACTTGGTTCCTGTGTAGGAACCGGTTTTACCGGTTTGCGACCCCGGAAAAACCGGTTCTGCCAGGGAGACCAAGTGCAGCTCTGCTCAAGGCACAAGCGATGACTCAAGCAAGGCCTCCACGTCAACATGTTCATCTTCTAGTGATGAAAGCTTAATGTGCTTGATGGCCAAGAAGAAGAAGCAGAAAAAGACCAAGAAGGGGAATGGTCAAATTAATGAGAGACTAAGTTCTTTGACGAAAGAACTTGAGGCTCTCAAATCAACACATGCCTCCTTGGTCTGTAAGTATGAAATCTTGTCAAAGGATTATGCTTGTGCTACTGATTTATCTACTTGTGTAGCATCCTTAGAACAAGAAAAACAAGTGCTTGGTTCTCAACTTGAAAAGCTCAGTAGTGAGCATATGGCTTTGCAAGCAACTCACAAAGAACTTGAGTGTTCTCATGAGAAGCTTGTGGAATCATATGCTATGCTAGACATTGCTCATGAGGTTGTACTAACATTGGTAAAACACCTTGAACCTCATACACACACATGCACATGCTCTCACATCAATTCTATTTTATTATGTGAAAAACCGTGTTGCTCCCAAGCAACCAAATCTTGTGGTGAGCATGTTGTTGTAGAGTCTTGTGATGGTCTCCTTGCTGAAGAATTGGAAGACTTGAAGCAAGAAAGAGAAAAGATCAAGAATGACTTGGTCAAGCTTAAGGGAAAGAGCCAAGTGCAACCTTCTCAAGATAACCGTGAACACATGGTGAATAAGCTTGAGAAGGGATCAATAGTCACTGGTTTAGTCCCTAAGCATGACAAGCAAGTCAACAAGAACAAGACTCAAGAAATGAGGAAAAATGGGCTTGACCACATACAATGCTTTGAATGCTCAAACATGGGGCATTACACATCCATGTGCCCCATCAAGCTTAAAGGCAAGACAAAGAAGCAGAGAGGATCCAAGAAGAGGGCATGCTACAAATGTAAGCAAGTTGGACACTTGATTGATGCATGTCCTTTGAAGAAGGTGGAGCTGCCTGTGCAAAACCGGTTTAACCGGTTCCAGGAACCGGTGAAACCGGTTCTGGCTGGGGCAGCAGATCAACCTCTCAAGAAGTGCGATCAAGCTACATCCTCAAGCAGAAAGGCTAGCAAGGGACAAGTGATCAAAAAGAAGAGCAAATCACCAACTAAGATCAAACACCGGATTTGCTACACTTGTCGCTCAAAGGGACATTTGGGTAAGGATTGTCCTAATGGTAACATTTCCAAATCTGATCTTGTCCATTATAATTTTGATAGGCTTGGGAACGACAAAGTTGGTACTTATGCTACTAGAGTGATTAGTTCACCTCAAACTAGCCTAAGAGCCATTTGGGTTCCCAAGCATCTTGTGACTAACCCTAAGGGACCCAACATGGTTTGGGTACCAAAGAGTTCTTGCTAGACTTGCAGGGGTATGGAGATGCATTGGAACCTTGGCATAGAATGAAGATGGGTCAACCTTGGAAACCTAATTTTGCCAAGTGTCACAAAAGAATTCAAGTTTGTTGTTTTGTAGTTCAAGCACAACAACAGCTACTTTTGCTCCAATGACATCTCGGTAACATGCACTAACTGATTATCTTAGTTATTCAAACCTTTGTGGATATAAGTGCTTTATAACTCATGTGTGAGCACTTGCAAATGACTAAGACTTTCATAGTGTTATTTAGTACCCGTATGCCATAAAATGCTTTTAATGGCTCTCTAGCAGAGCATATTGATTTGAAGTGCAGGAAAATAAGAAATCAATGAAGAAAGAATTTCTTGGATCATGTAAAGATACATTTCCACTTACATGTGAGCTGCCAGGAAAAACCGGTTTCACCGGTTTGGGAAACCGGTTCTACCGGTTCTGGCCCAGTTAGCTGAAATGAAGTTCCGGCAGCCTCTGTCCCGTATCAGAAGTTCCGGCCCAAAAGTCCGGTAGCCTCTGTTTCGGATCCAGAACTTCCGACCCAAAAGTCCGGCAGGCTCGGTTTTGTGCCAGAAGTTCCGGCCAAATTATATCAGAAGTTCCGGCAGAGGTTTGTTTGTCAACTTTTATCTAAAGTGGAATATTATAAGAAATTCTCTCAGCACTTCCATGGCATACAAATTCATATGCTATCTTTGTGGTAGTAAGTATTCTTGGCACCATTTCAATAAATGCAATTTAGTTATGTGCCAGGACCAAATTGTGAAATAAACTCCTCAAACCCATTAAATTGAACAAGTGCATGTGACAAGTGATTCAAACACTTGATGCACCTATTGAGGGGGAGTTCATTCTACAATTTGTGTCCTTGAGACTAACGATTTCTTTTAGTGATCTTGTAGTCTCACGTGTGAGAGTTTGTCTCTCTTTGAAGCAAGCTATGCCTTTTGTTCAAAATTTGGTAAAATAGTATTTATTCCTTACTTGGACAATGAATTTTCATGAGTAAATAGCTGCTTGCCATAATACAGATTAAATTCCTTTGCTTGGCTTTGTGACAAGATTAATGCATATGAGATCGCTTTCCATCCATATACACATGTGCATTAAGAAAAAGGAATTTAACCTATATTGTGGAGTCTCATCTTTTAGTGATCTCTTGTGCCTCTCCAACTCAAAGGTCACTAAATGATGAGAATAGGTCTTGTGCCATTTAATGCTTTTCTCTTCTATGGTGTTTGAAAAAGGGAAAACATAAAGAAGAAAAGGCATTTGGATTATATTGACAATGCACAAGTCTTGTGATATAAATCTTCACCAACGTGAAGAGAGGACTAGCTAGAGGCCAAGGTATGTTTTCTTGACTCGTGTTTTTACATTGAGCATCTAGGCCTCATAATCCATGCTAAGTGTGTGCATTCTTGCATGTAACTCTCTCAAGTCCCGTTCTTTGTACCTATTGGATGTTTAGTAAATTCCTTCCTTAAAATTGACTAGGTGTCAAATGTTCCATAAAAACGGTGAAAGGAATATGCTAAACATTCTAATATGGTCCTTGACTTGATTTGGTTGCATGCTTGTGTGAAATAGGATAGAGTTTGAAAAATCCAACTAGCATGATAGGACTTGTGTGTTTTTGAAAATATTTGGCTCTTGGTCTTTGTGACCTAATCGATCTGTTTGTGACTATTGTTGCCCTTGATTGATTGATGGCTAGTCACAAATGGTAAGATTTTCCTCAAGTCCATAAAATTCTTTATCTTTCCCAACTCCCTTGGAAGAATCAAGGAGGTTTGTTGAATGTTAGAAAATCTAAATCTATCTATGCTAAATCAAGTTCCTGATTCAATCCCAAGGCTTTATATCTCATCAAATCAGGATTCAAGTGTTAAAGAGATCAAAATCAACTTTTCTGGTTTTCTGGCAAAAACCGGTTCCACCGGTTTGGCAAACCGGTTTCACCGGTTTTGGCCGGGTCCACTCAACCTTATCTCTTTACCACATGAAGTTACCCCTTCACCCCCATTCACTTCCAAACACATCCAGACCCTACCCCTCTCTCTCTCCCTTGCTCCTTTGGCGACCGAACCTTCCCCATGGCGATTTGAAGGCCCCCAAGCAAGGAACCTCGGCCCCTTTGATTCTTGAGGAGACATTGGTGGTCTAGGTCGGTTTCACCGGATTGGAAATCGCTTTGGATTCAAAAGCTCATGCGTCCTAGGTATTCCGAGGTATAAAATCTTCCCATCACCCGATCTATCTCCTCGTTGAATATCTGTTGAAACCCTTCAAGAAATCATGTCCTAGTATGCTCAGGAAGCTTTCCCTTGACTGGTTTTGGATTTGGTGGGCTACATTTTGAGAATGAGCATTTTTAAGTATCATATGTTCCCATAGCCCGATCTATTTCCTCGTTGCATATCTGTGAAAACCCTTCAAGGAATCATTTTCTAGTATGCCCAGGAAGCCTCCCTGTGAATGGATTTGGATTTGGTGGGCTGCATTTTGAGGATGGACGATTTAGGGTTCCACTGCCCAAGAACTAGTTTCACCGGTTTATAAAACCGGTTTCACCGGTTTGTGCTGGGGAGCCCCAAATAATCCATCTTGAACGTGTAGTTCTCACTATTAAGTTTGTAGGATTTTTTTCATGGATATTGATCTTTTGTTCCTACACTTTAGCCATTCATCTTGCTCAGCTAGGACTTTTCTGTGAACCAACCATGCTTGGACTGCTGGTTATGGGATATATCTTATGGACATGGAGTTAAATTCTGTTGATCACATCCTTCAAATTCCATCTTTTACCCATGACCTAAAACCTGTTCTTGTGCTCAGTGCAGAACCGATTTCATCGGTTTGGCAAACCGGTTTCACCGGTTCTGGACAGAGCTGTGCCCATCAGTTCTTAGATGTCCATCTTGAGATCCTTTTTATCTCCAAATCTTTCCAGTGTCATGATCATAATGTTCACATCCTTTTTGACCAGGAAATTCTCACTTATGAGCGGAGAAAGAAGGAGATGGCCGATGAACAAGGTGGTTCTGGTTTTGGGGGGTTCGTTGATGATGATCCTCCTAGGCGCAATCTGAGGCCGAGGAAAAAGAGAGCAGCCTCCAGAGATATTGAGGATGTTCATGAGGAGGCTGTCAACACTTCTAGTGATGACGATGTGGTGAGTGATGACGATTACCGCTTTGAGCGTCGTCAAGGGAAAGAAAGAGCTGTTGAGAGCAGCGAAGAAGAAGAGGAAGATGATGGAGGTGCTGGTAATGAAGGAGATGAGGAAGGTGTTGCTGGTGAGGAAGAGGAAGAAGAAGAGGAAGATGATGAGACGGCTATGCCTGAAATCAGAAAGCCTATTGCTCCAAGAAGAGGAGAAAATTATCTTCTGGGTGAGATGACAGATGTAGCAAGGAGAAAGAGAAGAGAGAATTACATTGGCACTCCTAAGACTGCTACGGATTATAGGTTTCATACTATGGTCCACCAAGATTATTATGCTACAGCAATTATTGGCAAGAAGGGGCATATGGAGGCCGAGTCCAAATGGATTAATTGGGATTACATGGCAACATTTGATGATCCCATATTCAATGAAGTCATCAGTGTATGCACCAACACAAGGATTAGTCGGCTCATGAAGTTCAAATATTCATGGAACAAAGAGATTATCGCTCAGTTTTATGCAACCTTATATGTTGAGGAAGGTGTGAGCGTAAGAAAGATGCATTGGATGACAGAGGGAGAAGCACATAGTGTCACCTTTTCTGAGTTCTCCAGGAGATTCGGACTTGGAGATGAGGATGCCAATTATCCCTCACTACATAGGGCTGATGGTCCCATGCCACCTAAGGACACAAAGTTCATGTATCCTAGGGATGAGCAAGTCAATGTTGGTAAGGTAAAGGGTCTCTACACCTATTATCAGATCTTGAATAATCTTTTTAGAGTGACCCTTACACCTAGAGGAGGACATCAACAAGACGTGTCAAATTATGCTAGAGACTTGCTTGCTGCTATGAGACCACCTGGGGTGAATTTTAGCATTGGGGAATACTTGTGGGAGGAGATAAGCAATATTTCAAAAAGTCCCCAAAGGCTTTGTGGTTTTGCTCCTTATATCATGTATTTGATTGAGAAAACTATTGTGAAGAAGTTTGTGCATGACACAAAGCATGAGCCTTTAAGATTGAAGCCACCCAAGAAGGTCAGAGTGCCATCTCCAACACATGGGCAGCAGGGAGAAGCAAATCAGCAGCAGCAGCCAACTGCCCAGCCTGGAACCGGTTTAACCGGTTTGGGAAACCGGTCAAACCGGTTTGGGACAGAACAGCAGCAGTCTTCGTCCTCCCGTTCTAGTGAGAAGCCGTCATCCCCCATTCGTCGTATTTTGAGCTTCTTTACTGGAATTTGTAAGAATCAAAGAGACATTTTGGTGGAGCAGCAGAGGGTGAGAAGGGAAACCAAGAAGGATAGGGATATGATGAAGAGGTTGTATAATGCACAAAATATCTCGCCTCCAAGATCTCCTATCTCTCCAGAGCGTGAGGAGCCAGAAATCCCCTCTCTTGATGATATGGTGGCCAACTATCAGTCACAGGCATACTTTGAGCCACTTCAGCACCACTTTGGATATGGTGCATATCAGCCCCCTCCACCTCCACCTGCACCTGGCATGACCGGAATGGACTTCCCTAGAGCGTCATCGTCTGCAGCACCACCTCCTCCTCCTACACATGGTGACGATCTTGTCACAAGGGCAGCAGCCGCTCTCTTTGGTCCTCCCACTGGACATCCTTCTCATGGTATGTCTTGATATACATCTTTCAACTCTTAAAGTACATCCTTCCATCTGTTCTCTGAATAATTCAATAATTTAGGCCGTTCTTTTTGGCAAGAAGATTCTCCAAGTCACAACGGCGATGAACGGTGATGGATTGGCACTCTGGACAGCACTACTCTTCTTCAGGCCCTTATTGGATGCTTGATGACAAAGGGGGAGAAGAGCAAGGGATTAAAGTTTAGCTTTTGAGTTTAGTGTGCTGTCTCTCGACAAAGCGGTTTTACCGGTTTGTCAAACCGGTGAAACTGGTTTCTGCTGTGTTGCAGAAACTTGGATGTAATAATTCAAATCTATCGAATCTTTATCCTTTGTGGACTTGAGGAACTTGATTGAGTGCTACTGTGTGTAATGAACCTGTATTTCAATTAAGTTATCCTTTGCTAGTGTGATATGCATGTTTGAGTGATGAATGTTTTTGTTTGTGTGTTGACTGGGTAGAACCGGTTACACCGGTTTGGCAAACCAGTGAAACCGGTTTTGGTCTGGGCAGTGCACAAACATCTTCTTTGAGTTTTGTGATATGCATGTCATATTTTATTTCAAATCATGTTATTGTTTATATCAGTTTTGTATTGGATCCATGATGCTTAGAAATAGGGGGAGCTCCCATGTTTTTCTCTTATATGTGCATTTGGCATGTGAGGCCAAATTTTTGAAATTCCATTCAAATCACACATTAAGGGGGAGCTCACAACTGATCTAAGAATTCTTTAATGATTATTTAATTTTGTGTGTAAGCTTTAATTGAGTTGTCATCAATCACCAAAAAGGAGGAGATTGAAAGTGCATCTAGGCCCTCAAGTAGATTTTGGTGAATTGAGTGACAAAACGATTAAAGGACTAACTTATTTGTTTAAGTGAATGAGCAGGGATCTATTCTTACAATTCATTTACAAACAATATGCTCATGATATATATGTGTTTATTAATCAAAGCAAGCAAGTATGATCCCATGATTTCTAGAATGTTGAAAATGGCATGTCATTGGTATTCATGATGGAGACATAGTTCTATGATTTATATATGGTCTCTAATTGCTTAAGATGGACAGTCATTAAAATATTGGGATGATAGTTTCAAAGAAGTATACTTGGATCATTATTGGTCTCATGCCAAGGATGGTCTTTGGACAAGGCATGAGACACTATCACTATGATGAAGATAGAGATTCATGGATCAGTTGAGAAAAGAAGAATTATTGCATAAGATTGGATGTTGCAATAAGATTGGAGAGTGCAAGATTTCATGTATGTATGATAAAAAATGACATGAGCATATGTGTTACATATTGGTCTTCAATTGGAAGCTTGCATTATGTGGGATATTCTTTGTCAATCAAGAACAAGCATTTGAAGATTCTTTCAAGTGGAATTCATTCAAAGGCAAAGCAAAGTCGACTTGATGATACAAGGGTAAGTGATGAAGAAGCAAATCGAGATGACTAGAGCGAGGGACTAAGCAAGCTAAGGTGCAAATTGCTAGGGTGAAGCATCTAGTATCCGGGGTGTGTTCGAAGTATCATATCCAAGTCTCATCAAGAAAAGCAATGCAATGCATATATATGTTATGATTGATAAAGAGGGTGACCTAAGGATTAAAGTGAACTCAAATATAAGTTATGGAAAATCCTAAGTCACTAGCTCAAGGTGGATATGCTCAGTTGAAGATACAATGTTGAAAAGCCCTCAAAGAAGTGATTGATCAAGTAATGGCATGATCATTGACATACAAGCTCAAGTAGTTGAATTATGATTTATCTTATGTCTTGAGTGTAGGTATGCCGTACTATCAAGAGGGATGCAACATTGGTTGAATGACAATCTCCAAAAGTGCTCAAGTGAACCCTTGTGAGTTTAACCATGAGAGATCCTAACTTAGTGGGGTTCCCTGGGTAAACCGGTTTTACCGGTTTTGGGAACCGGTTAAACCGGTTTATGTGGCCTGAGCGTCTAACGGCTAGTTTGTTTGAAATCCGGTGAAACCGGTTTTGGTAACCGGTGAAACCGGTTTTCTCTGACAGAAAAACGGCTAGTTTTTGGTGGGATGGGTATTTATACCCATGAGCTCCTCATTGAGGGGCTGCTGGTCCTGTGCGTCCCTAACTCTTTCTAAAGGCCAGCTGAGCTCTCCCCAACCTCTCTTTGTGAGATTTGAGCAATCCTTGTGAGATTCTTGAGTTGGGTTGAGAGAATGACTTGTGTGTGAGCATTGGAGAGCAATCCATTCCTTGAGCACTTGTGGTTTCATCGATCAGCTGTTGAAGCATTTGTTACTCTTGGAGGTTCTTCCTCCTAGACGGCTAGGCGTTGCCCGGTGAGCTACCAAAGTGTGTGGTGAGCCACGGGATCGTTTGTGAAGGTTTCACCTCGTCTCCGCAAGGGAAGAGGTCACTTAGTGGAAGGAGGAGATAGCTTGACCTTGGGTGGTCGTATAAGTTTCCTCAACGGAGAGTAGGATTCACCGTGCCTTGGTGGCTGCTTGGCGCGAGCGGTGAATCCGAACTTCAGGAGAAAAATCTCTTGTCTCTTGGTTTGAGCTCTTTCCTCAATTTGTCTATTCTAGCATATTACTTGTGCTTCTGTTTTGATCTACTTTGGTGTGCTTGAGCTGTGTGCAGGAGCTTCATTGGAACACTTGGAAACATCCCTGGAAGCTTCACACCATTTGTGGTTTGTGCTAGAATTCGTAGAGGGGCAAATTACATTTGTTAGTGCAATCTGTGTAGAACCGGTTTGGGAAACCAGTAATACCGGTTTTGGTGCTGACAGTTGAAATTAGTTTTCGTAATTTGCAGATTCGCCTATTCACCCCCCTCTAGTCGACATCAAGGTCCTTTCAATTGGTATCAGAGCTTGGCTTCACATCAAAGCTTAACCGCCTTATAAAACATCAAGAGTTTGATCTGCCAGCCCAAGTCAAAATCTAGTGTCAACAACGTGCTTGAGAGCGAGGCTGGGTGAAGCTATGCGGCAAAATGATATGCACTAAGGTATAATGCCATAGTAAGGACATTCTCACATGGTGGCCTTTGATGAAAGTGAGACTCGCCAGCTCTCACTTTGTCATTTTTTTTTCCTTTATCTCTTTTTTCTCACTCTCTCTTTTTTTCAGCTCCCTTTTTCTTTGCATCTATTTTATATATTTTTTCTCTTTTTTCCTTCATTTTTTCTCTTCATTTTTATTTTTTATCCCTCTCTTTTTTTCTTTCTTATTTTTTATCTATCTATTTTTTTAGCAAGACAGGTCTATCATGTGTTCTCAATTTCTCATGTGTTCGGTCATCGCATGTCCTTCATTCTTCTTAGTACCAACCCAAAAATACTCTAAGGTGCATACTTTTGAAAACATTTTCTTCCTTTAATTATGCACAAAAGAGAGATTTATTTTTTATGATAATTCAGGGTATCTCCCGGCAGTGCTTTGTTTATGGTTACAAGCTTGACCATGGGGTCCTTGCAGCCCTCATTGGTGACGCAGTTGCTAGCTTCATCACCAATTGTTGATTCATCATCAAAGTTCTAGCTGCAAGTAGTGCCAAAGTGCAACAAGTTTTGCAAAATATTTGATATTTGTAAGCATTTACATCCGTCCATACGAAGCACTTATGAAATAAAGATTTAAATGAGGATGTAAAACTTTTAGCAATTCATGGCACAAGAGGTTGTCGACATCTGGAGATTCATGAGAGTGATCTTGGAATTTCATAAGAATAAAACTCTCATGCTCATGAATGGGATGTTGTCCTTTGGAACTCAAGAGTCGATTGCTCAAGGTTGTTCATTGCCCATGAGTTCTTTTGAAGAACATCAGAACGGAGTTTGAGGGCCAGAGGGACAATGCTTAGAGCGAGGGAAGTGATGGTCGTTCGGTTGCAGAAAGGTGGGAAGTGGCCATTGGTGAAACGAGCAGGGATATAAACATCACCACCTCGAATGGGTTCTATTTGGGACGAAGCTTTTTCCAAAGGATTTTCTGGGTAAGACATTGGTGGCAGAAGTCATTTTTTGCGCCTAACGAATACCGTTTTTTCTACATCTCGATGTCTTCTATTATAGGATTTCAGAGGCTCTTGAAGGCTGTG
Organism: Alloteropsis semialata; assembly: GCA_004135705.1. Taxonomy (NCBI): domain Eukaryota; kingdom Viridiplantae; phylum Streptophyta; class Magnoliopsida; order Poales; family Poaceae; genus Alloteropsis; species Alloteropsis semialata. The sequence continues at coordinate 42,869,970 of CM014277.1, forward strand.
GTTGGTGCTAGGAGCTCATCACCTAAGAAGGTGAATGCAAAGCATTTGGATAGGATTCTAGCACCAACAGCGGGATTGCATCCATCGCAGTTCATCGAATGTGGCACTGAATGGTTGAAAGGGTGTGCCAATCTGAATTGCTTCAGAAGAAAGCTTCACCTCCTTCGGCCATTCACTGCCCATGAATGAGGTCAACTCCATAATGGTTTTCTAGAGAAAGAAACTTCTGGATCAATAGGGGTGACAGGAACTGGTGGTTTCTTTTGGATAAAGGTACTTTCGAGGTGTTTCTTGCATTTTTGGATGAATTTTCCTCTAATGGGAACCTCTGGAGTTTGAATTTCTTCTTCCTTCGGTGTTCCTGGTTTGGGTGAGGTTTATTGGATTGAATCTGGTATAAAATGAAGAAAGGGTTCCGATTCGTTCGCAAAAGCTTCCTCATGGCCAATCATATCCTCACAGTAAAGCATAGGGCAGGACCTTGCTAAAGCCTAACTGGATGTGCTGAAAGCAACACATGGTCGGGTTCTAGACAAGTATGGGCCGGTATGGGTTAGAACTAAAAACGTAGCCCACACTACACCTATGGTTTCCCTTTCTCAGAGTCGAAAGTCAAGGATTTCAATTTGAAAGGAAGTAATACGAGATATAGTAAAAAGTAGGACAAGAATTGTCTCTAAACTAATCCCAATTTCCTTTTACTTCTCCAACGGTATGGGTGTATTGTTGTTTCACTGTCTCGTAAAAGAGGAGACTAAATAACTTCCACCAAAGTGTTTCTTGTGTCATAATTGAGATGTCAAGCACAAACGCAATTGCTCGAACTTTCGCAGATGGGTTTTCATGAAGAAATCTAGAGAAGGGATCTTCCCAAACCATGGCAATGAAGCCATGAAGGAGTTCATGGTCGGAAGCCGTGAAAGACATGAAGAGGGTGGTGGCTCTAAGAGCTCGTACCATGAAGTAGAAAGGTTTTCGGAAGAAATGATGTGCTCCATGGTAACCAAAAGATAAAATAAAGAGAAACGGTAAAATAAAGGGGATACACAGGTGAAATAGGTTCAAAGACAATTACAACAACCTTTCCCTGGCAATGGCACCAGACATGCTTGTTGGTATTTCTTACGTCGCGAATGAATCTGCAAGTGCACGGATATACCATTGTAGCATTTCTCTAATAAGTATTCATGGGTATCATATCTCACAAGAAACGAATGTGCAAAGGTCATCTAGCTAGTCACCCCAAGAAGACAAAAGGGTCAACTGGCATGTGTAGAGGGGTTGTCTATGGATAGAGATATCATATAGGTTAAGCTATGTTATCAACAGCTTGCTTGGGGCACTGGTTTACACTTGGTCTGCCAAGTGTCTCTGGCCAACAGCTCTATGCCGAATTCGAATGTGGAGGGATACAAGGGACGGACAGGGCTGTCACCACCTGTCGCCTACCTCTTAGACCACGGGGAACGAGGTAAATAAGGGTGACCAACAGCTTAGACACCATGTCTACACTATTAATCACTACTTTAGCTTTTGATCAGAGCAAGAGCACCCGCTATAAGAACGAAGAATGAACCCACAAGCAATTAATAACGGAAGCATAACCAAACTAGAGAACTCACCACCATAGATGAACTCGGATAATTACAACAACTGGATCGTATCCGACGAGGTATAAGCCAGAGCATAGTGCCGACAACCCGGAGCTCCTCCTGACTACATCCTCATCCACTCCCTACAACTACGCCACTGGAGTGGCTCTAGGCCTAGGAGCAGCTCTTCCCTCTCTTGCCTCTTGTTGTGTTGTGGTGGAATGGCTTGGAGAGTGAGAAGGGAGGGCTCCTATTTATTATGGAGGAGGAGACCTTGGAATATTTTCCTTCCACCTATTCTTATCCCCGTCCTTCCCACAAAGATGGCTCTATTCATTGGCGCCAGAAATCCCTACCGGCCTCTTAGTTCCCGCGCCTCCGGGTAGGTCGTGGCCACCCGGGCAGCGGGTCCTGTTGGTTCCCGCACGCCAGCAGCCGTGTTGCCGCCCGGCCAGGCACGCGCGCGCTCCGCCCCATGTTTTTCCGCATCTTGGCGCGTGAGCGCTGCACGGCCTCTCGCCGGCTGCCATGTCGGCATGTGGCATCACACGCGTGCGCATGCTCGCACGTAGGCAGCCGCTACTTTGTGCAGCTGGGCCCACTCATGTGGGCCCATGACTCATGTGGGCTTGTGGCTGGGCCTGGTGGTTGTGGGCCTACTGGGCCTAGACTTGGTGGGGCCTGGCCCGCTGCTCCCAGCCCAAATGCTTAAAATAATATTTATATCTTCTTCATCCTGACTCCAAATAATATGAATATTATATCCATTAGAATTGTTATGTCGAGCTCTTCACAATGGTGTTTTTCAAATAGCCATTTGAGATAGCTTGTGATAGTGTTATTTTTGGCTCTTATCTCAAGCATGTATTGTCAATCTTGCTCAACAAGATGAAACACCAAAAATTATGGAACTTATTAGTGATAAACCATATTACATTGTTTGATATTCATTGTTGTATTGATTATCAGTATAGTTGGCGGTTATATTTGGCATTTAAGAACCATCAACAATCGGGACCCTAGTTCCCATCACCCATATTGGTTTCATAGACAACCGACAAAATAACACTCTACAACATATCGGCAATCAACTTTGTGAGGAGTTTCAAAGAGCAGTTGAGTAGAGAAATAGGCCTATAATCATTCACTGATCTTGGGTTATCATTCTTGGGAATCAACGTGATCAAGGAGTTGTTGATACTGAGAAGGTCCAAACCACTAGCTGCAAAACGTAGACAAATGCTATAGAAATCATTTGCAACAATATTCCAGCATTTCTTCATGAAGAAACCATTGAAACCATCAAGCCCAGGAGCATGGTTAGAGGGCATCTGTTTCATTGAATCAATTTCCTCTTTAGAGAAGGGATCGTCCAACAACGGCAAAGGGATATTCAGGATGACAGAGCTGAGATCAAAGTGCATTTGTGTAAACTCAGAGGAACCTAATCTTTCCTTGAAAGAAGCCCAAAGGGTACCCACATTGATATCATGATCTTTTACACAGGAGCCATCTTCTAGAAATAATTGAGTAATAAAATTCCTTCTCAGAGTGTGTGAAGCAATAGCTTGAAAAAGGTTGGTATTTTCATCACCAAATTTTACCCATCTGATTGTGGCTCTCTGTTAACAATAGAGTCTTCTAGCTTTCAAAAGACATTGGAGATGACTTTTAATGATTTTCCTAAAGTTATTTTCATCTTGGCCAAGGGGTCTTTGGTCATCTAAACCATTAAAGAGAGCGAGCACCCTATTACAATTGTTGATCAACATAGTGAGGTTTGAAAGCTTTTTACTCCGGTCCTTAAGGCCCTTCCTCAGCAGTTTGACCTTTCCAGCAATTGTTTTGGATTGGTATAGAAGGGATTTGAGTTCCAATTCAGGTCCACAATTTCCAGGAAGTCAGCAAATTGTGCCCATAAAGTTTCAAACCGAAGGAGGTTAGATTTGGGTATGCATCTTTACCACAAAGGGATTTGATCAGAAATTGGCCTTGCTAAAGGAACTACGTTAGTATTAGAATAAGTCAATGTCCAAGATGCAGAAGTAAAGACCCAGTCCATTCCATTAGTAGACTTAAGCTTGTTACCTTTGTTCTAGGTGTTGTGCAACGTTCTATGCCCCATTACCGATGACTGGACACAGGTTACAAGTGACAATATAGTTTGGTACTGGGACTATCGGTTGCCTGTTACGTATGATTGGTCATTTTTAATCCATCTCTGCTAACGAATTTTATACCCGTTACTAAAGACCATGTATGTCAGTTACCAGTTATGGGATTTTCAGACAGTGGTAGGGAAAGCACCAGCCGACAGTAACTGAGAGATCGGGCCTCCCTTATTATTGAGAACAGTACAATAATTTTCCGCAAATGCAATGGGAGTAGAATGACCAATGAGTAAACATAAGAGGCGAATTACAGAGCTTACATTATGAGAACAGAACAAATAGACTTCACTCTGAGAAAATCGATCACAACTTCGCAAGACATACCGCTCGAGATTACTATTTGGATGCCCTAGCACGCTCCACTCAGGACGGCCTCGTCCGTCAAGAACTCCCTCCACTTCCTCCCATCACCCTCCCCTCCATCCGCCAGCGCTAACGCAACCGCATCGCTCACATCCTGGCGTCCGAACCAGCCGTCCTCGTCGCGGCGCCTCACTTCCACCCCCACCCGTAGCTCCCTCGCGAACATTGCCGCGTTGAGGTACTGATCGCCCTTCATCGGCAGCAAAACAAGCCGGCAGCCGGCGACGAGCCCCTCCACAACGGAGCTGAACCCGGCGTGGTTTATGTAGCATCCGACGCTCCGGTGGCGCAGGATGTGCTGCTGCTGCACCCACCCCGTGTGCACCACGCCTCTCCCTTTCACCCGCTCCTCGAGACACGGAGGGATGTGTGCCTGTAGCTCCGCCTCCGTGTCTGCACCCTTGGGGAAGTTGAGCACGGCGAGGAACGGCCGGTTGGTGGCCTCAAGGCCCAGGAGAAGCTCCGTCGCTGCGGCAACCGGCAGGAAACGTCTCGCTGCCGAACGAGGCGAAGACGATGGCGTTGTCTGGGAATGAGGAAAGCCAGGTGGCCCACCGCTCCTCGAGCTCACCTTGCGGTGGCTCCGGCACGACGGGTCCGGCAAGAACCACGGGCTTGCCAAGCTGGGTGGAGAGATAGTTTATGTAGGGGCCCTCCATCTCCGCGCAGGTCTTCACTACGAGGCCATCGCAAGCCTTGAGGCCGGCAATGGCACGGTCGTAGGCGCATGGCTGCCCGTCGAAGCTCTTATACATATAGGTGAAGTCCTCGGCCTGGTAGGCCGGAATGGTGGCGAGGGCGGAGCCCTTGGGAAAGCCGGAAGGGGCGGACATGAGGTCGCCGGCGGACGGGGTCACCCCATTGAGGCAGCGCCCGGGGGAGAAGTAGGCTGCAGTGATGGCGGAGAAAACACTGAAGTTGAGCACCTTGATGCCGAGAGGCGCGGCGAGGTCGCAGACCCACGGGGTGGCGAAGTCGATCAGCACGGCGTCCGGATGGAGCTCGGAGAGCAGCGCCGACACCTGCGTCCGGGTGCCGTCGAGGGCGACCTTGAGCAGTTCGGCACCGTCGGCGGTGAGCTCGGCCGGGCTGGCAGCTCCTTCTGGTAGCCCCGGCACGTGGGGCAGGTGCAGCGGCACGACGGCCACCGTCTCGGCGGCCGACGCCAGCATTGCCTCGACGCGCGGTAGGTTCCCGTCGGCCGTCAGGAACGTCACGCGGGGCCCGCCCTCGACGGAGACCAGCATCCGCGCCAGCTGCACGAACGGGCTGATATGACCGAAGGCGAGCCAGGGAAGCATCACGACGTGGATAGCCTCGCCGGCGTCGCTTTTTCCTCCACCCGACATGGTAGGCACTATGTATGGTAGCTCGGCGTTCTATCCAGCGTTCGGTCCGATTTTGGGACAATCTTTGAGATGCTTTTATGGAGCGCGTGCGTATCAGCTCCTGCCATTAATTAACCCGTCGATGCGTGGAGTTGACTGTGCATGGTTGAAGCCTTGACGAGCAGGGACGGGGCAGATACGACGATGGCAGGTGGCCATCAAAGTAACAATAATGAAGTGCAGTGGCAGTACACAAGTTATTACTTATTATTTTCAGAGATATGGGAGCAGCATTTACTTCACATAGATGAAGACTGGAGACTAGAGTTTTGAAGATCTGTTGAACTGTTTAGTTCGTCAATTTTTTTATCGCTGCAGTAAATTTAAATATTTAGATATTAATTAAAAATATTAAATGTGGATAACCGACAAAATCTATTTTATAACCCCTGGTGAAATTGTGAGACGAATCTATTAAGCCTAATTAGGTCATGATTAGACAATATCGTGCTACAGTAGACAATCTCTAATGATGGATTAATTAAGCTTAATAAATTTGTTTCGCGATTTTTCGTCCATCCGTGTAATTAGTTTTATATTTAGATCATGTTTAGTTCTCCTAATCTTCGGTTTAAAATTGCTACAGTAAATTTTGCAAAGTTTTTCACCCAAGTTGAACAGACCCAGTGAGATGGAGGATTCGCTAAATTTTGCAAAGTTTTTCACCGAATTTAAACAGACCCAGTGAGATGGAGGATTCGCAGAGACTACACACAAGATTGGCAAGGACAGTTTTGAGAACAGGTAGAGATGAAGTAAGATGGTCTTTAGATATAAACCTGGTAAATATATAGTTAAATCCCTATACAAGTTATGACGTTCGGAGGGATGAAATACCAAAAGATGATGGAAGTTTGGAAATGCCAAGTCCCTTTGAACATACAGATCTTTATGTGGATGCTTTTCCATGATAAAATCCAATCCGCCATTCATCTAAAATTGTGTAAATGAGTGGGGCTGAAACATGTAAACTCGGTACCGAACCGAAGACTACTAATCATATATATTATTTTACAATGCCCCATTGGCAGCTTTCTCCGGTCATTTCCGAGAAGCTTTTGCGTGGTCGGCAGCTCCAACCTTACTACTGAGGTCTGGTTTAGTTGCACAAACTTTTCAAACTTTTTACTATTCATTCAACATATCAAATGTTAGGACACTAATTAAAGGTATTAAATATGGATTAATGACAAAACTCATTACATAACCCCCCGGGTAACTTCGCGAGATGAATCTAATGAGCCTAATTAAGCCATGATTAGACAACGTCGTGCTACAGTAAACAATCTCTAATGATGGATTAATTAAGCTTAATAGATTTGTCTCGCGATTTTCCGTTCATCCGTGTAATTAGTTTTATAATTAGATCATGTTTAGTCCTCCTAATCTTCGGTTTAAAATTGCTACAGTAAATTTCGCAAACATTCTCCACTAACTAAACAGGCCCTGATATCTGTGATGTGGTGCTAGGAAAAAAGGTTAGGCTAGAGGGTTGATTTTGTTTATATGTGCAGTTACAATGTGTGTTCTTTGGGAAACAAAAAATGATATGGTCTTCAATGAGAAGCTGGTGGCTTCTCCAGTGGTGGTGATACACAAGATGATTGGGTTTCTGATGTACTGGAAGAAGATGCAAGGGGAGAAGCACGTGAAAGATGTTGATGAAGTAATTGCCAAGACGATGAAAAATCTTGGCCCATGTGAATAACTAAACACACTATCTAAACCACAAGTGCTTGAATTTTTTTTCAATCTCTCAGTCGAGGCATAGACCAGTCCGTCGTGCTAGTGATGCCGCCGATGAGGTTTTTGTTTGGGTCTCGGGCGTTGTGGGGATGCACACACTTGGAGGAGGAAGCAGGGTAGCAGACAGTCCTTGTGGATGTTAGCATATGGCGGTGAACCGGTGGCGTTGGAAAGTTAGATGGCGTGAGGAAGGGTGGGGAGTCACACAAACGATGGGTTATGGCCATGGCAATGGTTGTAGGATAGTGGTAGGCGGAGGATAGTTGAATCTTTATACGCCTTGCGCTCCATGGTAGACGGAGGATTTGTGTACCTAAGGGTAGTGAATCTTGGACTTGCTGAGTAGTTCTCTGATAAAGTACATGGGGCATTGTACTTTATAGGCATGGCCTGGCTCTTCTCGTTCCAAGACAACAACGGTGCTAAGCACGTGTGTTGTTGCTGCTATGTAGAGAAAGAGTTCTTCATCTTTCTCTAACGCTGCCATCACCGAAGGTGAGGTTAAGCACATTTCAATGCTTCGAATGCTTAGCTGACCATGGAAGTCGACTCGAACTTGTCCGCCTTATTGAGTAGTGTTGGTATTTCTTACGTCGCGAATGAATCCACAAGCGCACGGATATACCATTGTAGCATTTCACCCCTAAGTATTCATGGATATCGTATCTCATAGGGAATGGATGCGTAAAGGTCAACTAGCTAGCTACCAGGGTTGTCTATGGATAGAGAGCTAGGATAGATTAAGCTATGCTATCAAGAGCTTGCTTTGGGCACTGGTTTATACTTGGTCTGCCAGGTGTCTCCAGCCAATAGCTCTATCCAAACCTGAATGTGGAGGAATACAAGGGACAGACAGGGTTGTCACCACCTTTCGCCTACCTCTCAGAGTGTGGGGAATGAGGCAAACAAGGGTGACCTGTGGACCTCGTTGAGCTCCAGCTGTTCGCGCGGGACATGGTACGGTGAGGTGGGAGAGCCGAGGTCACCAATCCCTTACCGGCGTGGGCCCCTGGACTACTCTCCTAATGTTATGTGTCATTGCGGCAAGAAGGCGGCGTTGTGGATCTCGTGGAGCAACGGCAATCCAGGGCGGAGGTACTTCAAGTGCTACATTGCTCGGGTAAGTGGTTGTAGATCTGGTGTTGTGGGTTTGGTTTGGAGGTGTTGTATGATTTAATTTGATTCCTTGGTCATTTCTAGTATGGAGGCTGTGACTTCTTGGGTTGGTATGAAGCTCCTGTGGATGAGTTCATGAGAGTCTTGTTGGTGGATCTCCGGGATGCTGTGAAGGCACTGAAACGTGAAAGGGCAGAGCTTAAGGATGCTCTCAGTGATACTGTGATTAAGCTTGAGATGCTGAAGAAGGAGAATGTAGGTTTGAGCTCCGCCTTGGAAGAGGGCAGGCCCTGGGTGATGAGGACATCGCCATGCTGAACATACAAGCATTACGGTCTTCTCCAAGATGCAATTCGTCCCCAACTCAGCTGTCACGTTCGCCTCGGATTCAGCTGACACCCCTGCACGGTTTCGCGCGATATCTCCTTCATACGACATCGAAACGAGGTGATCTTTGATGCGTTGGAAAGAAAACGACGACGCGGTCGTTTTGGGTCTGGTCCAAACTCTAGATCATTCATGGATCATTCTGTGTGACCATGACAATGTGCTGCATCACCTTCTGGGCCATGTCGGGCCTTTGTATCGTGTCGGGCCTTAAGCCCAGGTTGTGGGCGCCCCCTCTGGCCGCCCCCAACCCTAGCTCGCCCCTTGAGGGTATTAAACTCAGCAGCCACTGCCACTTTAGGTTTAGATTTTGTTTAGTCAAGTTTTCGAAGTCGAAACTGTGATAGATTCATTGTAACTGTGGCGACAAGTCCGTTTACAGTGATCCAGGGCCCCCATTCTTGTTCTACAACCCTGTGGTGATTAGTCCTTTGTTGCTCAGAGCTTGAACACCATTGTTTTTCGTTTCATACAGATCTACAATTTCAGATTGCGCGTTTCACTTTCTTGCTTGTGTTCTTCGATTCGCTTGCAGGGAAAAGCCTTCTCGGCGAGGTCAATCAAGTTGTGCTTGGTTGATAACCAACGGAGCTGTGGTGTAACGGTTGCAGGGTTCGAATCATGTTGATTTGAAGCCGGATCGCCAACGTCGAGTTCTCCACCAATCGAACTTATCATCTACCTCTCGGAAGATCGGCTAGCACCTTATCAAGTGGTATCAGGATTCAGGTTGCCTGTGTGGTATTATCGTGTGCCCTTTAGATTCATTTGTGTTCATCCCCTATAGTCCACAAAAAGCCCTAAAAATATTTACTTTCCGCTGTCCTACTACCTGTTTAGCCTTGCAATTTCGTTTTTAGATTCGCTTTGTTGAGTTTGTGTCCGTGGTCGAGTCTTGTTGCTGGTTGAGGTTGTGTTCGTCGTCGTAGTTCAATCACCCATCGCTGTGTGTTTGTTTCCACCGATGTCCTACTCCACCTTTACCCAGATTACAAGTCGATCCACCCCATTACTCGACTTGCCTTCGCTAGCCGCCTTGTGTGAATTCTTGCCACGCAAACCCTAGCTAGGTTGCAAGCCGCTTTGATCGCCTTTTGCATCGCATACCTGATCTTGTTTCATCTGGCGAATATCTATTGCTTGCTGCATACCAAGGAGGACATTGTCCTTGGTTTTCATTGCTGAGAAGCTTTGCTCAGCCGTGATCGGATAGGGAAGCTCTTTGCCCTAGCCGTCGCTGTGTTTTCTGCCGAGTTTTGCTGCTTGAAAACCATAACTTGAGGTACCTTCGGTAAAACGGGCATAACTTTTCGCTCGGTGCTCCGTTTTGGCTCATTTGTTTACAGCAGCTTGGCAACAAAAAGTTGCACATGCAATTTAGTCACTACGCTGGTCAGGCCATTCTCAGAAAAATTTTAAAAAATCAGAAAAAAATAGTTTTAAAATTCACAAGCTGTTTCAGGGATTTTCATGGTAGTTCCAGAAATTCTGTAGACCACATATGATCTCTGTTTGAGCTCCAATTTTGTGTGGCTCCTTTTCTGGTGTTCCTCGTTGTGAGAAAAAATATCAAAAAAATAAAAGAAAAAAGAAAATAAAAAACAACCGTGATTTGTACTAGTGCCTTTTTGGCAATCTTAGTACAATAATTACACAACTTCCATTGAGCTTGTTCTTTGAGCTTTTTCCATCGTTATTTGTTCCAACTTGTTGTGCTACGTCTAGGAACGTGTCTTAGCCAGCAATTGTGACTTGTGCTTTGGATACTTATTGAACTTTGCTATTCTGCTTTCGAAATTTGCTAATCCTTGCTACTATATTGTGCCTGCCCAAAGCTCCACATATACTTCTTTCAGCACAGGTTCTCCTTGCAGCTGTTACACCCAACCTTGACAACAGATTGTGCCGCCCTGTTGGCTTTGGTAAGAACATTTGCAAGACGGTGGTAAGCCGCTTGAGATATTGCTTTCCACTTTCCACCACCACCACCATATAGTCGCTGTTAGTTGATAGGGATAATACTTTTGTGTTGTCTTTTCCTGTCTTCTAACCATGTCAGGGGCAGAGTCTCCAACTGATTTCAAGGATTGTGTGGGCAAGGATGAGCTCACGAAGCTTCTTGCTGATGAGCGCACCTACATGACTAGAAGATTTGATGAGATGATGCGCAACATTACAAATCTGGTCACTCGGGTGGAACATGTTGAACGACGACCCCCTCCTGAGCACCGTCGTCCTCCTCCTCCTCCTGAGGATGCACATGAAGACGATGAAGAGGAAGAGGAACTTCCTAGGGATGACCGTGACAGGGATCGCCTTCGTCGCAACCGTCACGGCATGGGAGGTAACAATCGTGGTAATAATGATCCTTTTGCTAAAGCTAAATTTACCATGATTCCTTTTGCTGGTAATGCTGATCCTGAAGCATATTTAGATTGGGAACTTGCTGTTGAACAGAAATTTAATTCTCATTTAGTTCCTGAAGAGCATAGAGTTAGACTTGCTACTAGTGAGTTTACTAGTTTTTCTTTATTCTGGTGGAATGATCTTTACACTGCTAATTAACCAAATGCTATACCCCAGAATTGGAATGCTTTGAAACGACGTATGAAATCTCGTTTTGTTCCTCCTTATTATCAACGTGACTTGAGATTAAAATTGCAAACTTTGACTCAAGGTACTAAAAGTGTAGAGGAATATTATCAGGAGCTTATTATTAGTTTAGCACGTTGTGATATTCATGAACATGATATGGATACTTGTGCTAGATTCTTTGGTGGTTTAAATCGTGAAATCCAGGATATTCTTGATTATAAAGATTGGACTCGTTTTGGACAATTGTATCATCTTGCTCTTAAAGCTGAAAGGGAAGTACAGGGACGAAGCCACCAGCACTCTTTCAGTTCCAACACTTTTCGGACCTTTTCACCACGTCCGGCAAACGACAAGTCCAAGACCCATGTTGCTAAGCTACAAGCAACACCGACTGCCACTACACCAGCTTCCGATGTGAGTAGTTTGTCACCTTTGCCTCCTTCGCAGTTTCAGGCACAGAGGAAAGGTGATTCACCTGGTGCTACTACAAGCCGCTCTTCCAACATCGTGTGCCACCACTGTAAGGGAATGGGATATGTCATGAAGGATTGCCCCAGCAAACGTGCCTACATTGCAACTGCTGATAGTGGATATGTAAGTTCTAGTGATGTTGAAGATGAATTGGCTCTTGCTGTTAACCTTGATGCAGATACAGATGGTGAAGGAGAGACCATTCAAATTGATTCTACAGCTGCAACTGCGGGATTCAAAAGTATTCTTGTGCAGCGTGTATTGAGTTCACGTGTGGGACAAGAGGAAGAGACGAAGCTTCAACGCCACAATTTGTTCCACATGTTTTTCATCGTCAAGGACTGCCGTGTCCTCACCATAATTGATGGTGGGAGCTGCAACAACTTGGTTAGTTCAGATCTGGTCGAGAAGCTTGGCTTGACCACACGACAACATCCGCATCCATACAAGCTCCAATGGTTCAACAATAGTGGTAAGACAAAGGTAACTAGATCAGCACGCATCAACTTTTCCATGGGTTCATATCATGATTCTGCTGATTTTGATGGTGTTCCAATGCAAGCTTGTTCTATTTTATTAGGCCATCCATAGGAATTTGATACTGATGCTTCACACCATGGTAGAACTAATACATACACTTTCATGCACAAGACCAAGAAATTTACATTGCTTCCTTTATCTCCTGCGGATATTAGGAACCATGCTAATGCAATTAAGAATAAACCTTCATTAGACCTTGCTAAAAACAATGGAATTAAATTAAAAGGAGGTACTTTTCTTGCTGCAACTACTGCTACTGCTGAGTTATGTGATAATCATGATGCACCTTGTTACACTATGCTTTGTCAAGATGTTAGTGTTTACCATGATACTATATCTTGTGCGTTGCGTCCGCCTGTCGCTAACTTTTTGCAAGAGTTTGGTGATGGGAAGGAGTCGAGGACGACTCCAATTCAAGAAGGGGAGGATGATGAAGACATCGCCATGCTGAACATACAAGCGTTACGGTCTTCTCCAAGATGCAATTCGTCCCCAACTCAGCTGTCACGTTCGCCTCGGATTCAGCTGACACCCCTACATGGTTCTGGCGATATCTCCTTCATACGACATTGAAACGAGGTGATCTTTGATGCGTTGGAAAGAGAACGACGCCACCGTCATTGTTTTGGGTCTGGTCCAAGCTCCAGATTGTTCGTGGATCATTCTGTGTGACCACGACAAGGTGCTGCGTCACCTTTTTGGGCCATGTCGGGCCTTTGTATCATGTCGGGCCTTAAGCCCAGGTTGTGGGTGCCCCCCTGGCCGCCCCCAACCCTAGCTCACCCCTTGAGGGTATTAAACTCAGCAGCCACCACCACTTTAGGTTTGGGTTTTGTTTAGTCAAGTTTTCGAAGTCGAAACTGTGATAGATTCATTGTAACTATGGCGACAAGTCCGTTTACAGTGATCCAGGGCCCCCGTTCTTGTTCTACAACCCTATGGCGATTAGTGCTTTGTTGATCAGAGCTTGAACACCATTGTTTTTCATTTCATATAGATCTGCAATTTCAGATTGCGCGTTTCACTTTCTTGCTTGTGTTCTTCGATTCGCTTGCAGGGAAAAGCCTTCTCGGCAAGGTCAATCAAGTTGTGCTTGGTTGATAACCAACGGAGCAGTGGTGTAACGGTTGCAGGGTTCGAATCGTATTGATTTGAAGCCTGATCACCAACGTCGAGTTTTCCACCAATCGAACTTATCATCTATCTCTCGGAAGATCGGCCAGCACCTTATCACTGGTTGAGCAAGAAGAAGTCAGAGAAGAAGCATTGGCTCTTTNAATTTCAGATTGCGCGTTTCACTTTCTTGCTTGTGTTCTTCGATTCGCTTGCAGGGAAAAGCCTTCTCGGCGAGGTCAATCAAGTTGTGCTTGGTTGATAACCAACGGAGCAGTGGTGTAACGGTTGCAGGGTTCGAATCGTATTGATTTGAAGCCTGATCACCAACGTCGAGTTCTCCACCAATCGAACTTATCATCTATCTCTCAGAAGATCGGCCAGCACCTTATCACTGGTTGAGCAAGAAGAAGTCAGAGAAGAAGCATTGGCTCTTTGGTCTGTTTGGGAGTTGTGCTGCTGCTGCAATTGTGTTTATGCATTTAGCATAGACAGTTAGTATGTTTAGTTTGTTGATGTAATGTAGAATTTGTGTTTAGGACAAGTGCTTGTATGTTTAATTTGTGTTTGGAATTCGTGTATGAGGTTGTTGACAATGTGCCACAGTTGTGGTGGCAATGTGCTTCCAATGTGCTTGTTGTCTATGTATGAGGGTGATTTCGGCTGGGCCAAGGTTGGCCTCGAAGTCATTTGGGCCACAAACGCGGGGCAAGCCAGAAAAGAAATGTATCTATCTTGGGCCACAAACGCAACCCAAAAAGGAAAGGGAGATGAGCACGCGCACAGGCTGACGAACGTGGGCGGGCGGCAGATGAATGCGCATTCATTAATCTGCAACTGTTCATGTCCCGTCGCACATCCCGTCGCTGGTGAAGGCCGGTTTGACCACTCAATTCGAGTTCACTTCCACTCGAAGGTTCGCGTTGCAACCGTTCGCATTCCCGGAACCGTTTGGCTTGTGTTCACATTGGAACCGTTCGCGCGCGTTCGTGGGTGCGGTGTTCGTGGGCGCGTTGCAACCGTTCTAGCAGATACAACAACAGATGAACACAGAAACTAAGCACAAGAAAATTTAGCACGCATTGTTCAGGCATAGAAATTAAGCACGCATTGTTCAGACACAAGAAAATTAAACAAACTAATTAATCCAGCCCTCCTGACTGGTAAACTGGCGGTGCATGTCTGCTTGGGCGTCAAGGCCAGGCGCTGGCCCGTTCATGGCTTTGTCCATGACATGCTGCCTCACATTGGGGTTGCTGTCAGACTCGAACGGGCAGACGGGGCAGCGGAACTAGCTCTTTCCAGAGTCGGTGTACCTGACGCGGATGCGCATCCAGTCAGGATCGTCGTCGTTGTTGTTCGTGGGAATGCACCAAAGGACTGCTGCACGGAGGTTGAACTTTGCATGGTTGGCTACGTCGTAGGTACTGACACCCTTCCATAGTTCCAACAATTCATCGATGAGCGCCTGCAAGAAAACATCGAAATCCTTTCCTAGAGATGTTGGACCGGGTATAAGCAGAGACATGAAACAATACACCGAGTTCACAAATTCCTAGAGTGGAAGGTTCAATGGTGTCATAAGCACCAGCCACATGCTATAGGTTGTGCTCAAGTTGCCAAAAGGATTGAACCCATCTAAAGCAACCGCAAGTCTCAAGTTCCTGGCCTCACCTGCAAATCCTGGATTCTTTTTATCAAAGTGCTTCCAAGCCTCTCCATCTGATGGATGGCACATCACACTGTCCACTGCCTTGTAGACCTTCTTCTGCCATTGGGTGTCTGTAGATGTTCGCCTTGAAGCAAACATCCTCTTCAACCTGGCTATAAGTGGGAAGTACCTCAAAACCTTATGAGGAACACATCTGCCATTATCGTTGTCTTGCCATCTTGATTCTTTGCATATATTGCACTCGTCATCGTTAGCATAGTCTCCCCAAAATAACATACAGTTATTCTTGCACACATGGATGGTGTCACACCCAAGGCCCAAGTCACGAAGATATTTCTTTGCTACATTGTATGATTTGGGTAACTTGCTCTGAGGGAATGATGAACACAGCGGAACCAGTATTGCATCAAATCCTGTAGTACTGATTTTAAAGCGGGGCTTGATCCGGAGCAACCTCACAATAAATGAAAATTTGCTATATCTAGATCCTACGGGCAGGGATGTTGTCAAGTCCTGCACGAATTTAGTAAACGACATTGGCTCTGTTTCATCATCCTCTTTTGTGACTGTGTACGAATCTGCCAACAATTCCACATCTAGAAATGCATCATCACTATCCTCTTCCTCATCCAGTTCCATCCGAGTAGCGCCTTGTGCATCATCAGCATCATCCAGATGCATCCCCAATCCCTGTGCATCCTCAACAACATCAACATCATCTGCTTCACCATGCAGAAACCACCTTGTGTATGTAGCTGACATCCCAAAATAAAGTAGGTGGATGTTGACTTCAATCTGTGATAAATCATGCAGGTTGACACAACGGCGGCATTGACATTTTATCATCTCATCCTTTCCAAACTTCTACCCAACAAAATGCATAAATTTCACAACCCCATCTCTGTGCGCATTAGTAAATTTCAGCCCAAGGACCCAACTTCTGTCCACCAAAAATTCAAGTGTGATGAACAAAAAAAATGTGTTAACTTCTGTCATTGAATCAGTTCCATTGCCCCATGCCCCAATAATTCCAAACATCTTACACTGAGCCTGAGAGTTACTGACATTGTCGGAGTAGTAGATGAACACCTGAAGGAAGGCTGGGTCGTCGACGATGCGCTACGCTTCTGCTGGCGGTTGGGGTAGAGGGTGTCAGGCCAACGGGATCGACCATTATCCCTCCTCCGCTGCCGCCGGTTAGGGGGGAGTGGGTCAGGCCAATGGGATCGACAATGATCTCTCCTCCGCTGCCGCCGGGTGGGGGAGGAGAGGATCAGGCCAACGAGATGCAGCTCGACCATCTTTTCAAAATTTGTTTCGCTTTGTCCCAGAAGGCGTCTTTCTGAAATACGTTTTCGCTTTGTCCTGGTGAAGCCGTGCCAATGGAATTTGCTTTGTCTCGAAGAAGGCGTCTTTCAGATAATATATTTTCCTGCTTCCTAATTATGAATTATTTTCTATCTCACAGAATATGTCGATTCATGCAGTACAATTTCATGAGCACGTGCACGATATACTCCTCCGCGTTTAGTAATTTTTTGGAATTTGTGATAAATTTCATCTCAAGTGGGTGTATTGATTTTGTATTCATGTGATGAGTATAATATGACGTGCACATGGACAAAAATATCCTAAAAATTCCTAAAACATTAATGTAGCTTGGGGTACATATGTTGCACCTCTACATCAAGTTATAGCTATAGACTCATGTTTTTTTGCAAGATACAAAAAAACAAAAAATGGATGATTTTCCAATAATTTTCACATTTTTATATCCCAAAGTATAATGAATTGTGGGTTCAAATTTTGCACAGGTCTTTTCCATGACCCAATAAACATGTACAAATTTTGTTACATTTTTTGGAAACTTTTAACATTGCATGTCTTTTGAAACCTAAGAGTGATCTTCATGTGATATGGAGTTTGGAAACAACTTCATACTAAAGTGAACACACGTAAGTTTGAATTATTGTAAACATCTGAGCAATATTCTAACATGTTCAGGTGCATAAGATATGCATGTTCACAAAATTTGTTGACCAAATTCATTTTGGCGTGATCTAAGCAAATTTTTTATTAAAGGTAATGGATATTAATGTTAACTAGTTTACAGATTTGAACTACCTTATCATAATGCAAAAGATAAATGATGATTTTAGAAGAATTTAGAAACAAAAAACAACTTTTTTGGACCTTATATGACCAATCTATACGTGTTTGAGTTGTTAATTATGAATCAAAAACAGAAATACCCCGGAGTCCATATATAGTGCCTCTGAGTATTCAACGGCATATTTGCGAACTCATGCTGAGCGCCTCAGTCCAATATATTTCCTCCTGTCCCACTCCCAAAAAATCAACTCATTTCTCCCCGTAGTCGCCCCGTACCGGATCTCCTCCTCCTCCTCGGCCTCGTCCACGCCATTGCCCCGGACCTCTACCACGGCGTTGCCCCGCACCTGATCTCCTCCTCCTCCTCCTTGGCCTCATCCACGTCGTCGCCCTGGATCTCCTCCACGCCGTCACCCCGCACCGAATCTCCTCCTCCTCCTCGGCCTTGTCCATGGCGTCGCCCCGGATCTCCTCCACGCCGTCGCCCTGTACTGGATCTCCTCCTCTTCCCCCCTCGTCCATGCCATTGCCTCGCACCGGATCTCATCGTCGTCGTCGTCGACCTCGTCCACCCCATCGCCCCGCACTGGTTCCGCACCTCAACTCCTACCTCGCCTCTCCGGATGCGGACGTGGACGCGGACGCCGAGGAGGCCACAGACGCGGCGTAGGCCAAGGTACGATGAGTAGGGCTAAGGATATTCTTGGGTTACATATTGTTGCATTATTACTTATAGTAGTGTCAGCAGTTTAGTGTAGTCCAATCTAACACATAAAATTTGTTGCCAACTTTAAGAACCTCCAATAACTGATTACGAGCGGAAGCGTGAGGCCACTGTCAAGGATAATATTAGAAGAATGGCTG
Source organism: Alloteropsis semialata (assembly GCA_004135705.1). Lineage (NCBI taxonomy): Eukaryota > Viridiplantae > Streptophyta > Magnoliopsida > Poales > Poaceae > Alloteropsis > Alloteropsis semialata. Next base: position 42,888,100 of record CM014277.1, read on the forward strand.
AATCGGGGTTCGTGATATAGCAGCATATCTTAGATCAGCCTCAAATCCATTACCGGATCACGGCAGCACTTCTAGTCCTATCGAAGGATCTGATTCATCAGATTATCTCCCTAAAGATGAAGAAAATGTTCAGGGGGATGGTGATACGAACTTAGAGGAGGAGGAGCCCCAAACTCTTGCAATTGAGGTTGATATTTTGCTTGTTCTGGTGGTTGCAGGATATGTAGATTATTTCAATGTCATTAGCATGCATTACTGTTGGATGATACACTTATATGACATTGTAACAAATATACTTTTTCTACAGCAGACTCCTCCTAAACAAACTAGGTGTCCCAAGGTCTGTGCAACATGGTCGAGAGGCAACACCAACATGCCTGGTCCTGGAGGAACTTGAACCAAAAGAGTGAGGCCGTATGGACCATCAGAAGCCGTTGGTACTGTCAGAACAAGGTCATCCAAAAGACTGCATACTGAACACCTACAGCAAGACCTGCCTACAGTAGCAGAGGAGCCTAACGCTGAAGCTGTACAGACTCAATAGTTTGATGGACACGATGATGAGCCAAGTCCTAGTAGCCCTTTTCATGACTGGACAGCTCAAGTGCAGCATGATGATGTTGGTGAAGAGCACGACCCTGAATCAGCAATTCAATATTGGTAAATATCATCAGTATTCTCAATTTTTGATTTCTATAAGCAGAAATATAACAATTGAATGTGAACTTCACAGCCCCAAGGAATCCTAGGCGGCTAAGGGGCCCAACCAAGGGAGTCCTGCTGGACAACATGACCAGTTCTATGGGGAGAAGGCTACATATCTCTGTACCTAAGGGCTTGCCAAGGCCCCATCAACCTACACAAGCTGCCAAGTTTGCATCGGAGGCTAGAGTTATTGTTAGGGATGAAGTTCCTATCTTGACCCACTGGAAATATTACAAGAATATTGAGCACTTTGATGGTTTTGTCACAAGGCTTTCTGTAAGTGCCTATAGTACACCCTGTACTTTTAAATTCAAGTATGGTACCAATGGGTGTTACTCAAACAATTTCAATTGACATGACCAGGGAAGGTTGGCGATGAACAAGGACAGGGCAGCAGATAATGCCTGTTCTAGTGTGTTCAAATCTGGGATACGTTAGACGCGCTACAAGTTGAAGCAGAAGTACTTCAACAACGTCCCTGCTGATCAGATCAGAACCACCTCTCCTGTTGATGCTATGACTAATGAACAGTTGTGCAAGCTTGTTGAGAAGTGGTCAAGTGCGAAGAACAAGGTCTTATTCTTCGTAAAGTCTCTTTTTACATTGTATTCCACTTTCCACTGGTGACGTGGTCTCTCTTGCTGTTTTGTTTTATTTAACTGCTGAGAAGAACAAGATAAACCGTGCCAAAGTAAAGTATCATCAGGCTACTGGATCTTGCTGTTATGTTGCACAAATTCACTAATATGTAAGTCTAACTTTGGGCCATTGTCAATGCTGCCCGTGTCTTAGGCATAAGTCAGTGCTTCATTTGCTGTCAGTCTGACAAGCACTTTTGTATAGATTCAGTAGACCAAGAAGGATGCACGGGTAGCATGGCTGCGCAAAGAAGGTCAGAAAGGACTAGATAAATGAGGAAGAGAAGAAGAAGATGATGATGATGAAGAGGGGCTCAATACGGTCGAACTATTCAAGGTCTGCCATACCAGCAAGAAAATGGGCATTAGTGATGCGGCAAGAGAAGCAGTGGTAAGGCTCGTTGCAACCATATCTGCTTCTCTATGTGCGTTGTCAAAGATGTCCATTGCAATTGTCTCTCTGCTCATTTGATTTTCAGTCTTTGACACTATCAGTAAACTAGTTTCCTCTCCAATTTGCAGTCTTCTATGGAGACTTTGCAGGCAGAGGCTGCTGCTAATGGGGAGCCAGCACTGCATAGTGCTGAGGTTGTCTCGAAGGTTCTATCCCAGAGCAGCAGCACCAGCACTTTTCTGAGGAATGCTGGTATACCACTGAACCATCAAGAGACGGAGGCTGAGCGGGTACTTCGCAAACAACTTGCCACTGAAAAAGATGGTGCAGCTGCCTCGCTGTGGAGGTGAATGCACTAAAGCAAAAGGCCGAAGCTGCCGATGAAAAGCTGGAGAAGGCCCATCAGGAGTTCGAGGAGTATAAGAAGAGGGCGGAAGAGAACAATGCCCTCCTTGGGCAAATCCTCAACTTGAATGCTGCTAGTAACTCCTCTCGACCTACTGTTGCTCAATGATCATGTGTTCGATTCCTGTTTGTACCAGAAACTTGTGTTCTGTGGTGATCTGTGATGGCTGAACTCTGATGAATGAAATGTGTATGTGATTCTGTGATGGGTGAACTTGTGATTATGTGATGGGTGAACTCTGATGCATTCTAATGCATCAAATTTATATGTGATTCTATTGATGCTGTTTCTGATGCATTAAATGGTGCTGATGTGATTCTGTTGATGTTTCTTTCTGTGATTCTATTGATGCATCAAATGGTGTTGTTTCTGTTAATTTGAGAGCTAAAACGTGGATGAAACATGGCCCTGTGGGAAACACACACGAGGTCCAGTCGCAGCTGGACACGTGGCGGCTTCATGGTGTAACACGCAGCAAAACCAGAAAACAAACATGTGGACAAACCCGAGCGCAACACGTGCCGCAATTAAAAACTGACACATGGTACTTCATGGAAGCGACACGTGTCACAGCCCCGTGATGACACGTGGCTAAGCCAGAGCACAACACGTGGCATAATCATGAACTGACACATGGCACTTTACGAGCACGACACGTGTCACAACCACGTGACGACATGTGGACAAATCCGAGCGCAACACGTGGTGCAATTAAAAACTGACACGTGGTACTTTAGGGAAGCGACATGTGTCACAGCCCGGTGATACCACATGGCCAAGCCTGAGCGCAGCACATGGCATAATATGAAATGAACACGTGGCACTTTACCAACTAGACATGTGTGGCAAACACGTCACGACACGTGGCTATGGCTGAGCGCAACGTGTGGTGGCCTGAGGAGGTGACAACCGGCGCACTGACAAGATGACATGTGCACGGATATGAACCCAACACGTAGCCACGTGGACAAGCCACGTCATCTGACATCGTGGCCAGTGCCACGTAGACCTGCCATGTCATTGCCATGGTGACGTGCAGCATCATCAATGACGTTTTTCTACGGCGTCATAAAACAAAATTTAGTTTTGTGACGTGAAAACATTTCGTCATAAAGAGGTCTTCTATGATGAACGTGACGATTCGTTACCTTACATCTTTAGTGACGCATATACTACGACGAATTCAATTTCGTCATAAATTCATCACAGAAAACCTTCTATGATGAATTTTCACTCTGCTGTGATGAAACTAAAATGTCATTGGTCTGCGCATTTCTACTAGTGTTAAGAAATGCCAACAAGCATTTCTGGCGCCATTGCTGGGTGTGGCAATGGTGAAAAAGACTTTACAAATATTCATGATAGACTTGTGCATAAGAAATATTCATTACTTATACAGGCTAACCTTGCTTTTTTTCTCCTTCCTTTGGTGAGAACAAGGTAGTCCATGACTGGTTTCTCCCTGCCAACAAACTTCATTGAAGGTCAGGAGACACTTTTGAGAAGGAGCCAACCTCACGTCATTCCCTCTCAACTCGTTCTCCTAGCAAAAGAACCAGTCACCCTGCACCATCTGCTACCACACTCATGGCGGAGAAGATGCTCCGTGAGTTCTCTACCCACTCCACCGAGAACGTGTCCAAGAGACCCACTGCCGATGTTGGGGACATCAACTTTGAGCTGAAGACCAGCCTTGTCAACATGGTGCAGGCTAGCCCATTCTGCATCAAGCCGAACAAGGATGCCAACGCTCACCTGCAACACTTCTTGATCCTGTGCGACACCGAGACCATTCGCGGTGTCACCAAAAACGCAATCATGCTTCGTCTGTTTCCCTTCTCCCTTCTGGAAAAGGCAAAGTAGTGGTTCTACAAGGACAAGGAAGCAGTTAGCACTTGGGAAAAGTGCTCCACCGTGTTCCTCACCAAGTTCTTTTTGCTTGGCAGAACCAACAATCTACGTGGGAAGATTACAAGTTTATAGCAGTCGGCGTGGTCATTCCCTTTCAAATGCATCAAAGAACGCCACGTTTCGATGCCATATGAGGGAGATATCACCGAAACCGTGTAGGGATATCGACTGAATCCGAACCGAACGTGGTGGCTGATTGGGGACGAATTGCAACTTGGGGAAGCCAATGGTGTGCATGTACCTAGCATGGCGATGTCCTCATCATCCTCCCCTTATTGAATTGGAGTTGTCCTCAATTGCATCCCATAAACAATCTCCTGCAAAAGGTCACAAGATATAGTATAATGCTAAATACTAAGATCTTGACAAAGCATAGTATAACAAGGTGCATCATGATTATCACATAGCTCAGCTGTAGCAGAAATTGTAACAACAAAAGCACCTCCCTTTAAATTAATCCCATTGTTTGGAGAATCAACATTAACTAATGGAGGCTCATTCTTAGCAATTTCAGCAAGCTCTTTAACATGGTTCCTAATATCCGCACGAGATAAAGGAAGCAAAGTATTTTTCTGTCCTTATGCATGGAAGCATACGAATTAGTTCTACCATGGTGTAAAACATCATTATCAAATTTCCATGGGTGGCCTAACAAAAGCAAACATGCTTGCATAGGTACAACATCAAAATCGGCATAGTCATGATATGAGCCAATGAATAAGTGTGCGCGCGTTGATCTGGTTACCTTTGTCTTACCAATGTTGTTGAACCATTATAGGTGGTATGTGTTTAGGATGCGCATGCGGTCAAGCCAAGCTTCTTGACCAGATCTGAACTAACCAAGTTGTTGCACCTCCCACTAATAATAATAGTGTGAACATAACAATCCTTGACGATGAGAAACATGTGTAACAAATTATGGCATTGGAGCTTCTCTTCCTCAAGACCCACTTGTGAACTCAACACACACAACACGAGAATGGTGTTGTAACCCACCTTGGCAGCCACTGAATCAAGGACCGCACCCTCATCCTCTGAATCCGTAACAATGTTAGCAGCAAGTGCCAAATCTTCTTCAACATCACTAGAACTTACATATCCGCCATTAGCAGTAGCAATGTAGGCGCATTTTCTTGGGTAATCCTTCATGACTTGTCTCATACCCTTGCAGCGGTGGCATTCCATATAGGAGCGGCTAGTGGAAGCACTAGGAGAATCACCTTTCCTCTGCGCCTGCAACTGCAAATGAGACAATGGAGACAAAGTGCTCACCTCGGAAGCAGGTGTAGTGGTAGGCGGTGTTGCTGGCAGCTTAGCAACAGGAACCTTTGACCTGTCATTTTCAAGACGATGTGAAAAGGTCAGACCATTGTTGGATCTAAAAGAGTGTTGTTGGCTTTGTCCCGATACTTCCCTTTCAACTTTAAGAGCAAGATGATACAATTGGCAAAAACAAGTCCAATCTTTATAATCAAGAATATCCTGGACTCCATGATTTAAACCACCAAAGAATCTAGCACAAGTATCCCTATCATGTTCATGAACATCACAATATGTAAACTAATAATGAGCTCTTGGTAATATTCCTTTACTCCTTTACTACGTTGAGTCAAAGTTTGCAATTTTAATCTCAAGTCACGCTGATAATAAGGAGGAACAAAACGAGATTTCATTCGTAGTTTCGAAGCAGTCCAATTCTGAGGTATAACATTTGGTTGGTCAACATTGTAAAGATCATTCCATCAGAATAAGGCAAAACAAGTAAACTCACTAGTAGCAAGTCTAACTCTATTCTCATTAGGAACTAAATGAGAATTAAATTTCTGGTCAACAACAAGTTCCCAACCTAAATATGCCTCTGGATCAGCGTTACCAACAAAAAGAATGATGGTAGATTTAGTTTTATCAATAGGATCATTATTACCATGATTGTTGTTACCTCCCATGCCGTGACGATTACGATGAAGGCATTCCCTATCACAGTCACCATCAGGAAATGCAACCTCGTCCTCGTATTTTTTTCTTCTTCATCCTCAGGAGGAGGTAGACGGCGTGGCCACTCAGGAGGGGGTCATCATTCAACATCTTCCGTCCGAGTGACCAGATTTGTAATGTTGCGCATCATCTTATCAACTTTGTCATTGATGTAGGTGCGCTCATCAGCAATAAGCTTCGTAATCTCATCCTTGTCTACATAATCCTTGAAATCAGTAGGAGACTCTGTCTCTGACATGGTTAGAAGATAGGAAAAGACAGCATGAAAGTATTATCCCTATCAACTAACAACGACTATGTGGTGGTGAAAGGTGGAAAGCAATATCTCAAAAGGCTTACCACCATCTTTCAAGTGTCCTTACCAAAGCCAACAGAGCGGCATAATCTGTTGTCAAGCTTGGGTGTAACATCTCCAAGGAGAACCTGTGCTGACCGAAGCATTTGTGGAGCTTTGAGTAGGCACAATATGGTAGCAAGGATTAGGAAATCTCAAATGCAGAATAGCAAAGTTCAATAAGTATCCAAAGTACAAGTCACAGTTGCTGGCTAAGACGTGTCCTTAAATGTAGTAGAACAAGTTGAAATAAAGAATGATGAATAAAGCTCAAAGAACAAGCACACATCAATGCTACAATCATTTTTAATCTTTTCTCCGATTATTTTTTTCAACTATTTTTATACTTTTCTCTAGTCAGGGTTAACAAAATATGAAACCACAAAAATTGGCACCTTAAACAGAGGTAAGATGCAGTCTATAGAAATTCGTTATGAAGCTACAGTAGAAAATTCAGCTCAAACGGCAGCACCAAGCGAAAAGTTATGCATGTTTTGTGGAAGGTATCTCGAGTTATGGTTTTCCAAAAGCATACTAGGTGGCGACGACTAGGGCAAAGTTTCCCTATCCTTCCAACGCCGATCATGGCTGAGAAAAGCTTCTTAGCAATCAATCCAAGGGCAAGCTCTTCCTTGGAAGCAGCAGTAGGTATTCGCCAGATGAATCAAATAGTGGGCTGCGATGTAAGGCGAAGGCAGGCGTCTTGCAATCTGTCTAGGGCTGGCACGACGAGAGTTCGCACATGGTGGCTAGCAAGGGAAAGTCGATTAGTGGGGTGGATCGACTTATTATCTGGGTACAAGGTGGAGTAGGACAGTGGCGAAAACAAAAACACAGCGATGAGCGATAGAACTACGACGACAAACACAATCTAAACTAGCATTAAGACTTGACCATGGACACAAACTCAACAAAGAGAATCTGAAACGAAATTGGAAGGCTAAAAAGGGAGGTAGCACAACAGAAAGTGAAATATTTTTGGGCTTTTTGTGGATTATAGGTGATGAACATGAATGAATCTAAATGGGAAAACACGATAATACCTCACGGGGAACCTGGAATCATAATACCACTTGATGAGGCACTAGTCGGTCTTCCAAGATATAGGGGGTAAACTCGATTGGTGGAGATCACGATGTTGGCGATCCGGCTTCAAATTAGACATGATTTGAACCCTGCAACCGTTACAGCACTGCTCCATTTGTTATCAACCAAGCACAACTTGATTGACCTCACCAAAAAGGCGTTCCCTGCAAGCGAATCAAAGAACTCAAGGAAGAGAATGATAAACTCACAATCTAAAATTGTAGATCTGTATTTAGTGAATACGAGAAAGGTTTAAGAACTCGGTTCAAAAGGACTAATCACCGCAGTCGAGGAGATCAAGAACTGAGGCCCTGGATTAGGGTAAAAGGACTTGTCGCCACAGTTACAATGAATCTATCACAGTTTCGTCTTCAAAAACTAGACTAAACAAAACCCGAGTCTCTAAGGTAGTGGCTATTGTGTTTATATCCTAAAGGAGCAAGCTAGGGTTGGGGCGACTAGAGGAGGGGGAGGGTGTGACACCCCTGGTGTCACTATAGTAATTAAGAACCCTAAACGAACTTAATTAAGTCAATCATGGCATGCATCATTTCATGATCAGCTTGTTTGTGCATGTGAGTGTGGAGGTGATCAAAGTCAACAATTATAAGACAATGTACTACAAATAGTAAATGAGGGTTAGAGAGAGAGATCCCATTGTCTCTATCCAAGAAAGTGCCTAATTGTTTCATGTTGAACCCTTGGACATGAACAAGACTTAGTTTAGCAAAAACTCAAATCAAAACCAACATGAAAAGTGTAAATGACGAGATGACAGTAAGTTGCGGTGCTGCTGGGGATGGTCACCACAACAATGGGTGTCCTGTGTTTGTTCTAATTGTTTTCAGGACACCACAGGATGTTGCGGTGGTCGGCCCTCTTCCATGACCGCAACAGTCGGTCCCCAGGGCATAATTCGAAAAACCTCTATGGATTGACAGACTGTTGCGGTGGGTGCTCCCGTTTGCATCACCGCAACAATCCATGGGTATTTGTCTAGGCGGCATTGTCCACAGCACCTAAAGTTGCGGTCCTATCCAAAACAATGACCGCAACAGTCGGTGATCCTAAGGAAACAGTAAAATTTGTCTCTGGATTGAAAGACTGTTGCGGTGCTACACTTGACGAACTGTTGCGGTGCTGCTCACATGACACCACCGCAACAGTTGTTGGTTTTGCGGAACTAAGTTTTACATTGACTCCGGGCCACGACAGACTGTTGCGGTGCAGGTTTTACCCCATTACCGCAACAGTCGGTGCCCAACCACCGCCGCCAGTATGGGCGTCTCCGACGCCGGTATGGACGTCTGCATCGCCCTACGTCATCCTCGCGACCTCTGGACACTTGTCCACTCTCCCTTGTGCCTCGTGTGTGGTCTAGGCCGCGGTGTCGCGCCACGTGCGTGTGGAGACGACCGGTTCAACCACTCCCGTACCTCCTTGAGCGAGCTCGGTCACGCCCCCGACCGGATTCATCCTACCTGCCCCGTCAATCTCCGATTCACCGCGTCCTCAGCCTCCTCACCTCGTCCTAGCCACCCCAGAGCTTTTCCCATCGTCCACCACCGCTTGCCGTGCCGGGAATTCGAAAACTCCAGCCGCCGTTGCCATTGCTTGGGCCAAGCTCCACCTTAGCTGTGCACGTGCCTCCTCGGGCCGTCTCCACCCCCATTGAGCATCAAGATGCTTTACCCATGAGCTGCTGATCCTCCTCGGCCCTTTTCCCTCACCTTTCTCCAAGCCGGAATCGGCCAAACTCCGGCCGGCCAGGAGCTCCGTCGAGCAGAGCTCAGCTCTGTCTCGAGGTAGAAGAAGCAAGGACTCAAGGGTAAGAGTTTGAGAAGGGTAGGGGGTTGTTTATAGAAATTTTGGACTTGTGCGCAAAATGGTTGCTTGAATGGTGCATTGCTTCATGCACAAATGAGTGCTAGAGAGCTTGCTTATTGCTTCATAAATCCTTGGTATGAACTAAAAATGCGAATCACCTTTGATGGTCTTGATATGATTAGTGGAGTAGATTTGAGTACCTAATAGCCAAAGTTGATTCATGATTTAGGTAGATTTTAAATTAGTGAAGTTAAGGGAGTAGGAAAGGTAATTTCAAAATTTTGCTTATCAACCATGCTCATTGAATGTTTGGGTCCAGCCATAGGAGCACTGCTTATGGCTAGTAGTCAATTATAAATGTTCTATCTAATTAGTGTAATAGTTAAGTTGGCTGTAAGATTTCAGGGTTGACCAGTCTGCCAGACCGGTCAAACTGGTCTCAAAACCGGTCAAACCGGTTCCTGTGCAATTTAAATTTCTTAGTTGCTTGAAATCCATAAATGATTATCCAGTGATGTGAGTTGTGGTGAATATTCAGGTGATTACTTGCTTATGCATTCATGCATCTCATATATTCATTTGCATATCATGTAGAGAGCACCATTACTGACGGAGTGTACGAGATTGAAGTCGAGCCCGAGGTTGACCCCGCCGCTCCTGAGTTGAACCTGGTTGCTGCTCAAGACCTGGACCAAAGTCCAGAAGGGCCCAAGGCCACTGGTGATCAAGAAGGCAAGCCCCGGAGCATGACCCACTGTTAAACTAACACTCCTTCCTTGATGCCTTACTTTGAGCATTTAAGTTTATAGGAGTTGAATGAAATCTTAGTTGCATGATTCCTAGGTACCTATGTCCTAAAACTAGTATGTGTAGGACGTATACAATGCTATGCTTAATTAGGACCGGTAGAAGTCGGGTGATTGCCTTGTCACTCGCGAGATATAAGTTTCTACTTTATGATTATTTTTGAAGTTCGGCAAGCGGGGCTTGTGCGATATTCATGTTTGGTTGAATGTCCTGCTTGCACAGAGAAGTGTAGCTAAGGCATTGATCGTGTGGCGATGTTGGTCAAGCTTTTGAAGGTACTAATCGTATGCCGGGAAATATGGTAAACTGGTAAACCTAGTACTTGATGCAAACTGACGTCTGACGGACACTTCCACTCCATTGGGCGAGGGGTTGATGGCGAGTGTAGCAGTGGCCGCGGCACAGGTTTGCCTGGGGCACCTGGGGTCCGTTGGGGCGTGCACTCGGGTGGAGTGGGCTCTGATGGCAGATGGCAGGGAGAGATGGGAACGGTTGCCCCGTGAGGTCCTGGGTGTCTCTCACGGGTCGTGCGATTAGGTTGTCCCATGCATGGTTAAAAATCAACTCGAGTTGTTCGTCCTTCGCGGTTACATGAAGCTGCTTGATCTCTTTTCACACATCAGTGTGCTTGGGCCAAGTGAGTAGAATTGTGGTTAGATGAGAAATGTTGATATCGAGTTAGTCAATTGTTTTTTCACATTGATTGTTGTTGGATAGTTTGGCCAATATAGTAATGATTAGTCTCACTCTAAACTTGGCTAAAATATTGAAAATAGGGATCAACTCGTAGATGCTTTTGGCAAAACAAACCCCTCAGCTAGAAAGCCTTGCATGTCTAGAATTTAACCTTGTCGGGTAAGTCACTAATACTCAGCCTTGCTTGTGGCTCAATTTTTCTGATATGGGTGATGGTTATGATCCTGTTGCTGCACTGACATGGCCCTGTGTGCTTCCTGATGGTTAGACCGTGGAGCGAGTGCCGTCTGAGTCCGACTCAGGCCGCGGTGACTAGGTGTTGTGCGAGGGCTCAGCATAATACCTTTTGTTTCGACGTTTAGACTTCCGTTGTACTATAACTCTGGTTTGTAATAACTAAAACATATGTACTGTATTTGTATAATTATCCATGGGAACCTTGGGATGTAAAATTTATGATGAGTTGTACTACCTGAGCCCATCTTCGAGTGGGACTGCTGCTATTTCGTTTCGGTTGAGAGAAATGGTGGTTTAATCGGGAAGGTATCTGACGGATTGCACGATTAGCTCGGTTTAAGGGTGTGGAGCACCGCTGTGATAGTGGTCCCATGCTTTTAAACCGGATTAATTGGGGCGGTCTGCCACAGCTGGTATCAGAGCCGAAAAATAGGCAGCGGGTGGTATGACAAGTCTTAAAAATGTTTTCTTGAATTGCAAAACTTAATATTGACTTAGGAATTCGTTGGTTGCGCTAGGATTGAAAAGAATAGAACGTGAGCCCTAGGGTTTAATTGGGTAATTCTCAGGTGGCATAATATGTATCTGGCTAACTTCCAGCACCTTATTTTTCTATACCGACGACTCCAGGTGAGTAAATGGTCGCCCATTCCAAAGGGTGTGAATACTGGACGCTGTTTCCCAAGCAGTGGCTTACTTGGGGTGCAGTCAATATAAAATCTTCACGGTGTTATAATGACTGTAATGCTTAAATTTACTGGTTGAACTGTTGCTTCTATAGTGAGCAACAGGGTGTGGTCATCATATGTGGGTAACCGCATATGCGTCACCCATGTGGCGTGAGGTACATGGGAACTGTTTGTGAGTGCTGGCACAAATGGTTCAGTGATGCATATTTTCTGCAGGTACGCTAACCACGAGACCATAGGATGTGTGCTCGATAGAAATTCAACTAATTATTATAAGGAGAGACGTATATATGTGCCACTGATGACTAACACCGTAAGTCCAAGATTACTTGGCAATTGTTTCTTTTGTGAGGACGAATAGGCCGATCATTCATGCATCATGTTAATGCACAAAAACATAAGTTGTGGGTTAAGGGATGAAAGTAAATTGTGCACTCACTTGAGGATACTCTAGATTGTCCTTTAGACCTCCATGTTGGCATGAAATTTTTAACCAACGATATCACCTCAACTGCAAAAGCTCGAATTTGAAAGATTGTCTCAAATTCCCTTATTTAGCCCATGTCAAAATTTTGAAATTGTCGACACTACCAATTGAGAGTAATGTCGATGTTAACTTTGTGTCGAAATCTGTCCATACTTAAGGATTTGATGGGTTTGTTACACTTGTACTTAAACTTGTCCTGGTTGACTCCGACTAAACGATGTTTTTAGGGGATGACTCTCTTTTGTGTCCATGAATGAAATCCTTGAACTTAGGGTAGACTTTTGTTCTACTGCAAGGATGATGTAAATTGTTTCATGGATTTTGTAAGATATGCCACGGAGTAGGGAAAAACGATCCATGTATATATGCTGTTTTCAGCTTTGTTGCATCAAGCATATCCTCAGTTTTGCTTCTGGTAAACGCTGTTTTTCGAATGAGGCCTGAATACCAAACTGGTGCAAAATTTCAGGATCTAGCTGGTGACAAAAACTTAGCTCTTTTGGAGCAAGGCAACAAAAGTTATGGCTGAATTACCATGACTCAGTTTGCTGAAAAAATTTCAGAATTACTGACAGCTAGGAAATTTCGAGTTTCACATTCTTCCAAATAAAACCAGTCTTCTCACTGAATACAAAAGATGTAGAGAAATATCTAAACCCTCATCTGGCAAAAGATGAGAATTTTTGGGTTAATAGAATTACAGATACGAATTTCTACGTTCAATGCTGAAAACTATTAGCCCACAGGGTCCGACCTCAACAATGAATCCAATGTTGGTAGCTTCCTTATTGCCCTTTAGCAAGTTAGGAATGCGAGTACCAACATGAAGGATGATGATTTATACTAACTTTGCAAAGAATCATTCTTATGTTTGTTAGTATTTGTATCATCCTGATGTTTTTGTAATACTAGGAGTTGCATGACTAATGGGAGTTATGACTTAATGCAGATGTCGAAAACTCCGGATGGTGGTCTACCTCTCCCGCCACCTCTGCCCACCAATCTCGCTGAGATATTGGCGATGCAGACGGAGCTTCTTCGGCGCTTGACCGAAGGGCAAGTGAATCCGCAGCCACAGGGCGGACGTCACAACCAACATCCTCAGGAGGCGACATACTCGGACTTCACGAGTACTCAGCCACCTCTGTTCACTAAGACGGAGGATCCCCTCGATGCTAATGCTTGGCTCAGCAATATTGAGTCCAAGTTTGCTTTGCTGGTGGCACCTTGCTCAGCTGCTAATAAGGCCCGCTTTGCTGCTCAGCAATTGCGAGGCTCAGCTCGTCTCTGGTGGGACAATCATAATGGCATGCTCCCAGCTGATCACGTGGTGACTTGGGAGGAGTTCAAGAATGCCTTTCGTGCTCACCACATTCCTGCCGGTTTGATGGACCGCAAATTAAATGAGTTCCTTGCACTAACCCAGGGCACGCGCAATGTGCTGCAGTATGCCCAGGCTTTCAATCAATTGGCATCATATGCGGGCTATCATATTGATACCGATGCGAAGAAGCAGGATCGCTTCCGCCGTGGCCTTAGCTCAAAGCTAAAGCATAGGCTGATAGCTACGCTGATTTGGTAAACATGGCTATCACTCAGGAGGACAGCATTAATGCACATAGAGCTGAGAAGAAGAGGAAGGTCCCAGTTGGCCAATCTAGTTCTCCACTGCCCAAATTTCGTCTGGTGCAGAAGAATCCTTCTCAGTCCTATCAGAGGGCCCCTCAGCCAGGGTCATGGATTATTAGGCCTCCACAGCAGCAGAATCAGGGGTATCGTGCTCCAGCTCAGGGATAGCAGCCGCCTCATCCCAGTAATGCTCCCTGCTATAATTGTGGTAGGCCGGGCCACTTTGCTAGAGATTGCAAGCTTCCCAAGCAAAGTGGGAATAATGCTCCAAACCAAGCCAATAATGAAGGCAAAATGCAAGTGGCAGTTGTCAGGCAGGGTAGGCTCAATTTCACTACGATGGATGAACTTCCTGCTGGTGCTCCAGTAATGTCGGGTATTTTCTCTATCCGCAATCTACCTACCCATGTTTTGTTCGATTCTGGAGCCTCACATAGTTTTATGAGCAATAAACTTGCTGCCAACACAATTTTGCTTTTGTGCATACTACTCAACAATATGTCATATCTACACCTGGTGGTAGAATAGGGTCTCATCAAATTGTGAAGAATATACCTCTCAAGTTGGGTAGTAAAGTTTATGAGACCAATTTCATTCTCTTGGAGAATCAAGGAATAGATGTTATTTTGGGTATGAATTGGATGAAAAATCACGGGTCAATTTAGATATTCTTTCCCGTTGTATGGAAATCAATTCTTCAACCCATGGTGCTTCCACCTTATACCTACCTCGCCAAGACATCAGAAATTCTTGTGCATTCTCCGCGATCGAGACCCCTTTGGAGAAGATCCCGGTTGTATGTGAATACCCGGATGTATTTCCTGATGAATTGCCGGGAATGCCACCTGACCGGGACATTGAATTTGTGATTGAATTACAGCCCGGTATAGCTCTTATCTCCAAAAGGCCCTATAAAATGGCGCCAAAAGAACTAGCTGAGCTAAAGGTCCAACTCCAAGAGTTGCTAGACAAGGGCTATATTCGTCCTAGCTTTTCACCATGGGGCTGCCCTGCTCTATTTGTGAAGAAAAAGGATAAAACTTTGAGGCTATGTGTTGATTACCGACCTCTCAATGCGGTGACTATCAAAAATAAATATCCGCTTCCCCGCATTGATGCTCTCTTTAATCAATTGTCTAGAGCAAAGATGTTCTCGAAGATTGATCTTCGCTCCGGATATCATCAAATCAAAATTCGACCCAGTGATATACCGAAGACGGTTTTCTCAACTCGCTATGGGCTCTATGAGTACTTAGTGATGTCTTTCGGTCTCACAAATGCTCTGGCATACTTCATGTATCTCATGAATTCTGTCTTTATGCCCGAGCTGGATAAATTTGTGGTCGTGTTCATTGATGACATCTTGATATATTCCAAAAATGAGGCAGAACATGCTCAGCACCTCCGCATCGTTCTCCAACGCCTCCGAGATCATCATCTTTATGCAAAATTTAGTAAATGTGATTTCTGGCTGTCAAGTGTAAAATTTTTGGGGCACACTATTTCAGCCGAAGGTATTGCTGTAGATCCAGGAAAAGTCCAAGAAGTACTGGATTGGAAGCCTCCTAAATCAGTTCACCAAATTCGGAGTTTTCTAGGTTTAGCTGGATATTATCGCCGCTTTATCCCAGATTTCTCCAAAATTGCCAATCCTATGACTGAACTTCTCAAGAAAGGAGAAAAATTTGTGTGGAGTGAAAAATGTGAGCAAGCCTTCCACACCTTGAGAAAACTTCTAATCTCAGCACCGGTGCTAGCTCAACCGGACACATCCAAGCCCTTCGATGTTTATTGTGATGCCTCGGGCACGGGTCTTGGTTGTGTGCTTATGCAAGAAGATAGAGTCATTGCCTATGCTTCTCGAGCTCTTAGGCCTCATGAAGTGAATTATCCCACTCATGATTTGGAATTAGCTGCTGCGGTTCATGCTTTGAAAATTTGGAGGCATTATCTTATGGGCACTCATTGCAATATCTACACTGACCATAACAGCCTCAAGTATATCTTCACCCAGGCCGATCTTAACATGCATCAGAGAAGATGGTTAGAGCTAATCAAAGATTATGATCTTAAGATGCATTACCATCCAGGAAAAGCCAATGTGGTGGCCGATGCATTAAGCCGCAAAGCTCAATGCAATTGTCTCGCCGCAACATCTTTTAATGAAACTCTTTGCCATGCAATGTCCAAATTAAATTTGGAAATTGTTCCCTAGGGCTCAATAAACCACATGGTGGTAGAGTCCATATTGAGAGAAAGAATTGTTATGGCCCAATCAAAAGATAAAGGAATTGCTCATATAAAGCAAGGGCTAGCTCAAGGGTTGCCCAAATATAAATGCTTTCGGCAAGATTGGAAGGGTATTCTTTGGTTTGAGCAACGACTTGTGGTACCTAAAGACCATGAGCTAAGGAAACAAATTCTTGATGAGGCTCATCTATCAAAATTCTCTATTCATCCGGGTAGCAACAAAATGTACCAAGATTTGAAGGAGAATTTTTTATGGACAAGAATGAAAAGAGAAATTGCTAAATATGTGTCCGAATGTGATACATGCCAAAGGGTGAAAGCAAGCCATCTAAAGGTAGCTGGAACCTTGCAACCACTTCCGATTCCAACATGGAAATGGGATGACATAGCCATGGATTTTATTGTGGGTTTGCCCAACAATTCTCGTAGACATGATTCTATTTGGGTGATTATTGATAGGCTCACAAAGACTGCTCATTTTATTCTGGTCCACACCACTTATACTACCAAGAGGTACGCCGAAATTTACATTGATCGGATTGTCTGCCTTCATGGGATTCCCAGGACAATCATTTCGGATCGAGGCACCCAATTTGTTGCCCGCTTTTGGGAACATTTGCATGCTTCTTTAGGCACCAAATTGATCCGTAGCTCCACTTATCATCCTCAAACTGATGGGCAAACTGAAAGGGTGAATCAAATAGTGGAGGATATGCTTAGAGCTTGTGTCATGCATTATGAAAAAACTTGGGATCAATGCTTGTCGTTGGCTGAATTTGCCTACAACAATAGCTATCAAGCAAGCATAAGAATGGCACCATTTGAAGCATTGTATGGGTGACGGTGTCGAACCCCTTTGAATTGGTCCGAATCCGGTGAGCGGAATTTCTTTGCACCAGATTTAGTCCAAGAGGCTGAAGATAAGGTGCGAGTAATCCAGAAAAATCTTCAGGCAGCACAATCTCGTCAAAAGCGTTATTATGACAAAAGAAGAAAGCCTTTAGCCTTTGAAGTGGGTGATCATGTCTATATTCAGGTTTCACCAACCAAAGGCATTCAAAGATTTGGGGTGAAGGGAAAATTAGCTCCTCGCTATATTGGACCTTTTCCAATCCTAGAAACTTGTGGACCCGTGGCATACAAAGTTCAACTCCCCACGAATCTCTCGGCCATACACAATGTGTTTCATGTCTCCCAACTCAAGAAATGTCTTCGAGTTCCAGAAGAATCAATCTCTTATGAAGAAATTCCCCTAGAACCGGATCTCACTTATGAAATTCATCCTATCAAAATTCTTGATCAAAAGGATAGAATCACCAGGAGAAAGGTCATCAAATTTTATAAAGTTCAGTGGAATAATCACACCGAAGATGAAGCTACTTGGGAAGAGGAGTCATACCTCAACTCTAAATATCCGGATTTTATGAGCTCTATTCCAGGTAACTTCTTTTCCGCACCAAATTTCTGCACCGAATCTCGGGGCGAGATTCTTTTAAGGGGGAAGAGCTGTGACACCCCTGGTGTCACTATAGTAATTAAGAACCCTGAACAAACTTAATTAAGTCAATCATGGCATGCATCATTTCATGATCAGCTTGTTTGTGCATGTGAGTGTGGAGGTGATCAAAGTCAACTATTATAAGACAATGTACTACAAATAGTAAATGAGGGTTAGAGAGAGAGAGAGATCCCATTGTCTCTATCCAAGAAAGTGCCTAATTGTTTCATGTTGAACCCTTGGACATGAACAAGACTTAGTTTAGCAAAAACTCAAATCAAAACCAACTTGAAAAGTGTAAATGCCGAGATGACAGTAAGTTGCAGTGCTGCTGGGGATGGTTACCGCAATAATGGGTGTCCTGTGTTTGTTCTAATTGTTTTCAGGCCACCACAGGATGTTGCGGTGGTCGGCCCTCTTCCATGACCGCAACAGTCAGTCCCCAGGGCATAATTCGAAAAACCTCTCTGGATTGACAGACTGTTGCGGTGGGTGCTCCCGTTTGCATCACCGCAACAATCCATGGATATTTGTCTAGGCGGCATTGTCCACAGCACCTAAAGTTGTGGTCCTATCCAAAACAATGACCGCAACAGTCAATGATCCTAAGGAAACATTAAAATTTGTCTCTGGATTGAAAGACTGTTGCGGTGCTACACTTGACGAACTGTTGCGGTGCTGCTCACATGCCACCACCGCAACAGTCGGTGGTTTTGGGAAACTAATTTTTACATTGACTCCGAGCCACGACAGACTGTTGCGGTGCGGGTTTTACCCCATCACCGCAACAGTCGGTGCCCAACCACCGCCGCCGATATGGGCGTCTCCGGCGCTGGTATGGACGTCCGCGTCGCCCTACGTCATCCTCGCGACCTCTGGACACTTGTCCGCGCTCCCTTGTGCCTCGTGTGTGGTCTAGGCCGCGGTGTCACGCCACGTGCGTGCGGGGAGGACCGGTTCAACCACTCCCATAACTCCTTGAGCGAGCTCGGTCATGCCCCCGGCCGGATTCATCCTACCTGCCCCGTCAATCTTCGATTCACCGCGTCCTCAGCCTCCTCACCTCGTCCTAGCCACCCCAGAGCTTTTCCCATCATCCACCACCGCTTGCCGTGCCGGGAATTCGAAAACTCCGACCGCCGTTGCCATTGCTCGGGCCGAGCTCCACCTTAGCTGTGCACGTGCCTCCTCGGGCCGTCTCCACCCCCATTGAGCATGAAGATGCTTTACCCATGAGCAGCTGAACCTCCCTAGCCCTTTTCCCCTTTTCCCTCACCTTTCTCCAAGCCGGAATCGGCCAAACTCCGGCCGGCTAGGAGCTCCGTTGACGAGGGTCCGAATTAGGGGTGCCCAATCCACCCTCCTAATCCGAGGACTTACGGTAATCCACCCCTCAAAAAACAAAAATCAGAGACCCAAAGCAAAGCAAACACCCCATACCCCGACTACTTGGATCGCCCGGGTAGTTCTCCCGTTCGCCCGAGGGGTTCTCCGCCCCCGAGTGGCCTCCTCGTTCGCCCGAGGGGTTCTCCGCCCCCGAGTGGCCTCCGACTCCTCGGGCGAAACTACCCGGTAACGCCCCGGCCCATACGGCGCCGTACCCACTTGGTACCCGCTGCGTCAGGGGCATGATGGGCGTCCGTCCTTCGCCACGGCAGCCACAGTGGCGCCCGTCTCGTCCGAACAGGAGCGCTACAGCCCGGAGAAAGATGCATGCGCTACACCAGGCACTCAAGTACGACTCCGGGTGTCCACGGGCGACACCTGGAGCCCGAGCAGGACACCTGGAGCGCCCGAGGATCTCGAGCAAGTCAACCACGACCTGGAACTACCCGGGAAGCTTACCCGAGAAGGCATCGGCGTCAACCACCCGGGATGTACGATCCCGGGTCCGGCGGGGCGCCCACTCCGTCAACACCTGCTCCCCGTACGGCTCGGCAGACGACACTGGACGAAGCTCTCGGGGGCAGTAACTCCCGTTGTAATTTTCCCCTTTCTTACCCCCCGCTCCCTTCTCTCCTTGAAGCTATAAAAGGGGACGAGGGAACGTCAGCGTGGGGCAATTCGAACACCATTCGAACACTCGGACGCAGCACGCACAACTCACTCCCTCGCTCAACACAGGGACTTGGGACCCTCTCCCTCTCCCGACTAGTTTGTACACCCCTACTACAGACTTGGACTTGAGAACAGCGACGCTCACTGGACGTAGGGTATTACTCTCCGGAGGCCCGAACCAGTATAAACCCCCTGTCTCTCGAGTCACCATCCGGATCCTGACACGCGATCGTAGGAAATTTACTTGTCGGCGGTAGAGAACCCCGACAGTTGGCGCGCCAGGTAGGGGCTCTCGCGTGTCACGACACTTCACCAGGGTCCGGATGGCCCATAGTGGCGCCCCGTTGGCGCCCGGCGATCGCCTGCGGTTCGGCTCCCTCGACTTCGTCATCGACCAGTCGGTGGAGCCCATCATCGGGGCGACTTTCGTGCGCCCCAAGCTTGCCTGCGACGACGGCAAGACGTTCCACGACGAGGGGCCCAAGCCCTCCCACGCCATGGCGGGAGCCACCGCCTACGTCTTCGACCTACTCGGAGGGGACCTGGCGGCCGCCCTGGGACGGAGCCCGTCCCAGGAACACTTCCGCAACGTCTCCTACATGCTTACCAACCTCGCCCTCCAGGTTGGAGGGCAGGAGCAGCTCCCCTGGGACGAGTTCATCGACTGCTACAACGCCATGTACCCGGAGGGACAGCCGGGCTTGCCAAGCGACCCGGTGGCCACCCCGACATCGGCGGAGATCGCCCCCCGCGCTTCGCCAACCACCAAGGGTACGACGAGCAAGCAAAGCTCCCGCCCACGGTTGACGTGGGCTCCGCCAAACTTCGACCCTTATCGGGAGTGTTTCATGTGTCACACCCCCGACGAAGACGTGCACTCCGCGAGCAGCTCCACGGGAAATGGTGCCCCTGTAGCACCACCTGCCAACGCCGCAGCGGCTCCGCCTGCCCGAGCCCCTGCAGCACCGCGTGCCAACGCTCCTGCGCCACCACCGCCTAACGCCCCGGCAGACGACGCTCGGCGGGTCAGGCTGCAGGAGTTGGACGAAGCCCGGCGCCAGATCGAGGAAGAGCGGCAGCAGCTCAACCGCGAGCTCGGGAGAAACGCAGACGGAGGAGCCGCCCGTGCACGAGCCCGGGACGTGCAACAACGCATCGTCAATGACGGTGGCAACGCCAACGATGCGCAGGTCTTCAACCGGGCGTCCCAGAACCTCGCAGCAGCTGCTGTCCTGCTCCGTGAGCATCCCGAACCAGCGGCGCCCGAAGATCGGAGGTTCCATCAGCAGCTCCGCGCGCTCCTGGAAACAGCAGCAGTCCAGCAGGCGGAAAGTTCTGCCTCACGCCAGCGGGCCCCTCGAGAACCCGAGCACGAGCGTTCCGTACATCATCGCGCGGCCGCAGCTGACGAAGGCGCCAAGCAACGGGACGAGCACCATCAACGTCGACCACGCCGAGCCTACAACAGGCGGCGTGGAGGCCGCTATGACAGCGGTGAAGACCGGAGCAGGAGTGCGTCACCTGACCCCAGGGGGCCGCGCGCCTTCGGACCCCGCGTCCTCGGCGCCCAGGTTCCCCCACGCTTCCGTGCTCCCACGACGGTGCCCAAATACGACGGGGACACAAACCCCAGCGTTTGGCTAGAAGACTACCGGCTAGCATGCCACGCAGGGGGGGCGCAAGACGACTACTTCATCA
Organism: Alloteropsis semialata; assembly: GCA_004135705.1. Classification (NCBI taxonomy): domain Eukaryota; kingdom Viridiplantae; phylum Streptophyta; class Magnoliopsida; order Poales; family Poaceae; genus Alloteropsis; species Alloteropsis semialata. The sequence goes on from CM014277.1 coordinate 42,909,445, forward strand.
TCAAGAGCCTCCCCCTCTACCTCGCCGACTCGGCTCGAACGTGGCTGGAGCATCTCCCCGCGGGCAAGATCGACAGTTGGGCGCAGCTGCGTGACGCCTTCATTGGCAACTTCCAGGGTACCTACACTCGTCCTGGGAATCCCTGGGACCTCCGCAACTGCCTCCAGGCAGAAGACGAGTCTCTGCGCGACTACATCAAGCGCTTCTCCAAGCGCTGCACTGAGTTGCCAAACACCGCTGACACCGATGTTGTCTCCGCGTTCCGGTTCGGAACCACCTGCTCGACCCTCATCCATGAGTTGGGACGCCGGAAGCCACGAACCATCCGGGAGCTCCTTGACATCGCCACCGACTACGCCGACGGAGAAGATGCCGTCGCCGCAACCCTTGATCGACCTCAGGGCAAGGGCAAGAAGTCGAAGACGGTGGATGAGGGCACCTCCGCCCGACCCGATAAGAGCAAACGAAAGGACAAGCGAAGGCGCGACGGCCGTGTGGTAGCGGCGGCCGAACGGAAGGCCACCAAGCCCAAGGGAAACCCAGCGCCAAGGGACCACTTCGAAAAGCTCCTCGAGGCGCCCTGCACCCACCACGAGGGCCCCGTCAAGCATGCCTTGAAGGATTGTAGACTCATGAGAAGCTTCCTCGCCGGCGCCCAGAAGAAGAAGCCACACGAGGGCCGAGACGGGGCCGGTGGCTCCAACAACGACGACGGTTATCCCAGGGAGGACGGCGCAATCATGATGATCGTCGGGGGGACGGCGGCTTGCCCCCCGAAGCGTGAAGAAAAGCTGATCCGGCGAGAAGTCTGCCACACCGAGCCCGCGGTGCCCTCCTACCTGAAATGGTCTGAGGCCCCGATCACTTTCGACCGCTCCGACCATCCCGACCACGTCCCACAACCAGGTAGATACCCGCTCGTGGTTGCTCCTCTCTTCGGGACGAAGCGCGTCCACAAGGTGTTGATGGACGGCGGGAGCGGCCT
>CM014277.1:42917728-42928269 GCA_004135705.1 Alloteropsis semialata
CCATAGTTCCAACAATTCATCGATGAGCGCCTGCAAGAAAACATCGAAATCCTTTCCTAGAGATGTTGGACCGGGTATAAGCAGAGACATGAAACAATACACCAAGTTCACAAATTCCTAGAGTGGAAGGTTCAATGGTGTCATAAGCACCAGCCACATGCTATAGGTTGTGCTCAAGTTGCCAAAAGGATTGAACCCATCTAAAGCAACCGCAAGTCTCAAGTTCCTGGCCTCACCTGCAAATCCTGGATTCTTTTTATCAAAGTGCTTCCAAGCCTCTCCATCTGATGGATGGCACATCACACTGTCCACTACCTTGTAGACCTTCTTCTGCCATTGGGTGTCTGTAGATGTTCGCCTTGAAGCAAACATCCTCTTCAACCTGGCTATAAGTGGGAAGTACCTCAAAACCTTATGAGGAACACATCTGCCATTATCGTTGTCTTGCCATCTTGATTCTTTGCATATATTGCACTCGTCATCGTTAGCATAGTCTCCCCAAAATAACATACAGTTATTCTTGCACACATGGATGGTGTCACACCCAAGGCCCAAGTCACGAAGATATTTCTTTGCTACATTGTATGATTTGGGTAACTTTCTCTGAGAGAATGATGAACACAACGGAACCAGTATTGCATCAAATCCTGTAGTACTGATTTTAAAGCAGGGCTTGATCCGGAGCAACCTCACAATAAATGAAAATTTGCTATATCTAGATCCTGCGGGCAGGGATGTTGTCAAGTCCTGCACGAATTTAGTAAACGACATTGGCTCTGTTTCATCATCCTCTTTTGTGACTGTGTACGAATCTGCCAACAATTCCACATCTAGAAATGCATCATCACTATCCTCTTCCTCATCCAGTTCCATCCGAGCAGCGCCTTGTGCATCATCAGCATCATCCAGATGCATCCCCAATCCCTGTGCATCCTCAACAACATCAACATCATCTGCTTCACCATGCAGAAACCACCTTGTGTATGTAGCTGACATCCCAAAATAAAGTAGGTGGATGTTGACTTCAATCTGTGATAAATCATGCAGGTTGACACAACGGCGGCATTGACATTTTATCATCTCATCCTTTCCAAACTTCTACCCAACAAAATGCATAAATTCCACAACCCCATCTCTGTGCGCATTAGTAAATTTCAGCCCAAGGACCCAACTTCTGTCCACCTAAAATTCAAGTGTGATGAACAAAAAAAATGTGTTAACTTCTGTCATTGAATCAGTTCCATTGCCCCATGCCCCAATAATTCCAAACATCTTACACTGAGCCTGAGAGTTACTGACATTGTCGGAGTAGTAGATGAACACCTGAAGGAAGGCTGGGTCGTCGACGATGCGCTACGCTTCTGCTGGCGGTTGGGGTAGAGGGTGTCAGGCCAACGGGATCGACCATTATCCCTCCTCCGCTGCCGCCGGTTAGGGGGTAGTGGGTCAGGCCAACGGGATCGACAATGATCTCTCCTCCGCTGCCGCCGGGTGGGGGAGGAGAGGATCAGGCCAACGAGATGCAGCTCGACCATCTTTTCAAAATTTGTTTCACTTTGTCCCAGAAGGCGTCTTTCTGAAATACGTTTTCGCTTTGTCCTGGTGAAGCCGTGCCTATGGAATTTGCTTTGTCTCGAAGAAGGCGTCTTTCAGATAATATATTTTCCTACTTCCTAATTATGAATTATTTTCTATCTCACAGAATATGTCGATTTATGCTGTACAATTTCATGAGCATGTGCACGATATACTCCTCCGTGTTTAGTAATTTTTTGGAATTTGTGATAAATTTCATCTCATGTGGGTGTATTGATTTTGTATTCATGTGATGAGTATAATATGACGTGCACATGGACAAAAATATCCTAAAAATTCCTAAAACATTAATGTAGCTTGGGGTACATATGTTGCACCTCTACATCAAGTTATAGCTATAGACTCATGTTTTTTTGCAAGATACAAAAAAACAAAAAATGGATGATTTTCCAATAATTTTCACATTTTTATATCCCAAAGTATAATGAATTGTGGGTTCAAATTTTGCACAGGTCTTTTCCATGACCCAATAAACATGTACAAATTTTGTTACATTTTTTGGAAACTTTTAACATTGCATGTCTTTTGAAACCTAAGAGTGATCTTCATGTGATATGGAGTTTGGAAACAACTTCATACTAAAGTGAACACACGTAAGTTTGAATTATTGTAAACATCTGAGCAATATTCTAACATGTTCAGGTGCATAAGATATGCATGTTCACAAAATTTGTTCACCAAATTCATTTTGGCGTGATCTAAGCAAATTTTTTATTAAAGGTAATGGATATTAATGTTAACTAGTTTACAGATTTGAACTACCTTATCATAATGCAAAAGATAAATGATGATTTTAGAAGAATTTAGAAACAAAAAACAACTTTTTTGGACCTTATATGACCAATCTATACGTGTTTGAGTTGTTAATTATGAATCAAAAACAGAAATACCCCTGAGTCCATATATAGTGCCTCTGAGTATTCAAGGGCATATTTGCGAACTCATGCTGAGCGCCTCAGTCCAATATATTTCCTTCTGTCCCACTCCCAAAAAATCAACTCATTTCTCCCCGTAGTCGCCCCGTACCGGATCTCCTCCTCCTCCTCGGCCTCGTCCACGCCATTGCCCCGGACCTCCTCCACGGCGTTGCCCCGCACCTGATCTCCTCCTCCTCCTTGGCCTCATCCACGTTGTCGCCCTAGATCTCCTCCACGCCGTCACCCCGCACCGAATCTCCTCCTCCTCCTCGGCCTTGTCCATGGCGTCGCCCCGGATCTCCTCCACGCCGTCGCCCTGTACTGGATCTCCTCCTCTTCCCCCCTCGTCCATGCCATTGCCTCGCACCGGATCTCATCGTCGTCATCGTCGACCTCGTCCACCCCGTCGCCCCGTACTGGTTCTGCACCTCAACTCCTACCTCGCCTCTCCGGATGCGGACGTGGACGCGGACGCCGAGGAGGCCACAGACGCGGCGTAGGCCAAGGTACGATGAGTAGGGCTAAGGATATTCTTGGGTTACATATTGTTGCATTATTACTTATAGTAGTGTCAGCAGTTTAGTGTAGTCCAATCTAACACATAAAATTTGTTGCCAACTTTAAGAACCTCCAATAACTGATTACGAGCGGAAGCGTGAGGCCACTGTCAAGGATAATATTAGAAGAATGGCTGAATCGGGGTTCGTGATATAGCAGCATATCTTAGATCAGCCTCAAATCCATTACCGGATCACGGCAGCACTTCTAGTCCTATCGAAGGATCTGATTCATCAGATTATCTCCCTAAAGCTGAAGAAAATGTTCAGGGGGATGGTGATACGGACTTAGAGGAGGAGGAGCCCCAAACTCTTGCAATTGAGGTTGATATTTTGCTTGTTCTGGTGGTTGCGGGATATGTAGATTATTTCAATGTCATTAGCATGCATTACTGTTGGATGATACACTTGTATGACATTGTAACAAATATACTTTTTCTACAGCAGACTCCTCCTAAACAAACTAGGTGTCCCAAGGTCTGTGCAACATGGTCGAGAGGCAACACCAACATGCCTGGTCCTGGAGGAACTTGAACCAAAAGAGTGAGGCCGTATGGACCATCAGAAGCCATTGGTACTGTCAGAACAAGGTCATCCAAAAGACTGCATACTGAACACCTACAGCAAGACATGCCTACAGTAGCAGAGGAGCCTAACGCTGAAGCTGTACAGACTCAATAGTTTGATGGACACGATGATGAGCCAAGTCCTAGTAGCCCTTTTCATGACTGGACAGCTCAAGTGCAGCATGATGATGTTGGTGAAGAGCACGACCCTGAATCAGCAATTCAATATTGGTAAATATCATCAGTATTCTCAATCTTTGATTTCTATAAGCAGAAATATAACAATTGAATGTGAACTTCACAGCCTCAAGGAATCCTAGGCGGCTAAGGGGCCCAACCAAGGGAGTCCTGCTGGACAACATGACCAGTTCTATGGGGAGAAGGCTACATATCTCTGTACCTAAGGGCTTGCCAAGGCCCCATCAACCTACACAAGCTGCCAAGTTTGCATCGGAGGCTAGAGTTATTGTTAGGGATGAAGTTCCTATCTTGACCCACTGGAAATATTACAAGAATATTGAGCACTTTGATGGTTTTGTCACGAGGCTTTCTTTAAGTGCCTATAGTACACCCTGTACTTTTAAATTCAAGTATGGTACCAATGGGTGTTACTCAAACAATTTCAATTGACATGACCAGGGAAGGTTGGCGATGAACAAGGACAGGGCAGCAAATAATGCCTGTTCTAGTGTGTTCAAATCTGGGATACGTTAGACGCGCTACAAGTTGAAGCAAAAGTACTTCAACAACGTCCATGCTGATCAGATCAGAACCACCTCTCCTGTTGATGCTATGACTAATGAACAGTGGTGCAAGCTTGTTGAGAAGTGGTCAAGTGCGAAGAACAAGGTCTTATTCTTCGTAAAGTCTCTTTTTACATTGTATTCCACTTTCCACTGGTGACGTGGTCTCTCTTGCTGTTTTGTTTTATTTAACTGCTGAGAAGAACAAGATAAACCGTGCCAAAGTAAAGTATCATCAGGCTACTGGATCTTGCTGTTATGTTGCACAAATTCACTAATATGTAAGTCTAACTTTGGGCCATTGTCAATGCTGCCCGTGTCTTAGGCATAAGTCAGTGCTTCATTTGCTGTCAGTCTGACAAGCACTTTTGTATAGATTCAGTAGACCAAGAAGGATGCACGGGCAGCATGGCTGCGCAAAGAAGGTCAGGAAAGACTAGATGAACGAGGAAGAGAAGAAGAAGATGATGATGATGAAGAGGGGCTCAATACGGTCAAACTATTCAAGGTCTGCCATACCAGCAAGAAAATGGGCATTAGTGATGCGGCAAGAGAAGCAGTGGTAAGGCTCGTTACAACCATATCTGCTTCTCTATGTGCGTTGTCAAAGATGTCCATTGCAATTGTCTCTCTGCTCATTTGATTTTCAGTCTTTGACACTATCAGTAAACTAGTTTCCTCTCCAATTTGCAGTCTTCTATGGAGACTTTGCAGGCAGAGGCTGCTGCTAATGGGGAGCCAGCACTGCATAGTGCTGAGGTTGTCTCGAAGGTTCTATCCCAGAGCAGCAGCACCAGCACTTTTCTGAGGAATGCTGGTATACCACTGAACCATCAAGAGACAGAGGCTGAGCGGGTACTTCGCAAACAACTTGCCACTGAAAAAGATGGTGCAGCTGCCCTCGCTGTGGAGGTGAATGCACTGAAGCAAAAGGCCGAAGCTGCCGATGAAAAGCTGGAGAAGGCCCATCAGGAGTTCGAGGAGTATAAGAAGAGGGCGGAAGAGAACAATGCCCTCCTTGGGCAAATCCTCAACTTGAATGCTGCTAGTAACTCCTCTCGACCTACTGTTGCTCAATGATCATGTGTTCGATTCCTGTTTGTACCAGAAACTTGTGTTCTGTGGTGATCTGTGATGGCTGAACTCTGATGAATCAAATGTGTATGTGATTCTGTGATAGGTGAACTTGTGATTATGTGATGGGTGAACTCTGATGCATTCTAATGCATCAAATTTGTATGTGATTCTATTGATGCTGTTTCTGATGCATTAAATGGTGCTGATGTGATTCTGTTGATGTTTCTTTCTGTGATTCTATTGATGCATCAAATGGTGTTGTTTCTGTTAATTTGAGAGCTAAAACGTGGATGAAACATGGCCCTGTGGAAAACACACACGAGGTCCAGTCGCAGCTGGACACGTGGCGGCTTCATGGTGTAACACGCAGCAAAACCAGAAAACAAACATGTGGACAAACCCGAGCGCAACACGTGCCGCAATTAAAAACTGACACATGGTACTTCATGGAAGCGACACGTGTCACAGCCCCGTGATGACACGTGGCTAAGCCAGAGCACAACACGTGGCATAATCATGAACTGACACATGGCACTTTACGAGCACGACACGTGTCACAACCACGTGACGACATGTGGACAAATCCGAGCGCAACACGTGGTGCAATTAAAAACTGACACGTGGTACTTTAGGGAAGCGACATGTGTCACAGCCCGGTGATACCACATGGCCAAGCCTGAGCGCAGCACATGGCATAATATGAAATGAACACGTGGCACTTTACCAACTAGACATGTGTGGCAAACACGTCACGACACGTGGCTATGGCTGAGCGCAACGTGTGGTGGCCTGAGGAGGTGACAACCGGCGCACTGACAAGATGACATGTGCACGGATATGAACCCAACACATAGCCACGTGGACAAGCCACGTCATCTGACATCGTGGCCAGTGCCACGTAGACCTGCCATGTCATTGCCATGGTGACGTGCAGCATCATCAATGACGTTTTTCTGCGGCGTCATAAAACAAAAATTAGTTTTGTGACGTGAAAACATTTCGTCATAAAGAGGTCTTCTATGATGAACGTGACGATTCGTTACCTTACATCTTTAGCGACGCATATACTACGACGAATCCAATTTCGTCATAAATTCATCACAGAAAACCTTCTATGATGAATTTTCACTCTGCTGTGATGAAACTAAAATGTCATTGGTCTGCGCATTTCTACTAGTGTTAAGAAATGCCAACAAGCATTTCTGGCGCCATTGCTGGGTGTGGCAATGGTGAAAAAGACTTTACAAATATTCATGATAGACTTGTGCATAAGAAATATTCATTACTTATACAGGCTAACCTTGCTTTTTTTCTCCTTCCTGTGGTGAGAACAAGGTAGTCCATGACTGGTTTCTCCCTGCCAACAAACTTCATTGAAGATCAGGAGACACTTTTGAGAAGGAGCCAACCTCACGTCATTCCCTCTCAACTCGTTCTCCTAGCAAAAGAACCAGTCACCCTGCACCATCTGCTACCACACTCATGGCGGAGAAGATGCTCCGTGAGTTCTCTGCCCACTCCACCGAGAACGTGTCCAAGAGACCCACTGCTGATGTTGGGGACATCAACTTTGAGCTGAAGACCAGCCTTGTCAACATGGTGCAGGCTAGCCCATTCTGCGTCAAGCCGAACAAGGATGCCAACGCTCACCTGCAACACTTCTTGATCCTGTGCGACACCAAGACCATTCGCGGTGTCACCAAAAACGCAATCATGCTTCGTCTGTTTCCCTTCTCCCTTCTGGAAAAGGCAAAGTAGTGGTTCTACAAGGACAAGGAAGCAGTTAGCACTTGGGAAAAGTGCTCCACCGTGTTCCTCACCAAGTTCTTTTTGCTTGGCAGAACCAACAATCTGCGTGGGAAGATTACAAGTTTATAGCAGTCGGCGTGGTCATTCCCTTTCAAATGCATCAAAGAACGCCACGTTTCGATGCCATATGAGGGAGATATCACCGAAACTGTGTAGGGATATCGACTGAATCCGAACCGAACGTGGTGGCTGATTGGGGACGAATTGCAACTTGGGGAAGCCAATGGTGTGCATGTACCTAGCATGGCGATGTCCTCATCATCCTCCCCTTATTGAATTGGAGTTGTCCTCAATTGCATCCCATAAACAATCTCCTGCAAAAGGTCACAAGATATAGTATCATGCTAAATACTAAGATCTTGACAAAGCATAGTATAACAAGGTGCATCATGATTATCACATAGCTCAGCTGTAGCAGAAATTGTAACAAAAAAAGCACCTCCCTTTAAATTAATCCCATTGTTTGGAGAATCAACATTAACTAATGGAGGCTCATTCTTAGCAATTTCAGCAAGCTCTTTAACATGGTTCCTAATATCCGCACGAGATAAAGGAAGCAAAGTATTTTTCTGTCCTTATGCATGGAAGCATACGAATTAGTTCTACCATGGTGTAAAACATCATTATCAAATTTCCATGGGTGGCCTAACAAAAGCGAACATGCTTGCATAGGTACAACATCAAAATCGGCATAGTCATGATATGAGCCAATGAATAAGTGTGCGCGCGTTGATCTGGTTACCTTTGTCTTACCAATGTTGTTGAACCATTATAGGTGGTATGTGTTTAGGATGCGCATGCGGTCAAGCCAAGCTTCTTGACCAGATCTGAACTAACCAAGTTGTTGCACCTCCCACTAATAATAATAGTGTGAACATAACAATCCTTGACGATGAGAAACATGTGTAACAAATTATGGCATTGGAGCTTCTCTTCCTCAAGGCCCACTTGTGAACTAAACACACACAACACGAGAATGGTGTTGTAACCCGCCTTGGCAGCCACTGAATCAAGGACCGCACCCTCATCCTCTGAATCTGTAACAATGTTAGCAGCAAGTGCCAAATCTTCTTCAACATCACTAGAACTTACATATCCGCCATTAGCAGTAGCAATGTAGGAGCATTTTCTTGGGCAATCCTTCATGACTTGTCCCATACCCTTGCAGCGGTGGCATTCCATGTAGGAGCGGCTGGTGGAAGCACTAGGAGAATCACCTTTCCTCTGCGCCTGCAACTGCAAATGAGACAATGGAGACAAAGTGCTCACCTCGGAAGCAGGTGTAGTGGTAGGCGGTGTTGCTGGCAGCTTAGCAACAGGAACCTTTGACCTGTCATTTTCAAGACGATGTGAAAAGGTCAGACCATTGTTGGATCTAAAAGAGTGTTGTTGGCTTCGTCCCGATACTTCCCTTTCAACTTTAAGAGCAAGATGATACAATTGGCAAAAACAAGTCCAATCTTTATAATCAAGAATATCCTGGACTCCATGATTTAAACCACCAAAGAATCTAGCACAAGTATCCCTATCATGTTCATGAACATCACAATATGTAAACTAATAATGAGCTCTTGGTAATATTCCTTTACTCCTTTACTACGTTGAGTCAAAGTTTGCAATTTTAATCTCAAGTCACGCTGATAATAAGGAGGAACAAAACGAGATTTCATTCGTAGTTTCGAAGCAGTCCAATTCTGAGGTATAACATTTGGTTGGTCAACATTGTAAAGATCATTCCATCAGAATAAGGCAAAACAAGTAAACTCACTAGTAGCAAGTCTAACTCTATTCTCATTAGGAACTAAATGAGAATTAAATTTCTGGTCAACAACAAGTTCCCAACCTAAATATGCCTCTGGATCAGCGTTACCAACAAAAAAATGATGGTAGATTTAGTTTTAGCAATAGGATCATTATTACCATGATTGTTGTTACCTCCCATGCCGTGACGATTACGATGAAGGCATTCCCTATCACAGTCACCATCAGGAAATGCAACCTCGTCCTCGTATTTTTTTCTTCTTCATCCTCAGGAGGAGGTAGACGGCGTGGCCACTCAGGAGGGGGTCATCATTCAACATCTTCCGTCCGAGTGACCAGATTTGTAATGTTGCGCATCATCTTATCAACTTTGTCATTGATGTAGGTGCGCTCATCAGCAATAAAAGCTTCGTAATCTCATCCTTGTCTACATAATCCTTGAAATCAGTAGGAGACTCTGTCTCTGACATGGTTAGAAGATAGGAAAAGACAGCATGAAAGTATTATCCCTATCAACTAACAACAACTATGTGGTGGTGAAAGGTGGAAAGCAATATCTCAAAAGGCTTACCACCATCTTTCAAGTGTCCTTACCAAAGCCAACAGAGCGGCATAATCTGTTGTCAAGCTTGGGTGTAACATCTCCAAGGAGAACCTGTGCTGACCGAAGCATTTGTGGAGCTTTGAGTAGGCACAATATGGTAGCAAGGATTAGGAAATCTCAAATGCAGAATAGCAAAGTTCAATAAGTATCTAAAGTACAAGTCACAGTTGCTGGCTAAGACGTGTCCTTAAATGTAGTAGAACAAGTTGAAATAAAGAATGATGAATAAAGCTCAAAGAACAAGCACACATCAATGCTACAATCATTTTTAATCTTTTCTCCGATTATTTTTTTCAACTATTTTTATACTTTTCTCTAGTCAGGGTTAACAAAATATGAAACCACAAAAATTGGCACCTTAAACAGAGGTAAGATGCAGTCTATAGAAATTCGTTACGAAGCTACTGTAGAAAATTCAGCTCAAACGGCAGCACCAAGCGAAAAGTTATGCATGTTTTGTGGAAGGTATCTCGAGTTATGGTTTTCCAAAAGCATACTAGGTGGCGACGACTAGGGCAAAGTTTCCCTATCCTTCCAACGCCGATCATGGCTGAGAAAAGCTTCTTAGCAATCAATCCAAGGGCAAGCTCTTCCTTGGAAGCAGCAGTAGGTATTCGCCAGATGAATCAAATAGTGGGCTGCGATGTAAGGCGAAGGCAGGCGTCTTGCAACCTGTCTAGGGCTGGCACGACGAGAGTTCGCACATGGTGGCTAGCAAGGGAAAGTCGATTAGTGGGGTGGATCGACTTATTATCTGGGTACAAGGTGGAGTAGGACAGTGGCGAAAACAAAAACACAGCGATGAGCGATAGAACTACGACGACGAACACAATCTAAACTAGCATTAAGACTTGACCATGGACACAAACTCAACAAAGAGAATCTGAAACGAAATTGGAAGGCTAAAAAGG
>CM014277.1:42929269-42950128 GCA_004135705.1 Alloteropsis semialata
GATCAGCTCGTCGGGCGAAGGAGCAGCTCGTCGGTCACGGAGACCTGTCGGGTGATGGAGCAGCTTGTCGGGCGAATCGGAGAGCACTCGGGCGCTGCGGAAAAACCGGTCGGGCGAGCAGCTTGCCGGGCGAAGGAGCAACTCCTCGGGCGAGACGGAAACCACTCCGGCGCGGTGGGATGGAGACCAGTCGAGCGAGCGGGATAGAAACCACTCGGGCGAGACGGAAACCTGTCGGGAGTCTGCTCGGACAAGCTTGCGTCCGGGGCCAACCACTCGGGCCTTCTTGGTCTGATGTCGTAAGTCATCATGGCCTTGTTTTTTGGCCGTTTTCCTTTACAGAAATAAAGACAGAAATGCCGCGAACCTGTTACATGCACCATAAGAAAGCTACCAGGAGGTTATTAGCTCTTTGGTAATCGCACATAGGAGGTGTACATCAAGCTGCAGGTTAGTTTTAATCGCTGCCATTGGATACCCCTAATATTGGTATCCGACAGTAGCCCCCGAGCCTGGGAGCGAGTCGCAGACTCGGTCGCGGGCTGAATTCATTGAGATGTCGAGAAAGCGGTGAAATTTCGGGTGGGGGCGCGCGAGCGCACCCGCCGGGTGTAGCCCCCGAGCCTGTGGGCGAGTGGTACACTTGCTCGCAGGTTTATGGCATTTGTGCGGTGATTCGCTGCAAATTATGCGACCGCGCTGCTGGTCTCCGTTAGCGATTTCGACCCCGTGTGTATCCCGAGACCGGGGTCCGGACGGGGATTCATTTCGTCTTTTTGCGTTTTTCCTTACGTCGTAACCCCTCATGCATCTCTTTTTTTCGTAAGAGGTGGAGGGGCCGGACCGAGCCGTATTTTTGCCTCGTTGGCCGAAAATGCGGTGTCCGTGTGAGCTAATAACGGGCCAGTTCGAGTGAAGCCACGGCATCCCGGTCGAGGGGTTCCGATCGGACCAGCTGGTGGCCAGCTTCAGATTCTTGGTGGCGAGATCATCTAGTTACCGAGTCCGTTCGATGGGACTTGGCGGCTCGTTGCCTTTCCGTTCGGGGGAAAAACCATGACCATTCTTGCCATCAAGACTCGAACGCAGTTTGGGATGCCCATGACGCTCGTGCGCCCGGGTACTGGCCGCTGGGACCCATCCTTCACTGCCCCTCGCTCGACAAGGTGACCGGGGGCGGCTGTCGAACCCTTCGACGGGCCAGCCTTCGAACCCCCGTTGGAATCACCTGTCAGGTCGACTGTCGGAGTCGTCCGTCCCGATGCCCAGCCGGGCTCGCGTCCCGACGCTCCCCGGCAATCCCGGCCGCCCTCGGCGAAAGTTTAGAGAGTTCGAAGAGCGCGTTTCGGAAATCGATCGTGTGCGTATGCTTGACCCCGTGCGCCGAGGTCGGGCGAGACAAAAGGTGTCGTTCCCTGTATGTAGGAGTTGCTGCAAGCTTACCTGAACTTGCCATGCCGAGCTGCAAAAGACAGCGTAATGCAAAAACGTTGCGTAAAGCGAGAAGTCGGGATTTACTCGTTATCAACGAAAAGTTGCGTACGCCCTGCCTTTATCAGGCTACGTATTTCCTCGGGTAGTTAGCACATCACGTTTAAGCTCCTAGTCCCACTGACCACTGCTCGCAGAGAGGACGGCTTACCGCGGACTACACTGCTCAGCGGGGAGGCTTAGGTGTAGGCGGCACGCAGGACGAGGTTTCACGGATGAGGCCTATGCTACCCGAGTACTTTAGCGACACCCAAAAGAGGCATGCGGGACTGTAAAAGGAAATGCATGGAAATACGAAGGATCGTAGTAAAACTTAGCCGTTTTAGCGTCTCATCGTTGGCGCCGAGTCGAGCGAGCCGTCTGAGTCGGGGCAGCACACTCCACGGGTGGCGCGACCGAGTCGATTGGAGTCGAGGTCGGGTCGGTCGGAGTCGAGGTCGGGGCGCGCGCACTCCTTTGGAGTCGAGGTCGAGTCGGTCGGAGTCGAGGTCGGGGCGCGCACTCCTTTGGAGTCGAGGTCGGGTCGGTCGGAGTCGAGGTCGGGGCGCGCACTCCTTTGGAGTCGAGGTCGGGTCGGTCGGAGTCGAGGTCGGGGCGCGCACTCCTTTGGAGGCGCGGCCGAGTCGTTCGGAGTCGAGGTCGGGCGGCGCAGTCCTTTGGAGGCGCGGCCGAGTCGTTCGGAGTCGAGGTCGGGCGGCGCAGTCCTTCGGAGGCGCGGCCGAGTCGGTCGGAGTCGAGGTCGGGGCGGCGCAGTCCTTCGGAGGCGCGGCCGAGTCGTTCGGAGTCGAGGTCGGGCGGCGCAGTCCTTCGGAGGCGCGGCCGAGTCGTTCGGAGTCGAGGTCGGGGCGGCGCAGTCCTTCGGAGGCGCGGCCGAGTCGGTCGGAGTCGAGGTCGGGGCGGCGCAGTCCTTCGGAGGCGCGGCCGAGTCGTTCGGAGTCGAGGTCGGGGCGGCGCAGTCCTTCGGAGGCGCGGCCGAGTCGTTCGGAGTCGAGGTCGGGCGGCGCAGTCCTTCGGAGGCGCGGCCGAGTCGTTCGGAGTCGAGGTCGGGCGGCGCAGTCCTTCGGAGGCGCGGCCGAGTCGGTCGGAGTCGTTCGGAGTCGAGGTCGGGCGCGGTCGGAGTCGAGGTCGGGTCGGTCGGTGGAGCGGGCGCTGGTCGGGGCGGAGCTGGTAGACAACGTGATTACGTCGGTCGGCGCTGCAGCTCTCTCTGTCGTTGTGTCGTGCGCTCGTTCGGGGGCGTGCCTCGCCATGGCGGCCCTGCGCGAGATCATGAAAGCGAAAAGCTGGTACAGGTTAGTTGAGGTCATTTGCGGACTTTGGGCACGGTCGTCCTGCCGCGGTGTTCCTCGCGAGGGTTGCCCACTGCTGCTGCGCCGCGGGTGCGCGGCCGCGTGGTGTCGATGCTGCCGTTGGCGGGGTCGCGGTCGCTGTTGGTGATGCCGTGGCCATCGTTGGCGGAGTTGGTTGGGGCTGCTGCAGCTCGGTCGATGCGTCTGCTCGGGACCGTCGTTGGCGGAGTGGCGGCCGCCGTTTATGCTGCCGGAGCCATCAGCCCGTTGGGCAGAGTCGCGGCCGCCGTTGAAGTTGTCGAGCGAAGACCTTGTCGGGCGAGTCGGAAAACTTCTCGGGGATGACTGGGTTGCTGCCGCCTGCTCCGCCCCACTCCGGTTGGTCGGACATGCATGCAGGCCTTCGGGATAAATGCTACTGCCTGCTCCTCTGTTGTGCTGTGCTGATTCGAGAGAGAAAACAAAGAGACGCGACATATTTGGAAAAGACGTGCATGCATTGGTTAAAAAAGATATCCTTGCATGCACATGCATACGCATGCATGCATCTGCATACAGAGTAGTCCTGGGTGTGCCTGGTAGGCAGAGCCCCCGAGCCTTGTTCGGTTCATCCAGAAGGCCAGGAGCATTGTTGTCGTCATCAGCATTGTTGTGGTCATTGGGGTTGCCGCCGCCGCCGTCGTCGTGGCTGATGGCGCTACGGTCGTCGTTGCGGTCGTCGGTGCCGCCGCCGCCGTCGTCGCCGCGGTTGACGGCGTTGTGGTCGTCGTCGCGGCCGTCGCCGCCGCCGCCGTCGTCGTCGTCGCGGTTGCGTCCATCGGGGACACCACCGTTGTCGTGGTTGACCACCTGAGACCTGCAAGTAAAAAGACGTGACGCGCAAAAGGCCCCACGGTGGGCGCCAACTGTCGGGGTTCTTTACCGCCGGCAAATAATAGGATCGTGGAGCGCGCGTCGGGCCTCGGGTGGTAGTGCAAAAGGACACGGGGGTTTATACTGGTTCGGGCCACCCATGGGGTGTAATACCCTACGTCCAGTTCGTGCTGCTCGTGTTATTTGCACTGGTTTGTAGTAGGGGGTACAAATAGGGCGAGAGAGGGATGAGTTCCCAAGTCTCTGGGGAGCGAATCGAGCTCAGTCCGGCGACTGGCTGGAGGAAGAAGAAAGTCGAAGGAGAGAACTCCTCGGGAGAGAAGAGAGGCTCCCTGCCTCCCGTAGGAGGCCCAGGAGAGAGGAGGGAAAGAGTCGATCTTTCCTCACGCAGGAGGCCTGGCCTTCCCTTTTATAGTTCAAGGGGAGCCAGTAAAGAATGAGAGAAAGAGTACAGTCAAAGGGTAAAACGGGAAAAAAGGAGGCGTGCCTGCCCATGCTGTGGGGCCCGTCGTCCTTCCGAGCGCTGTAGCCATGTCCTGCTGGCGCCAGTGGTGTCAGGGAGTGGTTGGCACAGTGTAGCAGCTTGACTCCGAGTGCCGCGGTCTTCCCGGTGGTTGCTTGGTTGCGAAGGAGCGAACCAGTCGGAGACGGAGATCTTGTCGGGCGAATCGGAGTCTCGTCGGGCGAGGACGCAGCTTGCCGGGCGAGACGTGGTTCTTGTCGGGCGAAGGTGCAGCTCCTCGGGCGGGACGGAGCAGCTCGTCGGGCGGTGGAGCAACCAGTCGGGCGCTGCCTGCTACTTATCGGGCGAGCATGCAACTCCTCGGGCGAGTTCTCAACTCCTCGGGCGAGCTCGGAACTCCTTGGGCGAGTTCGCTGTATTGCCCGACGAGTGTTGCTGTGCCCTTCTCTGTGTGCATGCATGGGAGTAGTTGGTGGCGTTGATTACCGAGTCTGGGCAAGCAACTGCCTGATCCACCTGAGCAGTCAAGCGGGCTTCGACGAAGCGCCTGTCCATGCATCATGCATGTACGAGAGAGAAAGAGAGATGCAAGTACATGCAAGGTTGCATTTTGGCCGTTTTCCTTCACAAAAATAAATGGCATGCATTTTAGGCCAGAAGGTTATTAGCTCTTTGCTAATCGCACATAGGAGGTGTATATCAAGCTGCAGGTTACTTTTAATCGCTGTCGTTGGATACCCCTAATATTGGTATCCGACATCCCCATATCAGCTGGTTTACGGCAAGACTTGCCATCTACCGGTTGAGCTAGAGCATCGGGCGCACTGGGCCATAAGAAAGTGGAACATGGATTTGCCAGCAGCCCAGCAGATGAGAAGAATGCAACTATCAGAGCTGGAAGAGTGGAGAGACAAAGCGTACCACAGTGCCAGAATCTACAAGGACAGAACCAAGAGATGGCACGACAAGAGGATCAAGGTGAAGGAGTTCGACCCCGGGATAAGGTATTACTCTTTAATTTCAGAGTGAAGCTCTTTGAACATGGAAAACTTCAGAGCAAATGGGAAGGACCGTTCGTTGTGGTGGAGACTTCATCGCATGGGGCAATCCAAGATAATGAAGGTAACCTCTTCAAAGTAAATGGTCAACGTTTAAAAGTTTTCCTTGAACCTGATAAAGTAGATAAGGAATTTGATGTGATCAATTTGATCATGGATGATTCCTATTTATAATTACACCTTATGCTAAATCCTTAACCCCTAGAGCCTGAATGCACACATTTTGGGGTTTAGTGGACCTGTCACGTAGTGCACAAAGAAGGAAAAGGCGACCGGGCTCAAGGCCAGGTCGGCCGACCACACCAGGTCAGCCGACGTGCCACTGAGCCCTATCAGCCCTATCTTTTGCCAACGTTCTACTCTAACGTCTCTGAAGCCGTTCTGCGGTGGACGAGCGATTCAACCTCTGATGGATCCGAGAAGAGGGTTAACCTTTCTTTAAATTTTCACCCATCCTCTTCTTCCCTCTCATCTGATGTCACACCCTGGTTTTTGGCCCTCTCGGAGTTTCCAATAAATCCTAAAGTTTGGCCAGAATTAAATAGAAAGTGAGTGTTGCTTTCATGTCGAGCTGTATGGTGTTTGAGTGATAAAATTTGTTTTAACCGAGTCTATTAGTTGTTGCGGCGTTTCGGGAGTTTTTCCTGATTTTCTGGAAATTTCCTCGCACTTTTCCCTGGCTTAATCGACACGTTAGAGAGGACCGCAAAGCTAGCATGAGCCATGGATGTTTTTATTAGGTTGATCATGTTCCAATAAGCCTTTAGGTTTTTTTCCCTAATTTTTCAGAGCTTTCGGAGTATTTTTTCACGTTTAAAAACAATTTCAGTATTTTCTGTAATTTTTTTTGAATAAGAAATTAATTCCCAAAATTAGAAAAATAGGGAAAAATAAAACCCTCCCGAACCCTAGGTCTATATATACTGCCGGATAGCCCTCGCCGCCCTCATTTCAAATCTAGAAACGCCTCCCACAGCCGCCTCCCGAAACTCTGGGAATTGCTCGCCGAACTTCTCACCGGTGACCAACTCCGGCGAGCAATTCCGGTCGAATCCGGCGACTTCGAGCAGATCGGCCACCACCACAATGACCACGACGTCGTCCTCTACGCAGATCGGGAGTTGGCTTCGCGAGATCAAGATGAACGTCGGTGCCACCGCCTTCTTCCCCAACTCCGGCCACACTGCTCGTCGACGTCGTCACCGTGGTGAGCCTGCGCAGCCTGACCCTCCTCCCTCTCCTGCGAACGTGCGAGGAGAACCGCGTGCCCACGTGCCTGAACCCCGCCGCATGCCAGCCCCGCCTGCCAGCGCTCGCGAGTCACCCTGCGTGCGTGCCTCCCTGCGAACGCAGCCCCGCCGCAGCGCCGTCGTCCCTGTCCTGCAGTGCCGCCCGCGAGCTCCCGCGCTGCAGCAGCGCCGCCGCCCAAGCCGCTGCCGCCCCTGCCTGCCCTGCACCGAGGCCCGCAGCCCCACACGCCACCGCTTCCTCCAGCTGCAGCTGCGCGAGTCCGACCCAGCACGCAGAACCACCGCCGTCGGCCAATTCACGAAGAAAGTTACGTAGTAGATTAGTTCTGTCCTGGTCGTTTTGCATTCTGAGCCCCAAAGAAATCTGTAACTAATTGCTTATTCTTTGAGTCATGGCAAAGTTACAGAAAACCCCCTAGAAAATCCCACCTTTGCACATAAACCCAACCCGAGCCTTTTTCAGATCTAACCCCGGCCTTTTCAGCTTTTGCAACCACTATTTCTTGAGTCTTGTGAAACTTCCCAGCTAACCCTTTTCGGCTATAGTTAATTACGTATAGGTCCCTATAGCCTTGTTTAGCCCACAGATTTTGCGTTTTAGATCCGATTTGATCTGTTCAAGTTGCGTTAGGTTCGTAACAACATAATCTACGTGTTAGTGGTTCTGTTTTCCATAAAACTTGTTTTTAGAATTTCATTAGTAATTAATTTGATTAATGGTCAATTTAAACTAGCTTTCTAAATAAAAGATGATTAGGCTTTTACACTCGCCTTGTGTCTTGCCCATAGGTGCAGCCGAGCCCAAGCTTTCAAGGTGATCACAACCTATTCCAAATTTTATACCTTTCACCCTTCTGTTTGCCACATAGTTTGCCTACACCTTGTATTTCTATCTTATGGCAATTTGTTGTCTGGCTTAATAAATGTTTAGTATATGAACCACTATAATTCTAGTGTATTATTTTAATACTGAATTCATATATTGCGGCCGCATATGTGAAATCTAGATATTAAAATAGTATGTTGAATTGTATGTGCATATACTAAAGTTTGTTGATTCATTTATACAAAATTTCATTGAAGCCTTTATTCCAATATTCCTTGATGACATCATGTTCATGCCTTGATGATGTCACATTCCATTTGTCCTCAACCAAAATAACTCCGGCCTATGTCCTTTGTACCAGTATGCCCTTGACCTTTCAATTGCCCATACCTTTTCCGACCTTAGCTCTGTCCTAGTGTTTCTTGCGCTCCCGAGTTCGTCGTAGCTAGTGTTTTCTAGTAGTAGTGCTTTTCAAAACTGTTGTATTGATTGGTGTATTGCTTTGTTAGATGTATCTTGTGTGTTGATGTTGATCGTGCCAATCGGTGAGCTGGTCGGCGTTGAAGGAGAGCAAGATTCTAATGAAGAGAATTTACTGGCAAAACTTTGAGGAAGGCAAGTATAACACGAGAAACTCCTTGATGCCTATACACATTATTAACCACCTACATTCATGCATGAGTTAATCTGGTTAGGTTATCCCTAGTATTTTTTAGACTTATTTTCCTTGTTCAACCGGGTTATGCATTTATGGGTAATAATGTGCTAGGCTATTCAACTTGATACCGCTGGGCGATGATACTTGATACCTCTTAATGAGGAATGGTTAAAACTTGCTTTTTAGCAACATGGTTAGGAAGCTGGAACATGTGCTGTGTGCTTTGTTCTCAGCAAACTCTTGTTCTAGAATATGTGCTGTGTGCTTTATTCTAGGCAAATTCACGATCTAGAACATGTGTTGTGTGCTTTGTTCTAGGCAACCCTTAATTTGGACATGTGCTGTGTGCTTTGCTCCATTCAACCTAAATCAGAACATGTGCTGTGTGCTTTGTTCTTAATCAACCTTTAAACTGGAACAATTGTTGTGTGCTTTGTTCTGGGCATCACTAGTTATGGTCTATCTTAAAGTGGCAACCCGGAAAAACAGTGCAACCACGGGAATCAAATGGGCTCTGGTCTTGACTAAGTAAATTTTGAAAGGTCTCGTAGCGTCCCTATGCAATCACACCAAAGGTAGTGTGATGAATGTGCCTGGCTAGCACTGCGTGGTTGGGTTATAAAGTTCTTCTGAACTTTTATGCGACCAGTGGGGAAAGTGTACAACCTCTGCAGAGTGTAAAACTGTTATAACAGCCGTACTCATGGTTACGAGTGGCCTGCATCCTTTTCGACAGTGACTTTTACCCCGGTGATGTTTAAAAATGGAATGGAACTGGAATGATGGTGGACTTGATGATACTTCTATATACTCTTAATTTGGGTTACAACTGGGTTATCCCTATTACATTGTAGTAATTTGGTTTAATGTTAAAATTGAACAACTAAAAGTGTTATCGCAGTTAAACCGTGTCAAGCCTTTTAAGCCTTCATGCCTCGTGTTATCCTTGTTAAGTAAGATGGTTTACTTACACTTGCACTATTCAACAAAATCCCAGATGGGTACTCAGATGAGGCAGCAGTTGAAGATTTTCCAGAAGAGTTCTAGGTTGAGGTTCACCAGCCGGCGTCCCTGTGGAATGGAGACTTCATCGTGAGAGATAATAATTAGACTTCCACTATGGTTTGTTTTAAGACTCTTGTCCTTTGTAATAGTTTGTTTTTTGTAATTCGAGCACTGGTTTACTTTGATTTACCTTATTTTGGGGCTATATGTGTGTTTAAGACTTCCTGGGTATACATATAGTAGCATTCGGATTTCCTTCGTAAATCCGGGTGTGATAGAGTGGTATCAAAGCCGTGCTGACTGTAGGATCACAACCTAGATAGAAATGGTCGATGTTAAGGTTATCAATTCTCTTTCTTTTGCAAATTTCACCTCCTTGGCTTTTTATCTCTCTTTTGAATCCTATACTCACTCTGTTTACTAAAAGAGTTGCTTCTCCCACACCCTTCAGTATTCTTTAACTGTCAACCATACTTGTCCGCTACGTTCAATGAAGATGTTGCTAAAGATACTAAGGAAGACACCACTTCAACAAGTCATCATTGTTTGAGGAATCTGAAGACCCCATGAAGAGAGTTTCAGCGACTGCATTGAGGATCTCAAGATCACTCAAACCTCGAGCCCTCGATAGTTTAGTGTTTTTGTGTCATAGGAGTTGAACCTAAGCCTTTCTTTTACCGATAGATCAATGATGCTAAGGTGTTGTCTGATAGTGTGGTCTTTTAAGGTCATGCGCCATGCTAGTGTGCTCTTGTGTGTTGTTGTGTGCTATGTATTGATTTGAATCTTTGTATTGATTGTAAGTGTAGATAGGTGGTTTGGTTTTTATCCCTCTATCCTTGAGTTCCATGTTCCTCACCGTTCCCTTGGCTCCGCTTCTATTTTTCTACAAGTCCTTGCTCAACTTGTCTCTTTCACATCCTAATCCTCAAACCAGATAGAGAATGACAAGAGAAGCCCTCAAGAAAGTGTGACCAACGGTGAGATCGACATTTCATCTCTGGACTCATCATCCCCAGATGACGTGGAGCAATGGCCGATGAAGATGCTCGGACCTCGAGGAAGTTGCTACTGTTGCACACAGTATGGTCATCCGTATCTCCAGAATGACCGCGGTAAGAAGATGCTACAATCAGGTCTATCTCAAGGATCATCAACTGGTGGAGATAAGAAACTACCTTCCCCAAAAAGAACTGCTCCAGAAGGACAAGGAACTGAAGCTCAAGAAGAGAGTGTTGATGACACATACCTTAGTGGATGGGACATAACCTTTAGTGTGTTTCAGCCACGCAGACGCAAGCACCCAAAGCAGCAAGCAAAGTGTAAAGTCAAGAACAATGGACCCCAACCCACCAAGAAGCTGAAGATGACTGCAGTGCCTAAGGAGCCCAACTGCATACTAGCACGAGTGGTCTACGTGGGAACTGAACAAACTAAACAAGCAAGGAATAGGCTACTTGGGAATATTTTGCTACAATCCAACTCAGTGGTAGCTTTGTTTGATACAACAGCCTTGCACTGCTTCATATCAACAGGGTTCGTGAAGGAAAACAACATTGCACCACTTGTCAAGGAGCAATCAATATCTATCCAGCCTGAAGACGAAGAAATAATGCTTAGATAGGAATGTCTAGAGGTACCATTGCAGATAGATGGAATTAGATTCAAGGTGGATATAAACGTCTTGGATATGAAAGGAATGAGCATTATCTTAGGAAAAGGATCGGTTACATGAACATAAGAGTGTAATGGATTACCGTTCCAAGGTGGTCTCTCTAACCACCAAGCAAGGAAGGGAAGCTATATTCAAAGCAGTTGTGCAGATAGGAAAGAACGGAATCAAGCTAGTCACCAACTGAAAGAATTATCTCTACATGAAATTGGTTCAAAGGAGCGGACTCATGATCACATCAAGAAGCACACCAATTAGACCTAGATGAATAGGGTTTGTTAGCAAGTTGTACCCAAGAAACCCACGAAGAAGTCACCAGAAGACTTCACTTCCACTAGAGTTCAACTTGGGGATAATGAAATGTCTTGTTAAGTGGGGTAGTGATAAGTCATACTCCTACAACGGTGCATAAGAAGCGGACCTAGAGAAAGATGGAAACAATTGGGAGGTACTCCCAAAATCAAGGAGTGATACACAAAGGAGCAACAAGATGAATGAGTGAAGACCCTTATTCCTCTCAAACCCCCTTGTCCTCCTACTAACCTAGCCATGAAGGAGTCACCAGAAGATTCCACTTTCACCAGAGTTCAACTTGAGCTATAGAAGAACCTTGTTAAGTGGGGTAGTGCTGAGCCACACTACTACTGCAACACATGAGGTGCACAAGATGTCAAGTGGTGGATCTCGAAGATGAATGGAAACAATTGAGAGACATCTTTGAAATCAAGGAATACTACAGAAAGGAAAGACAAGACGAATGGTTGGAGATCACATATGGATAATCAGTATGGGATTAAGGTTCAGAGAAAGAAGAGTACACCAATAGGAAAGACAAGCTAAAAAGGTATTTGTCAGGAGCAATCGAATTTCCCCTCGTGAAACTTTGCACGAATCTCGGGGCGAGATTCATGTTAAGTGAGGTAGGCCTATAACACCCCGGGTTGCTCATACAAATCCCCATGACAAGACAAGCAAAACATAATAGGCTTTAAAGGATAAAAGATATAGTGAAGGCACAAAAAGAACTAGCTTCATCATTGAGAAACACCAGCTGAAGAAAAATGCACTACACGATGACAAACCCAATACAAGAGTGCAACATAGAGTGGACTTTCCCTGAACATTGAAGATGTGCATCATGGAAAGATACTCACATCTTCAACACTCCGCCACAAGCAAACAAGAAGGTGTGTTCAAAGCAAACTGAAAAGGAATCACCATCAAGCAAGCCTAACAGGACAATAGAGCAGCAAATCCAGCTCTATTCAAATCACTTTAAACAAGAGAGTCTTGGACACCCAATGTCTACATGGATGGAGTCTTGGACACCCAATGGTTACATAAATGGTTCAAGAAAGGAACTTTTGGGATGTCAAGAAAAGAGCAGGAAGAGGTGTGCTCGAAAAACTTCAGCAGACTTAGAAGATACAACCAATGATCACGAGAAAGCACAAAGAAGAGTCAAGCCTATAACTCCAACCTTTTTCCCCGCTAGCTTCCTCTTGAATCTCGGGACGTGATTCCTGTTAAGTGGGGTAGATCTGTCACACCCTGGTTTTTGGCCCTCTCGGAGTTTCCAATAAATCCTAAAGTTTGGCCAGAATTAAATAGAAAGTGAGTGTTGCTTTCATGTCGAGCTGTATGGTGTTTGAGTGATAAAATTTGCTTTAACCGAGTCTATTAGTTGTCGCGACGTTTCGGGAGTTTTTCCAGATTTTCTGGAAATTTCCTCGCACTTTTCCCTGGCTTAATCGACACGTTAGAGAGGACCGCAAAGCTAGCATGAGCCATGGATGTTTTTATTAGGTTGATCATGTTCCAATAAGCCTTTAGGTTTTTTTCCCTAATTTTTCAGAGCTTTCGGAGTATTTTTTCACGTTTAAAAACAATTTCTGGACTTTCTGTAATTGTTTTTGAATAAGAAATTAATTCCCGAAATTAGAAAATTAGGGAAAAATAAAACCCTCCCGAACCCTAGGTCTATATATACTGCCGGATAGCCCTCGCCGCCCTCATTCGAAATCTACAAACGCCTCCCGTAGCCGCCTCCCGAAACTCTGGGAATTGCTCGCCGAACTTCTCACAGGTGACCAACTCCGGCGAGCAATTCCGGTCGAATCCGGCGACTTCGAGCAGATCGGCCACCACCACAATGACCACGACGTCGTCCTCTACGCAGATCGGGAGTTGGCTTCGCGAGATCAAGATGAACGTCGGTGCCACCGCCTTCTTCCCCAACTCCGGCCACACTGCTCGTCGACGTCGTCACCGTGGTGAGCCTGCGCAGCCTGACCCTCCTCCCTCTCCTGCGAACGTGCGAGGAGAACCGCGTGCCCACGTGCCTGAACCCCGCCGCATGCCAGCCCCGCCTGCCAGCGCTCGCGAGTCACCCTGCGTGCGTGCCTCCCTGCGAACGCAGCCCCGCAGCAGCGCCGTCGTCCCTGTCCTGCAGTGCCGCCCGCGAGCTCCCGCGCTGCAGCAGCGCCGCCGCCCAAGCCGCTGCCGCCCCTGCCTGCCCTGCACCGAGGCCCGCAGCCCCACACGCCACCGCTTCCTCCAGCTGCAGCTGCGCGAGTCCGACCCAGCACGCAGAACCACCGCCGTCGGCCAATTCACGAAGAAAGTTACGTAGTAGATTAGTTCTGTCCTGGTCGTTTTGCATTCTGAGCCCCAAAGAAATCTATAACTAATTGCTTATTCTTTGAGTCTTGGCAAAGTTACAGAAAAGCCCCTAGAAAATCCCACCTTTGCACATAAACCCAACCCGAGCCTTTTTCAGATCTAACCCTGGCCTTTTCAGCTTTTGCAACCACTATTTCTTGAGTCTTGTGAAACTTCCCAGCTAACCCTTTTCGGTTATAGTTAATTACGTATAGGTCCCTAAATAAAAGATGATTAGGCTTTTACACTCGCCTTGTGTCTTGCCCATAGGTGCAGCAGAGCCCAAGCTTTCAAGGTGATCACAACCTATTCCAAATTTTATACCTTTCACCCTTCTGTTTGCCACATAGTTTGCCTACACCTTGTATTTCTATCTTATGGCAATTTGTTGTCTGGCTTAATAAATGTGTATATGAACCACTATAATTCTAGTGTATTATTTTAATACTGAATTCATATATTGCGGCCGCATATGTGAAATCTAGATATTAAAATAGTATGTTGAATTGTATGTGCATATACTAAAGTTTGTTGATTCATTTATACAAAATTTCATTGAAGCCTTTATTCCAATATTCCTTGATGACATCATGTTCATGCCTTGATGATGTCACATTCCATTTGTCCTCAACCAAAATAACTCCGGCCTATGTCCTTTGTACCAGTATGCCCTTGACCTTTCAATTGCCCATACCTTTTCCGACCTTAGCTCTGTCCTAGTGTTTCTTGCGCTCCCGAGTTCGTCGTAGCTAGTGTTTTCTAGTAGTAGTGCTTTTCAAAACTGTTGTATTGATTGGTGTATTGCTTTGTTAGATGTATCTTGTGTGTTGATGTTGATCGTGCCAATCGGTGAGCTGGTCGGTGTTGAAGGAGAGCAAGATTCTAATGAAGAGAATTTACTGGCAAAACTTTGAGGAAGGCAAGTATAACACGAGAAACTCCTTGATACCTATACACATTATTAACCACCTACATTCGTGCATGAGTTAATCTGGTTAGGTTATCCCTAGTATTTTTGTGACTTATTTTTCTTGTTCAATCGGGTTATGCATTTATGGGTAATAATGTGCTAGGCTATTCAACTTGATACCGCTGGGCGATGATACTTGATACCTCTTAATGAGGAATGGTTAAAACTTGCTTTTTAGCAACATGGTTAGGAAGCTGGAACATGTGCTGTGTGCTTTGTTCTCAGCAAACTCTTGTTCTAGAATATGTGCTGTGTGCTTAATTCTAGGCAAATTCACGATCTAGAACATGTGTTGTGTGCTTTGTTCTAGGCAACCCTTAATTTGGACATGTGCTGTGTGCTTTGCTCCATTCAACCTAAATCGGAACATGTGCTGTGTGCTTTGTTCTTAATCAACCTTTAAACTGGGACAATTGCTGTGTGCTTTGTTCTGGGCATCACTTGTTATGGTCTATCTTAAAGTGGCAACCTGGGAAAACAGTGCAACCACGGGAATCAAATGGGCTCTGGTCTTGACTAAGTAAATTTTGAAAGGTCTCGTAGCGTCTCTATGCAATCAGACCAAAGGTAGTGTGATGAATGTGCCTGGCTAGCACTGCGTGGTTGGGTTGTAAAGTTCTTCTGAACTTTTATGCGACCAGTGGGGAAAGCGTACAACCTCTGCAGAGTGTAAAACTGTTATAACAGCCGTACTCATAGTTACGAGTGGCCTGGATCCTTTTCGACAGTGACTTTTACACCGGTGATGTTTAAAAATGGAATGTAACTGGAATGATGGTGGACTTGATGATACTTCTATATACTCTTAATTTGGGTTACAACTGGGTTATCCCTATTACATTGTAGTAATTTGGTTTAATGTTAAAATTGAACAACTAAAAGTGCTTATCGCAGTTAAACCGTGTCAAGCCTTTTAAGCCTTCATGCCTCGTGTTATCCTTGTTAAGTAAGATGGTTTACTTACACTTGCACTATTCAACAAAATCCCAGATGGGTACTCAGATGAGGCAGCAGTTGAAGATTTTCCAGAAGAGTTCTAGGTTGAGGTTCACCAGCCGGCGTCCCTGTGGAATGGAGACTTCATCGTGAGAGATAATAATTGGACTTCCACTATGGTTTGTTTTAAGACTCTTGTCTTTTGTAATAGTTTGTTTTTGTAATTCGAGCGCTGGTTTACTTTGATTTACCTTATTTTGGAGCTATATGTGTGTTTAAGACTTCCTGGGTACACATATAGTAGCATTCGGATTTCCTTCATAAATCCGGGTGTGACATCTGAGTTCTTTCTCGCCCCCATTCTGAAATCACCAAGCCACACCTTCCAAATCCCCAACAATGGCCGGAAAGAGCCACCCCAAATCCCGATCGACCTTCGATCTGGAAGGAGAGCCCACTCCGGCCAATCAATTGGTGCCCATCAACCTGGAGCAGACCATGGCTGAGGTCGTCTTCCCACTGGCCAGCCTCCCACCTGAGGAGGACATGAGAGGGCGCACCAGGGGGTCGGCCGACGGCCTTGGTCGGCCGATCGGCCCTGGTGGCACCTCGCGGTCTCGCTCGGCGACGCGGTCTCAGTCTTCGAGGAGGACTCAGAGGCGTGATGCACAGGCATCAAGTCCGTACTAAAGGCCAACGACGGGGCAATTACCTCTAAAGAAGACGCCGGCGGCCGCTCTGATCAAGGGGGATGGACTCCTCACACTTCAACCAGAGGAGAAGTTGAGGGAAGTGGTCAGGAACAAGTGGGAGGACGTCGTGACGTATCACTATACGTCCGATGTGTCCATCTACTCTCCTGCTAGCACCCCAGAGCCACGTTTTCGGGTCTTTGGGGAAAGGAAACCCAGGGGTGGCTATGGAAAGGGGCTGTTTCCTCCCCTCACACCTGAGGAGAGGAAGGAATTGGAGGAGTCGGTGGAATCTTCACCCGGCGGCAAGATCAAGAGGCACATCAAGCCTCCTCCAATTCGCAGGCCTGGGGGCCATTATGAGAGTGATGATGAAGGCCCCCAAGGCTCCCTCCAACGCTGAGTTGCTAGAGTTGATTAATCAACTCGGTCGCGACTATGCAAAGTTGGAGAAGAAGTTCGCCGAAGAGCGACTTGAGCGCATTGACCTTCAAGACGACTTTGATATGTTGCGTAGATCAACAGTCGTGAAGCTTAAGCGCTATGCCAAAGCCGCAGGGGATGAGAATCTCTATAATGCACCATAGGCTTTGGTTTAGGATAGGCACATTAGTCTCTTTCCCTTCATTCAATTGTTTTATTTATTTCATTTGTTTATTATGTAATGTGCCTCTGAGTTATGAATAAAATAAAATGTTTAGTGTATTAGGATTGTGTCTTCTTTTTGTTTCCACTTGGTTTGAATGAAAGGTACAAGTGTGGGGGAGACTCGCAACGGGAAATAGAGTGATCCAACGTGAAACAGAGCATATCAGAACGCAACAGAACAGCACACGAAAGGGATGAACCAGAGAGGTCGCCCCCAGGTCGCCCGACCTATCCAGATCGGCCGATCTGGCCTAGGTCCCACCTCGCTTCTTCTTTTTTCTGCACGTTGGTTTGATCATCCTAACCTCTGTTTCAGTTGAATACTTGCAGAACCTGATCATGGAATTCTGAACTTAATTAAATTAACCCTTTTTGCATCCTCCCATCACATGGAGAATATTAACTTACATATATTTTATTCCCTGTACCTTTTGGCTTGTGGAAATCTTCATTCTTATAGGAACTCATGTCATCTAAGTTATTGCATTTAGAGATATGGCTTTAATATGAAAGATGCTTTTACTTACTTGAGTACTTGGAATTTATTAAAAAAAGTTTTTAAAACTTTTAACCATGCTATCTCCTCATGGGTTTGAGAGACAACCAATCACATATATCGTGCATACCCTTTGAGCTTTGAGTTGTTCCAAGTTTTGTGACCCTTAGTAGAGATACTTCATATTTTTAAAGTCAAGATCACGTACACTCCACCATAGAGAGCTAAACCCTTACACTAAGGGTGAAGCAAAACATGCCTTTGTTCTATGTTCATGAATAAATACTCCTAAAATGGCTTTCTTCCCAAAGAATTAAGATGGAAAGAAGGCATGGACTATATGTGCTAAAAAAAAGAGAGAGACTCATGCTAAGAAGCATAGAGCTTAAAAAAAAGGGGAGAAAGTGCAATAGCCCATATCCAAAAAGAAAAGAAAAAAGGGGGGAAGAAAGGTCAAGATAAAGGAGTACTACTTATATCATACACTTGCACATCTTGACTTGATTACATGATTTGTCTCTGACTTGGATCCAATCCTTGGAATGACAACACAAGTGAATTAAGGTATGTATCTTGAGAGCTCCACATATAAAGTTCTATTTTGGAGAGTTTGAGTGTTGTCCAACCACCATGAATCAGAGAGACAACTCTTTGAGGAGCAAGGCATTGGTTTTTCTTTTGCAAAATTCTGAAAACCCAAGTACTTGAGATGTAAAATGTATCATGTCATATAAGAAGTTGTTCCTTCCTGCAATAACCCAAGAAGACATGTTAGCCACTTATATAATTCCATTAAGCCTAAATGTTTGGGAATAACCTATATGTTTGTTTATGATTTCCATGATGAAGCTTAGACTTTACTCGAGGGCGAGTAAAGGATAAGTGTGGGGGAGCTTGTTGGCGGTTCTTAATGACAAAATATTATTGCCAACAAAGATACAAAAGAATGATAAAACAAATAGACATAGGGTTATTTACTAATGAATTCCACAAGTTTTGGTGCATATGTGCTTACAGGAACAAAGTGGCAAAAGAAGAACTAAATTGGGCCTAGGGCCAGGTCGCCCGACCTCTCCTGGTCGGCCGACCTGGGCCTAGGCCCAGGGAGGTCTAACCTTAGCCATCAACAAAAGCACACTTGAGAGTGATCAGGGACGTTGAGATCAGGTCGGTGGAATTGAAGAGATGGGATTGGGCCACGTGGCAATCACTTGGATCCATGGGCCCACATCCCTGACTTAACCGACATATCTTCGACATTACCCACCGGAAACCGACCATGGGGCCCACAGGAGACCCACAGGAGAGTGACCATGACAGAGTGGGGCTGAGGGGCCACAGCCCTTTGTCGGCTCGGTCGGCCGACCTGGCCGCACGACCATTTCGCCACTGCCTTCACGAGCAACTGACAACCGCCTCCAGGAGCCCATCTGTACCCTGGATCATCTACGTCGGTGAATCTGACGGTCGGCCGATCCCCCTAGTCGGCCGACCTGGGCCCACCTCCGGACCGCCTCAACCTCTGCAAACCGACTCCAAACCGCCTCTCCAAGCTATAAATAGCTGGACTCAGGGCAGGGCTAAGCATCATCGAGATGAAGTGAAGATCCAAGGCGAAGCCCTCCTCATATCCAGAGTAGAAATAGGGAGAGAGTGAGGGAGAGTCTGGAGGAGTCCCGGCCTGTCGGCGACCCTCCACCTGTACCTCGACGGATGCGAGCTACTCAGTAAGTATCCGGGATTCAACTAGTATTCAAGTCTGAGTTATAGAAAAGCTGAGTTCTCTATTGTGCTTGTGGGTTCGTTGCTTTATTTATAAAGTATTCTAATCTCTGATCAAGGTTAGGATAGCTGATATTATCTTAGGCGTGGTGCTTAGGTGTATATCTGCCCTCGTTTGCCTCGTAGCCCCACGGATTAGTAGAGGTAGGCGGCAGGTGGTGACAGCCCTGTCCGTCCTTTGTAATCCTCCACGTACGGGTACGGCGTAGAGCTGTTGGCCGGCAATTTCCTAGAGGTCTAGGATACCCCGGTGCCCAAAGCAAGCATAGGAGAATTCCCTTCGATATAATCAGCCTTAGTGCTAAGTTATCCTCTCTACCCAGCCTTTATATACACTCGATCGATCCGGTTCAGCTTTAGTGATTAGACAGTCCCTTACGTTCCCCGTGGATTCGATACCTGGTTCACTCATGGGTGAAAGCTACTACGACAGCCGTGCGCTTGCGGACTTTCTGTTTGCCACCGCTGGTGTCAACAATTGCTTCATGCTCAAATGAGTGCTAGAGAGCTTGCTTATTGCTTCATAAATCCTAGGTATGAGCTAAAAATGCAAATCACCTTTGATGGTCTTGATATGATTAGTGGAGTAGATTTGAGTACCTAATAGCCAAAGTTGATTCATGATTTAGGTAGATTTTAAATTAGTGAAGTTAAGGGAGTAGGAAAGGTAATTTCAAAATTTTGCTTATCAACAATGCTCATTGAATGTTTGGGTCCAGCCATAGGAGCACTGCTTATGGCTAGTAGTCAATTATAAATGTTCTATCTAATTAGTGTAATAGTTAAGTTGGCTGTAAGATTTCGGGGTTGACCAGTCTGCCAGACCGGTCAAACCGGTCTCAAAACTGGTCAAACCAGTTCCTGTGCAATTTAAATTTCTTAGTTGCTTGAAATCCATAAATGATTATCCAGTGATGTGAATTGTGGTGAATATTCAGGTGATTAATTCCTTATGCATTCATGCATCTCATATATTCATTTGCATATCATGTAGAGAGCACCATTACTGACGGACTGTACAAGATTGAAGTCGAGCCCGAGGTTGACCCCGCCGCTCCTGAGTTGAACCTGGTTGCTGCTCAAGACCTGGACCAAAGTCCAGAAGGGCCCAAGGCCACTGGTGGTCAAGAAGGCAAGCCCCGAAGCATGACCCACTGTTAAACTAACACTCTTTCCTTGATGCCTTACTTTGAGCATTTAAGTTTTGAGGAGTTGAATGAAATCTTAGTTGCATGATTCCTAGGTACTTATGTCCTAATAGTAGTATGTGGAGGACGTATAGAATGCTATGCTTAATTAGGACCAGTAGAAGTCGGGTGATTGCCTTGTCACTCGCGAGATATAAGTTTCTACTTTATGATTATTTTTGAAGTTCAGCAAGCGAGGCTTGTGCGATATTCATGTTTGGTTGAATGTCCTGCTTGCACAGAGAAGTGTGGCTAAGGCATTGATCATGTGGCGATGTTGGTCAAGCTTTTGAAGGTACTAATCGTATGCTGGGAAATATGGTAAACTGGTAAACCTAGTACCTGATGCAAACTGACGTCTAACGGACACTTCCATTCCATTGGGCGAGGGGTTGATGGCGAGTGTAGCAGTGGCCGCGGCAAGGGGTCCGTTGGGCGTGCACTCGGGTGGAGTGGGCTCTGATGGGAGATGGCAGGGAGAGATGGGAACGGTTGCTCGTGAGGTCCTGGGTGTCTCTCACGGGTCGTGCGATTAGGTTGTCCCATGCATGGTTAAAATCAACTCGAGTTGTCCGTCCTTCGCGGTTACATGAAGCTGCTTGATCTCTTTTCACACATCAGTGTGCTTGGGCCAAGTGAGTAGAATTGTGGTTAGATGAGAAATGTTGATATCAAGTTAATCAATTGTTTTTCCACACTGATTGTTGTTGGATAGTTTGGCCAATATAGTAATGATTAGTCTCACTCTAAACTTGGCTAAAATATTGAAAATAGGGATCAACTCGTAGATGTTTTTGGCAAAACAAATCCCTCAGTCAGAAAGCCTTGCATGTCTAGAATTTAACCTTGTCGGGTAAGTCTTGCTGAGTATTAGTATACTCAGCCTTGCTTGTGGCTCAATT
>CM014277.1:42951128-42973675 GCA_004135705.1 Alloteropsis semialata
CGACCCATCCGGCGCCGTACCCACTTGGTACCCGCCGCGTCAGAAGCATGGTTGCATCCGTCCTTCGCCACGGCAGCCACAGTGGCGCCCGTCTCGTCCGAACAGGAACGCTACAGTCTGGAGAGGAATGCATGCGCTACACCGGGCACTCAAGTACGACCCCAGGCGTCCACGGACGACACCTGGAACCCGAGCAGGACACCTGGAGCGCCCGAGGACCTCGAGCAAGTCAACCACGACCCGGAAACTACCCGGGAGCTTACCCGGGAAGGCATCGACTCCAACCACTCGGGATGTACGATCCCGGGTCCGGCGGGGCGCCCACTCCGTCAACACCTGCTCCCTGTACGGCTCGGCGAGCGACGCTGGTCGAAGCTCTCGGGGGCAGTAACTCCCCTTGTAATTTTCCTCTTTCTTACCCCCCACTCCCTTCTCTCCTTGAGGCTATAAAAGGGGACAAGGGGACATCAGTGGGGGGCAATTCGATCTCCAGTTGAACACTCGGTCACAGCACACACACCACGCTCATTCGCACCACTCAGGGACTTGGGACCCTCTCCCTCTCCCGACTAGTTTGTACACCCCTACTACAGACTTGGGCTTGAGAACATTGGCACATACTGGACGTAGGGAATTACTCTCCGGAGGCCCGAACCAGTCTAAAACCCCCTGTCTCTCGAGTCACCATCCGGATCCTGACACGCGATCGTAGGAAATTTACTTGTCGGCGGTAGAGAACCCCGACAAAGCTCAAGACGGAGCAGGAGTTCCGGAAAGGTGCGGACATGACGATGCTCCAGGCAATGTATACTATCCATAATAACGTTCAAATCATAACAGGCTTGGAGCAAGATCTGGCATCGGCGCATCTGGCCCTGATGGAGGTCAATGAGGCGGCCAGGGATCTGCTGGACTCCGTGGCCCCGGAGGAGGGTGAGCCGACAGCCCTTGTCGCTCGTCTGCAGGGTGCACCAGCTCGGATCGTCGACCTGGTCAAGGAGTCGGCGGTGGTGTGTGCGAATGACGCCCTGGCGCGTGTTCGGACACTTTACCCGCGGATCGACCTTGCACCGGTTGGCGATGGGGTGGCGGCGGACGCCTCGACGGAGCAAGTCGACGAGGCGCTGGCTCTGACCCGCCCGATCGCCGAGAGGGTCAGCGAGGCTCTCAAGTTTGAGTAGGACCCTGCAAGCTGAAGCAGTGTAGAATAGGCTTTGTGTATATAAGTAGTCAAAAACAAGAATGTTGGATATTTTGTTTTATGTTTTAAGGTTGCCCGAGTGGTTCTTTTGCTGAAATGTGCTTTTCCCTTCGCTTCACTTATCCCAAGTTCATAACGTCGAGAGCGGATCCCGTGCACGTGTAAAAGGCTTTGGCGTCGTTCCAGGCCCGGTTACACAGCATTTAGTTAGGAACTACTCGGGAAACAAGGTGGTACCGAGTGGTTTTGCAAAGGAGAACAAAGCATATATTTTTATTGAACTTCGTGATACATAGCTTTTTTCAAGGGTAGAATCGGCGTAAATGCTCTATGTTCCACTGGTGTGGGACTTCGGTGCCATCCTCGTATTGGAGACGAAAAGTACCCGGACATATGACCTGAGTCACGATGAACGGGCCTTCCCATGGGGCGAAGAGTTTGTGAACCCCTGCTGTGGATTGTACTCGGCGTAAGACGAGGTCACCGATGTTGAAGTCCCGTTGCTGGACGTTCTTGTCGTGGTAGCGTCGGAGTTGTTGCTGGTAGCGCGCGTGCTGTATGAGCGCGTTGACTCGGTGTTCTTCGATGGAGTCGAGGTCCACCTCGCGGGCTGCTTCTGCTTCGCCTTCCTCGTAGTTGTCGATGCGCGGTGATCCAAAAGCGATGTCGGTGGGGAGGATAGCCTCGGAGCCGTAGACCAGGAAGAAAGGAGTATGGCCTGTTGCTCGACTCGGCTGAGTCCTGAGTCCCCAGATGACCTGTGGTAGCTCTTGGTGCCATTTTCCAGCGAACTTCTTCAACGGGTTGAAGATTCTTGCTTTTAGTCCTTGGAGTATCATGGCATTGGCTCGTTCCACTTGTCCATTACATCTGGGATGGGCGACGGAGGCGTAGTATACATCAATGCAGCTGTTCTCGCAAAAGTCCCAGAAGGCGGATCCGGTGAACTGTGTCCCCAAGTCGGTGATGATCCTGTTAGGGACTCCGAACCAGTGTGTGATTTCTTCGATGAAGCGACGGCTTGCTTTGACGTTGGAGTTCCGACAATGGCCTTGTACTCTATCCATTTGGAGAATTTATCGATGGCGACGAGGATGTGTGTGTAACCTCCCGGGGCTGCTCTGAATGGTCCCACCATGTCCAACCCCCAACAGGCGAATGGCCACGAGGGCGGGATGGTGCGTAGAGCTTGGGCCGGGAGATGTTTCTGCTTGGCGAAGAATTGGCACCCTAGACATCCGGCGGACGAGTGCTTTGGCGTCGGACACGGCGGTGGGCCAAAAGAACCCGGCTCGGTATGCTTTCCCGACTAGTGTCCCTGCGGCGGCGTGGCTTCCACAGACTCCCGAGTGGATGTCGTCAAGGATCTGGAGGCCGACTTCTTTCGTGACACATTTGATGAACACTTGATTTGTGGCGGCTCGTCTGTATAGGGCACCACCGACCACCACGTAGTTCCTGCTTCGGCGTTCCAGGATCTTTCGCTCCGTGGGGTCCTTTGGCACCTTGTTGTGGGCAAGGAAGTCTATGAACTCGGCCATCCAGTCTTCTTCTTCGGTGTTAATGGTCAGCACCTCGCAGAGTTCCGGAGCAGGCTCTGGGTCATCCCCCAACTCTTTGACAGAGGGTTTGAGGAGGCCTTGCACAAACACTCCCCCTGGTACTTCCGCGCAGGTTGACCCCAGTTTGGCGAGTGCATCAGCAGCGAGATTGTTTTCCCGTTGAACGTGGTGGTACTCAACTCCGTAGAACTTTCCCTCCTGCTTGTGCACTGCCTCGCAATAGGCGTTCATTCGCTCACTGTGGCGATCCCATTCTTTGTTCACCTGGTTTATAACGACAGCGGAGTCGCCATAAACCAGGAGTCTCTTTATGCCTAGTGAGGTGGCGATGCGGAGCCCGTGGAGAATTGCTTCGTACTCGGCGGCGTTGTTGGTGATGGGGAAACGAATTTGGAGGACGTATCGGAGCTGTTCCCCTTTCGGCGAGATGAAGAGTACACCGGCGCCTCCTCCGTCGATCATTAAGGAGCCGTCGAAGTATATCTTCCACTGTTCGCCGCTGGTGTCTTCTTTCGCGTCCTGGCTCTCGGTCCATTCGGCGACGAAGTCGACGAAAATCTGTGATCTGATGGCGGTGCGCGGGACGAAGTCTATGATGAAGGAGGCGAGCTCGACGGACCACTTGATGATTCGCCCGGTGACGTCTCTGTTGTGGAGGATTTCGCCGAGTGGAAATTGCGTGACCACCTTGATGCGATGTGCTTGGAAGTAGTGGCGGAGCTTCCTTGACGTGATGAGCAGTGTGTAGAGTAGCTTCTGCACCTGGGGATAGCGAGACTTGGATTCGCTGAGTACTTCGCTTACGTAGTAGACTGGTCGCTGCACTTTTTGCACCTTTCCTTCTTCTTCCCTTTCCACGACGATGACAGTGCTGACCACGTTAGTCGTGGCAGCAATGTATAGGAGTAGCGTTTCGTCGTTATGCGGAGCGACGAGTACTGGTGGATGGGAGAGATAGTTCTTGAGGTCAGTGAAAGCTTGTTGCGCCTCTTGGTTCCACTCGAACTTGTCGGCCTTCTTGAGGATCTTGAAGAACGGCAAGCCCTTATCCCCCAACCGGGAGATGAACCTGCTCAAGGCCGCCATGCAACCAGTCAGCTTCTGGATCTCTTTCTTCCCAGTCGGCGGTTTCATTCTCCGAATGGTGTCTATCTTCTCTGGGTTGGCTTGGATGCCTCTGTTGCTGACGATGAAGCCGAGTAGTTTCCCTTTTGGTACGCCAAAGAAGCACTTAGTCGGGTTTAGCCTCCAGTTGAGCCTGCGGAGATTATTGAACGTCTCGGAGAGGTCGGCGATGAACTCGGCTTCGATCTTCGTCTTGATGACTATGTCATCAACGTAGGCCTTGGCGTTGCGACCGATCTGAGTGCCCAGGGTCAAGTTGATGGCCCTCTGGTAGGTGGCGCCAGCGTTGCGGAGTCCAAAAGTCATCTTGGTGTAGCAGTAGGTGCCGATCGGAGTAATGAAGGATGTCTTCTCTTGGTCTTCTTCTTTCAGGGCGATCTGGTGGTAGCCGGAGTAACAATCAAGGAAGCATAGGAGTACGCATCCGGCGGTGGAGTCGACGACTTGGTCGATGCGGGGCAGGACGAAGGGGTCCTTAGGGCAGTGCCTGTTGAGATCCGTGTAATCAACATACATTCTCCATTCATTATTCTTTTTTCTTACAAGGACTGGGTTAGCAAGCCAGTCGGGATAAAAGACTTCTCTAATGAACCTAGCCGCTAACAGCCTTATAATCTCTACCCTAATGGCCTCCTTGCGGTCCTGCACGAAGCGTCGGAGTTTTTGGCGAACTGGCTTGGCGTTCGCGTCAACCTTCAAGGAGTGCTCGACCACCTCCCTCGGAACACCCGGCATATCTGATGGAGTCCATGCAAATATGTCGGCGTTGTCCCGGAGGAAGGCGACGAGCACGCTTTCCTATTTGGGGTCGAGCCCTGATCCAATCAGGGCAGTCTTGGAGGAGTCGGAGAGCCCAAGCGAGATGGGGCACACTTCTTCAGCTGGCTGCATGGTGGTCGGCGCGGCTCTTCGCTTGGAGGACTCGGGGATGGAGCCCGGGTCTCCTTGGAAGGTTCTTGCCTCGTGGACCACCTCCATCTGGAGCACGCTGCGTTCGATGCCGGTGCAGAGGTGGAGCCCTTCTTTGTCGCAGCCTTTGGCGGGTGTGGACGTCGCTGCGGATGGAGAGGACGCTGTTCGGTGCCGGCATCTTCATCAGCAGGTATGTGTAGTTGGGGATCGCCATGAACTTGGCGAGTGCTGGCCTCCCGAGTATGGCGTGGTAGGCGGTGGTGAAGTCGGCGACTTGGAAGTTGAGGTACTCGGTCCTGAAGTTCTCCTGATCGCCGAAGGTGACGGGCAGAGCTATCTGCCCGAGTGGTTTGGAGCCTTTGCCCGGGATCAGCCCGTAGAACGGGTGGAGGGAAGGAGTCAGGGCGTCAAGGCCGATGCCCATGTCCTTCAGCGTTTGGACGAAGATGATGTTGAGCCCGCTCCCGCCGTCGACGAGTACTTTGGTGAGGCTGGCGTTGTGCACGATTGGGCTGAGCACGAGGGGGTACTCGCCCACGTCGGAGACTTGGAACCACTGGTCCTCCCTGGAGAAGGTGATCGGCTGCTCGGACCAGCGGAGTGCTTGGATCGGCGATGTGTAGCAGGAGAATATCTCCCGGTCGCGCACCTTTTCCTTGCGCTTGTCATCCACGGGCGGCGGTCCTTCGAGGATGAAGTTCACCTGCCTCTCGACGTTCGGAAAGCGGGGTTTGCGGGGGCCCCTTTTCCCTTGTCGCCCTTGTCGTCGTCGCGTGGCGGCAGCTTCCCTTCCTTCTTCTTGTAGGCGTCGGCGAGTCCCATGCAGTCGATCATGCGATGCTTGGATTGCTTGTGGATGGGGCAGGGCCCTTGTAGCATCTTTTCGAAGTCGGCGCTGAAGTTGGACCGCGGGCGAGGGCCTCCGCGATCCATGGCAGCGATGGTGTAGTCTCCCGAGCGCTTTCGGTCACCAGTCCGGCTTGGCTCCCGTCTGGTTCGGCGTTGGTCCTCCTTCTTCGGGCGGTCCTCTCGGCGAGGTGGCCGATCGTCATCCCGAGTGCTTTTCTTGCTGTAGTGGAGGTGAGCGGCTTCCTTGGCGTTCGCCATCTTGTTCACCCGACCAAAGAACTCGCCGGAGGTCTTTGGCAGGTCCTCGCAGAGGCGCTCGAAGACGACAGAGTCGGCAAGGCCGTCGAGGAAGTAGCTGATGATCTCGGACTCGGAGCAGCCGGGAACCAGGTTGCGATTCTCCATGTAGCGGTCGGTGTAGTCGCGGAGGCTCTCCCCGCGATTTTGCTTCACCTTGCCCAGATCCCATGTTGTGCCTGGCCGAATGGAGCTGCCTTGGAAGTAACTCTTGAACTAGCGGCAGAGGGTGTCCCAGTTGTCGATGGAGCCGGGCTCGAGGCTGTGGAGCCAGCTAAGCCCCACCTTGGTCATGGCGACGGGGAAGTAGGCGCACATGGAGTCGTGGTCGCCGTTCACCGCGCGGATGG
Organism: Alloteropsis semialata; assembly: GCA_004135705.1. Classification (NCBI taxonomy): domain Eukaryota; kingdom Viridiplantae; phylum Streptophyta; class Magnoliopsida; order Poales; family Poaceae; genus Alloteropsis; species Alloteropsis semialata. The sequence continues at coordinate 42,957,425 of CM014277.1, forward strand.
CGATGCTGTACGTCCGCAGCCACATCGTCGGGTCCGTCTTCCCATCGTATCTTTCTATGCCTGTAGGTTTGAAATTAGCAGGCATTCGAATAGATCTTACTCAGGTAGTGAACGCCGGGAAGCCGTCGCAGTCGTTGAGGTTTTCGATGTCCACGTGTCCCGAGTCGGCGGAGTAGTCTTCCGGGGTGCGAGCCCGCGGCGGCCTGTCTTGTCCGAGTGGAGGGCCGTACTTGCGGTCGAACTCGCGGCGGCGCGCGGCCTCGTTGGCCTCGAGTTCTCGGCGTAGGCGGGTGTCGCGGTCCAGTCCCGGGGCGCCGTGGTCCCGATTGTACTCGGCGCGTCGTCGGAGCTCCTCCTCGTCCCTTCGCCGGTGGCGGTCGTCGAGGTTCCTGCGGAGGTCGCGGTTGCGGAGTTGTTCCCGTAGGTCTGGCTGGTCGACCACGTCTTGATCGGCTTCTCGGCGGCTGGCCGACTTGGAGTGGCGAGATGAGGAGGCAGGAGCCTTCTGGGCATTGATCATGCCCGCGGCTGCAGTCAGCCTAGTCTTGATCCGGTTGAGCTCCGGGGTTTCCGGATCCCTTCCAGTTCAAGGTGTGCGGCGGCGAGGTTGGACGACGGGGTGGCGTAGACGCCCACGCCGCCGACTTCGTGGACGAAGTCGTCGTGGAGGTTATGCATGGTCCTGGGGTTTCGGCGTTCTCGCCGCGCGTCGCGGCGTCGTTGCTTCTCACCGTTGCGCCCGATCCTGGCGTCACGGTGCGCTTGATCCTCTCCTTGGACCGTTGGCTCGTCAGCGGATATGTCGGAGACGAACGTCTCCCGCTTGGCAGGCGTGATCCTCTTATTGGGAGGGAGGACACGTGTCACCCGCGGGAAAGCCGGAGTTAGTTCTGGTTCAGGCGGAGTCGGCATATCCTGAGGATGGGGGTGTTGCGTGGCCGCAACGTCCGGAGCAGATCTGATCTGGTTAGCCGTGATGGGATCGACCGCCCTGATCGCATCTGGGGAGTATTCGGCGTTCAGCCGTTCGCCTTGTGCTTCTTGGTAGACGGCTCCGCTGTTCCTGAGTCCCAGCGGGAATCGTGTCGGCGAGGCGATGCCCTGGCGAGCAGATTCGGCGAGGTCGATGCATTCGCCGATGGAGGCGATGGCGTGGTCCATGTCCGCCTCGAATTGGCGTTGGCGTGCGGCCCATCGGCGCCTTCGCTCCTCGGGCGTCTGCTGCACCCTGCGCGGCGGAGGCGGAGTGGATGAAGCAGTCGGCGGTGCAGGAGGAAGCGTGTTCCCCTCGGATGGCGGGAGAACGATGCTGGCCGTCGCGGTCGCCGAGTTGTTGGCGATGGTTGGCGACGGAGCGGTGATGGTGACGATCCCGTCTGGCGTAGCGTCGAGTCGCGGCGCTGTCTCCTCCGGGGTGGCGTCACGGGTGAAGGAGAGCTCTCCCTCGGAGTCCGACGGTGAAGACCATGGATCCGAAGAAAAACATAGCCCCCTCAGCGATGGAAATCTTCACGGATGCCGGCGTGATGACGGCGGAAGTGGATGCCATCGAGCTTGCAGATTGATCTCGTCGATCAACCCCTACCTGGCGTGCCAACTGTCGGATTTATGGACCCAGCAGTCCACACAGGGTAGTCCGCGTGGTTGATTTGTCGAGGGACAGATCGAGGATCAGAAGTCGATGGTAACACAAGACGCAAGGATTGAACAGGTTCGGGCCGTCAAGATGACGTAATACCCTACGTCCTATGTTTGGTGTATGGATTGCTGTGTATGAAGTTCCTGAAGGATCTCCGTAGTTGGGTTCTGTCCTAGGTTGAATGAATGCGTGGGTTGTAGTTGTGTTCTAGAGGAGGGTCCCAAGGCACCTTATATAGTCTGGCTGCCTTGAGTTACAAGTCGGCTAGAGATCATAACCTACCCGAAATACAAGGATGCGATCTATAACGATTACAGATATCTTTCCCTATAATTCCGGCCAGTTTATCTTGATCTCCGAGCTTCTTGCGGGATACGCCGTCTTGTTCCTTGCTGCGTGCGCCGTCGCGCCCATCCGGCTCGTCCGACTGGTGGGCCTCCTGAGTGGTGGGCCACCCAGTCTGACAACCCGGCCCAATAGCACTCGGATAGGGCCGCCCCTTGCTGGTTGGGCCAATCCGCCTTCTAGGTACCCCTGGGGGTCTACCCCCGACAGTCGGTGGGTGTGAGGAACAGTAAAATTAGCCCCTGGATTGAAAGACTATTGCGGTGAAACCGATGACGGACTGTTGTGGTGCCTAACACGTGCCACCACCGCAACAGTCGGTGGCCCGCGAGATTTTGAATTACCCTTCGTCGGCACAGTATTCTTCGTGGCCACGGACTGTTGCGGTGGGTGTTTTACCCCACCACCGCAACAGTCGGTGCCCACCAACCGCCACCGAACCACCGTCCTTCTCAACTGCTCCGGCCACGTGTTCGCCTCTCCGCGCTCCATTTGCGCCTGGTCAGCCTCTCCTGGCCCTGCTGGCGCGCCACGGCACGCCCAGGTGGCCGGCCCGTTCCCTCACCTCCATAACCGGGCGGTCAGACGCCGGGGCCGAGTTCAACCGCCCTCACTCATCCATTTTTCCGATTCCCCGCGCCTGCAGCTGCTTCACCTTGCCCTCTTCACCCTCCACCATTTCCCGGCCTCAGCCATAGCTTGCAGTGCTAGGATTTTCGAGGATTCCGGCCAGCCAGGAGCTCCCCGCGCTCTCCTCGGGTCTGGCCCAAGGCAGAAGAAGCACAAGGCCAAGGGTAAGTAGTTAAAGGGTAGGGGTTGTCTATAGGATTCTAGGATTTGTGTGCGAACCATTGTTTGAGTGATGGATTGCTTATTGCCCAAATGTGTGCTAGAGAGAGTTGATGTATTGCTTCATAAATCCTAGACATGGGATAAAGTTGGAAAACCGCCTTTGTTGGTTTTGATATGGTTAGTGGAGTAGAGTTGGGTACCTTTCTGGCTAGAGTTTATCCTTGATTTTTAGGGATTGGGAGTTGGTTAAGTTAATAAAGTAGATAAAGTAATAGAGGTAGATCTCCTTAATGAAACTAGGCCGTTTTTGTTAGGACTACCTTAAGGTTTAGGAACCCTCACCAAAAGAATTAGATCCTGGATACGTGTGGTTTGGTAGTTGTGATTTAGATTTTGTTCTAGATAGTAGTGCTGAAAACCAGCCCAAACCGGTTAGACCGGTATGGCTAACCGGTCCAACCGGTTCTCTCACCGAGACCAGTTAACTTTAAAATTCGGCCTTAGAAACTCCATTGTTCTACTAGTAGTCAATTATAGATGTGTTGCTTAGTTTAGGTTGCAATTTGAGTTCTTCTCATGTAATTACTTGCTTGTGCATTCATGCATCTCATGCATACTTTTGCATCTCGTGTAGATCACCCCATCGTCGACGGTGTCTATGAGATTGAGGTTGAGTCCGAGAGTGACCCCGCCGTTGCTGAGCTGAACTTGACGACTGCGCAAGACCCGGATCAAGTTCCGGAAGGGCCCAAGGCCACCGGTGATCAAGAAGGCAAGCCCCGGAGCATAACCCTCTGTTTCAACTAACTCCTTTGCTTATGCCTTAATTTGTGCATTTAAGTTTTGAGGAGTTGAATGAAACCTTAGTTGCATGATCCCTAGGTACCGATGTCCCAATGCTAGTATGTATAGGTCGTATAGAATGCTATGCTTAATGAGGACCGATAGAAGTCGAGTGATTGCTTAGTCACTCGCGAGATATAGGAGTTTATTTTATTTCAGTTAATGGTGATCGGCAAGCGGGGCTTGCGCGATATGTATGTTTGGTTGAATGTCCCGCTTGCACAAAAGATGGTTGGCTAAGGCATTGAATGTGTGGCGATGTTGGTCAAGCTTTTGAAGGTACTAATCGTATGCCGGGAAATATGGTAAACTGGTAAACCTAGTACTTGATTCAAACTGACGTCTGACGGACACTTCCACTCCATTGGGCGAGGGGTTGATGGCGAGTGTAGCGGTGGCCGCGGCACAGGTTTGCCTGGGGCACCTGGGGTCCGTTGGGGCGTGCACTCGGGTGGAGTGGGCTCTGATGGAAGATGGCAGGGAGAGATAGGAACGGTTGCCCCGTGAGGTCCTGGGCGTCTCTCGCGGGTCGTGCGATTAGGTTGTCCCATGCATGGTTACAAATCAACTTGAGTTGTCCATCCTTCGCGGTTACATGAAGTTGCTTGATCTCTTTTCACACATCAGTGTGCTTGGGCCAAATGAGTAGAGGTGTGGCTAGAAGAGAAATGGGGAAATGAAGTTAATCAATTGTATGTCCACATTGATTGCTATTGGATAGCTTGGCAAACTTAGTAATGGTTAGTCACATTTAAAACTTGGCTAAAATATTGGAAATAGGCTCAAGTTGTAGATGCTTTTGGCAAAAACAAACCCCAGAGCCAAAAAGCCTTGCATGTCTAGAATTATCCTTGTCGGGTGAGTCTTGCTGAGTAATTAGTACTCAGCCTTGCTTGTGGCTAAATTTTATTGCAGATAATTGTGATGGCTATGATCCTGTTGCTGCCCTTACTTGGCCTTGCGTGCTCCCTGACGGCTGGACTGTGGAGCGGGTGCCGTCCGAGTCCGACTCGGGCCGCGGTGATTGAGATCATGTGATGGCTCCACATGGTTCTTTTGTATCGTCGTTAGAACTCTTCCGCTGTAGCATACTCTGGTTTGTAATAAGATAAAACATATACACCGTATTTGTATAATCATCTATGGGAACCGTGTGTTGTAAAAGTGTGATGAGTTGTACTGCCTGAGCCCTCCTTCGAGTGGGACTGCTACTATTTCATTTCGGTCGAGAGAAAAAGGTGGTTTAATCGGGAAGGTATCCGACGGATTGCACGATTAACTCGGTTTAAGGGCGTGGAGCACTGCGGTAATAGTAGTCCCATGCTCTTAAGCCGGATTAATTGGGGCGGTCTGCCACAGACACGCACCCCATTTTCACCATTGTTGCGGCCACTTTTTTCAATTTTGCTCAGGAAGACTCCATTTTTGAAGGATATATCTCACCAACTTGTTGTAAGGTTAGTCTCTACATATGTATCATTTACACCAATGCATTTGTTGATTGATTTTCAATTTTTGGATGAATTTGGTGGAGAGGGTTGTCATCAATCTAGAGGCACTTTCTCACCAAATGTTTCGTGTAGGAGCCCGAATTTTGATGGTTTCACACTTCTACCTTGGTTAAAGGTTGGTATCTACACACAATTATTGTAGATTGTTAATTTGATTGGTTAGGTTTTGGCAAATTTGGGATGAGAATGATGGGATTTTAGAGGCATTTCTCACCTATTAGTTCATGGAGGAGATTGAGTTTTGAAGGTTGTACAAGTTTAGAGTGGTTATATGATGGGTATGTACGCTCTATGTTTGATGGTTGATTTATTTGATCTGTTAGACTTTATCAAATTTGAGGTGAATTTTATGGGAAGACGCTCTTTTCCATTTTATATCAATTTGTCCATTCGGCTAACGTGGATGCTGCCCAATTCTAAAGGTTGAACATCAAACACTTGTTTCAAGGTTAGTATCTATCCAAACATAATTTTGCAAGCATTTTTTGTTAGGTTTCATAATTTTGAAAATATGAGCCTGAACTAGATTTCATATTATTGTAAATATTGGTAGAGCTTGATATTAGATTAGTGCATGAAACTAAACTAGATATTTGTTTAGGGGACAATAAATGTTCAAATGACTTTATTCATAGTTGCTCAAGACTACATTCATTTAATTTTATAGGGCCTTTTGACTAAATTAAATAAATAGTTCTATTCTAATTCACATATGGATAGAGGATGGATGTATGTTGCGATGGGTAGAGGCGATAATTTTGTCAAAGGAGTTCAGGCTTCTGTAGATGTTGCTAAGGCATTTATCATCCGTCATCCAAGGGAAGGGGGTATGTTTACTGCCCATATGTTGATTGCATGAATCAGAAATAGTTCACAAACATCGAGCAGATCCGATGCCCTTTGCTAACTAGGAGTTTCAAGCCAAATTATAAGATTTGAAATAAGCATGGGGAGAGTGGTCAGAATGAAACTGATGGAGCCTCTAGGGATTCCCTGACTAGAAATGTGAGGAAACAAAAAGCTGAAACAATGTAGGAAACATGTTAACGTATGTCTGGACATTGTAAGACGATGTATTATTATTGTGAGATGATGTATTGTTCTATGTTTTTTCTGTATTGTTTATGCTGTGAAATATCAATATTGCAATATTGTGCTTGCTGGAACATATAAAAATTAATATATTTTTGATTTGGAAAACATTATTAGAACTGGTTTAAACTACCTATGAAAATACCTTTATACAACAAATTTTTTGTACCAAAAATCGGCCGTGATACTGCATTTTCACACCGTTTTCTGTCCCAAAAACCAACTGTGATACTTATTTTTCACAGCCAGTTTTTGGTATGGAAAACCGACCGCGCGCTTTTTTTTACGATAGGTGTTGACGGTCCTTATAACAAAAATTTAACCGGCAATAGCCTCAGAAAATGAATAAAGGCTAAGCATAACTTAGGCATTCATACTCAAATAATATTGTAGCATGCATATCTGGAATATGTTTGAGCACAGAGACATTGGAGCAAAAGATGAAGGCTTTTGGGTCCAGGCCCAGGTCGGCCGACATGGCTAGGTCGGGCGACCAGGCCTGGCACCCACTCGAGCCCATCTTTCACACAGGTCAAGAAGCACACCGAGGCATGATCTTGTCCACTGATTCAAGGACGGTTGAGGTCAAAGATGAGGGATGAGCCACATGTCACTCCCATGGATTGAAGGGCCCACACCTCAACTCTAATGTACTCAAATCAGGCGTACCCACCTGGAACCGTCATAAGGACCCACATGGCAGTCAATCTAAGAAGTGTGGGGCCGAAAGGCGGCGGAGCCAGGTCGGCCGACCTGGTCCTGCGGCTGTTTCGCTCCCCCCTTGACTAGTACTTGTAAACCGCCATTGGGACCACATCTGGACCGTGCACGGCTGAAGGCGGTGCATCTAAGTGTTGGCCGATGCCCCTACCCTGGCTGACCTGGGCCCACAGCCAAACGGCCTCAACCACCTCTGGCTGGTTCTCTACCGCCTATGGATGCTATAAATACCTGCAAGGGCCTCCGTATTCAACACACACCAGAAGAAGAGCTCTCCTTTGGTACAAGCTTAGTCTTAGTCTTAGTAGTAGTAGTTCTAGTAGTTGATCTTCTGAAGGGCTTCTGGAGGAGTCTTGGTAAGCTTTAGAGTTCATCTTTTGTATCTCTTTACTTGTAAGACTTGGATCTTAATGGAATTATCTTCATACTTATGTTGTATGCCTCAACTTTACTCTACTTACTTAGCATATACTTCTTATGACTTGCACCTTATTCAAGCTGACGTATGCTATGACATTGGCTCAATGTGCCTTATGGTTGCTCTGTCTATCAACGTGATAGATAGGGTTGTATTTATTTATGCAAGCATGGTGCTTGATAAAAGGAATACCATTGAGGGTATCGCTACCCCACTGATTAGTAGAGGTAGGCGGCAGGTGGTGATAGTCCTGTCCATCTTTTGTAATCCTCCACGTTTGGGAGATGATATTTGGCCTTTATGATAAGAAGTCCTCCTGCCATTCCTTGATGAGGGAACCACTGGACACCATGATATGTCCTCCATCATATGTACCTTTTATGAGCTTGTATAGGATAAGGTTGTATATCCAAGTCCCATTTGTATAATGTTTGTGAAACCCCTTTTGATCTTTACTAATGTTCTATTCACTAACTAAGACCTATTTAATGATAAGCAATGAACTTCTGTGTGCCGCTCTATCCCAACAACGTTATATCCTTTACCCCTGCTTAGACTATGGTAGATTGATGATGTTGTAAGTAAATACATTGGATGGCACCTCTCTTTAACTAAATACTTTCCCTGTGGAGAAACAAATAACGATACTCTGGAGTACTCCGGGGTGAAATGTTACAACGTACTTCTGTGTGCTTGTAGAATTATGTAAACGTTAAGAAATACCAACAAGCATTTCTGGCGCCATTGCCGGAGAAAGCATGCGTCATGGTCTTTGTATCGTATTGGGCCATGTCGGGCCTTGTATCGTGTGGGGCCTTCAGCCCAAGTTGTGGGCGCCCCCTCTGTGGTAGACCGCCCCAATTAATCCGGTTTAAAAGCATGGGACCACTATCACAGCGGTGCTCCACACCCTTAAATCGAGCTAATCGTGCAATCCATCGGATACCTTCCCGATTAAACCACCATTTCTCTCGACCGAAACGAAATAGCGGCAGTCCCACTCGAAGATGGGCTCAGGCAGTACAACTCATCACAAATTTTACATCCCAAGGTTCCCAATGGATAATTATACAAATACAGTACATATGTTTTAGTTATTACAAACCAGAGTTATAGTACAACGGAAGTCTAAACGTCGAAACAAAAGGTATTATGCTGAGCCCTCGCACAACACCTAGTCACCGCGGCCTGAGTCGGACTCAGACGGCACCCGCTCCACGGTCCAACCATCAGGAAGCACACAGGGCCATGTTAGTGCAGCAACAGGATCATAACCATCACCCATATCTGAAAAATTGAGCCACAAGCAAGGCTGAGTATACTAATACTCAGCAAGACTTACCCGACAAGGTTAAATTCTAGACATGCAAGGCTTTCTGACTGAGGGATTTGTTTTGCCAAAAACATCTACGAGTTGATCCCTATTTTCAATATTTTAGCCAAGTTTAGAGTGAGACTAATCATTACTATATTGGCCAAACTATCCAACAACAATCAGTGTGGAAAAACAATTGATTAACTTGATATCAACATTTCTCATCTAACCACAATTCTACTCACTTGGCCCAAGCACACTGATGTGTGAAAAGAGATCAAGCAGCTTCATGTAACCGCGAAGGACGGACATCTCGAGTTGATTTTTAATCATGCATGGGACAACCTAATCGCACGACCCGTGAGAGACACCCAGGACCTCACGGAGCAACCGTTCCCATCTCTCCCTGCCATCTCCCATCAGAGCCCACTCCACCCGAGTGCACGCCCCAACGGACCCCTTGCCGCGGCCACTGCTACACTCGCCATCAACCCCTCACCCAATGGAATGGAAGTGTCCGTTAGACATCAGTTTGCATCAGGTACTAGGTTTACCAGTTTACCATATTTCCCGGCATACGATTAGTACCTTCAAAAGCTTGACCAACATCGCCACATGATCAATGCCTTAGCCACACTTCTCTGTGCAAGCAGGACATTCAACCAAACATGAATATCGCACAAGCCTCACTTGCTGAACTTCAAAAATAATCATAAAGTAGAAACTTATATCTCACGAGTGACAAGGAAATCACCCGACTTCTACTGGTCCTAATTAAGCATAGCATTCTATACGTCCTCCACATACTACTATTAGGACATAAGTACCTAGGAATCATGCAACTAAGATTTCATTCAACTCCTCAAAACTTAAATGCTCAAAGTAAGGCATCAAGGAAGGAGTGTTAGTTTAACAGTGGGTCATGCTCCGGGGCTTGCCTTCTTGACCACCAGTGGCCTTGGGCCCTTCTGGACATTGGTCCAGGTCTTGAGCAGCAACCAGGTTCAACTCAGGAGCGGCGGGGTCAACCTCGGGCTCGACTTCAATCTTGTACAGTCCGTCAGTAATGGTGCTCTCTACATGATATGCAAATGAATATATGAGATGCATGAATGCATAAGGAAGTAATCACCTGAATATTCACCACAATTCACATCACTGGATAATCATTTATGGATTTCAAGCAACTAAGAAATTTAAATTGCACAGGAACTGGTTTGACCAGTTTTGAGACCGGTTTGACCGGTCTGGCAGACTGGTCAACCCCGAAATCTTACAGCCAACTTAACTATTACACTAATTAGATAGAACATTTATAATTGACTACTAGCCATAAGCAGTGCTCCTATGGCTGGACCCAAACATTCAATGAGCATTGTTGATAAGCAAAATTTTGAAATTACCTTTCCTACTCCCTTAACTTCACTAATTTAAAATCTACCTAAATCATGAATCAACTTTGGCTATTAGGTACTCAAATCTACTCCACTAATCATATCAAGACCATCAAAGGTGATTTGCATTTTTAGTTCATACCTAGGATTTATGAAGCAATAAGCAAGCTCTCTAGCACTCATTTGAGCATGAAGCAATTGTTGACACCAGCGGTGGCAAACAGAAAGTCCGCAAGCGCACGGCTGTCGTAGTAGCTTTCACCCATGAGTAACCAGGTATCGAATCCACGGGGAACGTAAAGGACTGTCTAATCACTAAAGCTGAACCGGATCGATCGAGTGTATATAAAGGCTGGGTAGAGAGGATAACTTAGCACTAAGGCTGATTATATCGAAGGGAATTCTCCTATGCTTGCTTTGGGCACCGGGGTATCCTAGACCTCTAAGAAATTGCCGGCCAACAGCTCTACGCCGTACCCGAACGTGGAGGATTACAAAGGACGGACAGGGCTGTCACCACCTGTCGCCTACCTCTTCTAATCCGTGGGGCTACGAGGCAAACGAGGGCAGATATACACCTAAGCACCACGCCTAAGATAATATCGGCTATCCTAACCTTGATCAGAGATTAGAATACTTTATGAATAAAGCAACGAACCCACAAGCACAATAGAGAACTCAGCTTTTCTATAACTCAGACTTGAATACTAGTTGAATCCCGGATACTTACTGAGTAGCTCGCATCCGTCGAGGTACAGTGGAGGGTCGCCGACACGCCGGGACTCCTCCAGACTCTCCCTCACTCTCTCCCTATTTCTACTCTGGATATGAGGAGGGCTTCGCCTTGGATCTTCACTTCATCTCGATGATGCTTAGCCCTGCCCTGAGTCCAGCTATTTATAGCTTGGAGAGGCGGTTTGGAGTCGGTTTGCAGAGGTTGAGGCGGTCCGGAGGTGGGCCCAGGTCGGCCGACTAGGGGGATCGGCCGACCGTCAGATTCACCGACGTAGATGATCCAGGGTACAGATGGGCTCCTGGAGGCGGTTGTCAGTTGCTCGTGAAGGCAGTGGCGAAATGGTCGTGCGGCCAGGTCGGCCGACCGAGCCGACAAAGGGCTGTGGCCCCTCAGCCCCACTCTGTCATGGTCACTCTCCTGTGGGCCCCATGGTCGGTTTCCGGTGGGTAATGTCGAAGATATGTCGGTTAAGTCAGGGATGTGGGCCCATGGATCCAAGTGATTGCCACGTGGCCCAATCCCATCTCTTCAATTCCACCGACCTGATCTCAACGTCCCTGATCACTCTCAAGTGTGCTTCTGTTGATGGGCTAAGGTTAGACCTCCCTGGGCCTGGGCCCAGGTCGGCCGACCAGGAGAGGTCGGGCGACCTGGCCCTGGGCCCAATTTAGTCCTTCTTTTGCCACTTTGTTCCTGTAAGCACATATGCACCAAAACTTGTGGAATTCATTAGTAAATAACCCTATGTCTATTTGTTTTATCATTCTTTTGCATCTTTGTTGCCAATAATATTTTGTCATTAAGAACTGCCAACAAGCTTCCCCACGCTTATCCTTTACTCGCCCTCGAGTAAAGCCTAAGCTTCATCATGGAAATCATAAACAAACATATAGGTTATTCCCAAACATTTAGGCTTAGTGGAATTATATGAGTGGCTAACATGTCTTCTTGGGTTATTGCAGGAAGGAACAGCTTTTCTATGACATGATACACTTACTCTCAAGTACTTGGGTTTTCAGAATTTTGCAAAAGAAAAACCAATGCCTTGCTCCTCAAAGAGTTGTCTCTCTGATTCATGGTGGTTGGACAACACTCAAACTCTCCAAAATAGAACTTTATATGTGGAGCTCTCAAGATATATACCTTAATTCACTTGTGTTGTCATTCCAAGGATTGGATCCAAGTCAGAGACAAATCATGTAATCAAGTCAAGATGTGCAAGTGTATGATATAAGTAGTACTCCTTTATCTTGACCTTTCTTCCCCCCCTTTTTTTTTTTGGATATGGGCTATTGCACTTTCTCCCCTTTTTTTTAAGCTCTATGCTTCTTAGCATGAGTCTCTCTCTTTTTTTTAGCACATATAGTCCATGCCTTCTTTCCATCTTAATTCTTTGGGAAGAAAGCCATTTTAGGAGTATTTATTCATGAACATAGAACAAAGGCATGTTTTGCTTCACCCTCAGTGTAAGGGTTTAGCTCTCTATGGTGGAGTGTACGTGATCTTGACTTTAAAAACATGAAGTATCTCTACTAAGGGTCACAAAACTTGGAACAACTCAAAGCTCAAAGGGTATGCACGATATATGTGATTGGTTGTCTCTCAAACCCATGAGGAGATAGCATGGTTAAAAGTTTTAAAAACTTTTTTTAATAAATTCCAAGTACTCAAGTAAGTAAAAGCATCTTTCATATTAAAGCCATATCTCTAAATGCAATAACTTAGATGACATGAGTTCCTATAAGAATGAAGATTTCCACAAGCCAAAAGGTACAGGGAATAAAATATATGTAAGTTAATATTCTCCATGTGATGGGAGGATGCAAAAAGGGTTAATTTAATTAAGTTCAGAATTCCATGATCAGGTTCTGCAAGTATTCAACTGAAACAAAGGTTAGGATGATCAAACCAACGTGCAGAAAAAAGAAGAAGCGAGGTGGGACCTAGGCCAGATCGGCCGATCTGGATAGGTCGGGCGACCTGGGGGCGACCTCTCTGGTTCATCCCTTTCGCGTGCTGTTTTGTTGCGTTCTGATATGCTCTGTTTCGCGTTGTATCACTCTGTTTCCCGTTGCGAATCTCCTCCACACTTGTACCTTTCATTCAAAACAAGTGGAAACAAAAAGACACAATCCTAATACACTAAACATTTTATTTTATTCATAACTCAGAGGCACATTACATAATAAACAAATGAAATAAATAAAACAATTGAATGAAGGGAAAGAGACTAATGTGCCTATCCTAAACCAAAGCCTATGGTGCATTATAGAGATTCTCATCCTCTGCGGCTTTGGCATAGCGCTTAAGCTTCACGACTGTTGATCTATGCAACATATCAAAGTCGTCTTGAAGGTCAATGCGCTCAAGTCGCTCTTCGGCGAACTTCTTCTCCAACTTTGCATAGTCGCGACCGAGTTGATTAATCAACTCTAGCAACTCAGCGTTGGAGGGAGCCTTGGGGGCCTTCTTATCATCACTCTCATAATGGCCCCCAGGCCTGCGAATTGGAGGAGGCTTGATGTGCCTCTTGATCTTGCCGCCGGGTGAAGATTCCACCGACTCCTCCAATTCCTTCCTCTCCTCAGGTGTGAGGGGAGGAAACAGCCCCTTTCCATAGCCACCTCCGGGTTTCCTTTCCCCAAAGACCCGAAAACGTGGCTCTGGGGTGCTAGCAGGAGAGTAGATGGACACATCGGACGTATAGTGATACGCCACGACGTCCTCCCACTTGTTCCTGACCACTTCCTTCAACTTCTCCCCTGGTTGAATTGTGAGGAGTCCATCCCCCTTGATCTGTACGGACTTGATGCCCGTGCATCACGCCTCTGGGTCCTCCTCGAAGACTGAGACCGCGTCGCCGAGCGAGACCGCGAGGTGCCACCAGGGCCGATCGGCCGACCAAGGACGTCGGCCGACCCCCTGGTGCGCCCTCTCATGTCCTCCTCTGGTGGGAGGCTGGCCAGTGGGAAGACGACCTCAGCCATGGTCTGCTCCAGGTTGATGGGCACCAATTGATTGGCCGGAGTGGGCTCTCCTTCCAGATCGAAGGTCGATCGGGATTTGGGGTGGCTCTTTCCGGCCATTGTTGGGGATTTGGAAGGTGTGGCTTGGTGATTTCAGAATGGGGGCGAGAAAGAACTCAGATGTCACACCCGGATTTATGAAGGAAATCCGAATGCTACTATATGTGTACCCAGGAAGTCTTAAACACACATATAGCTCCAAAATAAGGTAAATCAAAGTAAACCAGCGCTCGAATTACAAAAACAAACTATTACAAAAGACAAGAGTCTTAAAACAAACCATAGTGGAAGTCCAATTATTATCTCTCACGATGAAGTCTCCATTCCACAGGGACGCCGGCTGGTGAACCTCAACCTAGAACTCTTCTGGAAAATCTTCAACTGCTGCCTCATCTGAGTACCCATCTGGGATTTTGTTGAATAGTGCAAGTGTAAGTAAACCATCTTACTTAACAAGGATAACACGAGGCATGAAGGCTTAAAAGGCTTGACACGGTTTAACTGCGATAAGCACTTTTAGTTGTTCAATTTTAACATTAAACCAAATTACTACAATGTAATAGGGATAACCCAGTTGTAACCCAAATTAAGAGTATATAGAAGTATCATCAAGTCCACCATCATTTCATTTTAAACATCACCGGGGTAAAAGTCACTGTCAAAAAGGATCCAGGCCACTCGTAACCGTGAGTACGGCTGTTATAACAGTTTTACACTCTGCAGAGGTTGTACACTTTCCCCACTGGTCGCATAAAAGTTTAGAAGAACTTTACAACCCAACCACGCAGTGCTAGCCAGGCACATTCATCACACTACCTTTGGTGTGATTGCATAGGGACGCTACGAGACCTTTCAAAATTTACTTAGTCAAGACCAGAGCCCATTTGATTCCCGTGGTTGCACTGTTTTCCCGGGTTGCCACTTTAAGATAGACCATAACTAGTGATGCCCAGAACAAAGCACACAACAATTGTTCCAGTTTAAAGGTTGATTAAGAACAAAGCACACAGCACATGTTCCGATTTAGGTTGGATGGAGCAAAGCACACAGCACATGTCCAAATTAAGGGTTGCCTAGAACAAAGCACACAACACATGTTCTAGATCGTGAATTGCCTAGAATAAAGCACACAGCACATATTCTAGAACAAGAGTTTGCTGAGAACAAAGCACACAGCACATGTTCCAGCTTCCTAACCATGTTGCTAAAAAGCAAGTTTTAACCATTCATCATTAAAAAGTATCAAGTATCATCGTTCAGCGGTATGAAGTTGCATAGCCTAGCACATTATTACCCATAAATGCATAACCCGATTGAACAAGGAAAATAAGTCACAAAAATACTAGGGATAACCTAACCAGATTAACTCATGCACGAATGTAGGTGGTTAATAATGTGTATAGGCATCAAGGAGTTTCTCGTGTTATACTTGCCTTCCTCAAAGTTTTGCCAGTAAATTCTCTTCATTAGAATCTTGCTCTCCTTCAACGCCGACCAGCTCACCGATTGGCACGATCAACATCAACACACAAGATACATCTAACAAAGCAATACACCAATCAATACAACAGTTTTGAAAAGCACTACTACTAGAAAACACTAGCTACGACGAACTCGGGAGCGCAAGAAACACTAGGACAGAGCTAAGGTCGGAAAAGGTATGGGCAATTGAAAGGTCAAGGGCATACTGGTACAAAGGACATAGGCCGGAGTTATTTTGGTTGAGGACAAATGGAATGTGACATCATCAAGGCATGAACATGATGTCATCAAGGAATATTGGAATAAAGGCTTCAATGAAATTTTGTATAAATGAATCAACAAACTTTAGTATATGCACATACAATTCAACATACTATTTTAATATCTAGATTTCACATATGCGGCCGCAATATATGAATTCAGTATTAAAATAATACACTAGAATTATAGTGGTTCATATACTAAACATTTATTAAGCCAGACAACAAATTGCCATAAGATAGAAATACAAGGTGTAGGCAAACTATGTGGCAAACAGAAGGGTGAAAGGTATAAAATTTGGAATAGGTTGTGATCACCTTGAAAGCTTGGGCTCTGCTGCACCTATGGGCAAGACACAAGGCGAGTGTAAAAGCCTAATCATCTTTTATTTAGGGACCTATACGTAATTAACTATAACCGAAAAGGGTTAGCTGGGAAGTTTCACAAGACTCAAGAAATAGTGGTTGCAAAAGCTGAAAAGGCCAGGGTTAGATCTGAAAAAGGCTCGGGTTGGGTTTATGTGCAAAGGTGGGATTTTCTAGGGGGTTTTCTGTAACTTTGCCAAGACTCAAAGAATAAGCAATTAGTTACAGATTTCTTTGGGGCTCAGAATGCAAAACGACCAGGACAGAACTAATCTACTACGTAACTTTCTTCGTGAATTGGCCGACGGCGGT
>CM014277.1:42987106-42999482 GCA_004135705.1 Alloteropsis semialata
GCCTGAGCTACGAGTACGTGGAGGAGGACATCAGGAACAAGAGCCAGCTCCTCCTCGAGAGCAACCCCGTGCAAAAGAAGGTCCCCGTCCTCTTTCACCGTGGCAAGGCCCTCTGTGAGTCCATGGTCATCGGAACAAGAGCCAGCTCCTCCTCGAGAGCAACCCCGTGCAAAAGAAGGTCCCCGTCCTCTTTCACTGTGGCAAGGCCCTCTGTGAGTCCATGGTCATCGTGGACTACCTCGAGGAGGCCTTTCCAGACGCCGGACCGCCGCTCCTCCCGTCCGACCCCTACGACCGTGCCGTCGCTCGGTTCTGGGTCGCCTTCATCGAGAACAAGGTCTTGCATTGACGTACTATATTTGCATCTATAGATGTTATTCGCGAATTCGATAGACACTGCAGGTTCAAGCATTTGTTTGACTTGTGTCTGTGTGTTTGTGTGGCGCCCTGGCGCGCACAGTTTGTGGCGCCGTGGTGCCAGCTCTTCGAAGGCGCCAAGACTCGCGCCGAGAAGGCCGAGGGGCTGAAGCAGATTCTTGCTGCGAGGATGACCATGGAGGGCGCTCTGGAGGAATGCGCCAAGTCCAAGGAGAAGCCCGCCGCCTTCTTCGGCGGCGACAGCGTCGGGTGCGTGGACATCGCGCTGGGCGGCCTGCTCGGGTGGGTGCGCGCGTCCGAGGTGCTGTTCGGCGTCAAGTTCATCGACGCCGCCACGACCCCGCTGCTGTCGGCCTGGGCGGAGCGCTTCGCCGCGCTCGACGCGGCCAAGGCGGCCCTGCCTGACTTCGGCAGGGTGCTCGAGTACGCCATGGCGGTGCGGGGCCCGGCGGCAGGCGCTGTGGCGGCGAGCAACTGAACCTATACGTGTCTTGAGCTCGATCAAGCTAGGTTACTTTTTACCGTGCAACACCGAATAATGCTGCGTCATTTCGTTGTGTTCTTCACTTGCACCGTGCCTGTGCAGCTTGCAGTGAGTGTGGTGTATATGGTTTATGCATATACAGCATACGTATATTTGCCTTTTATAGGGTTTCATGTACTCCGTTTTAATAAATAAATGTAGATTTCATCCCGCATGTACGCAGCATGCATAATACATACCACTCTCTCCATTCTAAATTATTATTCACTTTGGGTTATTTGTATTAAGTCAAGCTTGTCAAACATCTGTCTATTTTATAAAAAAAAATCTCACAAATTTTACCCACATTTTTGTATCTGGCGCTTTCCAAAAAAAAAACATTTTTGTATCTAGATTCTAGAACCTCTACAGAAAAAAAATCATCCCAATACACTGGCATTGGACCTTTATTCCACCACTGGGCCAACTTTCCCATAGGCCCATCTATGACATAGATATGGTTAGTAATGATTTGTGGAGTATATGCCAAATATTCAGAGCTAATGCTTTGCCTTTTCTTTTTCCTTTTTTTCGAAAGACCAGTATACACGTAGACGCTCGCACACGCACGCACACTCACCCCTATGAATACACGCATGCAAACCCTGTGAAACATCATTAATCATTTTGTGCGGTAAGCATTTATTTGTGAAACATCATTAATCCAATTTGATTAAAAATCTTTTTAAATGATTACTATACAATAAATTACATTAATGCCTGATATAAATTTGGATTAATTACTTTAGACTATAGTTTCCAATGAATAAATTACTTTAGAGTCTGGATTGATGATCAGATGTTCTAAGTTCTCTGAGAACTTCTAATTAAATTTTCATCCTATTAACATATATGGACACTTCCAAAGGAGTCTCTAGTAAACAATAGTAAGACATTAACGATTTATCTTCTTTTTCTAGCATGTTTACCTTAAAAAAAGAAGCTCTAATTAATAAAAATGGTATACTATTACTCCCTCTTTCTATTTAAATATTATATTAGGTTTGTCTTAACTCAAATTTAGCTAACTTGCACCAAATTTATAGAAAATATGGGAATAACTATACTATCTAGCATATACACTATCAAAATATATTCCATGTTTGGTCAAAAAAATATTCCATAATTGATTCAATAAAATTAATTCAGTATTGTAAATGCTATTATTCTTTCTATAAGTTTGGTCAAAGTTGGCTAAATTTGACTTAGGACAAAGCTAAACCTCCGTGTTAAATCTCACAAGACGTGCTCGAAAAAAGATAAATCCTATAAACTTTCACAAAAAAACAGAAATATTTGTTCATCCATATATAGATTCTAATCATCATACCCATTGGATCTATTATATTTTAAAAAATTACCCACTTTTGCATTAAGAAAATAACCTAAAATAACCCCCTAAATCTATAGATGAATTACCCAACTCTATCATGACATACAAAAGCAAAATGGATCACTTTTGATTTATACTATTTGTTTAAGTCTTAAAATTTTTGAAAACAATCTTGAATGTAAACAGTTCACATGATGATTTAAATATAATTGAATAATTTATAATTAAAATATAAATTTACTATCATACCAGATCAAAGCAAAATGGGTATTATTGATTTATAGTATCTACAAAAAATTCCAAATTTTGTATGTATTTAGAGGCTCTATGATTCGAACCGGGAGCAAGAGAGAAGGGGGAGGGTGGACGAGGCCAAGAGGGTATGAGGGGTGGGGGGGAGGGGGGAGACATACGCTCACAGCGAGTACGATGGATAGAGGGTAAAAAGTCGCACAAAAAAAATCCACACTTTGTTTTTTGGAAATAGAGATATATGGATCTAGATCTTTTACAAAATTTTAATAGTGTCTTTCTAATTATTAGCCCATGCGAAAACACAGATTGATAGACCAGTGTAAATAAAAATTAAGCTCCCAGCGAGACCAATGGAGGACTTCCTAGAATGGAACATGGAGAAGACGGGTATCTTCACGGTACGCAGTGCCCACAAACTTGCCTATAGGGAGAAACATCACCAGGAAATGCAAGCTTCTAGCTCGGCTCCGGATGGAGAGAGGAAATTACGGAGCAGGGTGTGGAGTGGCCAGGTTCCACCCAAGGTGAACATTTTCATCTAAAAACTGTGTAGGGAAATCCTTCCAACACGTCGGGCAAAGGCAGCAAGGGGACTGGAACCTAGTGCCCAATGTTCACTATGTCACCGAGTAGCAGAAACAGGGTATCACGCCACTGTCGACTGCCCACAAGCGAAGGGCCTGAGAACTGCCATGCACGAGCACTGGATTTTGCCGGATGAGGAATAGTTTGCTTACTCTGGGCCTGATTGGCTCCTTTTGCTATTGGACAGGTGCTCTGCAGTTCAAAGGGACCTTGTTAAACTGCTTCCGTGGAGGGCATGGACTATCACTACAACAAATATGGCATTTTATAACATTTCATTTTTGTCACAGAAAGCTATTTTTTCGTCATATTTGATAATTTGTGACACTCGCGTGACGAAAATTCATTCGTCATCTATACCCCGTAATAAAAGATATTCAATGACGAAACAACTTTTTTCGTCATAAATTTTATGACGGTTATTCTATCGTCACTAATTTATGACGGCAATTTTTCATCATTAAAGACCTCTAAAATGTCACAAAATCTTCTACGAGGATGATGTGGCGGTGACATGGCAGCACTTTCATGACGATTTGAATCTGACGTGGCAGTAGTTTTGTAACGATTTGATTCGTCACAATACTTTATGGCCCAAAAAAGGTCCATAAAAAGGTGGATCAATATGGCCCAAATTTTTTCATCAAAGCCCATTAGGTGGGTCAATTTGGGCCCATTTTTTCAATTAATGTATTGTCACACCGTAAATATAAATCGGCCATTTTTCCAATTAATGTATTATCACACCCGAAATATAAACCATACATGTACAGAACGCATATTCAACACAATATATTAAAAATCTCATCGATATCACATGAAATAAATTCTGATCCATACAACTTCTCATCACATACATACAATCTAATTCAAGCAAACACCATACATCTGCCTCTTCCATTTCTACTACTACCAAGAAGCCATGTCTTTGTTGCTGCTCACGCCCAAGTCGGAAGCATGGGATTCAATACCTGTAGGTTGTTGGTTGTACCATGAAAAAAGGGCGCCTCCATCCGTCCAGCTCTTCTTCGCCTCTGGGTCTCATAGAGTGAAGTAAATCGATAGCATGTATTATCATAGTCCTGCCAGTCACCTAAAACAAGAAGTTTGCAGTTACTATCACCATATTAAAGAATGACAAAGCAGTTTTAATCAAACATGATGTAGTCACAATAACAACAGAACACTACTCAACTGGATTCGTGCTTAAAGCTCCAAGGGAATAAAGCACCAGCACCATGACATTCAGTTTGCATGTTTGGGCGAAAACAGGTTGGTGAAAAGAACACTGATACATGCACTACCTGAAAAACGAACACATCAACAGTATGCAATGGTACCAACAAATCTGTTGCATTCGAGCTGCCCGGAGTCCAAGTCAGTGCAGGCAAATTATTAGTTTTGCGATCTTTGAAATGCAGCACCATGAAAATAAGTACCATCACTAACTTGCAAACAGAACATCATATCAACAGCCGCAAAGCACAGGTGCAATAGCAAAGAACTGGCGCATTTTATAAAATCATTGATATCTTATAATATGCTAAAAAACTGATCCAACAGACAGTAGTTCATTGGTGCCAACTGAACTCACAGCATTGTATTCACACAGTCCACAACACGAAATTGAAACATCACCAAGGCAGTTAGCATGCATCAGAAGTTCAGAACCCCATCGTGCTATCAGCTAGCTAACTTAAACATCCAGGCCACTAACATGATCAAATAAGTTTGTATTAGAATCTAGAAACATCAGTTTGCGTCATTTCTCTGCATCAATTGCATATATCTATTATCACTGAAAAATTACTATTGATATGCAACAGCACCATCCAAAAGGGTTTTTTCTGTACCTTCAATTGTGTGTCAAAGTCAGTCTCCAGTGTGTAGCTTCATCTTCTTTCTTGTAGCCCTACCTGCCCATAAATTAGACCATATAAATTTTGATGTTATAAAAATTTCTTCTAAACGTCTGAAAAGAGAGAACTGTGCACAACATGAAGCTGCAGGTGATCATAGAAAAAATGTAGCAAGGTCAACTACTGCTGCTGCTGGAATTCACACATTACTAGTAGCATCAGTACATGCAGTGGTAATTAACTGACGGGTACTTAATCTTATAAGTACATAGCTTATGTCTCCCATTTATATATGTTTATACTTATTAACCCAAAATACTTAGTTAAGAAATCATCAGAGACTAATATACTATGGGTTGGGATCTCACTCTATCAAACACAACTCCATCTGAACCAACAAATCAGAAGAATTGGTGTGTGGCCACTCACAAACAAATCTGAAGACTATGCTAGTACATGCTAGAACTGAATATTGAACTAATCAGTAAGAACTACCAGACAACCATTATCCACAGCAGCAGCATTAGAGTTAGAGATTGAGACGGTGGTGGAGCACAATAGCACCAGAGTGCAGTGCGGGAGAGAGAAAGAGAGCCCGAACGGATGGACCTCGGCACCTCGCCCCACCGAACAGACGGCGGACCTCGGCACCTCGCAGAGGCACATCGGGCGGCGAGGAGGAGCGAGGCCCAGCCCGTTGGGGGGCCACGGCAGCCGACGCATGCTGGATTTCGGGCGGCGGCCGGCGGCGGTAGGCTCACCTGAGACAATGTGGATGCGGAAGCTGTAACAAGGCCGGGGGAGCAAGCTGCGGAGGCCACGAGCGAGGTCGGCTCCGACGCCGGTGCGGAGGCGAGCCGAGACGACGGCGGGGGGAGGGGCGGCCCAGGGATGCGAGAAGGCCCGGCGAGTTCCGCCGGCACCACCGGCCCCGCCTCGGCGTGGGAGCGTGGGCGAGCTCCGCCAGGCCCGCGGCGGGCAGGCCAGCGGCACGGCGCTCGGCGAGCACCACGCGCAGGAGTGGTGGCCCACCAAGGGGACCACGAGGTGAGCCGATGGCCTTCTGCGCGCCGCCGCCGAACTGCGCAGAGGGGAGGTGGGAGCGGCGCAGATCTGAGGGGAGACAGAGATGGTGGGAGTGGCGGGAGGTAGGGCGAGAGTGAGATAGCTAGGGTTCGACCGGCCTTTTATTCAACCAAACATCAACCTGAATCGTTGGATTGGAGATGGACGGCCGGAGGAAGTCGAACCTTAACGGAAAATGGCCCTATCTAGGTTTTTGGGCCCATTTAACGTTTTTCTTTTTTTTATGGCACCATTATGAAGTAACACACAAAAATAATTATTTTATACACACAAAATCATTTTTATATGTAATAGACAACATATAAGTTGTTCTATAGAATTTTCAAAAAATTTGTAACTTATTTACTATTTTCTATATGTTAAATGAATTTCTACATGGTTATCGAAATTAATTTTAAATTGAACTATATGTGCATCTAAAAAGATGCAAACAATTACACAAAAAAATTTTGTCTCAAAGGGTTCCATTATAGTCTATTTCTTGGAGATAGATGAAAATTTTTAATGTTTTCTAAGGGCAATTCAAACATCTTTCTCTACATTACCACATAATAATTACAATAATACCTAAATTTGGTCAAAAAATTATACAAATTTACATGACAAGATATATTTGGTCTGTAATCTTGCTATAAAAAACTTAGATAGTTTTAGTAAAGTGAGACCATACATTGTTCATAAAAGAATACATCTCTCACATAGTTTCTTATAACTCAAGTCAAACTTTGAGATTTCAATACCTCATAATATTTTTGAACTCACATACACCTCAAAATTTGGACACAATCATGTGTTTACTATAAATATTAGACAACACAAAGTTACATTACCAATTGTTGTAAAAACACAAGTTTTTCTATTCTCTATTTCGGTGTAAGAAATAATTTATATAAACAAATCGAAGAAGTGACAATTTATGTACAAACAAACGGCATTAAAGTGAAAGAGCGTGATTTTACAAAAAAGTTGAAAAAAGAATCATCAAATTTGGAGTTCTTGTGAGGAAGAAATACCAATTACAAGATTTAACTCTAGATTAAAAAGAAAAAATAAAGCATTTGTTTGTTCTTCAGCCAATCCAGCTGGACACAACGACGTGGCGCGACCGAATTGGCCGAACCGGTTGCCCGTGGCCCCTCTAGACGCAGTTTGATTTTTTGTATGTATATTAAATCTAAATTTCGTAGTCATACCAGAACTGCGATGCTAGCCTAATGGTAGTGCACTGCACTTTCCACTTGCGTGTTGCCGTGTTCGAACCCCCAGAACGCCATTTTTTTTCCGATTTTTTTGTTTTAGTGGTGGCAATGCCGGCGAGCGGCGGAGGGGTGATGTGGCATGCGGCGGCCTGTGAGCTGTGGCTGCAGGCAATTTTTTCGCATTTTACGTCTGACACAAATGGTTAATTATTTGTAAAGAACAAACCAAGCCATGAAGGAGGTTGTGGTCCAGTGGTTAGTGTGCTCTACTTTAAGTCAAGGGTGTTGTGCTCGAATCCTCTTTGTTCTACATTTTTTGGGTTATTATTATTATTATTTTATTTATTTATTTTTGCTTCAAAAAAATTGTGACATTTAAGTGTTGGCCTGAATGACAAAATGAAATTCGTTACGATTTTGGCATTAGACTTGTTTAAGACGATTTCTAGTTAGTTTTAGTGACGAAAACATCATCTTTGTCACTAAGTTATACTGTCTCATACAGAACGTCATAAAACCGACCATCGTAACGACGAACAGACCTAATGTCATGAGATATTTGTCACAAAAAGTCATATTTGTTGTAGTGTATCAATAATCCAATGACGACGGAACAAAGCCAATTCTTTCAACTAATATGGAGCTCAATTGCGCAAATCGAAAGAATAACAATGAGACAAGTAAGCAAGCAAACTAAAAGGATTTAAAAAGTTGGTCGTATGCCATTTCCTGACAGGTTGCAGCGACTCTAGATAGGCATTTGGGTGCATGGCTAGGTCCCTGCTCATACTTTAGAACAATAAATGGCCATGCGTGCATATGTATGACACGGCGTATTAAGCAGTGCAGCACGCTGAACTCAAGACAGAAGCAGCACCCAGCAGTATGGCGAGACTGAAACATGGTGGAGGAAGCAAACTTACGTGGACCGAAATTTGAAAATGAATTCAGAGTCCCCATCCATGTCAAAAGGATTAGGGTTCTTGTTCTTGACGACTTTGCGGCGATCCTAGGAGATGTCGGCATGTTCCTCCTCATCTCTCGCCCAGATGAATCGGCGCTGACGACTGCGGCGTCCGTCATCGTAGGCGACGGCGCTGACGACTGCAGCGTCCGTCGTCGTAGGAGACGGCGGCCTGGTCCTCGTCATCTTGGGGAGGGCGAGGAAGGAAGAAGCGGCGAGAAAAGAAGAAGACCGGCCGCCGGCTTCACTACGATATTAGATTGGTTTGCGTGACTTTAGGGGCTGGCGCCGCTGTTTCCCTGGGAGATTAGATGGAAAGTTAAATTTTCGCGGAAATTTGGGGCGGCAGGTTCGGCCTCACGCACGCCACCCTCGCGCATGCGGGCACGGCCAGTCTCGCGCACTGGGCGGCCAGGGGCTGCGGGCAGGTCCGTCCGGCCAGGGGCACGCGCTCCCGAGCATATGGTGAGATGTGTTGTCCAATACGACAACGAATTAGTCAATGTTTCGTACTCCCTCCGTTCCAATATAAATGTTCCTGTTGACTTTTGGATCTCACGTTTGACCGTTCGTCTTATCTAATTTTTTAATAAAAATATTTTTTATTTTTTGATAACTTATTTTATCATCGGATATATTTTCATCAACACATATTTGTTTTAACATTTGTAACAAAAATTTGAATAAGACGAATGATCAAACATAAAGTTCAAAAGTCAACAGGAACATTTATTTTGGGACGGAGGGAGTACGTGAGATCTTCTCCCTCTCGTGTCTAGCAATATCTAAGGTGATTAGTACTTTAGTTTATGTTTTTATTGATAAGCGAATTCAATGTAACCTTTGTTTCATATGCTTATTTATATGGAAAAAGTTAATTTAAATTTTTAGTAACTAATATACTTTATTGAGAATTTTAATGGATTTCTCCTAATTGTTTGAACTAGTTCAAGCTTGCACTACTTGTGTTTGTACATGGGATATTAATGTAAGAACAAAATTCTTGTATGAGTACACGTATACACTTTAAATCATATTGATGGAAGAGAACATACACGTATACCAAACCACGTGCATCATGCTATAAGTTATCTGGAAACGTTTTGTCAAGAAAATAAAAAAAAGTTAAAATTTTATCAATTTAGTGTTCATACGGCAAGACATCTCCACAATCTCACTCTTATGACTAGCATGATTCATGATGATTAGTAGTTAACTTTATCTTTTTGACATGTCAATTACATATGACTGGAATTTCACATGTTTCATATGTAAACGATTTACTTATAATCTTTTGTCAGTTATACAATATTTATGAATTTAAGTATATTTCTTGCCTTTTACTGAAACATCACTGAATTTGAACTAAATCTCGCACAATTTACTGGAAATAATATATATATTCTATAAGTGGCAAAAAATAGTCAAAAATATATTACTAGCAAAGGTTAGGTGAAAAATATATTTCTTTTTGAATAATTGAAAAATATATTTTCAAACGGCAAAAAGCATACTTTAGAAGTGAAAAAAAATCCAACAAAACATTGCGTGGTGTTAGGAGTCGAACCTGCAACCCTACACCCACTGCCAAACTTTCTAACCATTAAGGCACTTAAGTCAACTAAGTTTTTATACCTTAGAAATTTCAACAAGAGATGAGGTAGGGTGAAAAATATACTTCACAAGTGTAAAAAAAAAACTCCAACAAAAAAATTGATGATTCTACGAATCGAACAAGCAACAATTTGCTTGTGCCCATTGTCCATAACCATTGAACCCTTCCAGTAACATTGTTATGGTTGCCGAAGAAATTATTTCTATACTGTGAGCGTAGCAATCCAATTTTTAAACGGCTGGCCTTCTTCCAATCCGACAGCATCTCTCCTCTCGTACATCCTGACGCATCTTTGTTTCGTTCCCCAGGCCTGTTTCTTTCTTGTGTTGTGTATAGCTTTGCATCCTGGATCCAGCAGCGAGCCCGCGTCAGCCCGGTCTCATGCAAGGGCAGGCAGCGCGCGCCCGGCCCGTCCGACACAGCGAGCCCGCGTGGCCGCGTCAACCCGGCCGCATGCGAGGGCACGCAGCGAGCCACCGTGAGCCCGGCCGTCCGTCCCGTCCGTGCTGCCTGCCTGCCTCTTTCTTGGCCCGTTGGATCTCATCTGCTCGTCTCATGCCCCTCGGTCGCGACGCGAGCCCGAGCGCGACACCGGCAACCCGCAAATACAGACTCGCAAAAAAAAAAACAAAAAAAACAGACTGTTGCGCCGCCGCCGCGCCTGCACTGCGCGAGGAACGAACACGACGTCTCGTGCATCTTCGATTGTGTCCTGACTCTAGTATGTATGAGCCAACAGCCGCCCAGCCGATGGGAGTGCCCCAGGCTGCGCTGCCCCTTCTCGGCCGGCCCCAGAACAAGCAGAGAGAAGAGGTCACGACAACAAACGAGGAGCAACAGCATAGCAGCAACCAGGTATGGCCTAAGTCTACAGGAGGAATTTTATTGTGACCTAAACTAAAAGGTAATGCTCACCATAAATGATGTTTCGATTTACATATAATGATCAATATTGCGTTGTGTGTTCGTCATTAAACCCGGGGCACAGACAATATACAGATCAATTGAACAATGGTAGGGACAGATACTATTGGGATTCATGAGTTCTACTGATAATCTTCCACGAAAAAAGAGTTCTACTGATAATCAGTATGGTTGATAATGTAGCTTTGTATGTTTTTTTTTGTTTACACAGTTATACATGTAGAAAGGATAAATCCACCAGTGAGCAAAAGAAATAAATTGAAGAGCCAGAGAAAATATTAGACAAAACTGATACTGAATGCACAACCTTACAGAGTCAGGGAATACAAATGGAGTTAAAATATTAAAATCACAATGAATGCAATAACTTTAATGCTCAAAGTATTAATTCCATGGATACATGTCGACCATGCTTTCAATCAAACAAGCCTCTGTTCCCTTTTGGTAGCATTGATAGTTTCTTAGTAATAGGTTCCAAGTTCAAACCATGCCTCTCACAATTTTTTTCTTTTAGAATATCCAATTATTAGCTGCTCGTGAAATTAATATTTGCCACAAAATATTTTAATTGCAATATGACACAATCTATTGCAGCAGAAACACAAGATTACTACAACGCCACACAAACATGGCAAAATTGTCAATAAATTGCAACCATTTAGTTTTTGTTGCAACATAGACCAATCTTTTGCAACCTAAAGACAAGATTATTACGACACCACACAAACGTGGCAAAATTGTCAACAAATTGCAACCATATATTTTTTGTTGCAATATGGACCAACCTTTTGCAACCAAATGAGAAAATTAAGACAACACAATAATTCCATGGCAATATTGTCAACCAATCGCAACTAATAAGTTTTTCGTTGCAATATGGATCAACCTGTTGCAACTAAAGAAATTATTATGACAACGCAAGAAATTCGTGGCAACACTATTCATAATTGCAACCTTTTTGAAATTTGTGGCAATAAAGCCTATCTCTTGCAACAAAATTCAATATTATCACAACCCAAACAACTCGTGGCAATATTTTCATCTTATCGCAGCCATTTTGACAATGGTGGCAATAACATCGACCTGTTGCAACGATTTATGGAAATGGTGGCAATAGCACTTATGTATTGCAACAGATTTCGTGTTCTTGCAATGCATTCCGTGGCATTAGACCAAAAACCTTGTAGTGCTTTAGATGGCTTGCTTTCACCCTTTGGCATGTATCACATTCGGACACATATTTTGCAATTTCCCTTTTCATTCTAGTCCACCAGAAATTCTCCTTCAAATCTTGGTACATCTTGTTGCTTCCGGGATGAATAGAGAATTTCGATAGATGAGCTTCATCCAGAATTTGTTTCCTTAGCTCATGATTTTTAGGTACCACAAGCCGTTGTTCAAACCAAAGAATACCCTTCCAATCTTGCCGAAAGCATTTGTATTTGGGCAACCCTTGTGCTAGCCCTTGCTTTATATGAGCAACTCCTTTATCTCGAGATTGTGCCATAATGATTCTTTCCCTCAAGGTGGATTCTACCACCATGTGGCTTAAGGAGCCTTGAGGAATAATTTCCAAACTCAACTTGGACATTTCATGGCAAAATGTGTCATTAAAAGACGTGATGGTGAGACAATTGCATTGAGCCTTGCGGCTT